>JARYHS010013630.1:323040015-323674805 GCA_031002005.1 Vandiemenella viatica | reverse complement strand
TGAAAGAGACCCTTACATCCAGCATCTTGCAATACATCTTGAAAACGATCAACGTGTATATTTCACGAAGAAAATATTTTCCAAAGAATACTTGAGCCACCAAAAACGACGAACCACAAACTGAATTTTTTCACATTGTGTCAAAAATCTGATGTGGTCCACCAATTCGCAAAAAACATTATTATATACCGATGTTCCAAGCTATTTTTCATGGAAACAAATTAGGTAAAAAATGGTAGCCACGTAAACAAGGAGAACCACATCCTTCGATCGCAGGCATATTCAAAGCAAAGACTTTGCATCCAAAACAACGTAAATTTTTCTTTCGGCGTTTGTTATTGGTGAATGTTCCCGGACCAGTTTCTTTCGAATGTTTACGAACAGTTAATGGTCGAGTGTTCAATACATGTCGAGTGTTCAATACATGTCAAGATGCATGTCGCGAGTTGCAGCTGCTGGTAGACGACAATTACTGGGACCTGACACTTGCTGATGCAGCGTTGACAGCCACGCCGAATAGTATTCGTCAAACTGTTTGCAATTATTTTGACAACATGTTATCCAACATAATCTTCGAGTTTGTGGGAAAAATATAAAAACAGAATGACTGAAGATATAACTGAAATTTCAGTTTATATAATTAAATAAAAATATTTTTTTAATAAATATCAATTTTTATATAATTTCAATTAAGTAATTTGTAATGAAATGTAAATTAAATTTTTTTTTTGATCATTTGTCCTTAATTTCAACTCTCCGTAACTCTTTACAAATTACATTTGAATTTCCAAATCGACTACAATTTTTTGTTTTTATTAGTGAATATTAATTTGACTACTTGAGGAAGTTAGAATAACATTAATCCAACGTACTATAATTAGTAAGTCACAGCAACGCGTGACCGGGTCAGCTAGTTCTGCATATATTTATTATTCGAGCGTACATATCTATGCAAAATTCGAAGTTAACTGATTGTCTTTAATATTATGCACGGGCAAACTATACGTTATGAACACAATTTCGTGTCGCGTATATATTCCATCGTCCAAATATTTATTACAATGGTTCAACAACCCGGAAATAAAACCAAGCATATATCGCGAATGGCTTCCCGTTTGCTACTAACTACAATTCAGTAAATTCCGTTCAGTACAATTCAAATCAGCCAGTGGAGAAACAAACGTGTTGACGTGAAATGTGCCACCTATACATGTCCCTTGTTCCAAATGTCTACCATTAAATTCGTAAAAGATGTTAATCGTATTTTATGGTGCTTGGAAATTATCCAATTCGATTAAGAGTATGTATGTAAAAACGTTATTTAGCTATAAGTCACATACGGGCCGTGACAGGGGCTCGTTGGTCTAGAGGTATGATTCCTGCTTCGGGTGCAGGAGGTCCCGGATTCAAATCCCGGACGAGCCCAAATTCGATTTTTGAACCTTACCATATAAATACATGTTTAGTACACTACACGTTGCATAATGTCCAATTATCATCCAACGTCATCCTAGTGACTGAGATTTACGTTCCCAAATGCTGTAGTGCAAACTCAACCAAGGAAAACATCTGCAAACAAAGAGAAAAATATCCATTTTAACGATGGTTTTTAATGCTCCTATATAAGAGCTAAAGAAATGTATATGCACATCGTGATATATTTCATGATCACGGAAACATTGCAGCAAGTTAAAAAAGAAGAAATAAGTGAAAATTACTTTTAGAAAAATGTATACACTTCGTCATAGGAATTATTCCAAACACGTCATTCAACTGCATGCAAATCTATACATTAGCACTTGTACCTGCGCTTGTTCTGAAAAGAATTTGTTACGGATATCCCCATACGATTGCTTCATTTAACCATTACGATACTATCGTTTCATGAAATCACAACTCTACCACTTGATAAATGAACATCTGTTCACATGCAGAGGCGTCGAAAATGCTTTCAAGGTATGTTATGCTTTTTTTATTTTTATTTTTATTTTTCAAACTCCGTTAAATCAATGCATAAATCTCAAACCTTATCTCCTGCCAACATTGCGAAAGACATCCAACAACACATTTAATTTATGCTGTTAACAGGTATTCATAGCTGCATCACCATCATGCATAAGATTCCACAGCAGTTTATAAGCATGATTGTCATTGACAGTACGAGCTACACTTCGCAAAAGACGTCTGTCCCCACCCGGGATGGAACCGGGGACCTTCTGCGTGTAATGCAGATGTGATAATCACTACACCACAAGGACAGCTGCTTTCACACACTCCAAAATGTTCACAATAAGCATATGAATATTTCTATGACCACATTCTTTAAATTATCTTGAAACATAAACTAAATTCTGTAACGATTACTGTCTCGCAGGCTAATCCTTGACCCTATGTATTGATTAAAGTATTAATTCCTAGCGCCAGCGTAGCGCCACGAAGCGTGAAGTCGCGCAAAGGCGATATGTTGGAAATGTTGCGAATCGAGTTTTATTAACGATACGAAACAGTAACACAATTTCCATTTCTAGTTGTGTATTGATTGTAAAGTCTATCTCAATAGCTTAAGGCTACATTATAAGGGGTTCTCGACTCACAGATATAAACACAGATATAAGAATTAACTCCACTGCGTTAGTACTAGATAAATAAAAGATGTTTTTCCCTTTTTTTTTTAGAATCTCCCGTGTTTATAAAAATTATTATGCTGGTTAAGGATTTTTGATACGAAAATTTCAAATTCCAAGAATTACTAATCAAACTTCGTTTCTACTGTATTATCCTAGGACTCCGGGTGGCGCCGCGTAAATTTATTAAAACCCAACGTTTCTGCCGTCGTGCTGTGGTTTTCATCAGACGACTGCATAGATTCTGCCTTCGTGTAATTCTCTCAATATTGCCATAAATGTTCATCGTGACGTGAAGCTTCTACTTCTCATTTCCTATCGTTGGTAGAGAATGGCCTGATTGTTTCACAGGAGATAAAGAATCGAATACTCTTAATTGAATAGGGAAGAAGCAGTACTATTTCTTTGAATAATACATCAATTCGTCACATTACCTCCAGATGATTAAATTTAATTGTTCTTTTTATAGATGCAATCCTCCAAATTCTGCATATATTTATTATTCGAGCGTACATATCTATGCAAAATTCGAAGTTAACTGATTGTCTTTAATATTATGCACAGGCAAACTATACGTTATGAACACAATTTCGTGTCGCGTATATATTCCATCGTCCAAATATTTATTACAATATTTCAACAGCCGGAAATAATACTAAGCATATAACGCGAATGGCTTCCTGTTTGCTACTAACTACAGTTCAGTAAAATCCGATCAGTACAATTCAAATCAGGCAGCTTATTAACAAACGTGTTGACGTGAACTGTGCCACCTACACCTGTCCCTTGTTCAAAATGTCTAACATTAAATTCGTAAAAGATGTTAATCGTATTTTATGGTGCTTGGAAATTATCCAATTAGATTAAGAGTATGTATGTAAAAACGTTATTTAGCTATAAGTCACATACGGGCCGTGACAGGGGCTCGTCGGTCTAGAGGTATGATTCCTGCTTCGGGTGCAGGAGATCCCGGTTCAAATCCCGCACGAGCCCAAATTCGATTTTTGAACCTTACCACATAAATACATGTTTATTACACTACACGTTGCATTATGTCCAATTATCATCCAACGTCATCCTAGTGACTGAGATTTACGTTCCCAAATGCTGTAGTGCAAACTCAACCAAGGAAAACATCTGCAAACAAAGGGAAAAATATCCATTAACGATGGTTTTTTAATGCTCCTATATAAGAGCTAAAGAAATGTATATACACATCGTGATATATTTCATGATACGGAAACATTGCAGCAAGTTGCAAAAGAAGAAATAAGTGAAAATTACTTTTAGAAAAATGTATACACTTCGTCATAGGAATTATTCAAAACACGTCATTCAACTGCATGCAAATCTATACATTAGCATCTTGTACCTGAGCTTGTTCTGAAAAGAATTTGCTACGGATATCCCCATACGATTGCTTCATTTAACCATTACGATACTATCGTTTCATGAAATCACAACTCTACCACTTGATAATGAACATCTTTTCACATGCAGAGGCGTCGAAAATGCTTTCATAGTTTGTTATGCTTTTTTTTTTTTATTATTTTCTTTTTCAAACTCCGTTAAATCAATGCATAAATCTCAAACCTTGTCTCCTGCCAACATTGCGAAAGACATTCAACCACACATTTAATTTATGCTGTTAAAAGGTATTCATAGCTGCATCACCATCATGCATAAGATTCGACAGTAGTTTATAAGCATGATTGTCATTGACAGTACGAGCTACACTTCTCAAAAGACGTCTGTCCCTACCCGGGATCGAACCGGGGACCTTCTACGTGCAAAGCAGATGTGATAACCACTACACCACAAGGACAGCTGCATTCACACACTCCAAAATTTTCGCTATAAGCATATGATTATTTCTATGGCCACATTTTTTAAATTATCTTGAAACATAAACTAAATTCTGTAACGATTACTGTCTCGCAGGCTGTCCTTGACACTATGTCTTGATTAAAGTATTAATTCCTAGCGCCAGCGTAGCGCAACGAACCGCGAAGTCGGCAAAGTCGAAATGTTCGAAATGTTGCGAATCGAGTTTTATTAACAATACGAAACAGTAACACTATTTCCATTTGTAGTTGTGTATTGATTGTAAAGTCTAACTCAATAGCTTAAGGCTACATTATAAGGAGTTCTCGACTCACAGATGTAAACACAGAAATAGGAATTAACTCCACTGCGTTAGTACTAGATAAATAAAAGATGTTTCTCCATTTATTTTTTTTAGAATCGCCCGTGTTTATAAAAATTATTATGCTGGTTAAGGATTTTTGATACGAAAATTTCAAATTCCAAGAATTACTAATCAAACTTCGTTTCTACTGTATTATCCTAGGACTCCGGGTGGAGCCGCGTAAATTTATTAAAACCCAACGTTTCTGCCGTCGTGCTGTGGTTTTCATCAGACGACTGCATAGATTCAGCCTGCGTGTAATTCTCTCAATATTGCCGTAAATGTTCAACGTGACGTGAAGCTTCTTTTTCTCATTTCCTACCGTTGGTAGAGAACGGCCTGATTGTTTCACAGGAGATAAAGAATCGAATACTCTTAATTGAATAGGGAAGAAGCAGTACTATTTCTTTGAATAATACATCAATTCGTCACATTACCTCCAGATGATTAAATTTAATTGTTCTTTTTATAGATGCAATCCTCCAAATTCTGCATATATTTATTATTCGAGCGTACATATCTATGCAAAATTCGAAGTTAACTGAATGTCTTAAACATTATGCACAGGCAAGCTATACGTTATGAACACAATTTCGTGTCGCGTATATATTCCATCTTCCCAATATTTATTACATTGATTCAACAGCCGAAAATAAAATAAAGCAAATATCGCGAATGGCTTCCCGTTTGCTACTAACTACAGTTCAGTAAATTCCGTTCAGTACAATTCAAATCAGCCAGTTTATTAACAAACGTGTTGACGTGAACTGTGCCACCTACACCTGTCCCTTGTTCCAAATGTCTAACATTAAATTCGTAAAAGATGTTAATTGTATTCTATGGTGCTTGGAAATTATCCAATTAGATTAAGAGTAAGAATGTAAAAACGTTATTTAGCTATAAGTCACTTAAGGGCCGTGACAGGGTCTCGTTGGTCTAGAGGTATGATTCCTGCTTCGAGTGCAGGAGTACCCGGGTTCAATTCCCGGACGAGCCCAAATTCGATTTTTGAACCTTACCACATAAATACATGTTTATTACACTACACTAAGATTTACGTTCTCAAATGCTGTAGTGCAAACTCAAATAACGAAAACATCTGCAAACAAAGGGAAAAATATCCATTTTAACGATGGTTTTTTTAATGCTCCTATATAAGAGCTAAAGATATGTATATGTACATCGTGATATATTTCATGATCACGGAAATATGGCAGCAAGTTGAAAAAGAAGAATTAAGAGAAAATTACTTTTAGTAAAATGTATACACTTCGTCATAGGAATTATTCAAAACACGTCATTCAACTGCATGCAAATCTATACATTAGCATCTTGTACCAGAGCTTGTTCTGAAAAGAATTTGCTAAGGATAGCCCCATACGATTGCTTCATTTAACCATTACGATACTATCGTTTCATCAAATCACAACTGTACCATTTGATAAATGACCATCTGTTCATATGTAGACGCGTCGAGAATGCTTTCATAGGTTTTTTTTATTTTTTTTTACACTCCGTTTAACCAATGCATTAATTTGAAACCTTATCTCCTGCCAACTTTGCAAAAGAGATCCAACCACACATTTAATTCATTCTGTTAACAGGTATTCATAGTAGCATCACCATCATGCATAAGATTCCACAGTAGTTAATAAGCATCATTGACAGTAGGAACTACACTTCCCAAAATACATCTGTCCCCACCCGGGATCGAACCGGGGACCTTCTGAGTGTATAGCAGATGTGATAACCACTACACCACAAGGACACCTGCTTCCACATCCTCCAAAATTTTCGGAATAAGCATATGAATATTTGTTTGACCACGTTCTTTAAATTATCATGAAACATAAACTAAATTCTGTAACGTTTACTGTCTCGCAGGCTATCCATGTCACTATGTCTTGATTTAAGTTTTAATTTCTAGCGCAAAGTCGAATTGTTGGAATTGTTGCGAATGGAGTTTTATTAACATTACGAAACAGAAACACAATTTCCATTTGTAGTCGTGTGTTGACTGTAACGTCTATCTCAATAGCTGGAGGCTACATTATAAGTGGTTCTCGACTCACAGATGTAAACATAGATATAAGAATTAACTCCACAGCGTTAATATTATATAAATAAAAGATGTTTCTCCAATTTTTTTTAGAATCGCCCGTGTTTATAAAAATTATTATGCTAGTTAAGTAGTTTTCATACGAAAATTTCAAATTCCAAGAATTATTTTTCAAACTGCGTTTCACCTGTATTATCTTTGTTTTTGGGTGGAGACGCGTAAATTTATTAAAACCTAACGTTTCTGCCTTCTGCCGTCGTGCTGTGGTTTTCCTCAGAGACTACATTGATTCTGCTATAATTATTCAACGTGACGTGAAGCTTCTACTTCTCATTTCCTGTCGTTGCTAGAGAACGGCCTGATTGTTTCACAGGAGATATAGATTTGAATGCTCTTAATTGAATAGGGAAGAAGCAGTACTATTTCTTTGAATAATACATCAATTCGTCACATTACCTCAAGATGATTAAATTTAATTGTTCTTTTTGTAGATGCAATCCTCCAAATTCTGCATATATTTATTATTCGAGCATACATGTCAATGCAAAATTCGAAGTTAACTGATTTTTTTTTGTCTGACCCTATATGTGTTTATATAGGTTCGTGTTATGCCTATGGAATGGGTGTGCTAGGATGACTGACACGTGGGTTTTAAATGGTTCACCTACGATGCCCTATGACTTGTCCGACTTTCTTCGTATCTTCTGCTCTTGACATCTGCTCTCTTGAACCAATCCTCTTCTTCTCTTGCGCTAGCAAATAAACATGAGCGTCGGGGGTAACTTGTAATTAGGAGAAGGGGCGGGTACCTACGAGCTACTTGAAATACCACAATGTCTCTGGAAACCCCATTTAATTGCACTGGACCATAAATCGACTATGTCGATGTTGTACAAATTCAGAGGTAACCCGTAATACTGACCCGAGGGATGAAACTTAGCACTTCATTTCACAAGTAACAGAGTATGGTGAGGTTGGTGCAGCGAATATCTTTCTCCGATGCCTAGATGTTATCTTGTAGATCGTCAGTCAAGATGTGAGAGCGATCAATGTATTCTAGCTTGCTGGAAAAGTATCGGCTTGCATGCTCAGCACCGCACGTGTAGCTTGCAACTCGAACTGTCTATCGGCAGAAAGTCAAACAACAGGACGTGCTTACTCGACGTTTTGCTTCAGTGAATCTTAGAAAACTTACATGATTTCGGTGTTAAAATATTATAATAAATGACAACCCGTCACATATCCCCCGGTGTTGAAAAAACGCGCTACTCCCGGAGCGCGGGTATAACATCAAAAACTATCAAAATTTGGCACCACAGTGTATTATTGTTACATATAAAATGGTATAATGGTACTGGTGATAAGTAGAGTTCAATATATACATTCTAACGTTCTACGAAATACCTCTTGCCTTAAATATGCATTCATAAAGATAAACAGAATCTTGGTAAAGCAAAACACAACATGAAATATCAATGATATGAATATCCATAAAACCAAATAAAAATAATCCTAAGACATGCAAAGGTAATAATAATGAAAAGTTGAAGATATATTAATTGTGTGTGCTGGGTGTTTCCCCATTAGAATTAGTGTTTGGCGTGTCTGGATCACGTACAATAATTTGACTGCCTGTTGGAATTGTATTGCCCATAGTGGAACGTTTGTGAAACATCTTATTAATCTGGCGTCTACATATAGAAAACATAATAGCAGAAATAACTAGAATACAAATGATTGTGGAGACACTTATGGAACTAATGAGAATTGTTTGGTGTGCTTTGGAGTGAATTTGAGATCTTATGTGAGTGACAATGTGATTAAGTTTTACAGAATCTCGAGCGTTTTGTAAATATTTATGCACGTCATCTTTGAGAGGTAAGTAATGTGTTACATTTAAATTAACTAATTCGGTATCATGATAAATTTCATGAGTAAAAGTAGGAAAAAAATAGTTTGGATAAGATAATGAAGAATGAATCTGTGTGATGTAAGTTGCTGGTATTGTAAAATCTGTTCCTGAAATTTGCATTAACAATAAACCAGATCCTTCTAATAACAATTTGTGAATATCTGGCTTTGTTCGATCTGCTGATTTACAAGTTGCGGTAATAGTATATTGAGATGGTAATGATAATATCCAGTTGGTATGCATCTTGGTGGTTTAGTTAATGTAAAAACTTCTCTCTGACATGATTTGCAAAATTGTCCGGAAAAAAACATATCAATATCACAAGTATATACTCGCACATCATGTAAAGTCATTACTGGACAAATTGTAAGAACATTTGATTCACAAATATAGAACTCATTGTGGTTAAAAGTTTTGTACATTTTATGATCTCTGCTGAGTAAAAGTGTTTCCTGCATATAACATCTTACATGGTTTTCTGTTTCATTCAAATGTGTGAATAGTATAATGTTCTAGCACTGAATCTATTGTTCCTAAAGGAATGTTAACAATTAATCTTTAATTATTTACCATTAAAACTATGTTGACTTTTGATAGCTGTTAATAAATATATAAATTCTGTTCTGTGCAAGGAACAATCATGAAAGAGTTGTAATCTAATTGATTCTGAATTAAATGCAGATATTAAAAAAAAGATTAGGGCCTAAAAGAATGTCACTTAATTTACAATGTGAACCTTGAAGTAAGGCTATTCTTAGCTTAATTAATTCTAATCGCATATGGGTCAATCCAACTATAAGTTCTTGTAAAGTGTGAATACTGAATACTTGATATTGCAAAATATTTTCAATATTATAAATACTGTGTGTTAGTACTGCCTGTATCTCCCCAGTTTGTGAAATGAAAGCATTAGCCAGGGATTTGATTGCCGCAGAATGATTTGAGACCACGTTTTCAAAATTTTGGATGAGAATTAATTGAGAATCAATGCTAAGTTGAAAATCCTGATCATTAGATGCTAAGGTTTGTAATCTAGCTTGAATTTGCATTAAATCATCAGAATCGAGGACTCCAAATACAGTTTTTAGGGTTTTACCGCCAAGGTCGAACCAAGAACGCTTAGTTCTACTTGGTTTATGCGGAAATAATTCTAAAATGTTGCTGAATTCTTCTTGGAGGAAAAAATGAATACCCTTGTGATTTGAAGAAATTGACTCTAGAATGAAACTGTCGTAAGAATTGTTTGCCTTAAGAATTGTATCTAAATCATTGAAAATACTATTAAGTTGTATGCTTTTATCTCTCAAAGCTTGTAGATCGTAATCAAGAATGATCTTCTCTTGAAAAAACTACTCCATTTCTCAGTTACTGAACTCCAATAATTGCACGTAATAAGGAAACAAAAAAAAAATGTGTGTAACAAAATAAATCTAATAAAAAACCTGTTGAACTTCCCCAAGAATATAAAGATAATAATCAAAATTATTCCCTTATCGAGTAGACTTCTAACTTAAAATAATCCCGTGTCTCTATAAAATATTTCTCATAACCCTACATTCAAACCAAAAATTAAAAAAAAAATAAATACAGAATTGTGTGCATTTTTTAAAAAAAGTGTGATTACAAAAAAAAAAACAACAATAAGTCCCTTGAATCTAATATCTAGAACAAGTCTTTGTAGTTATTAACAACAACAACAACAAAATAACAAAATCCTGAATATATTACTAAAAATAATAATAATATTGTCCCTGAAAAGAAGAAAAAAGAACCGTTTCATTAGCACATTGATTGAGTGTTACTTGGATGGATGTGTTAGTTTTATACGCCTGCTGTCTGTATGCAGGGCCGTAGAATCCGCTGACGGGTGTCTTATCTTAGATTACACTGCTTGAGTAGGAAGATAGTCCGGCCGGCCGCACAAGGCTGTAAGAGATATAACTGCAGCATTATTGTGCTTGAAATAATTCTATTGATTGCCGACAGAGTTTCTAGTAAGCCTGAAATTATCAACTCTGTCTCCATATATAATCACAATAAAAAATGAAAAAGATTGATATCCATAAAGACATATGCAACTTGAAGTTCTTAGTTCATATCCAGCCTCCACTACTTCAAGACAAAATTAATTTAGAGTTACAAAGTACATAGACTTAAAATAATAGTTTAAAATTACATTATGAAATAGAAGGAGCTTACTTTCTTGGCCTGTGGCTATGGTTTGCAGTTTTTTGTGTTGGAATATCCGGCTTAAAGGAAGGGTTACTTCGTAGAAAATGCGAATGTGAAGTGTTGGTTTTAACAGGTGGAGCAACGAATTTAGAAGATGATGGCTGTATTGTGGTGTTTGTTTTGGGTTTTTCCGGATGAACTGTATCTTTAGGTTCCCAAAAGTATGGTCATATCCTATTCTTGTTTACAACAATTTCTCGATCGGGAAGTTTGATTCGTACATTAACAGGACCAAGAGATTGCGTTAACTGATATGGACCATTGAAATTAACTCTAAATTTTTTGGAAAGTCCTTTTTCTGATAGGGTTTAGACAACATAACATAACGTCCTACTGGAATATCTTGTGGTTTAGCTTTTTTATTGTACTCTTTTTCCTGTTTTAAGTATGCACCTAAATTTTTCTTCCTAACTTGATCCCACATTCTTTTAAGCTTGAAAGCAAGACTTCTAACTTCTGGATTGTTGATTTCGTTGGTTGTTTTTAAATGAAAGGAAGGGTGAGACCATTTCTGAACCATACAAAACTTCAAACGGTGATTTCCTCATACTGGAGTTGTTGTTTGCATTATAACTCGAAACTATATAGTCCAAAATCGAGTCCCAATTGGAATGAGATTTATTTACATAATAACTGAGTGTTTTACCAATAGTTCCGTGCACCCGTTCGACTTTTCCATTCATTTGAGGATGCCAAGATGTTGTCTGTAATTTTTCAATTCCTAACAGTTTCCAGGTTTGCGTAAATAACTCAGATATACGATTTTTCTGGGACACCGAAGCGAAGAAACCAACCCTCTACAAACGCTCGAGCAATGGTTTTTGACGTTTGTTCAGGCAAAGGCATCATTACTAAATATCTGGAGAAGGCATCGATCATGGAAAGTACATAAATATTACCTCCTTCTGTATGTCGGAATGAACCCATTAAATCAAGATGAATTCTTTGAAAGGGCTTTACTATAACAGCTGGTTTGGCCACTACAGGTTTGTCAGGGATAGGCTGAGTATGCTGCACCGCCGTGTCGGTCGATGGAATTTACTTGTCAGGCAGATTACTTGATGACACAGCTCCGGCGTTCCTCCCGTCTTGGATGTTAGCGGATGCTACTAAACAGCTTGAGGAGCAAATGGTAATGAAGTGAACTTCTACCAAAAGAGCCAATTGGTTCACCTCTTTTTGTTTATTGACTTCCAACTTCAACTAATACAGCTCAAGTGGCTCCCTTGCAATAGAACTCCATAGCTTGCTAATAGGCCAACTGGACAGATACGCTTACTATCATCGTGCGGCAGCAATAGTCAGTCAGGCGGGAGTGGCGTGCGGCGGCAGATACTTAAACCGACATAGTGACTGTCGTCGTATGTTCTAGCGATGGCTGCCCCCTACGACCCCGGGACGTGTCCTTATATCGTGCCCCCGCCCCCCCCAGCGTGACGACAGCGTGACCGCTATCCTAACCTTACGGCTAGGCGATGCCCTTCCATCGTGTTCTGGAAGCTTCACGATGGCTGGTCACGTATTGCTGCCGTTTAGTGGGTCAGCTAATTGCGTTACCTTCTCGAGCCTTCGCTCGCGACCGCTTGCAGGATTGCGGCCAGTTTTTTACTCAACCGCTGACGCTAGCAAAAACTACTTTCCTCGGCCAATGTCCGCCACACCGACCGCCTCACAGCTTAATGCTGTAACTTTAATTCTATTCCACTTTGAATGTTATAATTACAATTTCGCCTATTACATTACTGTTTTAGGTAACGACTGTAATTTTTCTCTTGCATTTCCTGCTATTTGTCTTTCGTTGCATGGTATACAACTGAGTACGAAATCACGTATGGATTTTCGTACACCTGGCCACCAATACTCTTTTGCAATTTCTTTATTAGTAGTTTTCCATCCGCTATGACCACTAAGCAGGTGAGAATGATACCATTTTAAAACAACTTCTATTAATGATTTTGGAATAACAACTCTTTCCCCTAGTTTTGTTCGTCTGTATAAAATATCGTCATGAACAACAAACCATTTGTTTTTTCGCCACTGATTACATTCGGTCTCCTTTGACTGTTCCATAGGTAAATAACAAGTCGTGGAATTTCTTTACTCTCAATTACTCTAACCATTCTACTTAATGCGTCTGAAATTCCTAATAATTTACCAGGTCTATGTTCAATTTCATAATCATAAGCAGATAGTTTTAATGCCCATCTAGTGAGGCGACTGTTTGGATCTTTGAGGTTTAATAGATAACAAAGGGTGGAAAGTCTGTGGCAATTATGAATTTTTTGCCCAAAAGATAGCATCTAAACTGAGTAACTCCAAAAATTACAGAAAGCAGTTCCCGTTCTGTGGTTGTGTATATACATTCTGCTTTATTTAATAGCCTAGAAGCGAAAGCAACTAGTTTTTCAGTTCCATTGATTTTATGGCTTAAAATGCATCCTATAGCTGCCTGAGAAGCATCACAAGTAAAAATAAAATCTTCTGAAAAATTTGGAAAATTTAAAATTGGGCGAGAAGAAAGGGCTTCTTTTAATGTATTCATAGCCTTATCACATTCAGGTGTTCAAACAAATTTTACTCCTTTCTTTATCAGGTGGGTGAGAGTTCTAGCTTTTTCAGTATAATTTAAAACAAATTTTCGGTAAGACCAAGGAAAGATTGCGATTGTTTTATATTGGTGGGTACTGGAAAATCTTTTACAGCTGATACTAATCTAGGGTGTGGCTTGATTCCATAGCTAGAGATTATATGACCAGATAATCAATTTCTGAAGCAGCAAAAGTACATTTTTCAAATGAAAGAGTGAGATTAGCTTTTTGTAAGCGTTCAAACACATTTCTTAGCCTAACAATATGGTCTTCAATAATTTCTGAGAATATTATTAAATCACCAAGATATATTAAATTAGTAAAAGGTTTTAACCCATATATCAAATGGCCCAAGAAGCGCTGGAAACAAGATGGCGCGTTTTTAGGCCAAAATCCATACGGGTATATTTATAATGGCCAAAAGAAATATTTATTGCGGTTTTTGGAATATCTTCTTCTGCAATTTTGATTTGATGATATCCGCTCTTCATATCCAAAGTAGTAAAAAATTTAGAGTTCCCTAGATAGTCAACCGTTTCAGCTATGTTGGGTAACGGATAAGGATCAGTAATTGTAACTTTGTTCAACCCTCTGTAGTCTACACAAAAACGGTATTTGGTTTCCCTATTTTTAGATCTCTTGGGCACGACAATTACTGGTGAGCACCAATACTTTCCCTAATTATCCCATCTTTTAATTCCTGATCAATAAATTCTTCAATTAATACTATACTCTACCAAATCTGTAGCTGATAATGTGGGCTTTAGAATAAACAAATTCTTAAATTCTTGCAACAAATTTTCAACAGCTTCCGCATCGTGACTAGACAAGTGACTCAGCTTATCATTAAAACAAATATCTGATTCTGCTTCAGCTACACGAACACACTTATTTTCTACTTCAGAATTATTTACATCTTCTCCCATAAAATTACTACTATCTAATGACTGATCACTTAAAACTTCAATCTGCGCCAAATAATGACCCTTTGGTACGTCAACATCACTTCCGCTAAAACTTTCAATTACAACAGGTAAATATTTCTCCCCATTAATTATTCTCACTTTACAAATACTCCTCTTAACATAGCAACCATTTGAATTCAACCATTAGGAGTCTTTTGGTGATTCAACTAAAATAATAGAATTTTCATCACAAATAAGATCATTCGGAATGGGTTCAAAAAAACTTTTCCTGAAGATTTTGAAATATTCTGCTTAGCTGTAGACTTGACAGAGGACTTATAGATTCGGTTAACAGGTAGATTTAGGGTAGCTAATCCTGCATCTGACCATGAATCTGTATTGCAGTCTTTTAGCGACAAAAGTTGTTCTACACGCGAGTGTTTCCTCAAACCGATTGAACGCTCTGCCACGTTTATGCTAGCATTATATTTTGTCAAAAAGTCTAAGCCTAATATACCATGATAAGAAGAATTCATAGTTGAAACAACATACACCTTAGCATTATATTTTTCATCTTCTATAGTTATATCAATATTTCTCATACCATAAGTTTTAATTTCTTCATTTCTTGTTAAACCCGTAATCTTACAATCTGCTGGTTTCAACCCTTCAGTACCTTATATAGCTTGTGATAAAAGAGAAAGTTCAGCAACGGTATCAATAATCATAGTATAATTCTTACCTTCAATTACAACATCAACTGTTAAGTCTTTTATCTCTGAATTCCCCCTTAAACAAATTACTGGAACTTCTCTTATTGTTGTGGGTGTGCCAATGTGCCTTTGCCGAACCACTGAGCATTTAAATTACTTTGTGTATTACCACCCATGGTTCTATTAAAAAATCCTCTTTTAGTAGCTTCATTTGCACTCATATCATTACCTTGCCCCTCTTGACATATTGCAAAATTACCTCCTGCATTACCATTTCTCCCAGAAAATGCACCAATAAATCCCCTCTGTTATTTCCATTAAAAATCTTCCACCATTATTTCCTTGATACTGATAATTACTTCCCCCATGATATCTTGCAACATCGTTACCTGCATACATCATTTGAAATCCTCCGTTAGGGTTTTGCACGTTAAAGCCATTATAACCTCCTGTGTTAAATCTACTAGAATTACCACCATACTTATGAACATTAGCACTATGTAAAAAGAAGCAATTTTTCTGGAGATGTCCATTTTTCCCACAATTGTAACAAACAATTTCTTTTTTAGTATTGAAAACATGTTTTACATTTTTATGGCCAGCTGAAGGCTTGTTCTTTACTTGTTGAAAATGTATCGCGTAGTCAATGGCCTCACGCATTGTTTTCGGTTTTTGCAGTGTGACATATTCCCCTAATCCATTTAAATTGCAGTCTAATTCTCTTTGATCGGATTCCCATGTCAATGCTAGATTATAATCAGTTTTGTAAGTTAAAGTGACTGTGTGACTGTTTGTCTCCTTAATACGAACTGCGAATTTCTCAACGTCCTCATTTGGAAATCTTCGCAAATTGCGTAACTATTCACTGTAAAATATAGCAGTAATTTTTTTCCGAAACCTCTGAATTAATTCATGTTTAAATGATTCATATGTCAAACATGCTTTACAGCTTGAATCTAAACACTTCGTCCGTTAGACGAGTTTTCGCCAATTTCAATTTTTGTTCACTGGAAATATCGGCAAAGAAAGTCAAATTTTCAAATTTATGGAAATACAATTCAACATCTTCCTTAGCACTACTCCCAAAAGAAATTTGGTCAAGCAATAATGGACACTGAATAATGGTATTTGCAGAACTTGCTTCCTTACCAGTAGTTGCTTTTTGAGAGGTTACTTTCACCAATTTTTGACTGAGAATATTCACCGCGTCTTTCAAACTAACGTATTTCCCGTCTAAATTAACAGCCATAGTTGATAGTTGGCAGTTGCAGACATACCTTATTTTAATTATGTATGTGGAGTACTGCGTTGTAGCCGCCCTGAAGCCGCCACTGAACTGAGTCTGCTATCGGCGTCGGGAATGCTGAGTCGACTGGAACTTAACGCCACTGTTGCCGCTTGCACGAGCGCTCCGACGCCCGTAGCTGCTACCGCATGCCTCACTGCCTCTGCGAAGATCTCGGAGCGCCCCGCTGTTCTTCTTCGGGTCTCAATCTCAGAACCCTCTTACTGCAGAGGCTGACTACCAAATTTCGCTGTTGCTGATACACCAACCTCAAACAAACACTGCGAGCTGTTCCCCACTCTTAATCAAATACAAATAAAGCTTCTGACACCAGTGTGGCTGACCCTATATGTATATATATATAGGATCGTGCTATGCCTATTGAATGCGTGTGCCATTATGACTGACACGTGGGTTCTAAATGGTTAACCTACGATGCCCTATGACATGCGCCAACTTTCTTCATTTCTTCACCGAGCGTGGTGGTGTAACGGATAACGTTCTGGCCTCGAATTCGGGAGGACGGCGGTTCGAATCCCCGTCCGGGCATCCAGATTTGGGTTTTCCATGGTTTCCCCAAATCACTCCAGGTGAATGCCGGGATGCTTCCTTCAAAAAGGCCATGGCCGAATTCCTTCCCATTCCTTGCCCCCATCCTTTCCCGTCTCTAAAGACCACGTTGTTAAAAAGGGACGTTAAACTGTTACAAAAAAAAAAAAATCTTCATTTCTTCTGCTCTTGACTTCTTCTCTCTTGAGCCTATCCTCTTCTTCTCTTGCGCTACCGAATAAACATGAGCATCGGGGGTAACTAGTAATTAGGAGTGGGAGCGGACAGCTACGAGCTACTTGAAATAAAACAATGTCTCTGGAAACCCCATTTAATTGCACTGTACCATAAATCAACAACAGTCGATGTTGTACAAATTCAGAGGTATCCCGTAACCCGTAATAATGACCCGAGGGATGAAACTTAGCCCTACATTTCACAACAGAGAATGGTGAGGTTGGTGCAGCGAATATCTATCTCCGAGGCCTAGATGTTATCTTGTAGATCGTCGGTGAAGAAGTGAGGGCGATCAATGTATTCTTCCTTGCTGGAAAAGTATCGGCTTGCATGCTCAGAAACGCACGTGTAGCTTGCAACCCGAACTGTCGATCAGCAGAAAATCGAAAAAATAGGACGTCCTTACTCGATGTCTGGCTGCAGTTAAACTTAGAAAACTTACATGATTTCGGTATTAAAATATTATAATAAATGAAGTCCCGTTACAGTGTTAAATATTATGCACAGGCAAACTATACATTATGAACACAATTTTATGTCGCCTATTTATGCCATCGCCCAACTATTTATTACAATGATTCAACAGCCGAAAATAAAACCAAGCGTATATCGCGAATCGCTTCCTATTTGCTACTAACTACAGTTCAGTAAATTCCGTTTAGAACAATTCAAATCAGCCAGTGGAGAAACAGACGTGTTGACTTGAACTGCGCCACCTACACATGTCACTTGTTCCAAATGTCTACCATAAAATTCGTAAAAGATGTTAATCGTATTTTATGGTGCATGCAATTTATAAAACTAGATTAAGTATATGAATATAAAAAACGTTATTTAGCTATAAGTCACATACAGGCCGTGCAAGGGGCTCGTTGGTCTGGAGGTATGATTCCTGCGTCGGGTGCAGGAGGTAACGGGTTCAAATCCCGGACAAGCCCAAATTCGATTTTTGAACCTTGCCTCATAAATACATGTTTTTTACACTAGACGTTTCATAATGTCCAATTATCGTCCAACATAATCCTAGTGAATAAGGTTTACGTTCCCAAATGCTGAAGTGCAAACTCAACTAAGGAAACCATCTGCAAACAAAGGGAAAAATATCCTTTTTAACGATGATTTTTTAATGCTCCTATATGAGAGCTAAAGAAATGTTTATGCACATCGTGATATATTTCATTATCACCGAAACATTGCAGTCAGTTGAAAAAGAAGAAATAAGAGAAAATTACTTTTAGGAAAATTTATACACTTCGTCATAGGAATTATTCAAAACACGTTGTACAACTGCATGCAAACCTATACATTAGCATCTTGTACCTGAGCTTTTCAGAAAAGAATTTGTTACGGATATACCAATACTATTGCTTCATTCAACCGTTACGATACTATCGTTTCATGTAATCACAACCGTACCATTTGATAAATAAACATCTGTTCTGTTGCAGATGCGTCGAGAATGCTTTCATAGTTTGTTATGTTTTTTTTTTTTTTTTTTTTTTTCTTTTTCAAACTCCATTTAATTAATGCATAAATCTCAAACATTATCTCCTACCAACTTTGCGAAAGACATCCGACAGCACATTTAATTCATCCTGCTAACAGGTATTCATAGCTGCATCACCATCATGCATAAGATTCCACAGTAGTATACAAGCATGATTGTCAGTACGAACTATACATCCCAAAAGAAGACTGTCCATGCTTCCATGCCCTCCAAAATTTTCGCAATACGCATATGAATATTTGTTTAACCACATTCTTAAAATTATCTTCAAACAGAAACTAAATTCTGTAACGATTACTGTCTCGCAGACTATCCATGACACTATGTCTTGATTAAAGTATTAATTTCCATCGCCAGCATACCGCCACGACGATTGAAGTCGCACAAATTAGAAATATAGGAACTGTTGCGAATGGAGTTTTATTAACATTACGAAACAGAAACACAATTTACATTTTTAATCGTATGTTGATTGTAAGGTCTATCTCAATTGCTCGAGGCTATATTATGAGGGGTTCTCGACTCACAGATGTAAACACAGATATAAGAATTAACTCCTTTACGTTAATACTAGAAAAAGATGTTTCTCCAATTATTTTTAGAATCGTCCGTCTTCATAAAAATTAGTATACTGGCTAAAGACTTATTCTGGTATCCCGTCCCGACAGTTCGGCATGCCCGGTAGGCGACATGGTAATCGACCTAGTATAGATGGCGCTGGCATCAGGCCAACCAGCGCCACCACAACACAGTTTCCGCCACGGCCAATCAGAGCCGACCCGGCACGGATATAAATAAGCCAGCGCAGCCCCACACATCCAGTTCGGTGTTCGCTGCGCTTCCGGTCGCGTCTCCGTGAACTGTGCTTCGTCTCTTGGACTTTCTACAGTGTTTCGTCTCGGCTACGTCTACGGTACTCTCTCTTGGACTCAGTGAATCGCTTTCGGACTCGTGACTGTGCTTATCCTCGGTGACGTTCGGCCTGCTCTTTGGACTGGTTCGGGTTCTTCGTGACCATCTCCTGGGGCTTGCCCCATCGCCGTTCAACGTCGGCCGCCGCACGGATATAGCAATTGGCGACGAGGAAAAAAGGTTATCAGCTGGCATCATGGACACAGTGACTCGTATTCTGGAGCAACAACAACAGCAGACAGCGCTGCTACAACAAACGCTCCAAGTAATACTCGAGAAACTGTTAGCACAGGAGGCCAAGTCAGTCCAGGCCTCGGAAAATTCACACATCCGGCCCCCAGCGTTTCCACCATTTAATGACGCTAAGGAAGACTGGGACACATATTTGCATCGGCTCAAACAGCATTTCTCGGCATTCCAGGTGACGGACGATGCCTTACAGCGCTCGCTGTTTCTGTCGTGGGCATCACCCGACACGTTCTTCCTCCTGCGGAAGCTGGCCCCATTATCAGATCCGGTCGCCCTCACATTCAACGAAATGTGCACTCTGCTAACAAGCTACTACTCTCAACGATACCACGTGGTGGCTTCCCGCCTTGAGTTCCATCAGTATCACAAACAACCGGGACAATCATACCGGTCATGGGTGACTGATCTCCAAGGTCTTAGCCGCAAATGCGACTTCACTTGCTCAAACGCAAAGTGCAGGGCTTCATATGCAGACTCCCTGATCCGCGACGTTATAGTGCAGCTAGCTCCAGAGCCAGAGGTGCGCACAGCGGCACTGAAGCTTGACAACCCATCTCTCGAGGACATTCTACGCTTCGCGCACTCGCATGAAATTGCACAAGCAGCGAACGAGCGCCTCATGGCTCACCCACAAGTAGCGGCGGTCAAAACATCACAACTCCCGCGCACAAGGCAAACCCATGGCGCGCTCCAGACACCAACAAAGCAGGACGCCTTCGCTGTCCGACGTATCTATGACGTCCGAACCCCGAGCCCCACCCCGCCGACGATTCCAGAGGCCCTGCCGTCTTGCCCACAGTGCTTCACTTCGCACTCACGGGCAGATTGCCCCGACCGTTGGGCACATTGCACACGCTGCGGTAAAGAGGGACACTTGCGGTCAGTCTGCCGAAACCGGGCACCTCGCCCCAGCCCGACAGCCCGCATGCAGCAAGAAACGGTCAACACACTGCAGACCGCAGCTCATACTGGCGATCCACTCTCACAGAAACTATTCTTAACTCTGAGAGTCGCCAACCAGGACATCCGTTTTCAAGTGGACACGGGGGCAACCGTCTCGCTGATAAACCAAGCCACCTACGCTCAACTAGGCTCACCACCGTTGTCTCCACCTTCACGGCGTTTGGTATCGTACGGGAATAGAGACATTCCCCTGCGGGGTCAGGTCTCCATCACGGCCGCCTACAAACAAGTCACCAGACCAATCACCTTTTTTGTGGTGGATCAGCCCTCGGCTACCAATATTTTTGGACTAGACGCATTCAACAGATTCGGATTCTCAATCGTGGACGAAGTCCAGGTCATATCGGACTCGGTCCCATTCCAGGACCTGGATGACCTCTGCACTCAGTTCACACCCATCTTTACGCCAGACTTAGGGTGCGCCTCAGATTTCGAGGCTCACATCACCCTCCGCCCAGGTGCAGTACCTCGCTTTTGTCGTGCCAGACCTATTCCGGTCACCTTACGGGCAGCAGTAAAACAGGAGCTTGACCGACTTCAGAAGATCGGAGTAATCGAACCGGTCAAATCCAGCGCATGGGCTACACCACTGGTCATCATCCGGAAACCCAATGGCACCCTCCGGTTATGTGGAGATTTTAAGGCTACGATCAACGCCCAGTCTCAAGTCGAGACATATCCAATCCCACGACAAGAAGATCTTCTCACCAAACTTGCGGGCGGCGAATATTTCTCGAAGATTGACCTCGCAGATGCATACTTGCAGCTGCCACTAGATGAAGAATCACAAAACATCGTCGTCATCAACACACCGTTTGGACTCTACAAATACAAGCGCCTCCCGTTTGGCATCGCTTCTGCACCGGCAATATTCCAAAGATACTTGGAGCAGCTGTTGCGACACATACCGGCATGCGCAAAACTACCTGGACGATATCATTGTCACAGGAACCACTCGCCAGGAGCACCTACAAAACCTGCGCACGCTATTTGCAGCATTACAAGAGGCAGGGCTGAGGTGTCGCCTCGCGAAGTGTCAGTTTTTTCAAGAGGAAGTAGAATATCTCGGCCATTGGCTCAACAAAGAGGGAATTAGGCCATCGGATCGCAACGTGGCCGCCATAGACTCCCTACCCCACCCAAAGAATCTGCCAGAACTACAAGCCTTCCTCGGGAAAATAAATTACTACTCAAAGTTTCTGCCACAAGCGGCACATATCTCACAACCCCTCAACCAGCTCCGGAAAAAGGGCGTTGCCTACAACTGGACCCCGTCTTGTCAACGGGCCTTCGACCGGCTAAAGCGCATGCTAAGGTCTGCTCCTTGTCTGACGCCGTTTTCTCCTACACGGCCCCTAGTCGTGGCAGCTGACGCCTCAGCATATGGAATCGGGGCGGTACTCGCACATAGGAACGAAGACGGCTCTGAACAACCGATAGCGTTTGCTTCTAAGACATTGACGCCAGCACAACGCAACTACTCGCAGATCGAGAAAGAGGCATTGGCTATAGTCTTCGCCATCAAGAAATTTCATGTATATCTATTTGGAACCAAGTTCTCCCTCATCACGGACCACAAACCGTTGGTGGCAATATTTGGACCCCGCTCCAGCCTCCCAGAGCGAACGGCCCAACGCCTCCAACGATGGGCGATGTTTCTGAGCGCTTATAATTACACAATCCAATATAAGCCAACAGCACAACACTCCAATTCCGACGCCCTATCACGCCTGCCTGCCGGCCCCGATCCGGAATTCGATCAACAAGAAGTACTGTGTTTTCACATCGACACCGAGAGGAAGCAGACAGTGGACGGGTTCCCCATTACAGCAGCCCGAATCGCCTCCGCCACCCAGCGGGATCCAATCTTGCGCCAGGTCCTGCGCTACATCATTTACGGGTGGCCAACATACCTCACACGTAGAATGGACAGCGAATTGAAGACATGGCGCCACATATCTGACAGACTCTCGGTCACAGACGGCGTCATCCTTTTGGACGCAGAAAACGACACACATCGTGTGGTCATCCCAGCGGAAATTCGCTCACAAATTCTAAAGCTCCTGCATCGAGGACATTGGGGCATGTCCCGTATGAAAAATCTCGCAAGAAGACATGCTTATTCCATTCCGAGTTGATATCTCGTAGCGAACGGACGTGTTTATCGAGCGCTCAAGATAGAACAACAACCTTGGCTAACGTGTGACGGACTTGATTCAGGAAACTTGGTACAGGAAACTACTTGCGGCAATAACCTACATCTAACTGCCCTCCTAGCTGTTAGGGAAATTTGTGTCTCAGGGACTATCCACTGGGTAGTATCCCGCGGGCGCTGAGGTTTAGGGTTGCTCTTGTTGCCGGGAATCCTAACGGTGACAACGAGGCACAAGAGCAACACCCCCACCATAGGCATGTCAGGGGTAAGGAGAGAAGAACAACCCGACGACGAAGAACAAAACAGTGAGGTGATGGAGGAAGAGAACGACCAGGATACTCAACTGACAACACGAAGAACAGAACGAACAGTCAAATAGACAAGCATTTATATTTACTGGAAAACAGTTTAGTATAGGACAAGAAGGCGAAGTTCCGCAAGAAGGATTCAACTTTACAACAGTGTACGACAGAAGACGACGAGCACAAAATAAACAAAGAGAGGTACAGGAAATCCGACAAAACTCTCGAGAGAAGATGAAGTTGGACAACAGATTTGCAGTTCTATCAGACCACTCCGAAGAAAGCGATGGAGACCAAGAGGAGCACATGGATGATGCGTCACAATCAGGACAAGAAGAAGAAACAGAAGAACCAGGACCCCCACTTCCAAGGATACCACCAATTGTAACCTACCAAATAGGGAACTTCCTAGCTCTAAACCAGAAGATAAAAAGCTTCATTACAGGAGAACTCAAAGTGATCTTCCGCGGAGACAGCCTAAAGTACCATCTTGAGACCATGGAAGATTATGAAATGGTGAGAAGTTTCTTCTTGAGAGAGAAAATAAACTTCTACACTCACCAGACCCCAGTTGACAAAAAGCTAAAGGTGGTAATCAAGGGGCTACCACCAACAACTCCAGAGGACATCATCAAAACTGAACTTGTTAATTATGGTTTCGACGTACAAATGGTACACCAATTTAAAAAGAGAGATCCAGATACAAGGGACCTAATTCCACTTTCTACCTATTGTGTAACCCTAAATCCCGGAGAAAAATCCGAGGAAATATACCACATGAGAGGAATACTATACACTAGAGTAAGTGTGGAGAGTTACAAATCCAGATTGGGACCAAGTCAGTGCCATCGATGTCAGAGACTGGGGCACACCGCAAATTATTGTCAAATGCCCAGTCGATGTGTAAAATGCGCGGGACGGCACGCTACAAAAAATTGCAAAATGAGCCATCAGGAGAAGGCAAAATGTGTAAATTGTGAGGGGGATCACCCAGCCTCGTGGAAGGGATGCCAGGCATACCAGGCCCTTTTGAGACCAATCAAAGCGAAGGTCCAAAATGAGGACAAATCAAAGGACACTAGAAAGACAAGAAATCAGGAGAAGGAAAAATTTATCCGTGACAGCGACACAAAGCAGTCAGAAGACAAAAACAAAGGGAACGTGGAACCAGGAAGAAGCTATGCAGATAAGGTGAAAACAAACCAACAAAAAGAAAATTTGCAGAAGCACCGAGAAGAGAAAAGAAGAGGCAGAGGAAATCAAAGACAAAAGAAAACACCTTTATGGAGGATCTCAGTGAAATGGAAGACATCCTTGGAAGCATGAGTTTTAAAAAGGCAATCTCCATCTTTATGACAACACTAAAAGAAATAAAAGAAGCCACAAGTGTCTGGGGCAAAATCATCGCAATAATCAAAGGATTAAGCGAAATGATAGATTAATGGCTAATAAGAAGGGGAAACTACTTGATACCAATGTATATATTTTCAACGCAAATGGTTTAAAAAGTAAGAAACAAGAAATCATTGACTTTTTTAAAACGGAAGAAAGTGGACATGATGCTTATAACGGAAACACATCTAAAACCCACAGACAATTTCCGAATACCAAACATGAAAATTTACAGAAAGGACAGAGAGGAGACAAAGGGGAGGGGGCACGGCAATCGTGATAAAATCAACCCTCACGCACCAACCAAAAACTTTGCCGGAACTTGAGAACATGGAAGCCAGTGCAGTGAGCATCAATGCAATAGATGGAGAAGTAACATTTATCGCCGCATACGTGAGCCCTCGGAAACAACTTACAGAGAATGACTTAAATAGTGCCATGTCAATATCTGAGAGGGTCATACTGGGTGGCGATCTAAATGCTAAACATCCGGCTTGGAATAGTAGAGTCACAAACGGTAAAGGGTCAAAGATTAATAGAAATATCTGAAAGACTAAATCTAACAGTTATGGGCCCCGAGGAACCGACTTACATTCCTACCTCCGCAAGACAACAACCAGATGTACTGGATATAGTGATAGCAAAGAATATAAGACGAACTATAATCTGGAAACCATAAATGACCTATCATCGGACCACAATCCAGTTTTGCTACAAATCAGGAAGTGGGCAAGCAGTCAAGAAAACCCGAAAATCCTTAAACAGACGGACTGGGATAGATTCACTAATTTAATTCAACAAAATATCTGTCCCACCATGGAATTAAATAATAAGCTGCAGATAGATAAAGCAATAAATACTCTAACAAAAATTATTAAAGAAGCAGAAAAACATGCCTCAGTCGTAACGGTAATGGAGACAAAAATGGAAGAACACGGGTCAGCACTTATAGAAGAACTGAAGTACCTTAAGAACCAACACCGGAAGCGCTGGCAGAGATTTAGGGACCCAGCGGACAAAAGGGAAATGAACAGGTTCGCCAGGGAGATTAGGAAACGATTACAGGAAAGAAGAACCGAACAATGGGAGGACAAAATGTCCCGACTAACCCTCCAACACCGTGACGCATGGAGCCTAGTGCGAGCACTTAAAGAACCAAAACCAGGCAACCAAGCTATCATGGGTCCGAATGGAGCGGTCTTTGACTCAATGAGCCAGGCAGAAATTTTAGCAGACCATTTTGAAGCACAACATGCAACACCAGAAGTACAACTAACTATGGCCCAACAACGGGAAGAGGAAGAAACCAAGCAAATTGCCGAAAACATCAGGAAGTGTGAGGATCAAGTAAACCCTGAGCTAACGAGCCCAACAGAGATAAAAACAATCATCAGGCGACTTAGCAGCAACAAAGCACCAGGAGATGACAAAATCTCAAATATGCACCTTAAAAAACTGCCAAGAAAAGCAATAGTGTTAATAACAAGAATAATAAATAGCTGTATGCTACACTGCTACTTCCCAAAAAACTGGAAAACGGCCAAAATCATAGCCATCCCCAAAACAGGGAAAGCAAATACAGACCCAACCAATTATAGACCAATCAGCCTGCTCAGCAGTCTATCAAAAATCTATGAAAGGGTACTAAAAACAAGAATTACTCGACAACTTGAAGAAAATCATACAATACGACTGGAGCAATTTGGATTTAAAGATAAATTATCGGCAACGCTACAACTATACAGAATGGCCGAATTGATAAGCAAAGGTTTCAACACTTCCAAGTCAACAGCGGTGGTCTTCTTGGATATCCAGAAAGCATATGATAAAGTTTGGCACGATATGCTGTTAAGGAAGCTACAACAAGAGACACAGATAGATCAGTGCTACATACGAATAATAGCAGACTACCTTACAAATCGAACCTTTTACGTGTCAGTAAAAGGACAGAGATCGACAAAACGACTAATGACAGCGGGAGTACCACAGGGATCAGTCATATCACCACCATGTTTTAAAGTCTACGTTAACAAATTCCCTGCAATTCCGGGAATCACCTTAGCTCAGTTCGCTGATGATACAGCTGCTATGTGTTCAGGACGTCAACTCAATGCAATAATTAATAAGATGCAGAGACAACTGCAAGAAGTAGAGAAATGGTGCATAACAAATAAAGTGTGCATCAACGCCAACAAGAGCGCGGCAGTATTCTTCACAAAAAAAAGAAGGAAACCGGACACACAATTACAACTCGCAGGACATGTAATCCCCTGGAAAGAAAAACACAAATACCTAGGAGTGATATTAGATTCAAAACTCCTGTACAACCACCACATCAAGGACAAATGCCAATAATCCCTAGGTATTCTAATGAACCTATATCCGATTCTGTACAGTAAGGAACTGTCATTAGAAACAAAAATACGCCTATACAAAACCATAATTCGACCAACCATGCTCTATGGATGTGAAGTATGGGGAACGGCAAGTAAAGTCCACATACAGAAAATACAAATAATACAAAATAGAAGCCTACGTATAATATTAAAGGCAAATAGATATACAAGAATAGACGACCTCCACGATTGGACAAATATACCAAGGATACATACGGCTATTTTCCAACAAACTGAAAGATTCCACGAAAATATGACCAGAACAAGGCAGTCAGTAGAAAACTTAAGAGACGTTGGGAACTACAAACCAAAGAGATGGCATAAGTATAAAGTCCCCCTAAGCATACTTTACCAACCAGAATAAGACAATAAAATAAAATTATACCTAACCACAGATCCTGTCCAGTATATACAACAAGGAGGTTTTCCCCCTGATAAGGGTTTTACCCTCCAAAGTGCACACCACAAAAAGAGAGAACAAGTACAACTTGACACGAAGAAGCAGAGCTACCAAAGGTAGCGGGGCTTGCAGAAAGACATAATGTGACAAAAAAAAAAAACATGCTTATTGGCCAGGAATCAATCAAGACATTGAGAAGATGGTACGCAGCTGCACAGCCTGCGCCCAACATCAGGCAGCGCCACCGCAAGCTTTCGCCCCCTGGCCCACACCCCGCCAACCATGGGACCGCATTCATCTGGATTTTGCAGGCCCATTTTTGGGAACTATGTGGCTACTTATAATTGACGCCTATTCAAAGTACCCGTACGTGGTTCGCATGGCATCCACAACGACGGAAGCCACGCTGAATGCATTAAGCCAGGTTTTGGCCATCGAGGGGTTACCGCGCACCCTCGTCTCAGACAATGGGCCCCAATTCACAGCAGCCACATTCGAAGAATTCTGCGTGGCTAACGGCATCAAACATATCTTCAGTCCTCCATTCCATCCCGCCTCAAATGGCGAAGCAGAACGGCTCGTAAGGACGTTCAAGCAACAAATGCTGAAAGAGGTACAGACAGCTACGACGTCTTCCGCCCTCACCCTCTTTCTCAGCACATACCGGACAACACCAATTAATGGTCGCAGCCCAGCAGAACTGCTCCATGGGCGACAACCGCGAACGATGCTGCACCTCCTGGCACCGTCACCGGCAGAGCCCCGAGCCAGACCGTCCCATCGGTACACGCCAGGCAGCGCGGTCTGGGCACGCGCCTACGGAGGAAACGCCACTTGGATGCCAGCAACAGTAGTGGGGACACACGGACGGCGTGTCATCTCGGTGCAAACGCCACACAGAATAGAACGCCGTCATCAAAACCAGCTGCGTCCTCACATCACAACAGGCCCATCACCATCACAACATCAGGAAGAATACAGTATACCACCATCAGCGCCATTAGCAGAGCTCCCACAACCACCCTCCCCACAACGACGATACAACTTGCGCCCAAGAAAGCCAGCAGTGCCGGACGAGAGTGACGTCGAAATGAACACGTCCATCAACCATCCACCAACCACATCGGCACCCACATCACCACGTCCTCAACCATGGAGTACGTCGGCGCATGATGTGGCCGGGATACCACAACCATTCCAGCCTCATCACCCCAAGCATCGTCAAGGGCGCTTCCGTCCGTACGCGCCAACTTCAGGGGGGAGGGATCTGGTATCCCGTCCCGACAGTTCGGCATGCCCGGTAGGCGACATGGAAATCGACCTAGTATAGATGGCGCTGGCATCAGGCCAACCAGCGCCACCACAACACAGTTTCCGCCACGGCCAATCAGAGCCGACCCGGCACGGATATAAATAAGCCAGCGCAGCCCCACACATCCAGTTCGGTGTTCGCTGCGCTTCCGGTCGCGTCTCCGTGAACTGTGCTTCGTCTCTTGGACTTTCTACAGTGTTTCGTCTCGGCTACGTCTACGGTACTCTCTCTTGGACTCAGTGAATCGCTTTCGGACTCGTGACTGTGCTTATCCTCGGTGACGTTCGGCCTGCTCTTTGGACTTGTTCGGGTTCTTCGTGACCATCTCCTGCGGCTTGCCCCATCGCCGTTCAACGTCGGCCGCCGCACGGATATAGCACTTATTATACGAAAATTTCAAATTCCAAGAATTACTAGTTAAACATAGTTTCGACTGTATTATTTGGTTCTATGGATGCAGCATTGTAAATTTATTATAAAACCTAACGTTTCTGCCTTCGTGCTGTGGTTTTCATCAGAGGACTGCAAAGATTCTGCCTGCGTGTAATTCTCTGAATATTGCCATAATTGAGCAACGTGACATGAAGATTCTACTTCTCATTTCCTATCGTTGCTAGAGAACAGCCTGATTGTTTTACAGGAGATAATGAATCGAATACTTTTAATTGATTAGGGAAGAAGCAGTACTATTTCTTTGAGTAATACACCAATTCGTCACATTACCTCCAGATGATTAAATTTAATTGTTCTTTTTATACATGCAATCCTCCAAATTCGGCATATATTTACTATTCGAGCGTACATATCTATGCAAAATTGGATGTTAACTGATTGTGTTAAATACTATGCACAGGCAAACTATATGTTATGAACACAATTTCATGTGGCGTATTTTTGCCATTATCCAAATATTTATTAAAATGATTCAACAACCGAAAATAAAACCAAGCATATATAGCGAATGGCTTCCTGATTGTTACTAACTAAAGTTCAGTAAATTCCGTTCAGTACAATTCAAATCAGCCGGTGGAGAAACAAACTAGTTGACGTGAATTGTGCCACCTATACATGTCACTTGTTCCAAATGTCTACCATAAAATTCGTAAATGATGTTAATCGTATTTTATGGTGCATGGAAATTATCCAACTAGTTTAAGTGTATGAATGTTAAAAACGTTATTTATCTATAAGTCCATACAGGCCGTGCAAGGGGCTCGTTGGTCTAGAGGTATGATTCCTGCTTCTGGTGCAGGAGGTCCCGGGTTCAAATTTCGGACGACACAAACTTCGATTTTTGAACGTTAATACATAAATACTTCTTTATTACACTAGACGTTTCATAATTCCAGTTATTGTTAAAAGTAATCTTTGTGACTAAACACTGCAGTGTAAACTTAACCAAGTTAAAAATCTGCAAAAAAAGTGAAAAATATCCATTTTAACGGTGATTTTTTTAACTCTCCTACATAAGAGCTAAAGAAATGTTTATGCGCATCGCGATATATTTGATTGATCATGGAAACGTTGCAGCAAGGTGAAAAAGAAGAAATAAAATCAAATTACTATTAGGAAAATTTATACACTTTGTCATAGGAATTATTCAAATCACGTCATTCTACTGCATGCACACCTTTACAGTATCATCTTTTACCTGAGCGTACATATCTATGCACATTTTGAAGTTAAGTTAACTGATTGTGTTCAATTTTCTGCACAGGCAAACTATATGTTATGCACACAATTTCATGTCGCGTATTTATGTCATCCAACAATCATTTATTTCAATGATTCAACACCAGAAAATAGTTTTTGTCTTAGGAATTTACCGCAAAACACGATCGGTAACTAACATGATAAAGGTGCTGGAGTGGGAATAATTAGAGGACAGAAGGAGGATTAAAAGTATTTTGGGAGTATACAAGGCCTATACTGATGAAGAAGCATTGAAATATAATTGTGGGAATATTAAGAGAGGTGCTTGGAAGGGTAAGGTTGACGATGATCACAAGATGGCACTTGATTCTAGGCATAAGAGTGTGGAAAAAAAAAATTTCGTAGGAAAGTTTTTGAGGGTCTGGAATAAATTGCCAAGAGAATTGATGAATAATTTACTGTAAAAACTGTAGGAATTTAAAGTAAAAATTAGTAAAGAGCAAAAGTAGGTTGTAAGACAAAAGGAGAAAAGATTGTGTGTAGGGAGATTGCTACTGGAGCGTACGCTCTATAGCATTTTTATCAATTATCCCTTTCCTTCCTGACGGTACTTATAAGTACCACTGTATTTACCACCATATAATTCGACAAAACCAGTGTCCACTGCATTGTTAAGCCTGTTGATGTATTGTTGTATGATTAAGTCCGACAATGACAACATTTATTTTTAAATTCTGCGTGAAATTGCCGAGAAATTAATTTTCTAAGTTGGGGCTTGACAGCATACTGACCAAAGTAACAAGTGGTACATTACATCGAATTTTTAGATGATAATTTACTTGGTAAGTGTCAATTTCTGTTATTACTTTTTTAGTTTGAACATTTAACCATATATTTCTTACCTATAAAATATGTTTTTCTAGTTTCTTTACTAAATAATCTAGATAAACCAACGTGGACTTATAAGTACCGTCAGGAAGTTCTGGGTAGTTTTATACAGATTATTGGTCAATAGATTTAGCAAGTATACAATTGGTTTTATCATTGTTTTAGATATTTTCAAATGGATATTTTTGTGAAATACGCTTTGATTGAAGCTCTGCTCTTAGAAGTTTATAATTTATCAGCTCTTCTCTTAGAAGTTTATAATTTATCAAGGCAAAAATGAAGAAATGACTGGAATGTTCTCAGATTACTCATTAGGTCAAAGAGTGGTCTTAGAATTGACTGAAAAAAATGGAGCAATGACGATGTTATCTAGTATTATCTTTATTTTTCATCAGTTTCATTATTAAAAAACTGAAACAACTTTTGTTTGTGGGAGAATCAGACCCTACTGCAAGGGACTTTCTAACAATGTGCTGATGGAAAACTAAAAAGAGGAGATTGTGACAAGGAATTTACAAACCTAGGTATTTGCTACTGTAAATGGAAGAATAAAAAGGTCATACATTTAGTATCAAATTTTCATGGCAGCTGTGAAACTCCACTATACTGGTTGGGGTCAATGGCAACTTCAACAGATGAGCCCTCTCTTGGGTTGGATTGGTGACCTGGTGGATCTTGGACCAGAGGGCCTCTCTGGCCGGTCATCGGGGGCCACCTCCGGCAGTAGGTCCCGTAGCATTTTACCCATCCTGCCACCCTGTTGTTACACCACTAGTTATATGCAAAGAAAAAGATGGATTGAAGTCGACAATTTCATGCTCAGGAGTCGTCAAGGACTACAATACCTTCATGTGTGGGGTTGATACTGCTGATCAGCTGATGCCTTTGTGCAATGCTGACAGAAGATTACTGAAATCATGGTAAAGATTGTTTTTGGGAATTCTGGATGTTGTATTTGTCAATGCCTATAACATAAATGGTCCGATATTTGAAAAAAAGTCTGTAAAAAATTTTAGAAGATCCTTTGCACAAGATATGATGACTGTGAAGGATATCGGTAAGAAGAAAAGGTCATCTACAAATATTTCACCAAGCCCTCATCCATTGAGACAACACAAGTCATACTATTCCACAATGAGAGATGTAAGATTGGTAAACAGAGGTACACACTGTCCCTAAATTGTAAAAATCAGATGAAGATGTGAAGTATGTAGAATGAAGAAAATACAGTCAATACATCATTCCAAATGTTGCAATGCAATGTCTTTTGTGTCTGAATGAGCAAAAAGATTTATTTATTTTTTTATTTTTTTTTTTTTTTTTTTTTTTAATATCATGAGGCAAACATTTCATACCAATATAAACATAATTGATTTCAATTTCTATTGCTGTACATCCTGTGATACACAAAGTCCCTGACGGTACTTATAAGTACCGGCTTAGTAATTAGCTCTTAGATTTCAAAAAAAAAAAAAAATATGTGTGTTTAATTTCAAGTACCTTTATACAAATATATAATTGAAATTATAAATTTCCCTTTTTTTCCAATAGCCGGTAGGAAAGGGTTATTATGATCGGTAACACGATATAGAATGTTATCGCGAAACAGAAACAATTTGCTGCATTCTTCATCTTTAGTCTGTTCAATGGGTAACTCACTTAGTAAGGGTGTTTCTTCACTATTAACTACTCTAATTTTTCTACTTAAACCAAAGGCATTTTTGTGCAAAGCTGCAGGTTTATGGACTACATTGTGTTCATAATCTGAAAGTTTCAGGGTCCATCGCATTAACCTGCTTGATGGATCTTTGAGATTAGGAATCCATTTCAACACGGAATGGTCCGTTAGTATTGTAAATTTTCTCCCGTAATGATAACAATGGAACCGTTTGACACTCTAAATCACAGAAAACAGTTCTTTTTCGGTGTTGTGTAATTGATTTCTGGTTTACTTAATTGACCAGATGCAAATGCTACTGGTTTTCCTTTACAGTCTATTACTTGAGATAGCACAGAACCAAGAGCAAAATTGGATACATCAGCAGCAAGGACGAAGGTTAACTGAAATCAGGAAATATTAGAATTGGATTAGTGGTATGAGCTTTGTTAAAAATATTCATGGCTTCCTCTCACTCATTTGTCCATTCAGATTTGACTCCTTTTCTTAACAGTTTAGTCAATGGTTTGGCCTTAATGGCATAGTCTTTGATGAATTGTCATTAATAATTTGCAAGCCCTAAGCAATTATTTCACACAGGTGGCTGTTGAAAAATGTTTAACTGCCTTAACAATACTTGGATGTGTTTTAACCCAATCCTTGGTGATGTGAAAACCTAAATATTCAAATTCTGACACTGCAAAATTGTACTTTTCAATTGATAAATTTAAATGAGCTTGTTTCAAATAATCAAATACAGATCTTAGCTTTTGGATGTACTCATCCATGTTTTTTTTAATATAATGACGTCATCCATTTATATAAGAGCTGAAGATGGTTTAAATCTCTTAGAACCCCGTATTAAAGTCTCTGGAAGGTTGCAGCACCATTTTTTAACCAGAAAGGTAAACTCAAAATGGCCATTAGGGAAATTAAAGGCTTTTTTTTAGTGTAATTGTCATGTACTTTTGCTTGGTGATAACCACTGCGTAAATCTAAGTTAGAAAAATATTTGCAATTTCCTAAATAATCTACAGTTTCTGCAATCGAAGGCAAAGGATACACATCACTGATTGTTACTGAATTTAAAGCTCTATAATCAACACAAAATCTGAATTTCGACCCTTTTTTGGCACAAGGACAGTCGGTGCAGACCATGGAATTGTACTTGGCCCTAGTAATTCCGTCTTTTAGTTGTTGATCAATGAATAGATCTATAAGTTGTGTCTGATGAAATAGATGCCTATATGCTTTCTTATAAATGGGAGCGGCATCCCCTGTTAGGATCCTATGTTTCACTAAATCTGTTGCAGGCAATTTACTGTTTGCTATAAATAATTCAAGAGATTCATTTAACAAACTTTCCATTTTCTCCCTTTCCTTAGGTGGTAAACGTTTAATCTTATCTTTAAAAACAAAATCTTCCTCCCTTTCAACAATACACAATTGTTTCTCCTTCAATGAATCATTTTTAATTCCAGTGAAATTACAGAAAATACGACTCGCTAATTTCTTTTCTCTTAAAATTCCTATTTTTACATTTTTACATCACTTCCACCAAAATTTTCAGCTGATACTGGTACATATATGGTTCCATTAATTACTCGGACTTCGAAAATGTTTCTTTTCACGTAACACTGATTAGACTCTAATCAACTGGCTTCTTCTTGAAGATCTACTAATCCTACTGAATTTTCATTACACACTACTTCGTCTGTAATGGGTAAGTTCATAATTTTTTCTGAAGCATTTGAATGGCTTCCACGTTACTTATACTGACGACAGATTTATAAGTCCGTGTAGCTGGTAAATGCCAGCTCATGACGCCTTCATCTATACAAAGACTCCCTTTTGAATCTTTTGAATCTGGTAACGACAAAGGAATTCCTATGCTCTGGTGTTTCCTCAAAACAATTATACGTTTCGTCACGTCAAGTACTGCATTATATTAATTTAAAAAACCCATCCCTAAAATTCCACTAAATCTTGGATTCAGTTTAGAAACAACATAAACAGTTGCATTATAAACACAATCATCTATAGTTATATTAAAATCTTTTATACCGAATGTATCAATAATTATATTTCTATCTAGTACCATAATTCTGAAGTCAGACTGTCTTAAATCATCGATACCACAAATATATTTAGAATGAAATCTGTTAGAATGAAATCTGCCACTTTGAGGTTACTCTGCCAAATAGTTACAAGTACCGATTTAGTGAGGGGCGAGACAACGCGGCGTTGCAAACCCCTTATTCGTTTAATTTATATGTATGAATTGTTGCTTCCACGCTTCCCCCCACCCATTTGATCTATTGAAACTTCTGTAATGTTTTGTTACATAATTCCTATCAATATTTCCTAGAAAACCTTGATTATTCCCCACAAATGATGTATCATTCTTACCTTTATTATTATCTTTATTATTATCTTTACTGTTATCTTTATCTGCAGATAACCTATCTCTACCTATCTCTACTATTTCTCCCAAATTCCGTTGTATAATAAGCTTTTCAATCATTTTCTTGAAATCTCCTATCATAACTTCTTTGAAATCTTTTACTATTAATGCTTTTAAATCTACTATCATTGTAAGAATGAAATCTTACACTATTTCCTCCATAACATGTACTATTAGCACCATGAAAATCACGAAAATCGTTATCTCGACGACATGTGATGTCGACAGTAGTATTACAATATGTATTATTAGTAAATTTTCACCAACTGTTTTCTCATGCGTGACCTAATTTTTTGCAAACTCCACATTTTAATTCTTTTTTCGTATAAAAGACTCGTTTTGCAAGCCTCTCTTTTCTACTCATGTTCATCACTTGTTTGAAAGTTTGAGTTTGTTCTAAGCCCTCCGGAAATGTCTTTGGTTTCTGAAGACTTATGTGTTTTGCAATATCACCGTCTAATCCCCCGAGAAATGCGTCTAATACCCACACGTCTTCCTCATAACATTTCACTGTATTTTCTTCAGCATTATCCCCCAGGACATATGTATTATCATTATTAATCATTTTAATCCTATCAGCGAACTGTTCTAGTTCTTCTTCTGGTTTCCTTAATATTTCTTAACTGCTCGCGTTAGAATCTGGCTGTAGGTTTCTTTGAAAAACGCTTTTCAAAATCACCGCGCGACAACTCAAATGTTTCGGCGTTTTTGCAATCCTCATCATTGATCACAAATTTTAAAGCTCCATCAGATAATTTTGTTGTTAGAAGTGTTAATTTTTCACTGCTAGTTAAGTCTCCTAGTTTAAAAAGATCGTCAAGTTTAATCAAAAACTTATTTATTGATTCATTAGGCTTCCCCACGAAAGAAACTTAACTCATCATAAATTCATTGTAAACTCTGTTATTAGAAGCTTCAGCATTGTTAGTTGGTTGCGTAGATTGCGCAACTCTGGCCTGTAGCGCCACTAATTTACGCGTCAGAGCATCTATCACATCTCGCAAATTTCCTTCTCGTCCCTCTTGATTAGACGGCATGATGCCAGCAAGCTTACCTTTTCAAAAAATGCGAAAAATGCAATGAGTCGTTGTTTTGTGTCTGCCACACACGCCCAGCCGCACAATCACTGGATGCCGGACTGTGGGTGTTATCTCTTGGAGTGGAATGTTGTTGCTAAGACGCTCAACTGCTCTCGTTACTTCGCCGCGCCGTGGACTGCCGCTTGCCGGTCGAACACGTAGAAGGTCTCGTTGATCGATGATCGATTTCCCCGCCAATACCTCGTTACCTAGCTACCGTATGAATCCACGAAATTCCACTTCTGTCGCCAAATTTGTAAAGAATGTTTTTGTCGTATGGCTGTGGTGTATAGTCTGTACTTGGTTAAACTGGTTTCTTCATGTTTTTTTAACTCTTGGGAAGCATCTGTTCTTCTACCACACTGCCAGGGCCGGCGTTTCGTGTTAGGCCCGGGTGGGTAGTCAGGCACGAAAAGAGGGGGGGGGGGAGTTCCCTGAAAAATCTTACTTAAAATAATAATAGTGATAACTATGGAATCAAATTCTTAAGGGAAATTTATAGGAGAAAAACTAGAAAATAAATTTAAAAATTCAACATATAATTTATTCATTAATATATTTATTAATTATATTTTAGCTATGTACGAAATATTGTTATTTTTTAAAATTTACTATTAATCAGTAGTCTATCAATTGCGCAATGCAAAAATTGTAATGCGCTTCTCGCATTCGAGAGGACGCGGGTTCGAATCCCCGTGCGGGCATCCAGATTTAAATTTTTCATGGGTTTCCCCAAATCACTCCAGGCGAATGCCGGGATGCTTCCTTAAAAAAAAAGGCCATGGCCGTATTCCTACCCGTTCCTTGTCCCCAGTCCCATCCCGCCTCTAATGACCTTAGCCGTCGACGAGGTGTAAGGCCCTAAGTAAAAACAAAATGTAATGCGCTTTGCTTCTTTGGAAATGAAACGATTCAATAATTTTTCCAAATCAAGTTCTTCAGTAAGGTTGCTACATATATGTAAAATAGCAATGTTATTTAACAGATCTTGCAACATTGTCGATCTTATGTAACTCTTGAGTCGGCGTATGGCCGAAAAACTTCGTTCATTTGAACAGGGCGACCCAGGAATTGTGATGAGTAGTCGGACGAAGCGTACAGAGTCTGGTATGAGTCCTCTAATCCATTTGTACTTCTGTAAAAAATCTACAACCACTCTTAAATTTTTTGCCTCCTCATCTTGCCTTTTCAAAAGTTGTAAAAACATGTCTCTATCAATGAGTAATCTTTCTTGGTCAAAATCATGATTGTAGAAATTTATAATTTTTGCTACATTTGTGGGTTGTCCCAAAGTGAATCGTTCTAACGATTTGAAGAAGTGGGTGGAAACGTTGCCGAATCGACTCTTTAACTGATCATAAAAATAATATTTGCGGAGAAAATCTTGAGGTGTTTCGAATCGGAGATTTTCACTCTTACCTTGATCGAAATTTTGCGTTGATGTGGGATTTGAGGTTCGCTGGTTTCAAAGTTAGTACCTGACTGCACACCTTCCCGCAAAATTTCTTCGAATTTTGACTCTCGAGCACAGTACAAAACATCAGTGATTGCTTCTACCTTCGCATACGATTCAATAACAGATAGATTAGATTTCTGTAGATCTGCATTCAAAATTTCGACGCGATCAAAAATTTCTCTCATCATTGTTAAATATAAAACACACGCAAATGATTCCATGTCGGAGTAAAATCCAGAAGCCTTAGCTGCGACAGCGTTGTCTACTTCTCTGGTTACAGAATGTTCGTACAAAAATTGAAGAATAAATATGTTTATACATACAAAACAAACAATAATTGATTTAAACTTATAATTTTTTATAAATACCTTGTCGGACAATAGGCTGCAAGAGAAGGCAAATCATCATTACTTTCTTTTTGTATTCCAATTTGTAGTTTCTTAATCTGTCCAAGCCGTTCCGGCGAGTCTCGCACGACGTTTATCAAATCTTTTACTGTTTCGATAAATTTTCTCGCTATTATAATTCTCTCAATTCCATCTTGTTGTACAAGATTGAGGTTATGAGCATTACAGTGCACAAATAATGCTCGAGGCTCTTCTTTGCGTATTCGTGACTGTAATCCCGTTATTTTTCCAGAAACGTTAGAAGCCCCATCGTAGCGCTGACCCCTGAATTTTGAGAGTTCTCACTTGTGCTTGGCGAAAATGTTAGTGACCAAAAAAAATAAGGCTTATTAAGTTGAGGCCATGGATTGTCTTTCGCCCAGTTTTTAAAAATAAATGGTACTGGAGAACTATACTCGAAGTAGTTTCTAGGGGAAAAAATTTAGTGGAGGAATCTGTGCAGTTTTGATACCATTCCTCTGAGAGCAGCAGGATCACCTCATCTTCACACAATTCTCTTAAAACAAAAAACTGCAATGCTCGGTCACTAATTTTTCACAAACTACGCTCTACTATAGCCAAAATGTTTAAATCCACCATACAAAATAATAGAGAGTGGCAAGAGAAAACATCCAGCAAATAAACCTGATGACACGTACTCGGACCGCGGACGTGATGTTTATATGTACAACTTGGTTGCCAATTAAGTTCACTACAAAGTTGGTAATCAAGTTGGTCGTCTGTGGGCCCCTTAGGTATATGTTTTATTATATGATAGTAGTGTGTCTCAAAATGAAACCAAAACTAAGTCCTATTTAGATATTTGTGTACAAAAACTGAATCTGTGGCAAAGTGTACACTAGGTAAAAAATAATGTTCTCTGAAAGAACGTACCACCATTGCTTTAAAAAGAAATTTGAAATCTATTGATCCAGAAGAATTTAAAACGTCTGAAAAATTAAATGTAGATCTTAAGTTACATGAAAAAAATTACCAATGTCACTCTAGTCAAGTAGTAAAAGCAAAAAGGACACATCCAGCAAATAAACCTGATGACACGTACTCGGACCGCGGACGTGATGTTTATATGTACAACTTGGTTGCCAATTAAGTTCACTACAAAGTTGGCAATCAAGTTGGTCGTCTGTGGGCCCCTTAGGTATATATTTTATTATATGATAGTAGTGTGTCTCAAAATGAAACCAAAACTAAGTCCTGTTTAGATATTTGTGTACAAAAACTGAATCTGTGGCAAAGTGTACACTAGGTAAAAAATAATGTTCTCTGAAAGAACGTACCACCATTGCTTTAAAAAGCAATTTGAAATCTATCGATCCAGAAGAATTTAAAACGTCTGAAAAATTAAATGTAGATCTTAAGTTACATGAAAAAAATTACCAATGTCACTCTAATCAAGTAGTAAAAGCAAAAAGGACTGCCATTAAAAGTAGATCCTCTTAAGTGATGGCAAATGAACGATCACAAATATTCTATGATGTTTCCATTAGTCCCCAGGTTTTGGTCAGCCCCGCCTAGCAGTGTCTAGCTAAAAATTGTTCAGCGAAAGGTTTAATTTGTGTGTATGGGGGGGAAGGAAAAAATTAAAAATGAGAAAAGGCAGCTAAGCGTTTGTTTTTAAAAAATAACTTGCCACTTTAAGCTTTCGAATATTAATTATAGTAATTATAAAACTACTACTTCAAAATCAGTTACTGTTTGATTTGATTATTAAAATAAACATTATTCTACTTGTCATTTTTATTAAATAGAAGTAACTAGACACTAAATCATATTTTCATAAAACTTAGGCTTCTGTTTCCGCTTCCATAATCTCTCTTCCGTTACATTTCTAGTACATACACGTGAATATTCATTACATGCGCACGTATTTATGTATAGAGTGAAGAACAGGAATAAGAATTTTACTTTTACTTACTTTCACGATTTTGACTGTCAGGTGACTGAATATGGCCATCTTTTAAGGTTCCAGTGGATCATTCGTCGAAGGGCGATAGAAATTTATCCTAGACTTTCTGCTGTCTTCTAGCATTATCTAGACTCAATTCGTTTCTCCTGTTCAGCTTCACTACGAATTTACACGACTGCTTTGGACGCACACTATTTTCTTGCGTTCACTCACAAGATTGTTTGCTCAGTAGGCGACATCTGGGGTGGCGGTCTCTATTGAAACATCAAAGGGATTTAGCGCGTCGCTAATTGTGCTGTGGGCACACAGGCTATTATATACGCATTTTGATGAATGAAACTAACATGCTTAGCTGCTCTGCTCGCTATTTCTTTCTTTCTCTCAATTCTTTCGCCTATGAACTCTCAAATTCCGGGTGGGTGAAATACCCACCCGGAATTTCCCGGGTGGGTACTGCTACCCACCATACCCACATTATCCGCCGGCCCTGCACACTGCTATTCTTCTTCAGTATCTAACACCTAAATTATGGGCTTCAAGGTGATCGGAGAATCATTCGTCGAATGAAATACTGATTTCGCCATACTCGATGTTTATTGCAACATAATTATTCTGTTACAAGTGAAATATATCTGAGAACTCCGCACGACGTAATGTGAGAAATACTAGGTTTCTGAAAAAGAAATTATTCTACGACTGATAGTCGAGAATCGACGGGTACTAGCGGCGATCGATCGGTGAACGATCCGAGACAGTGCCTGCCAATTCCGAAGATCAGATATGAGTGGGGAAAATTACAAGTTGTTCACTCCAAGGTTAACTTAAGCTGCGCGAGCAATTTCAGCCACGCAATGACTTATTTTTCTGAGCGGTTTCCGTTAGGTTGAACCAGTGCTTTATTGCAAGTACACCACCGAATCAGACTTGGTGAAGTAGAATATAAGAATCTGAAAGAATTAAAATATGTCCACTACACAACGCACTATTAATTCGTAGGACCAAGCTATTAAAGCGTAAAGGAACGAACAACCTGACCAAGAAATTGCTAACGACAACACAACCAAAGGACCTTAAAACTCCTATAGATATTGCGAAGATAAGCCTCCTATTTGACTGGGCAAGAATATAGTTTTTGGAAAGCAGGTACACAATCGACTGCACCAATACCAGCCGAGTGATGAGCGCGTAAGACTCACATCTGAAAATGATGAAAGCAAATATCAGAAATAACATCGAACTGAAAAGCACCCAAACCAAATGGAAAGAGGTATGGTGGAATATAGGCAACATGCACTTATCACATTATGCGAAATCAACCAGGTACAAAATTGTAAACGAAGTAATTCCTACAAATAAACGGCTCCCCCAGATAGCGAACGTGGACAAGGGTAAGACACCATAGAACATCGCCTACTCCACGGAGATAGGAAGGCAATATGGAATTGGTTGCAAATCAAACTAGCTTCAATGAACATATCAGTACTTCACAGAATTAAGATCTCCAAAATTCTAAAACCAGACTGATTGTCACATATGTCGAATCTTGAAAAATTGTAATGAACAAACAAAGGAGATAGCGTACAAATCTCTTGTGCGTCCACATTTGGATTATTGTTGTGCCATTTGGGACCCGTTTCGTAAGGGATTGATCGAAAGTATAGAGAAAGTACAGAGAAGAGCCGCTCGATTCGTGACCGCTTGCTACAGTCCTTATGAAAGCGTCACAGAACTGATTAGTAGATTAGGTTGGGAGTCTCTGGTAGATAGACGACACACGTTTCGTTTAAACTCCCACTTTCACTTTTGAGTGTAGTGCAATACTTCTTCCACCAACCTATTTGAGTCGGAAGGACAGGAAAGATAAAATTAGAGAAATAAGGTGCCGGACTGATTCTTATATCAATTCTTTTTTCCCTCATACCATTAGGGATTGGAATGCACAGCAAAGAGATTAGCTTTGGTGCTGAGCACCCTCTGCCACCCACAATTTTGTGAATTGCAGAGTATATACGTAGATGTAGATGTAGATAATGAACCAACGCAGAATGCGACACTGTGGATGATGGGGCAATAAGTAGATTACACAATCAGGAAGCAAGAATTAAATTTAATGGAATTCAAAGTGCATTTAATCGCGGAACTCTAAAAAATATAAAAATTCTACTACAAAATATGGAAATATTTTACAAAATACACTCAAAAGTATAATATAAAAAGAGCGGTCTATGGCACTGCGTTAAAAAAAATCGATAGAACACGAAACTCTTATTCTCAGGATCGTGGGTTCGATCCCCTCATTAGGCATGTGTTTTAAGTAGAAGTTAAGACATTATTACTTCTAGATAAGAAAGAATTTCAAATTTAGTGCAAGCGAACGTACCTTCAAACAATAAAAAGTATATTGAGAATGAATCACTTTTTATCCTTTACGTTTCGAATGTCTGGACTTAACTTCAATGCCTTTCATATTTTCAACAAAAAAAAGTTAGTAGAGCGGCGGACTGTAGTGGGTAATAAACGGACACCTCTCGGTTGCTGGTTCAAATCCGGAGTGAAGGAGCAAAAACTCATTGTTAAAGCATTTCTCTCGTATGATTGTATAGAGCGTAACAGGCTCTTTGTATATAGTCTACATACATTATGGACTAAAAGGAAAACATAGAAAAATGAAAATTAAAATAAGTATGATTCCAGATTTGAGTGTAGGAGGTCCTTGGTTCAAATCCTGGACGAGCCCAAATTCAGTTTTTCAACCATACCAATCAAATACATATTTATCACACTTAATTTCTGATAAATTCCAATCACCATCCAACCTCAATCTTAATGTCAGAGGTTTACACTCCCCAGTTCTACGGTACAAACTCAACAACGGAAAATATGTGTATACAAAAGGACAATATCAGTTGTAATATCATGTTCTGATTCCTCCACAAAAGACGAATCTGTAATGCCCTAACAACATATTTGCGCACCGTGGGATATTTCACTGATAACGGAAACCTTCGAGTTAGATGAAAAGTACTAAAAAAGTAGATGACTACAAGGATATATATATATATATATATATATATATATATACATCGTCATAGAAAGTTCTTAAAACAAAAAATATTCGTCTGCAGCAAGCTTATACGTTAGTATCTCGTACCATATTTTGCTCAGAAAAAGAATTAATATATGTTTTCCCTCAGAGGATTATACGATTGGTTCATTTGACCATTACGATCGTTTCCCTTCAAGTAATCATAACTATGCCATTCGATAAATTAGCAACTGAATATTTGCAGATGCAACGAAAATGCTTTCATAGAATATTACGGTTTTTTGAAACTCCATTATATCAATGCGTATATGTGAGTCCTTAGCTTCTGTCCACTATGAGAAAAGTTATTCACTTTCACATAGTCAATTGACGCTGTTAACTGGAATTCATAGCTATATTACTATACACTATAAACATTTGCATAAGTTCCCAGCGTTTATAACATGGTAGTAATTGAAGGTATAAGCTACACTTCGTAAAAGATAGCCGTCCCCACCAGGGATGGAACGAGAGACATTCTGCGTGGAAAGCAGACGTCGTAACCACTACATCACAGGGACAGCTGGTTAGCATTTTTCTGAAACTTTTGAAACAAGCAGATGCATCAAGCATTACCACATTCTTCGCATTTTGTCGAAAGATACACTGAACTTTTAAGGATTACTGGCTCGCAGACTATTCATGAAACAAATTTTGATTGAACAAATAACTCGTAGCGCCAGCGTAGTGACACACACATCTCGAAGTCGCGCAAAGTCGAAATAAAGGGAAAGTTCCGAATGATGATTTATTTACATTACGATCCAGACAAAGAATATGCTATGTAAGACTGGAGATTTTCTCGGCGTTGTAAATGAATAAAATTTTCTCGGGTAGCTAGCCGAGTTAGTCCATCGTTTGACCACGACGTTTCGGCGGTCACAATCTCTGCCGCCATTGTCAAGTGAGTCACTTTGGCGGCAGAGCTGTGACCGCCGAAACGTCGTGGTCAAACGATGGACTAACTCGGCTAGCTACCCGAGAAAATTTTATTCAAAGAATATGCTGTTGTAATCGTGTATTGATTATGATGCCAATCTTACTAGCTCAAGGCTACATTATAAGGAGTTCTTGCCACACAGATGTAAAGACGGAATAAGAATTAACTATGCTTCATTAATATCAGAAGAATAAAAATGCCTCTCCAAAACATTCAGGATGGTTTGTGTTTATAGCAGTTAGTATGCTGGTTCCGGATTAGGAATGTCTAACAAAACAAATTTTATCTATGCATGTAATTCTCTGAATATTGTCATAATTGTTCAACGTGGCATGAAATCTCTACTTCTCTTTTCCTATCGTTGCTAGAGAACGGCCTTATTGTTTCACAACAGAAGGCAATAAGACTGTTAATTGATGCAGGGTAGTGGTAGCATTATTTCAGGGAATATTCTAACATCTTCTCACACTACTTCAGGTGATTAAATTTAACAGTTTCTTCTTCTTCTCTTCAATATCGTCCATCTAAGGACAACGAAAAGTAATCCCGTGCATTCATTTCGATGCTTCTTTCCTTGACTTCCAACAATTCTTCATACTCTCACTTTGTTGTTTCCTCCTTTCTTGTGTCCATATGTTACTACATTTCCTCTTGTCCTTCTCCTGGAAACCCTTGAAATTTTGGATCAATCTCCTAAAATTTGCTCTATCTTGTATTAAATCATCTGTTATTCCGATCTCAATCATATCTTTCTTTACTCCTTGGATCCACTGTTTGCCCTTCTTACTCTTGTAAACATGATTGAAAATTCTTTTGTAAGTCTATTGTTATCCATTCTCATTATGTGACCAAAAAAACTGATTCTCCTCTTTCTGATCGTATCTGACATCCTTTCAATTTCTTCTTCTTTGTGTAGGTCTTTACTCCTCCTGTGTCTAAACTCACCATTTTCTTTTTTTAGTGGTCCCCAAATTTTTCTCAAGATTTTTCTTTCCCTTTTTTCTATCTCTTCTATTTCTCCAGTTTTATAGAGCCAAGCATTCTGAGGCATGCAGTCCTTCTGGTTTGATTACTGTGTTCTAGTGTTTGATTTTAGTTTTCCTTGATAGATTCTTCTTATTGTATGTATCTTTAGTCAATTGGTATGCTAGTTCTAGTTTTCTTGCACTTGATATATTTACTTCCTTATCAAGCCGATTAATCTGAATTATTTCTCCTAGATATTTAAATTTATTGGCTTCGTTAATTTTTCCGTACTCTGTGTTTAGTACTGTGGGTGAATCCCTAATATTGGTCATGAATTTTGTCTTCTCAAAAGAGAACTGAAGTCCAACTTTTCCTGCTATATCTTTCAGAAGGTTGATTTGTTAGAGCGCAGTTTCTATATTTTCAGAAAGAACCGCTATGTCATCAGCGAAGGCCAAACAGTTTATCCCAAACCATTTGTGCTTTGAACCTAATCTTATCTCATGCTGAATTCCCCTTTCCTTGAGTTTCTCTTCCCATACTCTTATTATCTTCTCCAAAACGCAATTGAAAAGAATTGGGGAAAGCCCATCACCCTGCCTAACACCAGGTTTTATTTTAAATTCCTCTGAGATCTCTCCCATAAATTTCACTTTTGAATTTGTCCCAGTGAGGGCCTGCCTGATTATGTTGACCGATTTTGAGTCAACACCAAATTCTTGTAAAATGTTCAGTAATGAGAATCTATCTACTGAGTCGTAGGCTTTCATGAAGTCCACATTAACTATAACATAGTTTTTGTTCTTTGTAACCCTGTCTCGTATTACAGTTTTCAGATTTAGAATCTGTTCTACACAGGATCGTCCTTTTCTGAACCCACCTTGGTTTTCTCCCATTTGTTTGTCTATTACTGGTTCAATTTTGTTTTGAAGAGCTTTTGACAGTATCTTATATGTCACTGCTCCCAGGGAAATTCCTCTGTAATTGTTCACATCTATTTTGTCGCCATTCTTGTGCAATCGGTGTATCAGTGCGTTCTTCCATTCGTTAGGAATTTTTTCTGTTCTTCAGATTTCCTGCAGTATGTTTGTCAGTTCCTGCCTTACTTGACTTCCTGCCTCTTTCGACAACTCTGCAACAATCAGATCTTCCTCTGCAGTTTTATTGTTTTTCAGACCTTGGATTATGTCATGGATTTCTTTCTGGTCTGTTGGCTCTGAAGGTTTAATGCTTGCCTGTGACTGACTGAATTCTAGTCTTTCTTGAGCAGGGCCGTAACTATAAACTTGGCGGCCCCGGGTCAAATCTTCATAGTGAGGCCTTCATTATTTCTTTCTTTTTATATGCATGGAAGTTTATTCCAATTCTACAAAAATTTGTTTTGATCTATTGGTCCATGCAATGGTAACAAAACTGGCTACGATTAATTGATCCAGCCGCATGTCCGAGAAATCTTCAAGCATCAGATTCACCGGGAAAATCTACGATTCCATAAAACTGGCTACATAGGCAAAATGTTATTTATCTAGATATACAATTAAAAATTATTAAATGGATTATTTTTATGATACAAGTTTTGGAAATTAAATATTCAGTGCTTATGGTTGTAAAAATAATAAGGTAAAAAGAATACAAAAGTACAATTTTTAAAAAGAGTGTATGTTTATTAAAAATTTATAAAATTTCACATTAAAAATACATGGTAAAATATTTGCTACACTGTTGTTAACATAAGAAATTAAAAAATTAACTTTTAATACGATTAAACTAGCGGAAATTTTTTAATTAATAATTTAAAACACGACTTCTCTAAATAAAAGTTTAAGATAGATTAAAGATATAGTTATAATAGATGTAAATTAAGTTAGTCAATATGCATACATTGCTTAAAAGACAAGGAATCAGTAACTGATGCATGGAAAGTGATAGATTTAAAGTGTAGATTTAAAAGATTAGCTACATTTGATTATTTTTTAAACATTTGTTTCGTAACTTTCAAAGAAGCGTATTCATCATTTACTTTGTCAAAGTAGATTTGTTGAGCTCGATCATTCTCATTTGAAAGCAAAGCTAAGCTGCCGAGTCTTGAGCCATTGTACTTATCAAGCAATTTTTGATCAATTTAAGTTTAGAAAAGTAGCGTTCAGCCTTTGATACTGTCACAAGAACAGTCAAATACATGATGCACGCTGTGCAAACATCTCGGTAGCTTGATGAAAGCGAACTGTGGTCGACTATTATATAATTAGCAAATTTTTCCAGTTTGTTTTGAAACGAATTTCTCGCTGAGTATAATAGTGAATGAAAGGCTGGACTTAAATCATTTGGAAACTTATTAACGAAATCAACTGCATGTTTGTGGATATCACTTTCACATGCATTGGCTAAAAAATCAGGTTGTATCACTTAATAAGTGCCAAGAACAGCTTTCATCCCTTCAAAACGGCGATCAAGTTGAGTACAAAGTGTGTCTACCATTGAATAGAACAGTGGTACCTAAATGGTAGTCCTCGGAACCCTGGGGTTCCGTAGAAGGGTCGCTTCCTTCCGAGAATTAAATAAAATATTCGTTGAAAAGAGTAATAACCGCGCCGTGAGAAGGCTATCATGGTTCTGCTTCCATTTGTGATGCCTTGCCGGTGCGAAACTGGTTTTTAGCTTACGCTTATAAAAATGGAGGTCCATCGAAAAAAAATGTATGATCAATTTGGGTTCCGTGCCCAAAAAAAAATTGAGAACCACTAGAATAGAACAGTGACTCGGAAACAAGATTTTGGGTCTATTAATCGCTCGTCTTCTCAACTCATCAAACTGTTTTTTTCACTTTCCTTAGTCTGTTCTGGAGAAATTCTTTGTTTATTCCCCATCCAATATAAACATCTGGTTTAAAAAAACTGGCAGACCACTCGGTTTCCTTCCACAGCATTCTTTTATAGAAAATTAAGGTTATATGCAGCGCAGTGCACAAAGTATGCGTATGGAGCTTTTTCTTTAATACGCTGCTGCACTACACTGTATGCCCCACTCATGACTGCTGCCCCGTAGTAGCCTTGTCCAAGACATTTGGTAAAATCCAAGTTTTTCTCTTCCAATGAAGTAAGTATTTCTTCTGCAAGATCTTGGGCAGACCGAACTTTTACCTCTCTAAGGGATACAAAAGTTTCACATATTTTGATATCAATAGCTTCTTCATCATTAACTATTTTGACAAACCTGTAAACTTCAATTAACTGATCAACTTTAGTAGTATCAACTGAGTAGTATCTAAAATCAATGAAAAAAACAAGCAGTCTTGAAGCTCAACGTTAATTTCATTTTTGATTTCTAATGCTAATAGGTTTATAAGTTCATTCTGAATTATGGACTGAGGTATTTCACAGTCCCTTGCTTACGCTGAATCAATTCTTTGCAGTACTGGGTCATATTTTGACAAGAGCTGAACTATCGAGAGAAAGTTTCCTTTCAATGCAAATCTGGTTGTAGGCCTTTGTTGCTACAGTCTAAATTTTCACTAGATCAACGAAATGCGAGATTACATGTTGCAAGTTGATATGTGTGGTTGCAACTAAGGACTTAGTGGGAAGCATGTGGGAGCATGGTTATAAAGTGCAAACCTTGTTCAAACATTTTATTACAAGAATCATGGTCAACGATTAAACTTTACACAAATAATATAATACAATATAATACATAAGAAAGCTTCGATCTTGCAGATTATGATCTTAATAAATCCTGTATCAATACAAATATATGTTAATGCGATGACAACCTTGTTAAGCCATGAGAATATCCCTAATCACAATATCTCCACTTGTATTAAACATGCAAACAGAAAATCCTTACGTGCTTGGAAACGTAATATAACAGGGCAGGCTCTTACCAATTTACCATCATATAACAAATTTACAGCTAGTACCAAACACAAATTTGTACACAGGAGGCAAAATACAGCAATTATTTTAAACAAACAGGAATCAGTTTACCTTAGCGTCCTTCAGTTTAACCTTAATAATCAAGTTCTTACCAAAAGGTTCTAACACACTATAGTGTGTACACGCCGGCGCATAAGTCGTTACCACCCACACACACTGATAAGGTAGCGGGAACGATTAGCACCACATATCGGGGAATTTTGTCCATTCTCGTAACAAAATTACTAAGCACAATTAACAAGAATGCAGTAAGCGACGCACTTTGTAGTTGGGATCATCAGGTATACTACCTCAAAAACCCGACAGTGCTAGAATATGGCAATTTATGACCTCGAAGCCACCGCCAGCCCCGCCCCCTGCCGTGCTCCCCAATCGGCGGAAAACCGCTCGCGAACATAGAGCGCAGCGGAGGAATTCCCTCGATTAATGCGAGCGAGGAACAGTCTCGGTCGGATCACAAATGCACATCATGCGGTACTTCCAGACCGCCGGATCAAATTACAAGTCCTCGCTTATACCAGCAGACCTCTAACGTCGCAGTCAATTAAGGAAAATATTAGACCCAGCGAACCAATCCGCTGCTGCCGACCGATTGACTTCCCGGTTCCGTGTCCCCGAAAATCAACTCCATCAGCCGGCAGAGGGCACCACCAGAGCCACAGCGCGCTCTCACGGGCGAAACTAACACGCGGGCTCTGCAGGAACCAGCATCAGAAGACAATCGATGGTGGGGAAAATAAACAATGTGAGCCGAGCACGGCTCACAAGTGTTAAGGTCACGTTTATGATTCTTTCAAGAACTTTTCGCCAAAAGCTTCTTTCATTCTCCAAATTATAGCACTAGCTCCCTGCACATCCCAGCATATACTTGACTCATCACTGGCAGGCACCTGGCGCGACATGTCACATTCGACTCGACATTCTGCTGTCTGGTCTAGAGCTGCTTTTGCGTGCGAAGAGTATGGAGTATATGAACGGATACGCAAAAACATTTATTCTAGCACTTTGATGAATTTTTTTATTGTTAACTTTTAGCTATGTGTTGGGTATTTTATAGGAAGTTAAATTAGATATTAAAATACAATAATTTTTAACCATCAGTTTGGGGCCCCTCGGGCTTGGGGGCCCCGGTGCAGTGCCCCGGCTGCCCCGGCGGTAGTTACGGGCCTGTTCTTGAGGTTCTTCACACTTCAGTAATTTTTCAAAATAACGGGCCAAAAATTTAATAGTTTATATATTGATGAAATCTTCAAAATTCTGCATATATTTAATTTTTGCGCGTATGTCATTCAGCAAAATTTGAAGTTAACTGATTGTATTAAGTATTATTCACCGGCAAACTTTACCTTATGGAAACAATTTTATGTCACGTATTTATGCCTTCAACAAATATGTCTCACAACGATTCAACATATGAAAATAAAACCAAGTATATATCGTCAATGGCTTCTTGTTTGTTACGAAGTTGAGTCAATTCGCGTCACAACGATTCAAATCAGTCGGTGGAGAAACAAAACTATTGACATAAACCGTCCCACCTACAAATCACACTGATTGTACTTGGTGCTCAGAAAACGTCCAACTAGAATAAGCGTATGAATATAAAGACGTTTGTTTACCTATAATTCCATATCAGTTCCGTAAGTGATTTGTTGGTGTAGAGAGTGTAGAGGTCTGATTCCAGCTTCGGGTGTAGGAGGTTCCGGGCTGAAATTCCAAACGAGCTCAAATTCAGTTTTTCAACCAGGCCACTCAAATATACACTTATTATGCTAAACATTTCAATCTCCTCTGCATTCATGTCAGTGAAACCACTTCTTATACTGCAATTCAAACTCTTTCCCACGATCCTGCAATAGTCGCCACCATTTGCAGACATGATTTTCCCAACTAAATCAAGCAACGCAGAAGAATGAAATGATAATTAATAACATTTTAATGACGTTCGTTAAATTTAACTTTTCGCATCACCTAAAAGATCCTCACAGATAATAACTGTAACTGACAGAGTAGTCTTGACTTATGATCACGAATTTCAAAATTAAACCTAACCTGTAAAGTAAATAACACTAATCAGATATTAATTACTATTTTTTTAACTGGGGAGTTGTCATTTTAATGTTTTAGCATTAATTAACCATCAAAACATATTTCCTAAAGAACAGAGAATGCAATATAGTATTAGGGATTGTAGCAATGAATGATAACTCGTGAACGTCGACGTCGCTAAAAAGCAACAATCGGAAACCAAACTTCTTATTTAGTTAAATATAAGAGAATTTAAAATTGTTAAATAACTTATACCTATAAGTTTACCTATATACTGCCCTTTTTTTTAAAAAAAAAAAAAAAAAAAAAAAAAAAAAAAAAAAACTTTCGCTATTTCTAAATTGATAACAATTTCGATGAAGAAACTATCAAACAAACCTTAAAACAACAAAATATGTACTAATAATGTAAAATAACTCAAAATGGATAGGTGCATACTTGTTATTAAGCAACGAATATGCTTTATTAAATACATGCGAGGAATTTATTCACATGCTTACATCTTTAAAACTTGCCAGCATTCTTAAAATCGTTGTCACAGAGTGCAGATATTATCTTTGGCGTGAATAATGTCAGTAGAGATTGTTATATTTCTGTACTATTAATTCTATGCCGTACCGCAACTTTTCTGTCGCGTAACGTCTCAAGTATATTTGTTTTAGTTTTTATCTACTATCTTCATAAAAAAAAAAAATTTCCTCAAAGATAGATGTGGAAAATTTAAAAGCTATGGCACTGCCAATTTCCCTTCTGGTCTAGACTGCATATCAGCCTAACCACATCACCTTTCCGTTAAATAATATGACATATATAAAAAAAATTATTCTTTATTTTAGATTTTTTCGTCGAGTTCTATAAGAATACTTCATCAAATTGTGTCGCCACTGATATGACAGAATCCTCTAGAAATTCTTTGCCGATTTTATTCTATTACCAAATATTTAATTTAATTTAATTGCAATGGAGCACAGGCTCCGGTGGCAATTTCCCTACACCCCCATCTTCCCCCTATCCTGCACTCACCTACATTTGCCCTTTACAAATTTTATCTGTAAATTCTTTCCACGTTTTTGATAAATTATTCATCATTTCTCTTGGTAACCCATTCCAACCCCTGACACCCTTACCTAAAAAAGAAAATCTTCCCAAACCCTTGTGCCTGAAATCGAGTGCCTGCTTATGGTCATGGTCATCTTTTCCCTTTTATGCACTACTTTTCATACATACTCCAATATCATTCCATGCCTCATCGCCAGTATACGCCCTGTACACTCCCATAACCCCCCTCATCCTCCTCCTGTCTTACTATTACTATTACAATTACTCCGCGATTCACTAAAAGTGTTTGGCGGAGGGTGCATTGCACCTATCAGGAAAGGTAATGGTTTGGAAGGGATATACGGGATATGGCAGGTGGCGCCCATGGGCTAGTGTGAGGAACCATCCCAGCATTCGCCTGGAGCGATCTAGGGAAACCATGGAAAACCCAGATCAGGATTCTAATGAATCCCATTCCAGCTCCTTTATCATATCCGTCACTGATTGCATTCAGCGATAATTTCCAGAAACAAATCTAGAAGCCTTTTTTGCATACTCTCCAACTCCTGTATTTGATACGCAAAATGAGGGTCCCATACTACACTACCATATTCGAGCAATGGTCTGACCAAAGTTTTGTAACCCAATTCCTTTACTTCTCTCGTACATCTCCTCACCACTCTCTCCAACAAGTGCAAAATTTTGAAATCTTTTCCCACCACCTGTCCAATGTGTCCTGCCCAGTTAAGCTAGTAATCAAATGTAATGCCAAGATATTTACATTTCAAGTCTTCAGTAAGCAATTCTTTCCCCATCTTATATTCATAATTAACCTTTTTTTTATTTGTGTATCTAATAGGCTAATAACTTGCAGAGGCATGAATTTCATAGAAGCGTTTCATTTTGCTTTCGTGTACACATTTTCTCGACATATATGACCTGAGGAATGTGTGTGACAAATTTCAAATGAATAGCATTATCACCTCGTTCTTTTTTTACCACTGCCAATGTCATTATTTCAGTTGGATGTAGGTATCTGCTGTAGGTCTAGTTTCGATCGCGAAAAAGTGAATGTTTTAATGATATGATTTTTGAACTGAAACGTTTGCGAAGTTTGTGGTTGGTTTTAAACGCAGCTAAGAATTATTTTTAATTTCCTTTCAATGACGCCATATAACAAATGTCACAGTTTCAGCCACATGTAAGTAGTCCCTACGGGTCAAGATTCGAAAGCAATACTATGAATGTATTAATGCCCACGTTACAGAATCTTTAATTTTGCAGTAGTAAACATAAACAAAGTTTGTGGTTAGGTTGAAATGCAGCGTGAATCAAAATGAATCCTGATACGTTTGGTTCAAGCATATGGCACAGAGATTTAGTTTTATAATTTACGCGGTGTAGCATAGAATTCCAAGTTACTTTTTAATTTTAATGGTTCCATGATTCTGTCTTCAAAAACTCAATAGCACGTAAAACTTTCCAACTCTAAGGCAATAAAAGCTATAACATTATAAAATTAGGGGTATGATGGTTATTTAATAATAAAAAAACGTTTATTCTACTGGCTGCGGTTTGAACAGCAGCCAAAATTTGTACACACGTTACTTGTACGATATTATTACGAAATATTAGCACATAAGAAATACGTACCGTAACCTGTTAATGTTTATCGTAGGCACCTTTCTTCGAGAAAAAAAACTAATTTTGGCAACCATATCACACATTAGCGTTTCCGTTAATATTGTACGGCATTCAGCGAGAATTTAAAAACATGTCGTACCAGAGACAAAGTTTTAACTGTCAAAGACGTTAATAATTACGGGGACTGTGCTTACAATAAATTATATATTAATGACGCTTGATACATGAATTTTAATGTTTTAAATTTCGGATAACAGATTAGTTAAATAGCCGAAGTCAAGAAAAGAAGCATGATCGTAAAAAAATAGAAAGTGTGATTTTATTGTCAGTTTTCCTGAAAAGAGTGAATATCTCAACTACAGTGCGATCCGTATATCATAATTACCGATCTAGAAATGTATTTAAATATTTCCTCCTTCATTCGGTACATATAAGTCATTAGCTATTTCCACAGATTTTTATTTGGACCATTAGCTCTAAAAACTTGAAAACACCTTCCTAATTGCTGCTATAGCTTTTGCGCTGGTCCCGTTCAAATAAAGAGACGCAGCTTGCTTACAGATTTATAATAGTATATATTCTACTCTCTAACAATAATTCCAAAAATTAAGTTGGCAATTAAAGTTTTAAACTAATTTATTCAACTAAAATTAGCCAGTGATGAAACAAATACCATTACAGCACTTCACTCAAGCAAACAGAGATCGAATGTCTCCTACATTGTAACATGCGTTAATGTGATACTCACTTGTCTGTATTATTCACAATTTTTCATCTAAAAGTCGATATGTGTGGTTTTTGGTGGGAAATCGCGCTGTCGTTCTGATATTGCCTCTATCAAAGAAATCTGACATGAAATTTGTCATTCCAGAAAGAACTGTATTTTGATGAAATTTCCAAACTAGTCGGTGAACGGCTTCGTTTAGTTTAAAAATTAAAGTGCAGCACACATTCAAATATCAGGAAGTAATATCCATCTTCTGGCATGTTTATGCATTCCCTGTGCTCCCTGGCACTATAGACTTAATGAGTTATAAAATACAGCTCGGTGATAATCCAGTCGAAGAATGTTATTTAAAAGCAGATTGCGCGTCGTTTAGGGCAACTTTACAACCTAGAGTTGCATGTAGCGTGGGAGGGAGTGACCTGCCCCAAACTTGCTGCCTGCACATGGGTCCCTGATGGCCCGTCTCTCTCTCACCTTAATCTTCTTCAAACAGATCAATAAAGCTTTCACCAGACTAGCATTTTAAGCATCACATTTGGGAGTTGCTCTGGTAAATCCCAAAGAAATTTTAGTGAGTTGATCCAAATTAATCCTCAAACTAGATGATTGTCAACAAGTATGTGCTACCAGAAACTATGTTGGTATAAAAAAATAATTTGCCTCTATACATTTTAATTGTTTTCTATTGATGTTAAGACAGAGCACCTGGAAGAAAGATATTTTAGATCAATTATAATATATTTGCGCCTTTAAATCGTGTCAAGAATAATCAACAAGAAAATTAAATGGCGAACATTTGATATATCAGTTCGTCTCAGAACTTTAGGTCACAATTTTTGGCCTTTTTTTGTGATCCTAGTGCTCTTATCATTCACAAGACGACAACATAGCTTTAGGCAAGGATATTCATGCAAATGTCATTTATCAAGCAATATGCAAGATATTCTGAAATAAATGAACACGGGAGGCCAAATTGATAATGTAGTACTTGATATTTCAAAGACGTTCGACACAGCGAGTCATAAAATGGTGCTAACTCAGATAAAAACAATTGGAGTGAATAAAAAAAATAATTTGCTGGACAGAAAAATTCTTAATAAGTAGAAATCAAAACTTGAAGGTAGGAAATGCAGTATTAAAAGAAGTGAAAATGGGAGCGCCATAGAGTAGGGTATCGGGACCATTGGTATTCGTTATACTAATGAATTATTATGTTGGTGGGTTACTATTAGATGGTAAGTTGTTTGCAAATAATATAGTGCAAAATAATGGGAATAAAACGATTGAGAACTCTAAGCAGCTGCAGGATAAGAACAGGATATCTAGGTGGGCAGGTCAACATGCGATGAAGATAAATGCAAGGAAGAGTCTGCTTTTAGGGACACAGATAAAATAATAATGGCTTATTATGATTGTAATATAATAATAATAATTGATAAAATTGCGATGGAGCGCCCTGCATACTCACCCCTTTCTCCTTTCCTCCTCCAACCTACTTTTGCCCTCTACTAATTTTTACTTTAAATTCCTTCAGCGCTTCAGATAAAGTATTCATCACTTCTCTTGGCAATTTATTCCAGTCCCTTACACCTTTACCTAAGAAAGAAAATTTTCCCACACCTTTATGCCTGTCTCTAAAGACCACGTTGTTAAAAAGGGACGTTAAACTGTTTTTAAAAAAAAAAAAACTCACCTTTATGCCTGAAATCAAGTGTCAACTTGTGATCATGGTTAACGTTACCCTTCCAAGCACCTCTCTTAATTTTCCCACCAATATCTTTCCATGCGGTAAATTCCAACGAAAAGTCTGGTAGCCCTCCTCTGCACCCCTTCCAACTCCTGTATTTGATACCCAAAATGTGGGCCTCAAACTACACCACCATATTCCAGCAGTGGTCTGATCAAAGTGAAGGATTTTGAACCCATTCCATATTACCTGTCCAGTGTGTCGTGCCCAGTTAAGTCTGTTATCACATTTTATGCCAAGATATTTACATTTCGATTCTTCAATAAATAGCTCCTTCCCCACTTTATTATCATAATCAACATTTAATTTTTTATATGTGTACCTAATAAGCTGGCTCTTCTTTGTATTTATCTTCATCTAATGTTGACTCACCCAGCTAGTAATCCTATCTCGATCACCATGCAGCTGTTTACAGTCTTCCATTATTTTGATCTCTTTATATAACATTATGTCATCTGCAAACAATCTAACTTCTGAAAGAGATCCATTAACACAATCATTCATTAGAATAACGAATAACAATGGTCCCAATACACTACCCTGTAGGACTCCCATATTCACTCCTACTACTTTTGATACTGCATTTTGTACCCTAACGTTTTGCTCTCTTCATTTTAGGAATTCTTCTACCCAGAAAATCATCTTTTTATCAACTCCAATAGTTTTTGCCTTATTTAGCACCATTTTATGGCTCACCCTGTCAAAGGCCTTTGAAAGATCTAGTGCTACACTATTAACTTCACCTCCCCTGTCTATTTCATCCACTTCATCAGAAATATTTTGCATATAGCCTACTAATTAAGATTCGCATGAATATCCTTGTCTAAAGCCATGTTGCCGACTTGAAACCCACTTACGTTCCTCACAGACACTTCTAATATGGTTGCGTATTAATCTCTCCTTTAATTTATCTACAACTGATGTCAAGCTGATTGACCAATAGTTTTCAACCCTGTTTGTCACCCCTCCTTTATGGACCGGTACTACTATCGCACTTTTCCAGTCATCTGGTAAATAACAAATAGGCTACCAAGACTCGATTTAAATAATGTTTCAAGGTGAAGTATAATGTCCCATCCTACTACCATTAAGACAACTGTAGTAATATTATCAACACTGGCCCCTTTGCGCTTTTTTAGATTCCTTAGTTCCTTCATGATATCTTCATATTTAATTTTCTAATCTGCTCACCTCTAACTGTGCAGATAGGCTCTTTTTCATATATAATCCCTGAATTATTATCCCTAATTGTCTCAATGAACCCGTTAGTTAATAACTCTGCCTTTTTAGAATCCTCAGTTACTTCTTCTCCATCCATATCTATAATTGTCTCAGTACTATTACTATTACACTATTACCCTCTCTTCCCCTCAGTTTCCTGATATAGCTATAGAAATTTCTAGATGCAACAGTCAGAGGTTCCCCTGCACCAATAATATTCAGTTTCTTTGAAATTATTAATTCATTGGTTAGTTGTTTCATGACTTCCCTACTGCCTTGCTGTTTCTTAACTCTGTTATGTTCTCGTCTCAACAGTCTCTTTAATCTCCTCACTTTCATGTTATAGTATGAAGGTTCTGTACTTCTCTTTATTCTCTGTTTAGAAATAAACATTTCTTCCCCCTTTTTTTTGTCATTTCTTCGTCACACTTTGTCTGCAATGAACTAGTGCCATTCTACCATTTAATAAAATTAACCCTGAAATAACTTTTCAGTTCCAAGTTTTGTTCCTTTTTATAATTGTATCTATTTCCCCCTTCAATTCTGGCTACTGGTTTACTGAATCGCCTTATATCCATCAGAACTGCATTGTGATCACTTATTCCTTCAGTTACTTGACACCCGATTTGGTTATCATCCGGCTTTATTAGGAAAATATTCAACATGTTTGGTTCCCTTGTTTTTTGCTCTACCTCCTTTGTAAAACCTCCTTCCCTTACTAAGGTATTTGCAAATCTCTGTTCCTTTGTGTTACTAATCTTATTTACTACCCAGTCGACACCTGGTAGATTCAAATCCCCACCAATTATGACGATTCTATGCTGACTTCTGAACTCTGAATATGAATTTAGTTTCTCCCCAACAGTCTCATCTTTATCATTCATTTTACCACTACCGTAAGTAGCCAACACCCTGACTTTTTCTTTTTTATCTCCCCAAAAGTCTACCCCAAGTAACTCATGGTCATGATCTCTGAACACCGGGGGACTGTGAACGTCTGATGACGCCTAGCTATTGAGACATGATTCCCTGTATGTGGAAACGAATGACAATGATCGTTTAATTTTTTACCGTGCTAATATTTAGTTCCATACGATTTCCTCTCATATTTTTACATAATATTTTTGTTTTCCTTGACAACGGTGCGTAATAATTATAGCCCACCTACAAAATTGGAGAAATAATTCCCACAATAAGTTATTTGTTTCTGAAATGTGATGCTAGTTCTATTGTAAAATAATTCTTTTCGAAACATGTGTGCAGTTTGAGAAAGGACTGACGACGTGATTTCGATAGAAACAAGAGTAGCTAGCACTAAAATTTAGATTCGATTCGTACTTTGTGTAATAAAAGCTCATAGCCGGATGTGTAAAGTGGCAAAGCAGTAACATGCGATTCTTCGCCGTTGTAGAGAAAATATCGGCATTCAAATATTACGTTGCGTTCAAATGCTTCCTACTTTAATAAACCGTCACGGCGAGAGTGGTTTGTTCTTTGCCTGCTTACTAAACACCACTTAAAACACAAAGGTGACCAGATTATATGAAATTGTATCTTCATCTACTGACCCCTCATAGTGTGTGTGTGTTTTTTTTTTTTTTAAAAAAGGAGTATTCACCGCGCTTTAAGCAGCTTTCGATATTAACAGTAGGTGAAAATAAGGTTTTTGATGCTAAAATACTGTCAATTCAAACTGCATTGACTACATATCGTGTCACTGACAACCGTAATTTAGTTGTAAGTTTTTCCGTATGTTTCTAAAATAAGTTTGAATGTAGTAGTAAAAGAACAAGAAGTCTTAATAGCACACCGCAAAATCAACTAACTTCAAACATCTGCCATTTTTGTCAACGCTCTCACTTAAAACTATCTTTACCCAGAATAGTTATACATCGCAAATATTGATTTTGTCATTAATATCTAGTTATTTTATCTGAAATATCATCGCTATAACGTCTTCCTTTCTATTGATCCTTGCTTTTGTTCAAAATTAACGTTTTGTTTTTAAACAGTAACTTTTTATGTTCTGTAGGGGCGCTAATTTATCTTAAATGTTTTAAAAACTAAAATGAAATGCATTCAATGTCTGCACAAATCTTTTATTAACGAAATATAATCCATATTTTTGTTTGTAAAACGAATATAAATATATCACTTTTTTTGAGGTGGGTGAGTCTCAATTTGGGATATTCTAGTGGCTATAGAACCTACAGGGTATAGGACTGTGTAAGCAGATGTGTAGAAAGTGTTGATTAAGTTTTGGGAGGAAATATAGCGATAATCGATTCAGATCGTTCGGATACATATGAGCATGGTAGTACATCAGATGCTATAACATATGCTACCACCCGAATTATGTAATTATTTAACATTTAAATATTATTTTGTTAATTGTAATTAATTATCATTTAAATATTGATTGTAATGATGTACATGATATAATTTCTAAGCTCGAGGAAGTCCACAGATTAACAAACATTGTCAGTGGGTTATATATCTTTGAAATGAATGAGATAGAAAATCTTTGGTCTGATGTGAGAGATTATTAAAAAGAAAAAAATGAAGGAAGGTGTGTGTACAAAGCTGTAGGTTTTAGACTGAGTGTCGTAGAAGAATTATATGAATATATTAGTAGTTCGAGAAGTTATGTACTATAATTGTGTTTTGTTTTGTCTGCGAGCTTTGGATTGATGTTTATTAAAAAACAGCTGAGAATATACGCTAGCGACTTGGAGTTGTTACTTCTGTAGAATTAGCGACAATTTGATGAGCTATTTTACTACCATTAAATATCTTTAACTATTTTTAAAAAAAGGTGACCTCTACTCTGTGTGCGTCTATCAAAAGACGACATATTTAGGGCCACGTCGTCGTAAGATCTACAGAGTTTCGAGCAAATTAATTAATGGGATTTGCTTGACTTCAATTGGATGAATTTTAAATGTATGGAGGTTACAATGCGCGCTACATCTGGCAATCAATGAAAGTATCCAACAAAGGAAGAAAATAAATGGAGTGTGTAAATCTTAGTTGAGATGCGAAACTGTATTATTTAATTAGTTTTGAATTTCAAGAAAGCAATTATGTGATTTATGTAATTTTTGTGCTGTTTTGTAATAAATAAAAAATAATTTTCACAAAAAAAGGTTCCCGTTGAAGAATTTATAAAATTGTTTTTGATCGTATGAGTCACACCTGGACCGACAGTTGTTCGGATTGCATGTTAAACTGTAGATATCACAAATTTAGGGGTGCAATGCGAGGCAAATCGTAGGTAGTCTAGCAATGCGCAATGTGAAATCTCAATATGCATTTCTTCCACATTTTTGGAAGAACTATCAGAGTGCTTGATAATCAGCTTTTTTAATTTTATCGCATATTAAATTTTGTTACAATGGAGCTTCAAAATACAAAAATTCTTACCGAAATCAAATTATTCTTATAAATGTTCTTATTCATTTCAACTATTTTAAATTCTAAATGTTTTGCAGTAGAAACATGTCAAGATGATATCCTGCCGCATTTACCTAACTCATTGACTCATTGATCCATGAAAGTCTACTTGAATTCAGTGTCGCGGCTTCTGGGAAAAGTTTAGAATCGTATCCATTTTTCTTTAAACAAGCATTTGATTTAAAGAAATTAAGTCTCCAGAAAGTATAAAGTTCATTGTTTCTTTCTTTCTTTTTTCCTTGGCGTTACCTGTTTGTAGCATCTGTACTTCCCTGAACTCTTACAGGTGACTACTATTACTGCCCTCAGATAAAGACTAAGAACTTTGTACAATGAAACTTCACTGTTGCATCAGATATAAAAATTATTTCGAAATCAGTTTATAAAAATATGACATTAAATTTAATGGCTTTATTTACTCGTAAATGACCAACGTGTCAGTTCCTGATTCTTCACTTCTTACTCTAAAAGTTAGGAAATTAATGACAGTGGATTTACAGAAATATTACAGGTTGTACCTAAAAACCTCGATCTCCAATAGCGAAGGTCTTGAAAGATATGCATTCTTCAATCAACAATTGTGAGTCAAATAAATTTGAGCTGTTTATATACAAAATACTTTTTAACTTTCATTGATAGTACTAAGTTGGTAATTACGAAAAAAATATTAACAATATATCATGATGCCTTAAAGAATAGGGGCCCATATTATATGCGATGTGCCAAATAACATTTATTAGGAAGGATGGTAGACATTCTAACCTCTGAATATATTAAAAAGATAGCCAGTACTGATCTAATGAAGTCACTGATAATGCCACTCAAGCTAATAAGAACGAATACCATCAGCTTAATGAGCTTGGCAAGAGAGAGTTATCGCTTCGTTTCAGCAACGTTTAGTGTGTTTCGGCATAGTCAAGTTACCTTTAAAAGAGTTAACGAAAGGGGAAGAAATTCTCTACAGCATGGTGTGAGAGAGCTTAAGCGATGTAAAAGAAACGAGTTACCTGACGTCTAACGCAACTTAAGCAGGACCGCGTGTGGTATGCCCTGTCCTCCTGTTGTTTATACTTTCCCCAACGCATGCATAACGGGTCAGAGCAAGTTGTCAACGTTTAAACAAGACGTGAGAGGTCACGCGATCCTAGCGATAAGGGGCATAACAATGCCGTACGGCAGCGCAACATTTTAACAGGGTAAAAGTAGCGAGACGTACTCGCCTGGAGATGCAGCCGATAAGCAACCAGCGGCCGTGATAGATGTGCCTGCTTATCAGGCGCCGATAGCCATCACCCTAGCAGTTCGGTCCACGGCTAACAGTGTGAACACCAACACTGGGAAACGAGGCTCCATTCTTATTGAGTCTAAACGACTTCGAACAAACGATGTTTCAATGTCACCGAGACACCGAAAAGGTATTTGGCCACCAAGTGAAAGTTTCTATTTGCCGCATATTACATCTCTGTCGTGGCTGAACCTTCAGTTTGACGTGCCGAACCATTCAACATACGGGCGTACTTATATGATCAAAGCACTATGTGGTATGAAATTGGAATCAAGAGTTGTCCAACTGAGTGTGTAAACTACTGACCTACCTCACGTCAAGGTCATTAGAGACGGGAGTGTATTGAGGCTAAGGAATAAGAAGGAACTCACCCATGACCTTTTTACGGAACCATCCTGGAATTCGCCTGGAGTGACTTCAGGGAACCATAGAAAATCAAACTCTCGACGGCCGGATGGGTATTGGAACCCACATACTGCCGAATGCGAGGGCTGAGCTTTACCCAACCACATTCCAATATAAATTCATTAAAAAAAAAAAAAAACCTCGAGAAGGCGAGTAGTTCCTTAAAACATACTAACTTTTTTACCAATTCATGGTAACCATCAGCTTAATCCTCATCTCTAATCACCGTAGAATACATATTATATACCGACAAGAGCATCAGCGTCTCCATTTTGTTCAAAACTCACCACACTCAATTTTGTTCAATATCTGAAAAGCCATCCAACAATGCAGCTATACCTCGTGTTCAGCAATGATACACGCAGCGAAGTTAACCTAAAAAATTTAGAAATAGCATAATTAATATATTGTACAACTGATCAGTTGAATGATTTTTATATCCGCATTCAGTGATGTTATAAAATAAAATGTTTCTTTAAAAGTTGATTCGTAGAAATATTTTGCTACCACTTTTACTATACAAATAGATACATCAAAATAGATGCTGAAACTTGCTCACTAATAGTTAAACTTAAAAAAACACTGATTTGATGGATCTTCATAATCGATAATACTAAAAACTACTATCAGATGTTAAATATGTTCGAGAAGTGTACAATTGAAATCGTTCGGTAATGTGTGTCTCTGTTTCAAACCCTGTTAGGCAACGGCTCACTAGTCCACATTTGTCTTAAAATTGTAATAGGTTGCTGAGATGCTACACCATTTATCGGTCCGAAATACACATTTTAAAAAATAGATTTCATAAACTTTATTACCATTTTTGTAAAAAATATACGTTCAATGCAAATTAGAGGACTGAAGAAGAAAGTTACAAGAATTAGAACAGAAATGGAGGTAAACTATTTATGCAGCGTTTTATTACTTGCGTATAACCAACTAACGTTGTCACTGGATGAAGAGAACTTCGTGCATTTGTACTAAAAATAACACATAATAGAATACCTAGTTGTTGGTCAGACGCCATGACTTATTGAAGTATCACGTAACTGAAAGATAAATACATGTGATAAATATAAACATTTGGTGAGGATTAATAGTAATATATCGCCATGGTTAAACAACGTGAGGACAGTAGCACAAATAAATTCCATTCTACGGTTCTTCAGGACTGGTCCATAGATAGAATAAACATGTATAAAAACACCGTAGAACCATTTTAAGGAGCAGAAAGTCTCACTCCCACAAAAGAAGATACAAGCAATGGAGCAAGACTTCTTTCTTAAAGCTTCACGAGCATGTGAGGTACAGCATGTACCCATAACAACAAACAATTCAACAGAAGGAATTTAAAAAAAAAAAAAAAACATCGAAATGTTGAATGAAAGCCACTACTATGCAAGAAATAGCGCAGAAATTCTAATTTTTTTCTGTAAGAAAGGCAAGTTGCACATACATGAAGACATTAATACTGTTACAACTACCAGAAATAAAATGTGAATACTTTCTGTCATAACACAGGAAGGGATTGAAAATAAAGAGAATAAATTATTTCAACGAAAATTTAAATACTCTTCCAGCAGAGGTACAATTTTGTAGCACATCCCACTATTATTTGAGCTAGTGGTAGACAGAAATACACCTTGGTTTAGTGTCAACAGCCTTCGTGGGTGTTATTTTTTGCTCCGATCATTCAACATATATTACATACTTTCACTACGTAAAATCAACGATATTTTCCCGACGATCGCTATTAATTTAAAAAGCATAAAAAAACAATAGGTGATGACCAGACGTTACAATACAGAAATATACAAGCAAACGTTTATAGCCTACCAACTAAAAATTATAAATGTCGTTACTTGTACCTTCCGAATTTTAAAAGTCACAAGTACACCTATTAAAGAAATTTTGTGTTTTTCGATATAAACCGCATCGTTGTAATGATATCAGGAGAAGACTATTTTAAAAAAATTTGTTTATAATAGTAAAAATATCCTCATATTTCTTATGTCTGTTGATCAGAGACTTCGAGAGCTTTTGGACGGATATGTCCGTGGTTAAAACAACTAGATCCTCATATACGCGTACTTCGGAATTTACTTTGAGTTGTAAATAACATTGCGTTTAACAGTTACAAATCAGTAGGCATACCACAAATTAATTACAATTCCTTTTCCACGTTTTTGGAGAGCATTCACCGTTTTCCATTACGTAAATCATTTCTTGGATGAAAGCGTTGCAAGGAAAGTGTTTTATGCGCTGAGAAATCATGTCATGACACCTGTTTTATCGTTTATAATGCGAGAATGCTGACCAACAACAAGTCATATATCACTGGCAGCGTGAAGTTTTATTTGATTTAGTACTGACCTCACGGGCTAGCTTCCATTTCTGTAGTTCGCAGTACACTAACAGGGCTAAGAAAAGTATAATGGTAAATCTAATGACATGCTACAAACCGGAAACTTTAATCGGATGAGGGTGCGATGATAACAGATATGAATGCTTTTCTTGAGTTTACGATAGATACACAGAGTTTCTCAATTATAAATACACGCGAAATCCCCTAAATAAAGGTAGGCTTCATAATATATACGTATATGATTTAATTAGATCCTCGAATAACCTTCAACTAACGTGAGATAATATTATATTACTTGAATAAAACTTAAGACAATTCTTACTGACACTCCAATAATAGAGGATTTCCACAAAGTCCAGCAACCATTACAATGAAACATACCTCATAAGCTATACAAAATAGAGATATGAGGTTATCTGCAACATGTTCTATATTTCTCTAAGTTTATATTTGTTGCAGATAATGACGACAGCGCAGAAGAAGGTTCAACGTGTATGGTGGTATGCCGAGTCTCATAAATAACCAGTACCTGTTCATCGACAATACCGCCAGCAAAATGAAAGAGATACTTAATCTAAAACCTCCATAGTTACATAGGAGACGAAATTTCTACAGACTGGTACTGCGACGGACTTGCCACGGAGTGGAAGATCAGGTGTGTCGCAAGAAGCTGTTCACAATGTGCAAATTGCATTTTATCGCAGCCATCAGAAATAGGAAAGGAATGCGCTTCATAAACAATTACATCTTCAGGCCCATAAATTGCAACTTACGCATTCTTTGCAGGAAAATCACCTTCCTGCGCGTGCTTAATTTGTTGCTTCCGTGCTGGCCTAAATTGATAAAGATGGTGGGTGCCTGGGTGCCGGCAGAGGGTGATGTTCTCTGATGAAGCAACATTCTTTGTTGCTGGACAGGTTAACTGCAATAACGTTCGGATATGGGATTCTGAAAATCTGCACATCATGCGTCAACATGTTATTGGTAGCCCCAAAGTCAATCAGTGACAGATATGATAAAGGAGCTGGAATGGGATTCATTGGAAGACAGGAGGAGGATGAGGAGGGTCATGGGAATGTACAGGGCGTATACTGGCGATGAGGCATGGAAAGATATTGGAGTAGGTATGAAAAGTAGTTCATGGCAGGGAAAAGATGACCATGACCAAAAGCTGGCACTCGATTTCAGGAACAAGGGTTTGGGAAGATTTTCTTTTTTGGGTAAGGGTTTCAGGGATTGAAATGAGTTACCAAGGGGAATGATGAATAACTTACCGGAAACGTTAAAAGAATTTAAATTTAAAATTTGTAGAGGGCAAATTTAGGTGGGTGCAGGATAGTGGTAAGTTGGGTGTGTAGGGAAATTGCCACCGGAGCGAGTGCTCCATTGCAATTAAATTAAATTAAAATAAATTAAACCTTTTTGTGTGCCTTATACACAATAGAGTGATCGGCCCATATATTTATTTACCTGGATCCGTTCAAACTTCTTCCCATTTACAGTAAAATAAACAGCACTGAAGTTTTAAATACTGTAATCGAAGCAAGAAATATGGTAAAATTATTAAAATCACATGTTAAACAACCTAGCCCTTAACTTACTACGGGGGAAAATGCCTCATAACACTAAACAAAATTGACATTGAAGATAATTCTTGGTTCGTTTAAAAAAAAATATGAATGACAGCTCATCATCAAACAATAAAATGTTCAAGAGGTTGCTCCGACCACAATCTAAAAATTGTGTGTACCACAACAAAAAATAACTAATCTTCGATCAGCAGAACATATTAGAACTCGCTAACAAAGGAAAAGTTCAAATTTCTCAAATAAACATTTAATATTGTTGGGTGCGCAGACTTCCGCGGTCATTGTCAATGTAATCTTGGTTGTCCGGGTTGAACCGCGTCAATTTGTCGAAACCCGGACAACCAAGATTACATTTAATATTGTTGTTGAATGACTAAAAAGTTAACTTCAAATTATGATTTTCACCAGTGCATAAACGAGAATATTTTCAGTGGTTATTAGTGTACGAGAACTTTAAATATTTCATAAAGTAGTCAAGAAGCCCTCCACCTATGTAATCACGTTATTCGCATATTTATCTCTGTAAATACGTTTTTAAATGCAGGATTTATCACCGAAAAAATTTGAATGTTAAACCGTTATTAAGTTTTTGGATATTCTGGAAGCAAGCTAAATGTCTTCAAAAATCTTTATTTTTATCAAAAAGTGAAATCCGTTTTACATATCTTTCGATATGGAATCTCTTTGAGGATAGAAATTGTAAATATTAATCAAAATAAGATCTAGAAATGTTATGCTTAAATTGGCTCTTCAACAACAGATGAAACTTATTAACATAAACGATCAGGCATATGTTTTTAAGGAGGTACAGTCATCGGAGCGACATAAATTCTGATCCCAATAAATATACAGAGTTTTACACGCAAACTTTTACAGTAAATTACTTGTAAATTTATGATATTTTTACAAAACCGTTAAATGAATGGCAGGACGCATAGTTCAGATCTACTAATAGCAAAACAATATCTTAAAACTTGGAGCTAATTACAATCCCGGCTTACCTCCGATTATTAGAACTCAGTTACCGGCTTATAAAAATTTGGCAGAAACACGATGAGAAATATAGTGAAAAAAATGTTAGAGGGTCCTGATATTATAAATACAAACAAATCCTTTAGGTTGAAATCTAGTCAAAGTAACCGTATTGAATCTTTTTAAACAAAAATTCAAATTACGAAACACAGATTACAGAAATACTAGAGATTGCAATACACTACTTTCAACGGAATGAAGTAAGTATATCAGATGTAGGCAACTTGAAAATAAAAAGTAAAATCTTTGCGCTTTGTGCTGTAAGGCGGAATATTAATTGTTCACACTGCATTTCAACCTAACACTAATTTTTGTTAATATTTCTGCTTGAAAATCAAAACCGCTATCGTAAAAGCAATAATTTATTCAGCGTATCGTGTTGTTAAGTATAATTGATGGATTTTACTGCCGCTCAGGCATACATCGCAATTCGCAATTGATACAAGTTACTCAAACATTATCCCCTGGAACAGATTTTTTTAAAAAAGAACTAAACATTATTGGGTGGTTGTATGACTTTTTCCACCTATCAAAAAAATGGTACTAAGCTCTTGGCAGTGGTTGTATGACTTTTTCCACCTATCAAAAAAATGGTACTAAGCTCTTGGCATTTTGATTTCCTGCTGATTCACTGCTTCCACATGATGTGTTCCTCACACTTTACGAAACTGTCACAACAAATTGAATTAAAAATGCCCAAATATCAAACGGCTGTGCAGCTGAGAAATTCCACCAGAACTCCAAAAATAGCTCAAAAATTGTTGGTGCAGGGATCATATCATCATTCCAAACTTTTTTTTCTCTCGTAGAGGTTGCAGTTAGGTTGAAATGCGGCTAGGAACAGAAGGGAAAAAATCGAAAATTTCGTTCTGCGGCGTCCGTTTCGGAAATACGAAGTTATATACAAAGAAAGTAATTGATTTCCTCTAATAATACAATATGATGGGCATAACTGAAAAAGAAGGCAGAGAGAAAAATTTTCTGCTTGTAAATTTTATGTGACTTTTTATGACGGAGAATAGCTGAAATCAGTGCTAGAAATTCGTTTGTAAATCCAGGCGTATTTGTTACGCCTAACTTTCAGACTCAGGCGTAAAATGAAAATGTTAGGCGTAATTATATTATAATTATGAAAATACAGATATTATAGCTTACAACCTACTCCAACACAATTTAAAGCTGTAAATAGGCCCAGAAAAAATTAATATGGTTTGCATGTGCAATACATCATATACCAAAATTGTGAAATAATTTAATATGATTATTGATTTCATTGTACTTTGACAGTAACTTTTGAATTTTACACAATGATCTTCATCTTCAGAGGTTTATTTCACAAATTTTCCGATTCATCGCCAGAGGATTATTTCTTTCAAATACATAAGTCAATAAGTAAAATAAAAATTGTAAAATATTTTTCTTCATGTACAAATTTTAAGAATAATTTGATTTCACAGTTTCTGTGTACAATTTATCGGCAAGATCGCAGAAACAAAACTATTCAGTTTATTGAATATATCGTAGCACTTTAAATATCAGGAAAAAATGCCTTACGGCCTTACCTGAAGTGCTGTGTCATTTCTTATCTAGCAATTCTGGTCTTCGAGGGTTCTGTGTGTTTTTCCACCCGTTGGGACCAAAATCATGCAGTGAAGGTCCATTCATTTTCATGAGTAATAAGTCATCTACATTTAGGGTATCCAAACAATATCGTTTATCAGTTTTGCTCACTGAAACCTCGCTCACATATTGCAGTGGTGAATGGAAGCACATGGTAACATGAAATGATTTTTAATAAATTTGGATATTGGTTGTCTTCACTATTTTCGCTATATACTCTGTTCCAAAGCTGACGATTTGATAGAGATTTCTTGTCCTTACTCCACATTTTCCAGCGCAGAAATTCATCAGAAGCTTGTTGTTTGCTTATGGTCACTGCTGCAGATAAATCCTTGGAGACCTCTTCAAACTCCTTTACTCCTTAAATTATTATATCCTCATTTGGAATGTTAATTGCATCAAAAATTTCTATTTTTAAACATGCAATTAGTTCGAAGATCTTTGAAGCGTTTTGTTAATCCTGGCAAGAAATTTCTGATTATATCTTCGCGATCACGTAAAAAATCTGAATACCATCTTTACTCAATTTTATGCTTTTATATTCACAAGTACCAGTACCCAAGTTACAGTCCTTATCAAATTGAGACAGAGTTTCTCCATTGGCAGCAATTAAATTTTTCTATATCATTTCGCAGATTTTAAGTTCAGACATAACTTTCTCAATGTTGGCCTTGTCATATTGAATATTTTTGGAAAATGTTGACAAAACATCAGTTACATCAATCGGAAAGCACAAAAATATGATGAACCGCACCGATTTTAAAGTTTTTAAGTAGTTCGTCACTTTTGCTTGAAAAAATTTTGTTGTAGTTTTTGTCAGCACAAAAGTCTTCAAAATACGAAACAGTGACTGTGTAATTCCTGTGTAATTAAAGCTCTGTTTTTTTTTTTAAGAAATCCACCTGGTGGATATGATTGACAGGTGGTTAACGACTGATTCATCCAATACTTCAGCCAAATCTTTAAATTGTTTCTTATGCTTTGGACTTTTAGAAAACAAATTGTATACACCTTAATTACTTTTTCGCATGTTTGAGCATAGTTTATGTTACTGAGGCTACCAGAAACATATAGTTCTATCCGATGAGGAATACAATGCACTGATATAATATTCCCGCACACGTTGCGCAATTTTGCAATCACACCATTGCTAACACCCATATTAACACTTGCCTCATCTAGACAGTACCGGATTAACCACGTAGCAGGAGGTAGCAAATGCTACGGGCCTCGCGTCTTCTGGGGGGCCTCGCGACTCATAGGGGGGCCCCCGTCTAGGCTAGATGCGCGACTTTTTTTAGCTCTACAACAATTTTTCTCCGCAAGGTAAAAATCAAGGACCTTTTCTTCACATTTGCTATGGGCCCCGCGCTATCTTAATCTGGCCCTGCATCTAGACAGACACCTACAAGTTTCTCTTTCCAAGAATCAGCCATCAAATGTTTCATTTAAAGTGTCCAAAATACATTCGAATATGCTTTTAGCTGATCCATCACTGAATGGCTTTAATTTTAAGAAATCTACTCGTTCCTGCCCTTCTTTAACAGATGCTACGTAGATGATTTCACATCCAATTCCACCCTAATCAGTTGATCAATCACACATAATTTATATATAGTCACTACTTTGAATGATGTCTTGTAATTGGATACGTGAATTTTATGCTATATTATTAATGAAAAGAGTACACGACTTGTCATTTCTGTATGTTGAAATCAATTTAGACACCGTTTTTTTCTTGTAACTCTAACAAACGTGGGTTATCAGTGAACGCAAAGTTGCCTTTTGTATTAAATAAAACACAGATTAATTTTTGGTCTACTTTGTCACTCATGGCACTCAACGTAAGAGCTAACGGTGTCTGCAATGAATTTTTTTCGCCAAATCTGCCGCACACAAATTCTGATGGACTTCACTTTTTTCATGTTTTTTTTAACTGTTTCTAATCTAGATATAACCTTTGCATTTACGAAACTCGTTAAAGATGAATTCGCAAACTGCCTACAAACGACGCCTATTTTCGCTGCCTTGTCCATTGATAACCAAGGAAAAATTTTTTGCCACTTACTTAATGTGTGTTTACCCACGGCATTACTTGTCGATGTACTGGTGGTAACAGCAGGCATAGTAGCTGATAAATTTTGAACTGTTTTTGATCGTTTACTTGCTTGTTGATCTCCTGGATTGCGTGAAGTTGGAGCAGGCCTACTAGTAGTAACTGAAGGGCCTGGTGATTTGTCAGCAGCTGATGTTTCTTCATTTTCTGGCATTCCTCCTTTATCGGTACTTGTAACACTTCTATTACTAATACTTGTCTTTACAAATGGTATAAGGTCAGTGATTTTACATCTTTACATCCTTTGCTAAGCGAATAACAGAGAAGAATAACGCACGCGCTAGAATTCTTTTTTTGACTTCGCGGTACTTCCCTATACACTGTTGCCACTTCCGAACTTCAGAAACGTAGTATTGGAAACTTTGAAAAAAAATCAAAACGACAAAAATTGGAATTAATTATTAGAATTAAACCTTGAACACGCAAACTGAAAACAAGTTCCAAAATGTAATTTTTTAAGTTTTGATTGCTTAGGCGTATTTTCTACGCCTTTGACGGAGATTTCACGCGTAAAACGAAAATATTCAGGCGTAATTACGCCTAACGCCCGGTCAATTTCTAGCACTGGCTGAAATGCTAAGAATTCCTTACAACCGAAGACTTAAACAACAAGAGATTAGTATTAAATTTGTATCACTGGCGACATTTGATAGCTGCGTGATACTCACATCTTTGACATTTATAATCTAATTTTTGGCAACTATTCGTAATATGTGAGTAAAGAGCGTGAAAGGCATATCGAAGCAGTAAATCCAAATTTCATGAAGTTAGTATCATTTTATGATAAGTAAAAAATTCGTGCAATCACTTCACCATAAAGACTAAGTGATTATTTTTACTTAGCAGCAAAAAAATTAGAGGCAGCAGCAGTAAAACTGAAACTGATTCCGTCAATACAATAGTCTTACTGAAACGTTAACCACCAAACCGAAATTCATGTTATCGATCGCCCTATTCTTATGACATAATCGCAGATAGTGCAAAATGTGCGTTAAGTTTACATCTTGATATAGTGAATGCATTATTACTCCTGCTTTAGTTCAGTTGCAGTTCATACTGAAGTTATATGATGAAATTAATTGTGATAATTTATGCTACGCGAACTATGACTCCTGATGTAGAAAATGATGTTATTACTCGAAACGAGGTTCACTATGTATTTAATGTGTTAAGGTGTGTCCGTATCTTTTGCTTTTGTAGCGGCAATGTTAGCAGAGATTGTGGTTAGGTTGAAATGCAGGCTGGGCCAGAATGTTCTTGCTACAGCATAAAGCATGAGGAATTTACTTATTATCAGTAATTACTAAGCTGCTTTCATGAGCGCCATGTTAGTAACGACATGTATCGCAGTGTAAATTATTCCCCAAAATGAGACATACGCGAAAGTACTCAAATATCCTGGCCATTCTTTCGTTGACTAAGACAACATTTTTAAACTATTGTTCATAGATACTAAATTTCTAATGAATAATTATTTCAGAGTGTTTACTTCGCAAAGTATCTTAGAAGCAGGTTTCGATCTAAAGAAATATAAGGCTCGTTGAGGGCGAGGTGATTATTTTCGGGAAATAACAGCGGTTAAGGAGCGGCAATAAAATCGTTCGTTCCCTTATTACTAAGAAACCCGCCCTCGCATCCGGTTAGATTTCGGAAAATCGTGGAAAGCCGAAATCTGGTTGGCCGTATCAAGCGTCGAATCTGTGGCAAGCCCGAACGTTAGCGCTCACTTATCAAGCTAAGTGTCATACCTCACTGAAAACAAAACTTGTCTACTCACTGGTCAGTTACAACATTCTTCTTAGCTGGGACGTATCGCAATCAATTTCGAAAACTCACTTGCAGTGGTTGCTGTAACTACGGAAACCCGCTCTGATTGTCGTTGAGTTCGTTGAGTCTACAATCTTTGATTTTTATATTTCACGCAAGGTGAAGACAGGTCTTGCCTATCAAAATTAACACTGAGAGTGATAAAAATGAGAGAAAAATATATGTTACCAGTGAATTGTAAAAAAGCAATCGTATGAATTATTTTAAATTTAAATACTTGTTTGTTTATATTCTTTTCAAAGTTAATACAATTTCAAATATCATTCAAATATGCAGGGTGGAAAAGGTCATGCAGCGTTGGTGCTAAATCACAAATATTTGGGTTAATGGTAACAACACAAACGAAAGACATTAGGCCAGAAATTTATATTTTTATTTCTATTTTTTAATTTTTTAGGCTTTTAGTTATATTTACATTGGCAGGAAAGACTGGCTGTTATTACTCTAAATTACTTCATGGGGCTGATTAAAAATTCATTATTTTTCTTCTTCATATTCATTGTACAGAAAAAAATATAAAAACTAGCACCTTACTAATAATTTCACAAAGAGCATTTCCTTAATTGTTTTAATTCCGTAATTACTTAATTCTGTTAGTAAATTCCCCTCTACACTTTATAGAGATCCTGACGGTATACTTTTCACATTATATGCTGCAAAAAAAATAAAAAAATTGCCTCTTTTGTTGTGACAAACTGTTATTATTATTAATTTAACTGTGGTGGAGCTAACTCTCCAGTGGCAATTCCCCTAGTCATCTAATCACCACATTTTATATTATTTTTTTAATTTTTCTTTCCTCCCCCATTAAATTTTCCATTTACAAATTTTAATTTTAAATTCCTTAAGCGTTTTTGGTAAATTATTCATAATTCACTTGGTAATTTGTTCCAATCCCTGACACCCATACCAACAAAATAAAACTTCCCCACTCCCTTAAGCATGAATTCGAGCGCCAGCTTGTGGTCATGGTAGCCTTTCCCCTTCCATGCACCATTCTTAATTCGTTGACCAATATCCTTCCAAGCCCCGTCACCAATATATTCCCTGTACATTCCCAGCACTCCCTTCATCTTCCTTCTTTCCTCCAATGACTCCCAATACACTTCCTTTATCATATCAGTTACTGACTGGGTCCTCCAATAATTTGTACAAACAAATCTAGCTGCTCTTCTTTGCACACCCTCCAACTCCTGTATCTGATAACCTAAATGTGGCTCCCAAACTACACCACCATACTCTATCAATTGTCTGACCAGAGTCTTGCAACCCAATTCCCTAACATCTCTGGTACATCCTCTCATAACCCTCTCCAGCAAATGAAGAATTTTGTAACATTTTCCTACCCCCTGCGCAATGTGCTCTGCCCAGTTGAGTTTGTTATCAAATTTCATTCCAAGATATTTACACATCAGCCTTCTACCTCACCCTATAGTCATACTATACCTTTAGTTTTTTATCTGTGTACCTAATAAGCTGACTCTTCTTGGCATTTATCTTAATTCCATGCTGACCTACCAATTTAGATATTCTTTCCAAGTCACCCGCAGCTGTTCACAGCATTCACCTGTTTTTATCCTATTGTATACGATTATATCATCTGTAAAGAAAAAAATAGATTTTGACCGCAACCCAACAACACAGTCATTAATTAGAATAATTAACAGCATCGGCCCAAATACACTACCCTATGGCACTCCCACATTTACTTCCACCTCTTTTGATAATGTATTCCCTACTGTAACACTTAGCTTTCTGGCTTTTAAGAATTCCTCTACCCATCAAGTAACTTTTTCATCCAGTCCAATAGATTTCTGTTTATTTAAAACCATTTTTTGACTCACTCTGTCAAATGCCTTAGAAAGATCTAGTGCCACTCTATCAACTTGGCCTCCCTTGTCCATATCATCTGAAATATCTGCATATAGCCCACCAGCTGAGATTCACATGAATATCCTTCCCTAAAGCCATGTTGCCGATCTGAAAACAAGGTTATTTCCTCACAGACATTTCTGATATAGTTGAATATCAATCTCTCCATCATTCTGCCTATCACTGGTGTCAAACAAATTGGTCTGTAATTTTCAACCCTATTTGTAACGCCTCCTTTATGAATCGATACTATTATCGCTCTTTTCCAATCCTCTGGTAAGCAGCAAGACTCCACACTCATTTTAAATAAAATTTCAAGCTTAGGTACATTATCCTATCCCACAATCTTTAATAGATCTGTAGTAATATTATCTACGCCAGCCCCTTTATGTTTTTTTTAGCTTTCTTAGTTTCTTCATAATGTCCTGAGAAGCTATTTCAAATTTTGTAGTTACCTCATTTATACTTTTAGGGAGACTCTCCTCTGATTCACTCCCTTCCATCACATGATGATAGTTCCTAGTTGTCTCACTAAACCAGTCACTCAGTATCTCTGCAATTATAAAATCCTCAGTAACTTCAATTCCGTTCTTATCTACAATAGTCTGAATACCTTCCCTTCCTCTCTGTTCCTCCTGCAATAGAAATTTCTAGATGCATTGTTCAGTGTTCGTTCAGCACCAACAATATTCTTCATAAACCCAACCTTTCCTTCTTTCTTTGCTCTTATTGTTGTTGCTTCAGGGCGTGTCAACAGTTAAGTTACCCTTATTAATTGCTTGTTTAGTTGTTTTAAGTATTCCAGGTTCTATACTTCTATTTATTTTCTGGTTTGGAATAATCTCCCTTTTTTTATTATCTCCTTAATCTCTTCCCGTTTTGCCTCCACTGTACTTGTGCCATCCTTCCATTTGCAAACCTTTCCCAGGAATATTTCTTCAGTTTTGTTTGGACAGCTATAAGCTTAGCCAACTGCAGTAATCAGTAACCAGATGGCCCAGCCAGCCCATCTGTACATTCTATAGCCACTAATCGCATCGAGGAGATAATTTCATCAAATACAGGGCATACGCCAGGTTCACAATCAAAGCAGCCTTTGGCAGTTGCATTTGCCTGTCCGTAACAATGCACAAATAACGTCGTGTCTATTACAGTATCATCACTGCTGGTCGCAGGGTTACTGATTATAATTACAAAAAAAAGAACTGTTTCAGGCTATTCTGCTTCAGGGATCCAGGCTATTACAGTACATATAATACTGAAGTTGACTATTTTCCACATCATTAATTTATTCAGCAAACTTGTAGCATGACTTGGGTAACTAATATTCATGGTGTCAACCGCCTCTAGAAGCGATTCTCATCCTTCACTTCCAGTTTCATAACTGTGTTTCCGTAGGAATTTAAAACATGCTTTTAGATTTACTGTCTTATTAGGACGAGTGAAACGAGCCCTTATACTAGGCGACGATTTATGCACTTTTGTGGTACAATTTTTGAAAAAGTTGCTGCACCTCAAGACGTGAAATTGAACACACTAATTCAAAGCCAATTCTAGATGTGCTATGAATCATTATTTTTTCAAAAAAAATTTAGTGTAAAAATTGTGCCTATATTGCTACGGAAGACCATTAACTAACAACGTCCGTTTATCCGTGTGTGTTTAGGCGGTGTGTTCCGGAGCGGGAGGTCCTCAGTTCGGACCCGCGAGACATTTTTTTCCTGTTTGTATTTTTTTACTGCTATTCGATCTTGTAGCATAACATATTTATTTTGAAACAAAGTCTCCAAATTAATTATTTTCCTTTGAGAAAATAATGGACGATGTAAATCATAAAAACATTTGAAACAAAAATTACGACAACACCAAGAACATTTTATGATGGATATCCTTTCACAGTCACATACAATATTTAATATTGATGTGGGAAAGCAAAATTCGTTAATTAAATTAACTGTTCACCAAAAGTGTAGTTTTTGGGTTTGATGTAGACCTGAGAACTTATTCTCCAGAAAGAGAAATATTAGTTTAATTTTTTTGTATTTAAGATTATCTATGGTCGTTCAATATTCTTGGTAAATAAATATGTGACTTGTATAAACGTAGAAGCAGCGGTTTTATAATTATACAAAATAAAAAATAAAAATCCCGCTCCTTCCCTTAATCAGTTATTTAAATAACTATATAATTTTACTGATAGAACGTTAAGTTTAATCAAAATCAAAATTCAAGAATAAAAGGAAGGTACAACTAATCGGCAGACTTCAAACTTAAATCAAAATAATGTTGCCACAAACTAAACTATTGAGTGAAAATGAACTTATGCTCCAGAAAGAGAGATATTATTTTTTTTTTTTTTTTACGAATGAAAATCTATGGTGGCTGATTGTTCTTTGTAAATAAATACGTGACTTGTGTAAATGTAGATGCAGCGGTTTTGTATTTATACAAAGAAATCCCGTTGCCCCCCTTAATCAGTTATATAAATAACTGTATAATCTTAATGATAAACTATGGTATTCAAAGCTTAATGACAATCAAAATTACATGGAGATTTTGAGAACTGTTTAACGGGTGAAATATGTTTCCACATAACTTAAACAAACCAAAAAACGCATGCAGGTCAGTAGCTTATTGAAGCTAAACACAAGAAACATTTACATATTTGATAAAACGAGAGGTCTTACTATACAAAGCAATCACCCGGAATCCGCTTCGACAACACTGTCTGCATTTCAAAGATAATGGCTACGAATCACTTATTAAAATATCGACTAATTTCTGTCGGAAAAGTGACTCAACGGAAGCTGTTTTCATCACCATATCTTCATAAAACTATTCCGTATTTTTCTCCCACCTCGAATTCCCAGTCGGTTAACGCTCTGTTCTCGCATTAGGGACGACGCGGTTTCGAATTCCCGTCGGGGATTCAGATTTGGGTTTTCCATGGTTTCGAAAAATCACGCCAGGCGAATGGCGGGATGCTTCCTTCAAAAGGGCGTTGGCCGAATTCCTTTCCGTTCCTCTCCCTCAATCCTTGGTAGAGTCTCACTATTTAAAAATGATCTACAATCAACCACAGCCAGTCAAATGCGTGCTTCAATGTGTAAGAAGGGGGCGTCATTCTGTGTTATTGCTAAATAATTGTATATCATAACTTGTTGACGTAGTGGAATGACGAGTTGTGATCAAGATATTTGAGTTTTACGAATCGATTTATATCGAGGTAAGTGACAAACAGAGGATTATTATTATTTGGCGATTTGCTTTAACAGTAGCAATTTCTGTGTTATATGCGTGCAATATGCTGGTAACTATTCATCTTTCAGACTTTTTTGTTATGCAATCACAGCGGCTGTAATCTTTATCTGCAACTGCTGCTCATAACTTTTTGAGGAATTGACGAACAAAATTTTTACCGTAGAAGCAGCAAGGCATATATACTATATTATCTGTCCTAACCACACTTCAAGCAGTCGCCATCCAGAAACCAAGCAAAACTTTGTCTACAGAAAACAGAAAAATAATAGGCGCCCACAGTTAGTTCAGATGACTTTACGGTATCTGTATTTTCTCTACAAGAAATCGTATAGACCATTGAGTAAGGAATTTCGCTTAGCTAACAGTAAATATGCTTTGCAATAATGTTACACGTTCCGTATCTAGTGCGCAAATGTTTGAAAGTGAAAGCAAGTGAAATATTTAGGAAATTTCTGAACAGAAACGAAGTTAAATTTTTGTAAACAGTTGAATTAGTATGATGATATTTCGATCATCTGGTGCATTTTCCCTTCTGTTTGTGGTTCATATTACACACCTTCTATGATTCTCCACTTACATACACGCGGGTTCGATACACGGTACTGAATTCAATTCTTGTTTGTTTGTTTTTTTTTTTTTAGGCAAAGTTCTCCATACTGTAATGAACTTACCTTATCCTTCAGTTAAAAGGTGTTTAAAACGGCTAACAATAATTTCACTGTCAGGTTTGCAGTGCTTTAAGTAAATAAAGATTTTTTGAGAAAGAACAATTAATTCTTTTGATCAATCGAGATTTCCTTTAAGATGGAAGTAAGGTACGTAAATGTTGGTATGAAAACAAATACAGACTACATAATTACCTCAAATATAATTCAAACTTTCCTTTTCGGACCGTAAAAATCATGAAATATTTCTCACAATGAATCATACCTGATGAAAGCGCGTACAATGCTGACATTTTCGTTCTTTTATTACGATTCCTCTGCTGGAAAAACGATATAGTACTATTAATCAGTTATGTCCCATTAAATTTTTTCCGATCTGGACGGATGTGTCCACAAACTTTGTAAGTCAAATCTTTCACTGATCTTATTAGGGCAATTAGCTGATAATTTTTATATTTTAAAATACTATTGTACGTCTAGACGTGAAAGTGAACATAAATTAGCTCGCACTAATAATTGAATCTCTAGATATCTCATCAATCATTATTTTTGCAAAAAATTGTAATAATTTTTATCAGCATATATATGTAATGCCATGAGAGACAATGGTTAGTTTTGAAAATTGTTTTCATTCAACTTCTGATAATAGTGGTTGTGTTCCGATTTCACCGAAAAGTAAATTTTGTAATATAGGGAATATCATTTGTTCAAGAAAACAATTTCCATAACAATTAGCTTCCGCAATCACAATTCACAAAGCTCAAGATTTGTCATTGGATAAAGTTGCTGTAGATATTGGAGAAAAAGAAACTTCTCTTGGTTTAACATATGTTGGGTTATATAGAGAGTAAAAACTTTAGAAAGCCTAGCATTAAATAGAAGATTTACTTATGGCAGAATTATCAGTATCAAAAATTAAAGTATGTTAAAATATAGAAAACAGGAATTAACTTTAATAAGAAATTTTGTATCTGATTAAAAACAAATTAAATAAATTGATATTTTTAAAATTTAAAGAGTGTGTCTTATTATAAACATGCTTAATTTTTTTCAACAAAGTAAAAACACGGATTTTGATGATACTTTGTGAAGTTTAAATATTAAAATCCTTATGATTATTATTTAATTTCTTTAATTGTATAAAATATTTTTTTATAACAAAACTTCGCGAGCCACCACTATGCCGTGCTTTTAGCTAGAATAATATTTCCCAAATGCTGATAACAAACAGGTAGGTATGTGTAAGTTAATTGTGCGTGTATATATATATTACTCGGGTTGGAAAAGGTTGAAAAATGCTGGTCTAAAGCAACTCTTAGTGGAAAAATTGACTAGGATGTTTTCCCGTTATTTTCCCCAATATAATTAGCGCCAAAGTGTTATTGTATGTTAAGACGCCTGCATTGTTCGTGTTGTATGTGAGAGATGAAAATGATGAGAGCATCCCATTCAGGCTTTCTCTGCCGTTTAACGTCCACCCGTCAGATGGACGAATTATCATTAAGAATGTCGCGTACCCTCGCCCCATATGCACTGATTAGAGTTTTAGGATTTAAATCAAGGCTTTGTTACATGACCTGGCGATTTTAATTTAACACTACAACTTTATCTACCCCCAGTCGAGTACCACAGTGTGAACTTCCCTGCTTAGAATAGATTTATTCTTGGATCGAATAGGTATAAATCCCAACATTGCAAGTTCTCAACCCACGGGGCATGTTAAGTGGCGGATGCTGACACAACGTCTTAGCGATCTCGGTCATTTGGTTGGCATACACTATTGGTTCTAGAGAATAATTTTAGACAGTTAAGGGTGACTAGCACAATCATGTTTATCGTCTTGCACAAAACTTTATTCGCTCGAAAGGTCACGGTCGCATAAATTTGTCATTTGCCGCCCCTTTAAAGATGCCGGCAGGGACAAGTGCCCTGGATTGCTCCCTCCCCTCCGCCACCCTCTTGACCAGGAACTGACCACAGTGGTGGATTTTCAGTGATAGTACTTTACGCATATCAGCTTACTCTCAACTTCCAGAACACAGCAAATTGTGCCGTCTTCAAGTTCAAGGTACACTCCTGGAAATTGAAATAAGAACACATTGACGCCGGTGTGTAAAACCCACCATACTTGCTCCGGACACTACGAGAGGGCTGTACAAGCAATGATCAAATGCACGGCACAGCGGACACACCAGGAACAGCAGTGTTGGCCGTCGAAGGGCGCTAGCTGCGCAGCGGTTGGGCACTGCCGCAGTCAGTGTCAGCCAGTTTGCCGTGGCATACGGAGCTCCATCTCAGTCTTTAACACTGGTAGCATGCCGCGACAGCGTGTACGTGAACTGTATGTGCAGTTGACGGACTTTGAGCGAGGGCGTATAGTGGGCATGCGGGAGGCCGGGTGGACGTACCGCCGAATTGCTCAACATGTGGGGCGCGAGGTCTCCACAGTACATCGATGTTGTCGCCAGTGGTCGGCGGAAGGTGCACGTGCCTGTCGACCTGGGTCCGGACAGCAGCGACGCACGGACGAACGCCAAGACCGTCGCATCCTACGCAGTGCCGTAGGGGACCGCACCGCCACTTCCCGGCAAATTAGGGACACTGTTGCTCCTGGGGTATCAGAGAGGACCATTCGCAACCGTCTCCATGAAGCTGGGCTACGGTCCCGCGCACCGTTAGGTCGTCTTCCGCTCACGCCCCAACATCGTGCAGCCCGCCTCCAGTGGTGTCGCGACAGGCGTGTATGGAGGGACGAATGGAGACGTGTCGTCTTCAGTGATGAGAGTCACTTCTGCCTTGGTGCTAATGATGGTCGTATGCGTGTTTGGCGCCGTGCAGGTGAGCGCCACAATCAGGACTGCATACGACCGAGGCACACAGGGCCAACACCCGGCATCATGGTGTGGGGAGCGATCTCCTACACTGGCCGTACACCTCTGGTGATCGTCGAGGGGACACTGAACAGTGCACGGTACATTCAAACCGTCATCGAACCCATCGTTCTAACATTCCTAGACCAGCAAGGGAACATGCTGTTCCAACTGGACAATGCACGTCCACATGTATCCCGTGCCACCCAACGTGCTCTAGAAGGTGTAAGTCAACTACCCTGGCCAGCGAGATCTCCGGATCTGTCCCCCATTGAGCATGTTTGGGACTGGATGAAACGTCGTCTAACGCGGTCTGCACGTCCAGCACGAACGCTGGACCAGCTGAGGCGCCAGGTGGAAATGGCTTGGCATGCCGTTCCACAGGACTACATCCAGCACCTCTACGATCGTCTCCATGGGAGAATTGCAGCCTGCATTGCTGCAAAAGGAGGATATACACGGTACTAGTGCCGACATTGTGCATGCTCTGTTGCCTGTGTCTATGTGCCTATGGTTCTGTCTGTGTGATCATGTGTTGTATCTGACCCCAGGAATGTGTATATAAAGTTTCCCATTCCTGGGACAATGAATTCACGGTGTTCTTATTTCAATTTCCAGGAGTGTATGTGCAGTTGCAGTTACAACGGTTGTGGAAATATCTCCCGCAATAGAGAAGCAAAAGTATCTATGTCAAGGCTGGTCAACCCCATGCCCGCCAGCGCATTTCAATTGACTCGTCAACAGCAGCAATCTAGTCTCTAGAGTAAGCTAGCTCAAGAACCTCTGCAAAGACCTCATTGATGTATTTTACTTTTTGATCGTAATTAATCTGTATTACTTATATCTTTGCTATATTTCTTCTTTTTTTTTTTTACTTACGCCTCGACGACGTCGAGGTCATTAAAGGCGGGATGGGATTGGGGACAAGGAACGGAAAGTAATTCGGCCATGGCCTTTTGAAGGAAAAATCCCGACATTTGCCTAGAGTGAATTTCGGACTCCATAGAAAACCTAAATCTGGAAGCCCGGATGGTGATTCGAACCCGCGTCCTCCCGTTATCTGGCGACCTACCACGATCGGTTTGTTATATTAGTAGCCCCAATTCTGTGCAAAATATTTAACGAATGTCTTAGGAAGGGAAAAATACCAAGCATATGGAAGCGTGGGGAAGTTGTAATAATCAAGAAAGGAGATGACAAAGATCCACTCATACAGAAATCATACCACCCGATCTGACTTTTAAACTTCGTGGGGAAGCTGCAGGAAAAAGTCTTGTATAAAAAGCTTCAAGACTTTAGAACAACCAGAAGAATTAATCCAGATCAGTATGGTTTTAGGGCAATAACGTCGACTGAGGATGCAATAAACCGAGCCATCGAAATAATCTAAGGCTCAGAGAAAAAATACGTTGTAGTAGTAATGGTTGACATTTTGGTGGCTTTCGACAACTTGTGGTGGCCACCACTGTTTGCAAGATTCCGGAAAATGCACTGTCCCAAAAGGCTGTACTACAGTCTGAGAGACTACTGTAAGTGTAGGATTGTTGCTATGAGATTCCCTAATAACATAATCAAAAGAGGCATAAATAAGGCTGCCCTCAGGGATCTGTCTGTAGCCCTATCTTCTGGGATTTAGCATTAGAACCAGGACTGAAAATTCTTCAACAAACACAAGAATTGCTAGGATTGGTTGCCTTCGCAGACGATCTTCTTCTGTTAGTTGAAGAGATGTCAAGAGCTGAGATCGAAATGAAGTGTTAAAAAGTGCTACAAGTTCTTGTGAAGTGGTGTGAGGAAGTTAAACTTAAACTCACAGCCGATAAAAGAAATTAAATGGTGTTCCCGAAGAAAATGCAACTGAAACGAAACCCTACTTTTAAGACACATAAGACGAAAATACGAAGAAGTTCAGTCAATAGACACTTGGGTTTGTGGCTGGATGAATGCCTTAATTTTCGAGTCCATCTGGAGGAGGTCTCTGGAAGAGCTCTACGGGCAATGAATAGAATCATAAATATAGGACACAGACAGTTCCAGATAGATGCTCTGGCAATGAAGGCATACCACAGCGGTATACTCGCATCAATCGTTGGTCACGCGGCTAGTGTCTGGGCTAAACACCTCAGAAAAGTCAAGCCGAAGGAAAGTCCGGAGATTGCAATGAACCATACTAATCAGGCGCATATCGTACAACATCAACACCAGCCCTAACAGTAGCATCAGGTGTACTGCCCCAGGATCTAGAAGTGAGGAGACGCAGAGCAACATATTGGCTGAGAAAGAACAGGATGGATAAGGTTGTGGAAATAGTTGGGAAAGAAGTAAGCACAAAGGAGGAATTGTGGAATGCATTGATAGAGGAATCGCAAAAACGAATGGTAAACTTGCAAAACTGGTCGTAGAACGTACATGTTCCCATCCATAGCTGAAAGAATCAGCATGGGATTCTTTCAACCTTCTCCAGGGCTAATCCAGTACATAACCGACCACGGACCATACAGAAGCTTCCTAAAAAAACGTGGACTTTCATCAACCAGCAGGTGCTAGTGTGGAGAGGAAAGCACACCAGAGCATGTGATGTGGGAATGTCGAACAACAGCTGAGAAGAGATACACACAGCAACAGCAGCTCCAAGGGCTGAGGATATTCGATATACTGCGATCTCAGAGACTATGGCACTTGCTGAATTAAAGTGCAGAAATAGCCTCTCAAATCGAAAAACAAAAATACTTGGATCGGAAGATAGCTGAGAGCGGGAACCGGTGAAGACAGCCACCATGACCTGCCGAAATCACCTCTGAGTTTCGCAGAGGAGTGTCCCTTCAGAGTGACGGCTGGAGTCTATCATGTAATTCCAGGACGGTAACCTCCTGAAGCGCTGGGGTCTCCGCCGCAGTTGATACCAGGAGACAGAGGTACGGCAGGTGCTGCAGTCGAGGCTCTTTAAAAAAATACCAGTACATATCGTTCTGGCCATCTGGACATCCATGACACCTGATGAGGTCTAATAGTATAAATTGGGCAGTCAAATTACTCATTTAATATATGTTGAAGATAATTGTTCAGACTGTAGGATAGAAAGAATTTTTCAAATATATATATATATATCCTTGTAGTTAGATATATTAGATTCTGTTGTTCATACTGTAACTTGTTTCCTAATTTAGTTGTTAGTTCCATTCATGGGGTTCTACTTTTATATTAATATTATGGTAATTATTTTCAGTGTAATATAGTCTTTAGTGAAGAAGATTTAGCGGCCCAGTTTAGCCTCTAGATGCTGGGTCAAAATGTATATGGAAAAATAAAATAAAATAAAAAATTTGTTATATTTAAGTATCTATTGTAACTGTAGGCAAGTATTATGTAGCCCGCAGGCTAACTTAGAATCGAAATGGTGGTCAAAATTGGTTGGGCATCCTTGATGTATATATCCGAGGCCAAGTTATGCTCGAGTATCCGCAGTGTACAGGTAATAAATTATGATTTTAGTGATATATTTGATCTTAAAAATAAACGGTTATTTGCATCATTGTTCGATTTTACTGCCTTATCTAATTTTACAACGCAGATTCATGGATTTATGTCGTTACTGGACATTTATGGCTCGATTCCCTCTTATTTAGGGCGCTAATGACCTCGCTGTTGACGCTCCCCCACAACGACAACAACCGTCTTAATTATTAGAGCCGGGAGAAGACTGTGAGCAAGGAATGGGAATGAAATCGGTCAGGGCATTAATGAAATAACTTTGCAGCCGGCCACTGTAGCTTATGGGTTGTGATAATTAACAGAACTGGGCAAGACACATTGGGCAAGTGACAGGAGATGGTTATAAAATCCTTCATTTACTGGAGAGGGTGACGTGAAGATGTACCAGAGAAGTTAGTAATGATGCAAAACTTTCGTCAGACCATTGCTTGAATATGGCGATGTAGTTTTGGACCCACATTTTGGATATCGAATACACGAGTTGGATGGCGTGCAAAAGAGAGCAGCTAGATTTATTTGTGGAAATTACCTCAGGACCCAGTCAATAATTGATATGATAATTGAGCTGTATTAGAAGTCATTGGAAGGCAGGAAGAGGGTGAAAAGAGTGCTGGGAGTATGTTGGTATGGGGCCTTGAAGTATATTGGTCGAAGAATAAGGAGTAGTACATGTAAGGGGAAATACGACCATGGGCACAAGCTGGCACTCGATTTCATGCAAAAGAGGTTTTTTTTTTAAGGGTAACGGTGTCAGTGATTAGAATAGATTACCAAGGGATGTGATGAATAATTTCAACAAAAAAAACGCCCTAAATGAATTTAAAATTAAAATTCATAAATCGAAAAAGTAGATTGGGGGGGGGGGGATGAGATTTAATACTAAAATTGTATAAGATACTAATAAAAAGACATGGCAGTCATTGGAGATTGCCGACCGAAGTGAAAACCTAAAACTACTAATATCATACGCACAACACGTCATACTTATAGCTACAGATATACTAAATAATTCCGTGTGGACGTAATGACATGATGACAAGGTTTCTATTGGCTGCGCTTTCCGCACCTGTCTAAGCTGGCTTAATCTAACTCGGTGGTGCTACCAGGTACAAGGGATCTACAGTTTAACGAGGAATCCGAACCACGGAAGCATTATGGCGTAATTCACATTACAAAGCAAGCTATACCAGATGTGAAGGTGTAAGAATACACAGCATCTTAGTTTTTAAATAATTAATAATTAATGTTTTTTTATATTATTTCAATGGGAAGCGTATTGATAGTGGTATTTTCGATTCATTATTTTGTATTTGATTAATGTTAGGCTGATTATGTGTGTATGGTGTTAAAAGTGTTTTATATATTGTTATTTTTATCGGGTTATTAATATTGTGTCAAAGAAATCCATGCGCCGTTACCGAATGAACAATGTACATGAAAATCTCTGGAATAAACAGTGTAGGAAGAGGTTCTTTGGTGAAGATAACAGATGAGAAGCAGAGATCATGTGTAGTACGGCGAAGTTTGGATGAAACTGAGAATTGTATTTGTTAATGTAAAGCAACAAGAAAGTAAATGAAGGATAAATATAAATAATTTAATTTTACACGTGGCGACTGTGACCGTGACACAGAGCTAATTATTTAGCTCGTAATAAAAGAAGCCTGTAATCTTCGGAAAGGAAGTGACGAAAATTTTGAAATAAGAATGGATGGAAAAGATTTGGAAGTAGCTGGGGAGCGGGCAGTTGCCGCACTGGATTGTAGTGCTGCTACCGTTCATGATGATTCGGCAACTGGCATCGCGGAGAAGAATCTGTGCAACGAAAAGAGTAAGTCCGTAAAAGAAATGTTGGCTATGATTATTCAAGAACAGATGGAAGCGAAACGAGAAATGCAGAAAATAAATCAGAATCAACAGCAATTGATGCAGGAGTGGAGAAGGGGAGGAAATTGTGACAAAGCGGTGGACAAAGAAGCGGAAGAGGAAGCAGAAGGCAGGCTAAAGCAAGTTATGAGAACATGTAAAGAAAAGCTAGAAATGGAGACTGAAGGAGACGGAACAGAAAATGACAGCGAAGATAAGCGAAGATAAGCGAAGGTTTGACAAGAAATTGAACACAATGTCTGATAACAACGGACCATTGAAATGGTGGGAGTGTTTAGAACAAATACAAGAGATCAACGAGTTTAATAATGTTGAGAAGAGGAAAGCAGAGCAAAATGAGATAATTGGCCTTGCAAGAATGAAAGAATGGGAAAACAGTGACCAGAAAATAAATGAAGAAGCAAGAGGGCAAAGTGGAATGCCTTTTGCTTTCACGTATAAGAATGAAGGGAACTATGAGTTAGAAGCGGAAGAAATGGAAGAAGAAACTGAAGATGCGGAAGCAAGTGAAAAAGAGACCAGCAGTGAAGAAGAAGAGGAGGGAGAATACGGATTTCCGGAGGACAGAGTGGCGACTAAAGAAGAAAATGAAGACGAAAATGAGGTAAAATGTGGGCTAATAAAGAATGAAACAGTGGGGAAAGATGAGAAGGAGGAATCAACCAGAGACGGGGTGAAGAGGAAGAAAGGGCTCGATATGTAACACGAGGGCCACAACATTGTGAGGTGCGAGTGGAAGAAAGGTGGCGGAGAGTGCAAGGAAGATGCAACGATAGGGAAAGTGAAGATGAAGAGGGAGTGACACATGAGAATATTGAATCAGAGGAATTGTTGGGATTAGAAAAAAAAATATGTGATCTGAACTTATACCGGGGGTGTGAATGAATGTAACTATAGCTGAAAATGTATGTATGGGTGAATGTTGTGATGTTAAATCACACAAAATTTGACAAAATTCAAATTTTGGTGACAAATTGGCCGAGGGGATGTGTAAGAATACACAGTATCTTAGTTTTTAAATAATTAATAATTAATGTTTTTTATATTATTTCAATGGGAAGCGTATTGATAGTGGTATTTTCGATTCATTATTTTGTATTTGATTAATGTTAGGCTGATTATGTGTGTATGGTGTTAAAAGTGTTTTATATATTGTTATTTTTATCGGGTTATTAATATTGTGTCAAAGAAATCCATGCGCCGTTACCGAATGAACAATGTACATGAAAATCTCTGGAATAAACAGTGTAGGAAGAGGATCTTTGGTGAAGATAACAGATGAGAAGCAGAGATCATGTGTAGTACGGCGAAGTTTGGATGAAACTGAGAACTGTATTTGTTAATGTAAAGCAACAAGAAAGTAAATGAAGGATGAATATAAATAATTTAATTTTACAAAGGTCAGGTTATCGGTTTATGAAAATCCCCGCCGAGACAGAGATTCGAACCGGGCACCTTCCGTTCGCCACTAAGACCGCAACAGATATACAATAACATTAGCATGTTGGTAAAGCGATCTCATAAGATTTTACCTATTCAAAAATGGCCCAATGCACCTAAAGAAGTTGCCACTTCAAAAACTAAAAATCTAACTCAGTTCACAACCTGATGGTTCATCGACATTTCCCAAAGGAGATGAACCAAGCTATTATGTCAGAGGCAAGAAGGCTAATTCCCTTCTTCAGGGCCCTGCCACCGAACGTCCCGGCGTAGCTCATATAATCAAATACAACTCCTAAAAATTCCTACTCACGGTGCGATTTGAACCAGCGACCCGGAAAGATAACTTTAGTAAGAAAGCGCCTTAACCGCTGAGCTGCCAGACCGCCTTGTTGTGAAGTATACGTGTGCTAACTACTATCAAAATCGGATAAAAACTGTGGGTTTGTATGAACAACGGTCACAGAAATTGGGATAAGGGGCGAAAGGAAGAGAGGGTTTAGGTTTCTGTAAATCAGACGCCAACAGTGTTTTTTTTATTTGTTTTAAAGTATATGTATACAAAAATTCATCAAAATCGGGTAAAAAACTGTGTGTTTGTATAAAGATTTGGCGAAAAGCGTCCAGTGCACATATCATACGCGCAACAGGTGGCACGGGTGACGCGATGGTAACGCGAGCAACAGGTGGTTTCTTGCGAACTCACTTAACGCGACTGTAGATTAGTGATGATTAGTGAAATTATCAGAGGAGCATGCATTCCTTCGCAATTAATCATTCAATTGAAATCAAGAAAACACCACCTCATGTACCGAGGAAAACCCGCTGGATTGCGGCCTGGGGCATTGTGGTTTAAATTAACTGTTATTATTTCCCAACTACGCAGAGCATTGATACAAGTGATGAATTAACAAATACATTTGTTGACTATAATAATTCCGTGTGGTCGGAATGAGCTGGTTGCTATTGGATGCGCATTCCACCCCTGTCGTAGCCGCCTTAACCTAACCCGGCAAACCTACCCAGTAGAGGGGACCTACAGTTTAACGTGGAATCCAAACTACGGAAGCGTTCAGGCGTACTTCACATTACATAGCAAGCTGTGAGAGAGGTGATGGCCCGTTGAGACAGAATTCGAACCGGGTACCTTTCACTCCCCAGTCAGACACCTTAACCGCTGAGCCACCAGAGCGCTCGTTGACTAAATTAAAGTACAGTCTATAGACGAATGTATGGTCAAATGCGAAATTTAAACAAACAAAAAATGCCGCCATTGAGGTGGAATGATCTCGCGAAATGGACGGGCCAAGAGTCGAAGCCACGTTCCGCTCATCCACCAGGCGGTCGCCTGGTCAAGCAAGTCCGCACACTGTGCGCTGTGCGGCAGCAGCTCTCCCCGCCGCCCACGCGCGCCTCGGCCAAGCTGAGTTACATTGCGGTCGGCCGTTAATAACCCTGCTGGCGCACCTCACTCGCCCGCGCAACGCCCACAACCGGGTGGCGATTAAAAAAAAATACCCGTGTGTGAGTGTGTGTACCATAGCAGTAATTTACGGCTGCTTCAATTACTGGGGCTTCAAATAATGACTGCCTTTCGGGAATAAATCACGACGCGTTAAACATTAAGCAAGTACAGAAAACATCATCGAGCGTAAATCAAGATAATGTGTCTCCTTAAATTTTTCCTTTTGACTCGTAGCGTGTGTCGAAGCAATAACACTTTATCGTTTCTCGTGTTTCTCAGTGCACATCAATATTAATAACACCGTTATTAAATATTTAGGTGGTGTTTCTTGATGTTATCTGCTGCCCAAACTAATTCCGTACCCCTCCTAGTCGCTCTCAGAGAATCTCGTCACCTGGCGTCTGGCACATAAAGGATAAAAAGTTTCAGAAAGGAGGTGGTTGTCCTACTTCATATTTTTTTTAATACTCCAGTCTTGTGGGTGGGTGAGTTAACGGTAACACTAGGGCCCTGCGTTCGGGAGGACGCGCTTTCCTTTCCCTAAATCACTCCACGCTGAGTTACTTCAAAAGACAATTGCCAAATTCTTTTCCGTTCCTTGTTCCCAATTCCCTTCCACCTGTCAATGAAGATGAACCGTAAAGCCCTAAACAAAAAAATTACGTCTCATTAGTGAAACAACTTTTAAATAATTCACCGTGCAAAGGCACACAGATATAATTTCCTTGGGTACCAAACTGTATTTTAGGTTTTTTTTCAGAAAACCTCTGGGTTAGTGCTAAGAACGCTTACAATATCGATCTTATAATAACACGTTAGCATGAGGTTAATAAATTTCGCACATAACGGCAAAACTTATTACTGTATCTTAGGTCACATACCCCCTTACGATTCGTGAACTATTTGTAAGATATAAGTGTCATACTGGCTTACGTCAGCAACTTTAATTCATTGTTTTCACTTCTAAAACACAAGGGTAAAGATAATATCTCATTGGTGTGGTGTGTTTGGCGTACCTCGAAACTACGAATACATTTTTTGAAGTACACCGTAACTTGATTTTTCTATAACTTCACGCATATTAGAATACCACTTCACCTCACTACTGGTAAATGGCAACTTTTCACCTTTTTTTATTAACAACCACGTTAATTATTTATTTTCAGCTAAACATATTTTAAATTTTCAAAAATTTGTGATCATGTAAAGAAATTTTTAATTAGAAAAACATAAGGACTTTACGGATCGTCTATGTAATTTTAGCCTGGAGAGGACAAGAAACTGAAAGGAATTCTGACATTTGATGGAACCATTCCAGTAATCATCTGAAATGATTTTGGCAAACCATGTAAAACCGAAATATGGATGCAATGGCGTTTTGAAGGAACCATCTCGGCATTTGTATGAAGTGATTTAGGGATGGCCGGAAGAGGATATGAACCCGCGTCCTCCCGAATGACAGGCCCGAAAGTAACCGCTCACCAATCTACCAGGCTCGGTACATAGTTATTAATGTGAGATACGTCTCTGAAATTATGGGAAAGTTTATAGTTGGATATTTAAACACATTAATCGGCGATACTGTTACTTAAAATCTGACCCCGTATTCGGGAGGACACTGGTTCGAATTCCCATCCAGCATGGGTTTTCCATGGTTTTCCCAAATTACTCCAGGCGAATGCCGCGATGCTTCCTTTAAAAGGCCATAGCTGAATTACTTCCCGTTCCTTGCCCCCAGTCCTTTCCCGCCTCTAATGACCTCAACGTAGACGAGGCGTAAAAGCATAAGCAAAAAACAAACAAACAAACAAAACACAAGTATTGTGGGTTGTCAGTTTGCTTAGATTTACGTTAGCATCGTTTAAATTGTATGAATAATATTATAATCCTAATTCACCGAAAGCTGCTAAATTAACATTTCAAACGTTCAGAAAATCACAATCTAACTTACTATTCGAAAAACTGGAGAAGATTATGAAAGTGTGTATGTGTCTGTTGGTAATCTAATCGAACAAGGCTGTGCAAGTTATTTTCAGTTCCAGTAAATCTTCTGCCAAGCAATCCTCGAATAAGAAACATTCCTAAATCGGAAAAATTTTATAACCAAAGAAGCTGACCACCCGACCTTGCTTGCTAGAGGACTGGATATGAAAGTTCTGATATTTTATTCCGTTCGATTTATTTTTCGTAAACATTCTCCGCAACATAGAAAAAAAAAATCACTCAGCCGAGGAATTCTATTCAACACAATTATGTAGCTGGTTGTGAATGGCAGGAGAAGAGGTGTGGGGATATTCATTGCTGATTAGTACACGTGTGCAAACTTTCATGAAGAACGGATAAAAACTGCTGCCTCATAAGTCACCACACCAACTTCAGTACAATTTTTAAATGCCAAATTGAATTTTTCGGAACTGGTCAAATGTCAATCAAAAGGAAAATTTATGGTATTTTCAGAGAATTGCCATGCAATCTGGCCGATTTCCCTACAGTTTTTGACACATTTGTAAAAAACTGATTCGTTCCACGGGTAAATTTTCCTTAATGGTTGTTGTGGAGGAGTAGGGGTGGGTTTTGGAAGCCAAATGTAAATAGTATTTTTCCGCTTATTTTAAAATATACGTGTGGAAGGTTTCATTGAGATCGGATAAAAACTGTGGATTTGTATAAAGAACGTACCATTGTATATACACGTATGGTGGGGGGCGGCTTGTTCGTCGTTTATCATTGTTAACCTTAGTTTATTTCGCAAGCTCATGGGTGCCAAGTTGGGGGTTTTCCCCCTAAATTTGGGTGGTCTCCACGCGGGATGGGACTTTTTTAGGGACCTTATAGTTTTAGGGAAATTTTTGGGGGTACTTTTTTGGATATTTTGATTTATTTGTTGAGCATTAAAATAGTATCAGGTAGAATACCTTGTTACTAAGAATTCAGAATTCTCAGTGGTTAATGTTTTTCTGATCTCAAAGTAAAATATCTATTTTCTGATTCATATTAAAAAAAAAAGAACGTCACCATAGACTCTGTGTTTAGCATAGATGTAGACTTCTGGTTACTTACGGTATGTAAAGACGTGGTTATTGGAGCAACGTAACAATGTTACCGTTGTTGCTTACAATTTTCTGGTCGAATTATCTGTACGTACTGTTGTGTGTCAACATGCCATTTGTTGATTAAAATTGTTGAATATTGATTGCTGATTTGCACCCAAAGGTTGGTACATGTCAAACCCAACATATTCAAATTTTTGGCAACAAAAATGACATCGAGTCCGAGTAGTACCAATTGAGTAATCAAACATGGTGGAATACATCCATCTCAGTTGATTTCTATTCGTATGATTGTGACGCAGCTGGCTTTAATGTTTTGAAAACATTTCAGAGTTTGGCCTAGTATTAATCACTATTCCAATTTCGACTGCACCTTTTCTATCTGTAATACTCTTAAAATAAGTTGCGTAATTAGTTAATGTATTGAAATGCTACAACATGTGATAATGGTCCAATTCACATTGCGGCAAAATAGTGGATATTGCATAATATATCCTCCTACTAAAATGGTTAGTTTGTTTAATGTTCAAATGTATGAACTCAAACACACTGTACCATCAGAACAAAACTAGATAAAATTCGAAATTTTGCATAATTTATAAACAAACAAAATTACAAAGCAAAATATAGTATTAATTTTTAAGGGGTTTTACCCCTTAACTTTGGCGATTTTAGGGATTTTTGACTTAGGGGTAAAAAATGTTTTGAGTTGGCAACCCTAAGCGTGTTATGGGAAAGATCGATTCAGCATTTCGACCACCAACTGTAGATAGACCCACCGATTCTGGGAATTTTTGGAAATCCCCAGGATCAGCCAAAGGGAAGCGTTGGCGGGCTTTTGAATAAGCAAATCAGACTGCTGGGGGGGGGGGGGGGAAGGCGTCGCCAGACCCCAGCGCGCCACAAGGCAAATTCAACGTCTGATCGAGTTACATTACGTATTTTCAAAACGAAAATCAAAATTTTAGTTTCCATACCAAGACAGTGTATAACCTGGTTGAATTATTGTAATTGAATAAAAAGTAAGATACACTCGTTTCAAAAGAGTAACTTGTTTGTTTAAAGTGCGATGTTAGTATTACCATGGATACTCTGCAGTTCACATAGTCGAAATTAACAAAGGGTGCTTTGCACCAAAACTAACTCTGTGCATTCCAATCCCGAATAACACAATGAAATAAAGAATACATATAAGTGTTAGCATGGTAATCACACAGTTCTATTGACTGCTAACTTATACGAACCAAATTTTTTTAATGCATGTGTTTATTTTAATTAACAACCCTAACAGTTATCAGCACCGAGCATGGTGGGTGAGCTTTTGGGAGGACATAGGTTCGAAAGTTTGTCCTGCCTTCCTGATTTCGGTTTTAGATAGTTTTCTGAAATAACTCCAGGTGAATTCAGAGAAAGAGACCTTTAAAAGTCCATGGCCAAATTCCTCACCGTTCCTTGCCCTATATCCTTTCGCACCACTAATGATGATGGCACCGACTAGGAACAAGGCCAGGAAAAACCTGGTATGCAGGAAATACTAGAATTTTGGATGGTCGTTGAAATTTCTTATGTGTAGCTACAGAAATATGACAGTAATAATCCACGGTAGATGTTAACGATAGCCGCGATAAACATCGAATTTAAAAATTCATTCACAGACAAAGGTATGGAAAAACAGCCACTTTTCGAGTTCTGGAACACGAAAAATACTTTATGAAGATTCTAGAGAAATTCAAAAGCAGATTGGGCAGGGGTAATGGCTATATATCAGTCTCGGAAAGAATGCAAGTACCACCACTTTGTAACACTATCAGTGATCCCAACAGGTATTTATTCCGGCAGATAATACTTCTCGATCGTCAGCACATACCTGTAGTACCGGGCCTCAAATGAGAAGTGTAAAAATTTCAGATCGATCGGTTGTTGACACATCAGCGGAGAAAATAATATGCAGTCACATCACAAATGTCTGTGAGCAAAGAAAACTGATTTAAAGTTTCTAGTTGATGTTTTGATACTCAACACTTTAACAACGATAAGGACATAATTCATTAATTGTTTAATTATCATAAAATTAACTTTTAAAATAACTTTCTAGCAGACTGTCATCACTTTTGATCGATAGGCCTAACACTGAGCTCTATGATGCATATAAAGTTAGCTGATATCTTCTGATTGGTCTAACATGATGGCAAGACGGCCTCGTAAGTCCAAAGAGTTAATTCATACAAAAACAAGAAACTTACAAAACAAAAATATGATACAATATTTTTATTATGTAATGTGAGGTGGATGAAATGAAACAAAAATGAATAAAAAATAATATGTTTTTATTTATACTTCTCACATACAAGTAGTACAATCAACACTCAAATTTTTAATTACTATATTATTAACCTCATTAGATACCAGTAAATTTTTATATGCAATAAATTCTTGTTTTAGAAGCGTATAGTCCAATGATGAACTGGGTGTCCATTGAGCTACACGAACATTATTAATATGCATATCAATCAGTGTTTGCACTGTAGCCATATGATAATCACATAGCACTTTTTTCGCTAAAATGTCCACAAACTCTGTGTAGTATCTTGAAACTAGGTAGCCCCACTTCATCTTGACGGTCAAAGCGCCGGTCACTGCGGGCTGCGCGCTGATGAGATTCCTCCAAGACGAATCGCCTAAGAAGACACCGCTGGTAGGATCAGTATTTGGGTAAAAACATACTATTTTCACCCCGCAACCCTTCGGCAGGAAACGGTGTGCTCACCAAGTGGAACTTCGGTCCGGGTGCATACAGTGTTGAATAAGTCGGACACCACTTCCAATACTTGGATCAGCTCGCTCCATTCATCATACATTAGTGCAACTTTGTTATGCTCCACTTTTTCGAGCACAACAACAGGTTCAAATGCATCTTTAGACGATAAACCTATCATCAAACGCTGTGAATCACCAGCGTTCAGCTGGTAAACAGACGAGAACAATATTGCTTGACGAGGCTTGACTGCAGAATGATGCCAGGCTGGTTTGGGGGATTATATGCCCGAACACCCGAGCGAGAATCCTTATTTGACTTCACAGGTGGTGAGGGGTTGCCAATGGCGGCCACCAGGTGTCACCAGCGTACAGCAGTAACCGCAATCTGCGTGTCTCGTGTGCTGGAAATACTAGAATTTTGGATGGTCGTTGAAGTTTCTCATGTGTAACGGCAGCTACACACGGTAGACATAGAAGTTAACGACAGCCTCGAAAAACACCTAATTTAAAAAAATCAACACATCTCAACCCTCTTTGCCATTTCGGAACATGTGCCTCAAGTACCACGAAGGCACGAGTAGATTCAAGAGCCTTTCTTAATACAGACTGCAATGCCATATTTTGTATGGTGTTGCGCTGTTGCCATTTTATATCAAGGTAATTTCCCTTTAGAAAGCAGCTGATTGTCTGTGTAAGTTTCTTGCAGTATTATGTCGATTCTGATCCACTTTCTTCAGGCAATTAGGACCCAGGAGAGTTCTCCAATGGGTTTCAATCCCCTCCCCTCCCCCCACCATCTGACGCCAACTTTCGGATTCAGGAACAAGTGTGGTATTTGTTTGTAATTGCATGCTTCGTTCAACTAACCAGCGCACACGATATAGTTACACACTCCTCTTAGCTAACATGGTCATCAAAGAAATATCAAAACCAACATTTTCATAGGAACCCAAATACACCTACAAGCATCTAAAACGTCACCACAGGTGCAGACACTAGCTCGAGTGCGCCGAAGACAACATCCACACAGGGACTGTCGTAAATTGTTAGGACATTCTTATATGAAAGTGGGTGTTTGCATATTTTATCCACACAGGTCTCATCACCTACATTCTAGTGCCAGCTTGTGGTCATGGTCAACTTAGGCTCCATACAAAACTCAGAGTCCTTCCACCAATATCCTTTCTAACCTCATTATACGTCATATACAGCCCCGCAACACTCTTCTTATCTTCCTGTCACATCCAGCCCAACTCCTTTATTATGTCAGTTGTTGAATGGTTACACCAACAAATCTAGCTGCCCTCCCTTGCACCTTGCATTTGATGTTCAAAAAATGTGTACACCATATTACACCACTATATGCAAGAAATGGGACTGTGGGTATGTAACCCAAGTCTTTCGCTTCTCTGGTACAACCCCTTATCACGATTTATGTCCCGAAAGACATATAGTGAACAACGTGAGAAAGACAGTTCGTTCCCTGTACAAACGGCTGCAAACTGTAAACAGCACAGTGAAATGGAAGAGTGCCTACTCCCTGTAGAAACAGTAGTGAAATCTCGACGTCGAGTTGGCTTCTATCTCCATATATTTTAGCCGTGGATGTGTGGGAGATATGATGGTTTAAATTGGTCGATCTAAGGCATTTTTCCTATTTCAACCAAAGACTTGTGTGTCCCCATATTTAAATTTGCAACCATAAATACCCTGAGCATATCACCTGTGTTTAAGTGTGGTATTGCTTTGCACCATGGTGGTTGCATGTCGGTTGCTATCAATCAAAAATTTTTACCAACACGAACGAAGTCCTGGGCACCAGCGTCTATCTACTGTAACTATAGGCAAGTATTATGCGGCCCGCAGGCTAGTTCAGAATCTAAATTGTGGTCCTCCTACAAAATTGATTAGGCAGCCTTGCTCTAAACATTCTGTCTCAACCACAACACAGGAATGCGTGTGTCGTTACAATGTCTGCTGCGTAGTCAAGAATCCCTTCTCGCTCTCGAGCGGAGGTCGTCCGCGGACACAGCTCTCCAGAACTCACTACTCTACAGTATATGGCTTCCTGTTACCTTCCCACACAACTGAGAAGATCTATCACTGACAATATTTATCCTTTATCAACTAAACAAAATACTCCACACGAGAAACCTCAGATTTACGAAGATCTTATATATATATATGTCATTATATTCATTTTTATATATAGAGAGATGCACATAAGATTTAAATCGGCCAGAAATTAAGCTAGATGAGATCCGTTACCTCTCATTTCCATAATAAATTCTATTCCATTAACAAAGGTAAATACGATTGTCCGCATTAATGTATTTTTTTCACACATATCTTCCACTGCCGCATAGTTATGGCAAAAAAAATTAATATATTTTTTCAACTGATGGAAATATAAATGAGGAGTCCTCAGCGTTTTCAATATATCTTGGAAACAATTAACAAATAGCATTTTTAACCAACTCGAACAAGATATGATTAAAAAATTCCACGAAGCAGATCTAGTTCCAAATTCCACAAAATTAACGAGTGACTTATTCTCTCAGTAATTTGGAACTGAAGTTTCAAAAATAATACCAACCATAGAGAAGAATTTTTCTGTCTATTAACAAACAGTCTGATTTGCTTCATTAATGAAGAGCAAGTTTGTAAACCATTCTTATTCCTTCAGTAATACCAACCTCACACATGGTCCGTGTACACAGTTTAAAAAATGAAAAAAAAATATCTCCAATCAAGTAGCAACAATAATTTCTTCTGTTGCATCTCATTTGACGCGAAACTTCCTCTATCATTACTCTTTCAGTATGCGCAGTTTTGCTAACTTCATTTGCAGATACTTCCATAACATACTGATGGATGTCATCAGCTACCAACACATAGCTCGTTTAGATGTCAGTGCCTGCTGACCTCCAGCCACTTGTTGTGTGTCACCTGTATGCGGTCGGTAGCAAGACAGCGCATGTAGCTGTCGGACCTTGACTGTCGCTTGACATTTGAGCTCTGCCTGACTAATTGTCACTTGATCCTCCTGGGAATTGATTTACGAGCTACCAGTGTCACCAAACATAAATTTCAATCGTTGACTTGCCATCATTATCTCATAGTCAAAAACAAACAATATATTTATATGTGGCGCCTATCACTGCAAGCAACAGAGCACACAAAGAAAACAAGATAAGCGGATGGCATTCTAGAATTTGAACCTCAAAGCTGTAACGTGAATATTAATAACGGAATATCTGGGTCTTCTATAGTTATCTCCAGGAAGAAGAGAACTGTCCCCATAACATTTGATGACAACACTCAAGTGTACGCTGTACATTTAGCCAGTTTTTCAACACTGCTCAACAACGTTTGCAAACGTATCTCATTTTCTTAAAAATATTAGGGCCTTATGGTTGGTCATCATCATAGTTATTGGAGCAGGGGTATAACTGTCGGTAAAGAATGAGAAGTAAATCGGCTATGACATTAACAAATTTGTTTGCCCTGATATTCGCCTAATTTCGCGAAACTATAGAAAAGAGAAAACCGGATCGAAATTGTGCTAGCTACCATAAACCAGGCTTGAATATTACGTCTTAACCACAAATTTCAGTATTCAAGAAAGGAAAAATATCCACGAGCAGTATCTCGCACGAGCTTTTAGTGCACCTCAAAAACTTGAAATTATTTTTGTTTTCATTAAACAAGTTTCTCATAGATTACAAGATCGTCATTCTCACCCAAAACGCCACGTCTTTCTACCTTTCCACTGATTTTCTTATCATCCTCTTCTGTCGATATCTTTGTTTACTTGTTTCATCGAATAATCTCTATGTCTTCTCTTGTTCTGTATTTATATTGCTTGACATACCCATGCTTTTCTAATAACATATGTTCATACCATATAAGCCGGTAAGATTACTATTTCTTCAAGTACCTTTCGATTCGATTCAGTCGTATTTTCATTTTCTCGTTTGTTCTGATCTGACTTCCGTTGCAGGAAATCCATTTCCACATCCTTCAATATCTCCCGATCACTTTCTCTGATACTTAAGCTGTGTGCTATTGAGTAACACATTCTTTTCTTCGTTCTTAGATGACCATAAACGGTTTGGTTTCTGTGTTACCTGTCTTGTTTATACAGCTTTTGGTAGCATTTTTTTATATATGTATACTCCTTTAGCTACGTTTTTATGGCAATTCAGCTCTTCAACGTCGAGGTTGTTACATCAGAGAGAGAATTGGGCGCAATAAACGGGAAGAAATTTGGCCTTTTCTAAATAAACCATCCCGGCATGAGCAGGGAGTGATTTGGTGAACCTACGAGAAACCTAAATCTGGATGGCCGAATGAAGATTAGAACCCTCGTCCTCCCGAATGCAGGGCCCGAACGTTGATCTCTATTTTTGCAACCATATACGTATATTCTTCACAGTTTTCTGTCTACTTTCCACCCATTGTTAACTCATCATTTGCTTCTCCTACTAAGACACTTTTTTTCTTCTTCAAAATTCACTGCTAGTTTGTGATATCTATACAAAGAACGACATCTACGTTGGAAAACAAAACTGCAGGTGATCGTAGTTCTAATCGTGGTGCAGGAATACATGTTATCAAACACAAAAAAAATAAAGTAAAATGAATCACTTAGTTGTTTGATCACCAAGGGACCACATTTTTTCTCACCTAATTCAACTGCCCTAATATTTCGCATACTCCTTGTGTGAAGAATAATCACATATAACTGATTCGTTTTATTTTCCTAATTCATTAATATTTTTTGAATGGATATTAATTTCCTGACAACGTATCACTACAATACTACCCCTTGTAAATGTTCAGCAACTTTTGAAATACTGTATCTACTACCAAGAATAAAGTATTTGTTTCTTCTTAATATTCAACCGTTATTGATAAACAAGCAGTTCGAGCTTTTTATGATGTTTGTAACCACCCCAAAATTAATGTTACCGGAGAAACAACTCCGTGTACAAAAAGCGGATTAATCTGATCGAGTAAAGTGAGAAGATGTATCATATCATAAATCACGTGATACGGAAAAATAGCAGTAGCTTAGAAAATTTGGGACGGATCGAATAATTGATATGCATGATAACGCTTTGTCACTAAAGAACATGAGCGATTTGGTGACTTCGTGGTTAAGGCGTCTAACTGGAGATCGAAAGGTCGCCGCTTCAAATCCCTGTCTCGGTGGGATTTTAAAAGGCCCTTAACCCGACCTTCACCTCCAGCGCAATGTGAAGTACGCCAGAACGCTTCCGTTGATCTGCTTCGACGTTAAACTGTAGGTCTCCTTTATCCGGCAGGTTACCGGGATAGGTTAGGGGTAGCCATGGTAGAGGCGCATGCTCCACAAATATAGACTGTCAAACTGACGACCGAACCACCCTTCAGGGTCTCCCGGCCAATAATGACATATGCCCTTTCTTTCTTACTAAATAACATGAGTACAAACGTTGTACAAGATGTCCTCATCTACTGAAAATTGATTCGCAGTTTACATGTTTTCCAACAGCCTGGCCACTCAAGAGAGTTTATGAATATATTTATGGTGGATAAACAGGCCTCGTCTTATATGAAACATATGTCTCACGAACTGGTATAGATAGACGTGCTTAAGATTGATGGAGCTTCCATGTTAGGTTTTTTGCATCTTTATATCTCCGCCGTCCTTGTTTAAAATTAATTATTAATAGTGGCAAAATAAGTGATCTTTTGCAAGTATATCCTAAATTTGCTAGTATAGTCCATGCTTTCTTCCTGGTTTATTTAATCTAGTCGTTATAAAGCTTCAAAGGAATAACCCGTGGTTTTGTGTCAGAAGATGAACCTGAGTGAGATGTACTGTACCTACACTATAATACATGTGATGATAATGAATGAAAAAAGTCATAAATGCACAGCGATCTGGCGCACGGTAACACAGAACGACTGCACAAAGGGAAGAACGACAGACACATAGAGGAAAACCATTTCGATAAATTTAATTCCAACAACTGTGACATCTACCTTAAAAACAAATCTAGACATTTGCATGTCATTTGTTACCACAAAAAAATACACTTATCAGCCAGAGAATTATGACTACCTACCTACAATCGATATAAACCCTTCCAGACAATAGCAGTGTCTCCTGGCGAGCAATGATTGCTAGTCAGACACATGTACGGTGCATGTAGTATCAGTGAGCGTGCTACCAGCGTTTAGAATGGGGAAGGTGCGCGATCTATCTGAGTTTGACCGCGGGCAGATTGTGATGGCCTGGAGACTCGGCACTACTATTTCGGAACCATCGTGTGTTCGAGGAGTGCTGTGGTGAGTGTCTTCAACAAGTGGCGAAACCAAGGTTAAACCACGTCCAGACGTCGAGGAGTTGGACGGCCACCCATCGTTACAGATGTCGGACGTCCTAACTGGGCCGACTGGTAAAACAGAACAGGTGGCGAACAGTGGCGGAACTAACATCAGACTTTAATACTGGGCAGTGTACAGTTCACCGAACACTCCTAACGATGGTCCTCCGCTGCCGACGAACCATTCATGTGCCAATGTTAACACTACGACGTCAGCAGTTACGATTGAAATGGGCACGTGACCATCGTCACTGGACGTTGGCACAGTGGCAGAGCGTTGCATGGTCTGATGAATCCCGATACCTTCTTCATCTTGCCGATGGGAGGGTGCGAATCCGTCGTTTTCCAGTGGAACAGTTTCTTGACATCAGTACTGCAGGATGGAGACAATCTGGTGGCGGCTCAATTATGCTTTGGGGAACATTCCATGGGTCCAGTGGAGCTCATGCAAGACACCATGACGGCCAATAAGTATCGTACCCTGGTTCCAGACCACGTACACCCCTTGATGACCACCACGTTTCCCAACGGCAGTGGCATTCTTCAGCAAGATAATGTGCCATGTCACAAGGCCAAGAGTGTGATGGAGTGGCTCGAGGAACACAGTGGTGAGTTGCAATTTACGTGCTGGCCCCCAAACTCACCAGATCTGAACACGATCAAACACATCTGGGATGTGATTGAACGTGGCGTAATAGCTCATGCCTCCCCGGAATTTACGAGAATTAGGTGACTTGTGTGTGTAGATGTGGTGCCAACTCCCTCCAGCGACCTACCAAGGCCTCATTGTTTTTACGTCAAGACGCGTCGCCGCTGTTATCCGTGTCAAAGGAGCACATAGCTGCTATTAGGTAGGTGATCATCTTCTGGCAGATCAGTGTATATTCAGCCGCCCATTTAACATCTGTGATACTGGAGTGGATTAACAAAAAAACTATTTGATGAATTAAATGCACATAGTCACCAATACTTCTTTAGCTCAATTCAACAATTAATTATTCAGTGTAATTATAATTCAGACCATTAAGCAGAAAAATTAAATGATTAAAGATTAAATCGATTTAAATGTCTACAGGTATGTACAAGACAAACTAAAAATGGCCAAGTGCTAACGCTTTCTTTTACGTACATCGAATAACGAGGTGTTCTGTCAACTACATAGTTTCTTGTTTATTTCACATGCACGGATTTCACGAATTTTCTGACATGCAGCATTGGAATAGTTTGCTTCTCCCACTTGTACAGAATGTCTCTGCGTTTACCATGGCTGTTTCTTATTCGAGTGAGAGCAGGTCAGATTCTGTGTACATGTTGCATCCATTTGAAAGTTATGCACCTGAGCAGACAATATGAGGTTATGCCTCTGTTATTGTTTCCCGGATGTTTTTCCATTCTCACCTTCAACCATTTCAGCAGCTTCACATGGAGATGAGTGGCGTGAATTCAACCTATTAAAGTTAATTCTCATCTCTGCGCTTAGTAATTTCTGGACTCCTGCAGCTTCTATGGAATTCCCCTACTATGACAACTATGACAACTGATCTGCGTAAAACAAGTGGCACAATTCCTAACATCATTGAAAGCTAATATTGTAAGGTAGATACTGGTGCACAATATTCAGCACTTGAATACATTGTTCCAAAGGCGCTTAATCGCCAAGTATTTTACTGGGATCCACAGAAGAATACACATAGCTGATGGAGGATATTACTATTAGGCACGAACTTCTAAAATGAGTTTTTAACGAAACGTTTAAAGCATTGTTTTCGGCTCGAGATACAATGGATTCCAATTTTAGTGAAGAATTTTAGGACAAAAACGCACATACATGTAAGTGAAGTTTTTATCTGATTCTTTCCTTTGTTTAGATAGTAAAGTATTGTGTATGGATTCACCGACAGCTTCATACGTACGAAAGAAAGACAGTACGGCGTTCTGCTTCGTGCAATGACGAAGGAAATTTTGGATCTAAAGATTGAGGGATGAAGTGACGGACGTCTGCTGTCAGCCTAAGAAGCGTCTGAAAGTGAAAGTAAAGGAAGATAAAATCGACAATAACTAACTTGAAACGCTTGTCTTCTGTCGATTTACAACCCATGGAAAAAAATCCTTGTCTGATGGCTCTAATGCTGTACTGAGCAAATATGATAACATCACACACATCAGCAGAAAAACATCATTGTTTTACTTAATTTGTCGGTCTCTTGGTCTAGAATACCCGAAATTTCAAACGTCTTTAAGTTCAGATCTGATGGAAAATTTAATCATGCGTCATATTTCCAATCAGATATCTGACATTAACGGTATTTGAATAAAACGATTTTTAATTTCTAATTATTTTGGCATAGCCAAACTGACAAAACAGTTACCGGTACCTAAAGTTTCTGAGGTTGAAGTTGGATTCAGATGTTCTGAACAGTAACTGAAGTAATCAAATTCAATATTCCTTAACCCAGTTGTAATTTGTTGGTGTCTAAACTTAGCTATGTTGTGAAAAAAAATCAACATTTATAAAGTTTTCACATAATTAGATTGTGATACATGTGCAGAAATGGAACATGTCTGATGCAAACGAATATTTCCTGTACATTTTGTGCTTTGAAACTTTTCATAAACTGAAACTAATTTTTTTAATAAATAAATATGGTTCTTAAGAATGGTCTACATTACATTTTACTAATCAAATTTTTGACACGAAAATCAGCCACAACGTTTAATAATTTTGTTACAAGTCTGTATACTGCGCGCATTAAAAAAAAAAAAAAAAAAAAAAAAAAAAAAAAAAAAAAAAAACAGGTCGTCCGGTTAGTTTTAGTTCATCCAAAAAACTTTTTTTTATTTTTGGTTCAGTGCGACTTTACCAGATACAATGGTAGGATTAGAAATGATCAATTAACAAACTATTTCTTAATTTGCTTCGAGCTGTACGGCTCGTCGACTTCAAAATCCTTAGAGCTGTAGAAGGCAGTGGAGCAAGGAAAGGTAGGAATTAGGTCATGGCCTTTTGAAAGAACCATCCCGACATTCGCCTGAAGTGATTTCGGGGAACAATGGAAAACCGAAATCTGGAGAGCCAAATGGGGATTTGAACTCACGTCCTTCCAAAAGCCAGACGATCGATCCGTTGGCATTAATAAAGTGGAACCATTACTCTTAACATTGCTTGTTTGACGATAGTAAAAAAAATACTGAACTTAAATGAAATGAAAAAAAATATGAAACTGTATCTGCAATTCAGGTGAAATCCAAATTTCGCAAACATACACTGCACAGTAGAAAAAGTGAAGGAAACGAAATGAAACTTCACGGGCTGAAAGGGTATGTGATGATACTTCAGTGATTGCAAAACTGAGTCAAATTTACAAAGTACTTTGAGCCCATTATCAGTACGATGTCGCACCCCATCTGGCCTGGATGCATAGAATTATTCTGTTGTTAATGGTGTCATAAAATCATTATATCTCCTCTTGACGCAAGCTGGCCTACAAATATTGTAACTGCTCCTAGATACTTTTAATGGGACGAAGTTGACGTCCGAGTTTTTCCCACATATGTTCTGTCTGGTACTGATCTGTGTATCTTGCTGGCCACGGAAGTACGTCAACATCACCCAGACAGTTTACAGAGACAAGTGCTGTGTGTGAACCAGTATTGTCCGGCCGAAAAATGGCAGCACGATACAGTCGTATGAGGGGAAACACATGAGGATGCAGGATTTCCGTGAAGTACCGTTGTAACGTCAGAATTTCCTAAATCAATATCAGCCATGACGCCATTTATGGTGCTCACTGACTCTACACTACCTGGGATAATCACCAATCAGTATCAAGGGACTATAATTACGAAATAAAAATTTGTTTTAAATGTAGAGTATTATTTACGGAAAGTGAAAGCAAAAGGCTGAGGTGAGCGCCACCACAATTTACTAACGAGGTCGATATTCTTTAACATGATATCTCACGCACATGTTAATTAACACGAACTAAATGTGAAGCTGCGCATCTATTAAGCACGATGATAGCTAAATGCAAAGTTAGTCGTCTACGGAATACCGTGAAAAGTGCGACTCACTGATAACGCACAGGGCGTTTTGTCCATCTCTCCTAAATCTTTTTGTGTGTGGTGGTGGCCTCGAGTCTCCCATCGTTCACTATGGTGGTTGCATGTCGGTAGTAGTGAGGGTGTGGGAGATACAGTGGTTAAGATTGATCGACTTAGGGTATTTTCATATTTCCACCAAAGTGTTATAAAAAAAAACAAAAAACTTTTGAATCTTTTAGAATGTACTATAATGTTCTTGAATGTGCTAAATTGTTCTAGAATGTTCTTGAATGAACTAGAATGTTCTAGAATACGAAACATTTTTCAGATTTTTGAAAGTGAATCATATTTCGACCAAAGTGATCTAAAAATATTTGTAATCTTCTAGGATGTACTAGAATGTTCTTGAATGAACTAAAATGTTCTAGAACGTTCTAGAATGAACCGGTATGTTCTAAAATACGACAGATTTTTCAGCTGTTAACAAATATAAATAATTTATATGCATCATATTTAGAGTGTGAACAGATTTCGATGGGACTAGAACATGGGGTTTACTGATTTGACAGGGAGTAACACACAATACTTTTTACCCCGGAAATATTTAAGGTTCCGTTCAAAAAATATAAAAACATTCAAAATTCTGCAAAACTCACCATAGCTATTCCCTTTTTTTTACAATACTAGCTTGTACCCACGACTTCGTTCGTGATTGTAAAGAATTCATATTGACAGCTATAGACATCTAACCACCCTAGTGCACGATGGGAGACTCGATACTATTACCACACACAAGTACCAGTCTTCTGCGCTATGTAGTTCCGGCAGCAAGGTAAAATTTACGGATACACACAAGTCTTTGGATGAAACACGAAAATATTCATGATAGACCAATTTCAAACACCATATCTCACACAGTTACCGAATTTCGGCCAACGTTGTGATCAATGGGAGACTCTGTGTTACTACCACACACAAACGCCAGTGATCTGCGATTGATAGTTTTCACTTAAAAGTGTTACACCGTGACACATGCGTCTATGGCAGAAATATGAAATTTCCGCAGGTCGACCATTTTCATCCCCCATATCTTCCACACCCCCATAGCTACAGACATCTAACAACCATAGTGCACGACAACAGACACGATTCTACTACCACACATAAACACCAATGCTCTATGCTATGTAGTCATGGTAGAAAAGTGAAATCTGCGGAGACACATGCCTTTCGTCGAAATACGAAAATATCCTTGGTCGGCCACTTACAACCACCATATCTACCACAGTACCACAGTTTCAGAAATTCGGCCGCAGTTGTGATCGAAAGGTGACTCTGTGCTACTACTACACACAAACGCCAGTTATCTGTGATCTATAGTTTTCGCTTAAAAGTGATACACCATGACACTTTTGTCTTTGGCAGAAGTATAAAATTGCCACAGGTCGACCACTTTCAACCCCCATTTCTCCCACACCCCCATAGCTACCGACATCTAACAACCATAGTGTACTACATGAGATACGATTCTACTACCAAACACAAACACCAATGCTCTATGCTATGTAGTTGTGGCAGAAAAGTGACATATGCGGAGACAGTCGAAATGCGAAAATATCCTTGGTCGGCCACTTACAACCACCATATCTACCACAGTACCACAGTTTCTGAAATTCGGCCGCTGTTGTGATCGAAAGGTGACTCTGTGCTACTACTACACACAAACGCCAGTTATCTGTGACCTATAGTTTTCGCTTAAAAGTGATACACCATGACACTTTTGTCTTTGGCAGAAGTATGAAATTGCCACAGGTCGATCACTTTCAACCCCCATATCTCCAACACCCCCATAGCTACCGACATCTAACAACCATAGTGCACTACATCAGATACGATTCTACTACCAAACACAAACACCAATGCTCTATGCTATGTAGTTGTGGTAGAAAAGTGACATATGCGGAGACAGTCGAAATACGAAAATATCCTTGGTCGGCCACTTACAACCACCATATCTACCACAGTTTCTGAAATTCGGCCGCTGTTGTGATCGAAAGGTGACTCTGTGCTACCACTACACACAAACGCCAGTTATCTGTGATCTATAGTTTTCGCTGAAAAGTGATACACCATGACCCTTTTGTCTTTGGCAGAAGTATGAAACTGCCACAGGTCGTCCACTTTCAACCCCCATTTCTCCCACACCCCCATAGCTACCGACATCTAACAACCATAGTGCACTACATCAGATACGATTCTACTACCAAACACAAACACCAATGCTCTATGCTATGTAGTTGTGGTAGAAAAGTGACATATGCGGAGACAGTCGAAATACGAAAATATCCTTGGTCGGCCACTTACAACCACCATATCTACCACAGTACCACAGATTCTGAAATTCGGCCGCTGTTGTGATCGAAAGGTGACTCTGTGCTACTACTACACACAAACGCCAGTTATCTGTGATCTATAGTTTTCGCTGAAAAGTGATACACCATGGCACTTTTGTCTTTGGCAGAAGTATGAAACTGCCACAGGTCGACCACTTTCAACCCCCATTTCTCCCACACCTCCATAGTTACCGACATCTAACAACCATAGTGCACTACATGAGATACGATTCTACTACCAAACACAAACACCAATGCTCTATGCTATGTAGTTGTGGCAGAAAAGTGACATATGCGGAGACAGTCGAAATACGAAAATATCCTTGGTCTGCCACTTACAACCTTCATATCTACCACAGTACCACAGTTTCTGAAATTCGGCCGCTGTTGTGATCGAAAGGTGACTCTGTGCTACTACTACACACAAACGCCAGTTATCTGTGATCTATAGTTTTCGCTGAAAAGTGATACACCATGACCCTTTTGTCTTTGGCAGAAGTATGAAACTGCCACAGGTCGACCACTTTCAACCCCCATATCTCCCACATCCCCATAGCTACCGACATCTAACAACCATAGTGCACGACAGGAAAGACGATTCTACTACCACACACAAACACCATAAGTCTATGTTATGTAGTTGTGGCAGGAAAGAGAAGTATAAGGAGATACGAATTTTTGGTCGAAATATGAAAACGCCCTGCACTGACCAACTTTAATCATTATATCTCCCACATCCCCACAGCTATCGGCATTCGGCCAACGTTGTACACGACAGGAAATTCCATGCTACTTCCAACCACAAACATCAGTGATCTGTGCTAGGTAGTGGTGGCTGAAAAGTGAAATATAGGAAAAAACACGTCTATTTATATATATATATAAGATTTTCTCATAACAATTAAAATTATTAGCTTTTTTCTATTAAATATTAGAACAGGTAAATCTGAATTACATACACTTTAGGTCCATCCGTTACACGAGACACGTGTGACTTTGATCCACGATTCGGAAGGCTATATAGAGGTGAGTAACAACAGTTTAATCTCAAATTTCCAGAAATGTATCCCAAAAATTTAAATTCAATGATTTCACCACACATTGCATGAAAATACTTAAATTCGAACCAATGTTTTGCAACGACATATTAATGAAATTTCTATTATTATTTTAGGTAACTCTATGCCACACCATTTTCATAGGATTTGGGAGCCAGAGTTGGGATTTCGAAAATATTGGCAGGTGATATCAATTAATCTAGATTTTTAGTTTTCTATGCATGCATTTCTCTTGAATGCCAGTTGTTATTTCGGAGTTCTGTAGGCTGCTTCTGAGATAGTTAAAGGAAACAACTTTTTTAAACAACCTTAAGAAATAAAATGTTATTATAGATATTTATAAGTTGAGTAACATAAAAATAATGAAATTTGCCTCAAATAATTGAAATTTAAGTACAGACACTGACAAATGAAAAATAAAGGGTTGTAGTAGCTAACTTAATTGAATCTGTACCGTTGGTGGTAAACATATTACCATGCAAAAACCACTCTGAACAGACACCTATTTGCTTAACTGTAATCAATAATTCAGCATTGTATTCGTGGCAGTTGTAAATTGTAGTTATGAATTTAAAGTGGCAGATGTAGGAGTCAATGGAACAGTCTCTGATGGTGGAGTGATTTCAAATACGCGGATCTATGAGCATCTCGTGGGAAAAAAACTACACATTTCTCAACCTGATAATTATATCAATTGTGACAGTGACATTAACATCAAACTTCCACACGTTTTAGTAGGGAACAATACTTTTCTTATTGATATAGATAACTTAATGAAACCGTTTAGTAAAAAAAAAAAAAAAAAAACTGACTGCAGTAAAATCAATATTTAATTACAGATTATCTCGCTCTCGCCGCATTGTGAAGGATACATTTGAAATATTAGCGTCCAGTTTTCCAATACTGTTAAAGTAAATTCACATGGTCTTGCCAGCTGGTGACTTTCGACTTTTCCCTATCGAGAGAAATGAATGTTTGCCCAGGACATTCACTTGTAGTTCTGGCATGTATTTACTCATACGGATGAAAAAAGTGGACTCTTACTACCGAAGTGGTTTCTATGTTGGGAACATGATAGCACAGATCGTAAACGGAGAATGGAGATCAGATGCAATGCTACTCCATTTACAACAGGTCACAGTCCATAATGTAACTTTATCATCAACGAAATACGTCTAAATTATTCACTCTACTTTATAAGTGAACAAGGGGCTTTCCGATCCAAGGAAAACATATTGTCACAATCTTTAATTACTGCACAACCAACAGTACGCGTGGTGTATTTATGTAATAATTTCAAGTAGTAAACCGTTGAATGAAATGAATTGAAATTTTCAACGTTTCATTCATTTTATTCATTTCCTCGTCACGTTCATTTTCATCCTCCATTATGGAAACTCCTCGCAATTGAGTTTCATAGTTCCTCAGAAAGTCTATCTTGGTGAAATACCATAAATCAGCATCGGATTTTTTACTGACATTGGTTTTTCTTCAGTTCTCTGCTGTATGAAGTGCGAAGAGTATTAATTTTGCTACGCATCAGACACCTATCAGTCTTGGCGTCAATTTCATCATCTTCTCCACCAATATGTCGCACGCTACATCCTTCATATTTCTATTTTTATATACTTAACTTTTCACACTTCAGGCAATACGGAATAAATTGCCAGAAGTTTTTTCTATTAATAATAACAGAACAGTGAGCAGGATGAGTTCTTTCCTCGGAAAACTACCAGCAAACTCTGTCATAGACGTTCAAACCATCTGTCAAGCGCTGATTTTTGTGAAACATATTTCAATCTCGTTTATATTTCAAACCATTGTGCAACTAGTCAATCGGTGTCATACAACATAAAAATATTTGCACCGCAACCTTTGTTGTGTAAATTATTTGATCCTGTATAGGGTAGTCCTATAATACGTAATTAAAATCTCTCATACCGTCTCGCGGACTCAAAATCTCGACACTTGAGAAGTGTGGGCAAAATGCTAGCTCATACTGTGGGAGTAGAGACAGGTGTCAAGATTCCAGTGCGCCACACTTCCGGCTGCAAGGTAGTTCACCCGTTAAGTCGTTCGGCTAATAATCCTTTCAATATGCGCTCCCACCAAAGAGTTTAATTTTTGTGAGTGGCGGAGCCACTCCACACGGTTTATGGGAGTGGCCCCCAAGCGTCGCTTTCCCCGTGGCACGCGGTCAATTTTTGCCGCTGGCCTGCAACCCACTTTCGTTCCAGGTCGTCCCAGCCCTTTGTCTGCCTACCATATATCCGTGTTCCTTTGTTTATGGCTGCCGAGCTGGGGTCACCAGTAATTACCGAAAGGTATCAAAATGCTGGCTGATGTGTATTATGCTGGCTTTTTTTGGTTGTCATTAGTTCTGCATTAACTTTCTCCTAGCTATTTATTGCAGCTTTCGCCACACAAAAATTTATTTTACTTTCTTCCTGTTGTTATTCAATGCTTATTCCGAGATGCTTCGGGTCCATTATTGTTCCGGAGGATTGCATTGTGTCCGTGTGGTTTACGACTCATGCTTCTGTCTTTGTTATATGTGAAATGAAGAAAACGACACAAATTTAATACTTCACGAATGTGAAAACATTATAACTATAGAGTCGCACTTTAGGAAATTTAGTATTTGTCTACCAAAGATTTGTGGTATTATGTTTTATAAATTTAAGATGCTTTTTATTATTATACTAGCTTCGAGCCCGTCAAAAATGACGGTTTGAACGCCATATTCTGGCAGTTCCTTTTTTTGCAGTGGGTTAATTATACGGAATTGTTATTACGTAATGATAAGTTCTTTGATTTTGTACTGTTCTAAATATTTGATTTGCTGTTCACATAGCAATATTGCAGTAACTTCTACTGAATTAATGACGACGGAAGTATAGACCCAATAAAATTAAAAACCATTTAGGATTCCCGAAAACTTTTGCTGTCCATGTAATATCAGTTTTATTCCTGGTCCAGGCACAATTCAGCACGATAGGTATGGAACTACTTTCACCCGCATTAATTAATACGTTCAGTAACATGGCGCTTATGAAAGCAGTTTAAATGGTTTGTAAAACTGATTTCAGAGCGAATTATGCTGCAACAAAATGTTTCAGTTACGAATCTGGTCTACTTAGCCACAACCTCCACAACGTTGCATTCGAAAAATAGCTTTTATTACCCTCATATGAATAACGACAGGCAGCACCTATGGTGGTAGTCTGGATTTATTCTGGAAAAACTTGTATGGAAAAGCAAATATCAACCATTTTTAATGATATTTTCGTGATAAGGGTACCATACTGTGGTTAGATTATCGGGGTATTTTACTATGATTTATTTAAATAAATTCATTTTACTTTAATTTTACTATAATATCAAAAACAAATAACGGTCATTTATCTGGGTGGATATATTTCGCGATGCGTACATTTCTCTGAGTTTTGAATTAACTTCATTGTTTCTCATCATCTAACTGATACAGGTAATATAATGTAAACATAGAATAAATACCCTTCTCCTTACATTTACATGAATAAAAAGCAATATGTAAATTTAAAGGAATGTACTAATTGTAACTTTGTGACATATAATTGCCTCGCATTAATTTTTTTCACCTGCTCTCCGTATTTCTAATATCTCCGCTCACTGCTGTTTTGCGGCAGTAATATCGTTGTTGAATTGCGAGTGTCACATGGCTTATACAGTTGATGATTTAAATCTAATAAAAAGGTTATCTTAAATCGCATTTAATAGCTAACACATGTATCAAATATTAAGGGTATCATCTATAATGGTAGTAGGAATTTATTCAGGAAAAGAATTATTTTTAATTATATCTTTCGTTATATGAATACGTTACTCTGGTTAGATTATCAGAGTATTTGGTTAATATTTTAAAATAAATAAATGCATTTCACTTCATATGACGGGGACTATAATTTCGAAAACGGATAACTGTTATTTATTTGACTAATACATTTCGCATTACGTACGTTACTCCTAGTTTTTAATAAACTTCTTTGTTTCTTACCTTCTGCCTAAAAAATTCTTAGGTTATGGTCCTTATCACTGATGCAGATAAAATAGCGTAAATATTGAATCCTCTTCTCCTTACATGAATATCTGCGTCTAACTGATACAGGTAAAATAGCTTAAATATTGAATCTTCTTCTTCTTATATGAGTTTATGCATCTAACTGTAGTAAATAAACAAAACGCGACATGAATGAAGGAATACAATATGGTGGCTGTTGATTGGCGAGTGACGTCTGTCACGTGACCGTTCTGTAGCCAATCCGTGAAGTAGCTATAGACGACGCACGCAGACCACACGTTAGCGTTTTATATAATAGGATAGTACCTGGGTGACCGATCTTCGCTCGGTATCTTTCGATTTCTGTTCAGTATCCAAGATTTCGAGTAAAGTTTGATTAAAGTATAAGGCTTGAAGGCTTCCTAGGCGTTTTGAGGTACACAGTTAACCAAAGAGAAGTTTAACTAACATCAGTAGGCTTACTGGTACCTGAACCTTCTACGTAATGAGGTTAGAGCCGTTTTCGAGAAACCAAATACAAAAGTTGCTCCTTTTTTTAAAAAAAAAAAATCGTGTTAAAAACTTGAAAATCAAAACGTTATCTACATGTGAAATTTCATCCAAATCGCTAGATCCATTTGCGAGACGGCCTCACAAATTGCTTAAAAAAAAAAAAAAAAAAAAAAAAAAAAAAAAAAAAAAATTAATTAATATGTTAAACAGAAATTTTAATGCCAGTTTGGTATTAATTAATGGTGCGAGATTTGTGGTAATTCAAAGGATTCTATGATAACCCTTGATGATGGATTCTTATGTAACTCGACGAGAAAAATTGAAGGTAAAAAATATTTTTTTAAAAATATTTCGCTTAGTTCTCGAGATATCGTATCTCAAAATTGACGTGGTTGGTTGAAATGCGACCTGAACCAGAAGACAAATTTCGCCATAGCCAAGTTTGATGAATTCGTATGAAACTCGTCGAGACAAATCGAAAATAAGGAATTTATTTTTCTGATATCTCACTTAGTTCTGGGGATATTATATCTCAAAAGTGAAGAGGTTAGGATTAGATCCGTCCTGGACCAGAAAAAAATCCACCAAAAGCACTATGTCTATATGGTGGAAATGTACTTTCAATGTTTTATTTTGTACCTAGTGGTTTTTGTTAGGTTGAAATACGGCCTGGACCAAAAGAAACGTCGCCAAAAGCACAAGGAACTATACCTATAACTGATTTTTGACATGCTATATCTCGAAAACCAAGAAAATTTATTATTTATTTTCGATATGTTTCATCGAGTACTATGAGAATTCATCATCAGGTTGTGACGTCAATAGAACATCATCTGTGCTATATTTATTCACTCCGATAAAACTATGCTCATACCTCGCAGTAATCTCACATCTTCTGATCAGCATTTCAAAATGATAATAAAACAATTCCCATAAGAAGTAACCTTCGTTATAAACAATAAAGCACAAGGTCAGACGATTCAAAAGGCAAGATTCTATTTATCAGAACCCGTTTTTTCGTATGTGCACTCGCACGCGGCTTTTCAGGAATTTATAGATGTATTAATATTTAATTATGCACTTTATTATCAAACTCTACTCGAAATCTTGTATATTGAACAGAAATCGAAAGATGTTTTATAATTAAGGTGGTAGTATTTAATGGCTAACTAACAACCACTATTTATAGTCAAAAAGTAAACGATGATTACTTTATAACTGGTACCGGTAGTATTAATTTCAAAGAAGTTTCTGTAAAGTTATCACCTCTGATAAAACCATTGATAAATTTTTAATTATCTTTCTTTTTAAATGTTTTACAATTGAACTTTTTTTTTAATTTACTTATTTGACCTTAGGTTTTGAATATACCATACAGTCAGCCTGGTAAAGTAACAAGGTAATAATATTAATAGTATGTAAAAATATGCAGATATAATAGATACATTAAATATGTAGGTCACTGTCTTTGATATAATCCTTGATAATACTATAGATTCTGTTGTTATTTGTAGCGAGTAGTACTGCAATATTAGTTGGAAATGGCTGCTGTGCTCTCACAAGAGACTTGATGAATGTTGTTGCTGTTGTTGAAAATTGGAACAGTTGAAAAATAAGTGATTAAGGTCCTGTATTGCCTGTCCGTTGCATGTGCAGTAAGGTGTGTTTACCGCCTTGATGCGAAAAAGATGACTACGGAAGGCGCCGTGGTGGAATCTCATACGAATAATAGAAGTAATGTACCGTCGTTGAGTATTCCATCTTGAAAACCAAGGTTTTCGTGGAGGGTAGGTCTGAACTAGAGCGTACTGTCGGCCTCTGTATTGTTTAGATACATTCCAGCTCCTCGTCCATTGGTGGTATGCGTTGCTGACCATTGTTGCATGATAATCAGTTGTATTGCTGGGTATTATTAAGCTTCGGCCCAAGCTACATGCCTCCTTGGCTAACATATCTAGAACTTGCAGTGCTAATATTTCCACGGGTCAGCCAGTATACAACTGTCTCTGGTATATTGTCTCTGACAAGAACTGTTCTTTTACTTATTCTTTGGAATCAAAGAAACTCTATTTGTAGGCTTTCTGGTACCTGAATTGTCTACGAGATGGCGCTAGTGCCGTTTTCGATATACGGAGTGACAAAATTGTTCATATTTTGTAAACTCGATTTTTAGTAGGGAAGACAACTATTCAGGTAATCTTAAAAGTCAAAACATTATCTAAATACCAAATTTCATCCAAATCGTCTCAGCCGTTTCCGAAATCCGAAATATATATATATATATACAAGAATTGCTCGTTTAAAGATATAAGATATTAGAGAGAGTTGTGCAATGATCTGATTTCAATGAAGTCACAGGTGAATTTGTATCTTTAGCTTTATGTTACTGTGAAGTTTTGACTTTGCGGGTACAGCAGTTAAACACGTGATGCGTACAAAGAAGCAAGAATCTAGTTAATTTAATTCCAACAAATTGCTGCGTTTAATTATTACATGCTCGTGACAAGTTTTAATAGCGCTTCCATTCCAAATCAAAGTAGACGTTTCACGACTCCAAATTTAGACTGGTCCATTCTCACATACTGTACTAGTGGAGGATAATGCTGTTTATTTTACCCACAATGAAGTAGATGGAAACATAATAATGTAAGAACTTTCATTCTCGACACGTTAAAGGTTTATTTTTCCAAGTTCGAAGCCTCGGACCATACTATTTAATAACAACGCGTCCTTAAGTCATTTTCAACATCCTGAATATGTCTATTCGATTAGATATAGCAGTTTCAGACAAATTGTTCTTGTAAACGCATAAAATTTAAAAGCCATAAACTTCTGCATTGCTCCTATAGTCGACACTTTAAAATAGTTGTGTTTTTAAATATGACACATTTTATCGAGCGTGGCGGGTGAGCGATAACGTTGTTGCATCACATTCCCAAGGGTTTTCCACGGTTTCTCCCAAATCACTCAGGACGTCTAGTCACAAAAACAGATTCAGATAGGATCTCATATACACCAATCCAGGTCCCAGGTTCAACAAGTCGTGAGCTTCTGGGTGTACTGTGGATTCAGAGAATCCTTTCATAACAGTAAAAATAAAATAAAAAAAGTACCTCAGATCTTTCTTTGCAATATCCGCCGGATTTACATGAAATACTTAGCAAGTGACGGATTTCACCGTCTGCCTTCGACGTAATATAGTAGGTAACTACAGGCTCCTCTGTATGACATTGTATGTACTGAACACCGACATCATGTTTCAATTTCAGATTTCTAGCGCCACACGGTAGGGTTCAAAAAATCTCTTCTTGTAAAATGCATGAAGGATCCTTCAGTTTATGAAAGGTCAATTTTTCGTAAGGAACCCTGTCGAATTAAGAACACGCAAGAATTTAAGAACCTTTACTTGACTTAGATTATCCATAGTAGAAATATTCTTCTCGTTTAAACTAGAAATGCATATCTTTATTTATATCATTGTGATCTCATTTACATACTCACGTTCAGTAGAAAATAAAGCAAACTTACATTACCGACAGTTTAAGTAGGTATTTCCTGGTATTGCGTTTTTGCTAACCAAGATACGTGCTTCCGACGATGGTAAGCACAGGCTGTTCACAATCGACTGTCACTGATCACGTGATCCCGTTCAGATTGATCCCTAAACCTGATAGTGTTGATGGTTTTATGCACTGTTTTCTTGGTCATCGCATTTCCTTTAATTTGAACTGATATACTTTTATCACGACTATAGGCGCACTGTCGACAATAGGCGAGCTTACATTAGCGCTTGAAGCGAAGACAATGCAGTGTGTTACACTTTATATTAATGTAGCTCCAGCAATTGAGACTAGGTAGAGACAACATGTTCATCACTTTACTCTGTTTCCGCAAGTTTGATTCATCCAGTAGGAAATGCATACCCAGTAGAAAATCCACGACGCAACGCATTCCTTTCAGCCCAGCTACATAAATGTTATGTTTCATTAAACGCCAGGTCATTTAGAATGAAGCTGATAACTGATACTGCTGCACCACATAGTTCGTAATATTCCCAATAACTGATCTTAATTGACAACTTTGATTCAAAAAGTGCTCGCCGCAATCAATGGTTAGAAACGGAGTACATTATGCAGGTCAAACTGACAGGCCACAGTGCAGCTCTTTCCAGTCGTTAATGAAAAGCTGATCTACTCAGAAAGAATCACAAGTTTCGACTGTAACAAACGAAACTGTAAAACAAAATGAACTATTTCACTACACAGCCATTCTTGCTGACCGGAACTCAGAAACTTGCGGAATAATTAATGCTATATTCAACGATAATAATTGTATTTCATTGTAAGTGATAAAAACTCCGAGTAGTTTACGAGACAGGTGTAGGCATATGTGTTTCGGAGCACACAGTTGAGCACACATTGTTAAATATGGGCTCCACGGTAAACGGCCCCTATATATTCTCATGTTGACTTAATGTAATCGTTAGTTACGACTGCAGTGGGCACGAGACCAACGACAATGTACCATGGACCAAGGAATACGTGTCGCATGATCGGATGAACCACGTATCTTGTGTCACCAGTTCGATGATCTTGTCCGGATACATCGTCTTCCAAGCGAAAAACTGCTCGAAACATTCACTGCGGGAAGGACACAGGCCATTGGTGGCAGTGTTATTCTATGGGGCGCATTCACCTGGGCTTCTATGGGACATGTGGTAGTGATCGAAGGCACATTGAGCGTTCGCGGCGAGCCGTCGAGCAGTACGGATCGTTTCCGTGTTTATCCGTGTACAGTTCAAGTGGTGCCGATAAGTTAAAAAGTTACATAATAAACTGTCTACGAGTGGTGGAAGTCTACTGTTTGAGTTTAGTGCGTATTATATCGGGAGTGAATACACACTAATCGCTAGTGAACCTGATCCTGCCATAAAATGGCTGATCCCCTGGACACGGGGCAGCTAACCTATACGACGCTGCAGCCGGGATGTTACCTGCAACCTCCTGCAGCAACTGCACTGATGAGTCACAGCCAACAAGAAATTCAACTGCAGCCATCACAACAGCATCCAGGTAACTGTGACTTGCTACCGCACCAACCAATGTATGCAGACCTTCGGAATAACGTAGAGTCAAACGAGCAGCTTGCCAAACGGTTTCGTGCAGCGGGAAATTCCAATATATTACTAAATGTGGAGACGAGTGCAGAAACTATAAATGTACCAATGAATATTCAGCAAGACCCAGTATATTTGCCGGTAGATCAGCGCCCTCCGGCTCCAATAGTAGTAGAATCAAATGAGCGTTTATCTAAAAGTGATAATTTCCATATGACAACAGATGAGGAAATGGTTTCTGAAGCCGCAAGTAATTCTGAGGAACGCGCGGAAATACGAGACACTCAACTTAACCAGTGTGATGGCCCACCACACGCTAGCGCAAACATAAACACCAACCGCGAGCGTAGCAGGAACAATCGTTATAGCCGCTCAGATGCCGGACCATTCTATGTTTTTGTGGAAAGCATGGACAGAAGCATCGGCAGACTACATCCCATGTCAATGGGCAAAATTCTGTATGCAACCAACCCCGCATATAAGCACGATATTATAAACATTATATCCGCCGGCAGAAATAGGCTTAAGATTGAAACTAAGACCGCAGCGTCAGCAAACATGGTAGTACAGTCAGCAGTGTTTAAGGAGAAGAACCTAGAAGCATATATTCCGAGCTTTTTAATCCACAGGCAAGGTATCATTAGGGATGTAGATGTCACCCTAACAGAGGAAGAAATCCAACAGTCCATTGAAAGCCTTTATCCTGTTATTTCTGTGAAACGGTTTACAAAGAGAACCACTAATCAGAACAGTGAAGGACGGATCCCGATACCTGTATGTATGGTCACTTTCAGATCTCAGTCCTTACCAGCATATGTAGCAATCTTTGGAACACGGTGCCCAGTAGAGCCGCACGTACCACAAACACTCGTTTGTGCTAACTGCCAACGATTCGGACACCGTATGACACAGTGTCGCAGCGCCTCGCGTTGCAGTAAGTGCGGAGGTCCTCATAGGATGGAAACATGCACCAGCACAGCGAACCCTCGATGTTTACATTGCCAGGGCCCACATCTTTCTAATGACAGACTATGTCCTGTGTATGTACAGCAGCAAAGAGCTCGCGAGGTGATGGTCCATAATAAAACACCACCAGCGACGATTATGAACCCTGGTTACAGACAGACGTATACACAAGCCGTCAGCGCTGCGCCATGTTACAGTGATGACAAGCAATTTCCCCCGCTTCCATCCATTACATCATCTCTCTCTAGTGCAGCCCCGACCAATGCATCCCAAAACAACCCTATCCAGCAAGAACAAGAGCTAGGTCAACAAACTGAAGCAGTCGTCACGGTTCAACCGTTCTACACTTCTACCACTGGCGGCCGTAGCAGACCAAGGCCTGCTCCTCCTAAAAAGCAAACGCCCAATTATCCTCCTCTTCATCAGAGGATGTATATCCCACATCATTTACCAATCACTCCTATTACGCAGAACCCTTATTCTCCTAATCCCCTGGACAAAGAGATGTCCCCTTCAACAACAAACGCAGTGCTTATAGAGCAAATATTACAAATGATTGCACAGATGATATACGAGTTTCAAGCATCCCCATCAGGTACCCTTCAGCTTGACCCGCTCCGTAACCTGCTCACTAGTTTAGTAGGGTACAAGTAGAGTTCCAAACACAACAATCAAACTTCATTACAATGGCTCTCCAAATTCTCCAATGGAACGCAAGATCGGCCATCTCCAATAAAGAAAGTTTGGAACAAGAGCTACGCCAAAAAGAGATTAAAATAGCTGCAATTTCGGAGACCTGGTTCAAACAAGCAACAAATGTAAGATTTAGGAACTATACAACCATCCGAGATGATCGACCGGATGGAAAAGGCGGAGCGGCTCTCCTAATACACCATTCAATCGCCTATAAGGTCTTAGGAGTCACAATGAGTGGAGACCCTGACATTCAGGCTGTTGCAGCAAGAATACAAGCACCTACACTCGAGTTTACGTGCCTCTCGATCTATTGCAAACCTAATAAGGTTATAAGTCACGAGATGTGGAATTCTCTGTTAGCCCCTCTAAACACTCCACTACTAATCTGCGGTGATCTTAACGCGCACAGTACCGCATGGGGATGCTCCTTCACTGACAAGCAGGGTCAGCACCTACTAGAGATCTGCGATACATATGGCCTAACAATCTTGAACGATGGTTCGCCAACACTTGTACCTTCACCGTATCAGCGCCCATCAGCGGTGGATATCACGCTAGGTTCCACTGCCTTAGCTACAGTAGCTCAATGGAGAACACTACAAGATCCGCTGGGTTCAAACCACTTCCCAGTACTCATAAATATAAACCAACCTCCATCGAACGGCCCATACCCCATTCCATCAAGTAAGTGGAATATAAAAGCTGCCAATTGGACAGCATTTGAGGAACTAATGTACGAGGAGGCATGCGGATTCCAACATGGCAGATCAGCCCTAGAGGATTACAACCTCCTTATAGAGGCGATAGAACGTGCAGCTTATTCATCTATCCCTCTTAGAAAGAATGCTGATCGGAAGAAAGTTACTCCACCATATCGGTGGAATGTAGAATGCTCGAGACACATCGCCCTGCGACGGGCAGCACTCAGAGAATATCGTAAACATCCAAATCAAGACACGTATTTCAAGTACCTGCAAGAATCAGCACGCACCAAACGGTTCCTCAAGACTGTAAAGAGACAGAGCTGGATGGAATTTTGTTCCTCTCTGAATAGAGAGACAGAGACGAAAGTCGTATGGCAGCGCATTAAAACTCTACGCAACAGAAACTACTGTCCACGTGAAGCTCCTGTCGATACCAAGTGGCTAGAGGACTTTGCTGACAGAATTGCGCCCTCTATGCCTAGACCTGCCCCATACAATTTTACGGAAGAAGATAATAACCATTTCCTATGCTCTCCATTCACGCTCAATGAACTACGAACAGCTCTTAAGAATTCTAGCAACACATCACCAGGCATAGACGACATTCGTTACCCCATGTTACAACATTTACCAGAAAAAGCTCTAACCCTCTTACTAAATACCATTAATGAACTATGGTCAAAGAAGCAAATACCAGAAACCTGGACGACCCAAATAATAGTTCCTGTACTGAAGCCTGGAAAAGAACCAGGAGCCTCTATATCCTACCGCCCAATAGCATTATCCTCTTGCATCGGTAAAACTGTTGAGCGAATGATAAAACATCGATTGGAATGGTGGTTAGAAGCACAATCTCTGCTACCTACTACACAGTATGGATGTCGCAAAGGGCGAAGTACTTACGACAATCATACCATGTTAGTTACGGCGATACACGAAACATTTATGAAAAACCAGTATCTCACCGCGCTGTTTATGGATATATCTTCGGCGTATGACAACGTACAAGTGCCAATATTGATAGATAAGCTCATTGCATTGGGCCTACCCCAAAACTTTGTAGCCGGTATTTACCAACTCTTACAATCAAGGCAGATATACATCCGGTACAAACATGTACTCCTAGGCCCAAGATGCACCCATCAAGGTCTTCCACAAGGAGCAGTGTTGAGCCCCCTTCTCTATGCAATATATGTTCGGGACTTGGAGAACATCCTGCCCCCCGAAGTGAATATCATACAGTATGTTGATGATGTTTGCATCTACACCACGGCAACTTCAATATTGACAACTAAGCACTTACTAAAACAAGCAATATTGCAAGTAAATCAATGGCTTTCTCAACATGGACTGGAATTCTCGGCAAGCAAATCTACAGCTATTATATTTACAAGACGAAGAATTCAACCACCGATATATAATCTTATTTTGGGAACACACAATGTATTGGTCAAGACTCACGTCAAATTCCTTGGACTGGTCTATGATTCCCGCCTAACATGGGCGGCACATATACAAGAACTTATACCAAAATTGGAACAGGGCCACAATATCTTACGAACTCTAACTCGGGTATGGTGGGAGCTCACCCATCCATATTACTACTTCTGTACCGAACCATAATTCGAGCAAAAATAGAATACGGTAGCATATTCTACCTTAGTGGTAACAAGCGGAATATAGAAAAATTGGAGCGCATCCAGCACCTGTGCATCCGCACCAGCTTAGGTGCAATGAAATCAACACCTACAAATGCTCTCCACCTGGAAGCCGCGGAAATGCCCCTGGAAATCCGCACACAACTCCTTGCTAACAAATTTTTACTGGCACGCATGTACGACAAAAATTCAACTATCCTCCGGCAAGTCACTAATCTCCATCGACTGATAGAAGAACGAGGACAACGCCTATACAATCAAAGATATCCGCTACTGCAAGGCCTAGTGTACCTGAAAAGTCTACTCCCTGAACACCAACAGCAAGAAGCAGTCACTATATATGAAATTCCTTACCAGCATTGCGTGACACCACTGGCAGTAAGTCGTATACCGGCAAACTCTAGAACAGGCCAACCAATTAACCAGGTCCTCCAGGAATATCTATCTGAGAAATGGCCAACCTCAGTTCAAATTTATACGGATGGATCAAAGATACCCACGGAGGGTGTGGGATGTGCTTTTTATTGCCCTGAAACACAGCATGACCAAAGATATCGATTGCCAAACCATCTACCAATATACTCGGCCGAGGCAATTGCTATCGTCCAGGCCCTCATCTATGCAAGAGATTTCCCAGGCGCAGTATTTTAATTCTCTCTGATTCACTCAGCGTGTTACAGTCACTAACTACTCCAGCCATCCTTCAGCATGCTAACTCATACCATACCAGCATAGTTCAGCAAACCGCCGAGCTTACTCAATATGGCTCCACGGTTAACTACATCTCGATCCCGGCCCATACAGGGATAAGATATAATGAGCATGTTGACAAGCTAGCCAAGGAGGCATGCAGTATGGGACAAAACTACAAGCCACCTTACAACCACAAAGATTACAAATCAGCGGTGGTCAGTAACGCCTATCAGCAATGGTCCACTCTATGGGAAGAAACTAAAAGGTACAAAGGACGGAAGTACGCGATGATTCAAACCCATCCACCACGACGACCTTGGTTCACGGACTGGAAAACTCAACGAAGGTACATCGCAACTATCACACGAATGAGACTCAACCACGGGGCCTTCCGCGAACACCTTTACCGTATACAAGCAGCAGACTCGCCGTATTGCCAATGTGATGGGCAAACCCCTCAAGACTTGAACCACATATTCTTCCAGTGCTCCATGTATCAACGGCAGCAGCGTACATTTATCAATGCTCTGGTGCGGGTACAGCACCCGCTGCCAACAAGCATCGCAGACCTACTTGCAACCAGCAACAGAAGAGTCTACACTATCATTAGAGATTTTGTTAAAAATTCAGATGTATATATATAAATACAAAGTAACGTTTAAACATATTATCATAGACAAAACAACATAGTCACATAAATATAATGAGACATTGACAATATGTAACCACATATCCTTATAAATGTATATATATAACTTACTAAATTATAACAATGCATTTATGCATTTACATGAATATAATAACGCACATCAGAAATGTAACAACATTTGTTCATAAAAGTAAGAAAGATTATTATTAATAATGTAACAATGTATAAGAAGCTGGCTGTATGGTAATTGAAACCCAAGGCCAATAAACAAAAAAAAAAAAAAAAAAAAAAAAAAAAAGGGCACATTGAGAGCTGTGGACTACGTGAAAGTTATTAGGGACCACCTGCATTCCTTCATCCTTCACATTTTCCGAGGCGATGGCATCTTCCAGAAGGATTACTGTCTGTGTCACAAAGCCAGAAGCGTGTTACAGTAATTTGAGGTAATATTGAATTCATATTGATGTCCACCAATTCGATAGAAAACAAACCGCAATTTAAGAGAATTGCATGACCTATGCATAGACATCTTGTGCCAGATACTTTCTGAAACTTACAAAGTTCTTGCCCAATCCATGCCACGCTGAATCGCTGCTATATTGCTGGTGGATAGTCAATGTACGTGTTGTTACTTATTTTTATTGCATGATGAACATTTTATTTCCATTTCCTAACTAGATAATCTATATATATTAAAAACTGTTGCAGGGAGACTACAACCTTGTCGCCCTTCCTGGTTAATTTTTATCTCTTCTGTGAGTTTATACCTTATATCTAAAACAACTTTTATGCTTTTATACATATCCTGGATAACTTACATCAAATGTTTTGTATATCTATTCTATTGCATTATTTTATTTTGTTTTCTATTTACTTTATCGAATGCCTTTTCATAATCAACTAAAGCGATATACTTATTTAAGTTAAAGTCTCTTCTTCAGTAGGTGTTTGAGGCAGAATATGTTATCCATACAGGATATTCCTTTGCTACATCCAAAATATTCTTCTGTTAATATACCTTGAGCGTTTTGTTCACTATTTTTGCATATATTTTATATCTTGTATTTAAAAAATTAATTTCTCAGTTCATTGTGATGACTCTTCTTTTCCAACACATGTAAAGTATCTGAAATTCCTAATCATTCCCCTGTAATGAATCAGGTCTAATTTAATTTTATTCAATCGAGGAGCTCTTTGTTTTTTAATTATCTTAATCCTACATCAAATTATTCTGCGTTTATAGGATCAATTTCTTTAACATCAGCATGATCTACACATCTGTCCTTGTTTTCTCTGTAATTTTACTATACCATAATTCTTTATATTCCTTTATCTACGATCAGTTATATTTAGGTTGTTTATTGTCTTAGCAATATTTCTTCTTCGTTTTTACTTATTTTCCGGGGTTCGATGTTGTGTCATTTTTCTTTAACTGTTTCTGCAACTTATTCATACAAAATTTGAAGTCAAATTTTTTCCAATTTTTTTCCCGACTGTTTCGTCTATTATATTGTTGAAATTATTATTTCTCCTTATTCTTTTGACATCATTACGTGTTATATTTTTCAACAAGCACTGTTGTAACTGGCTTTGATATAAGTGTCTTATTCATTCATCTTGTAACAGATAAACCCAATAATCTTCTTGATAAACTTTTATTGAGCTTTTTCCTCTAACTAGAGATATCGAGGTAATGAATGATCTGAATACACACCATTACTTCAATGTATTCTGGAGTCTACTACAACAGGAACAATTTTTTTATTGACGATCAAATAGTCATTAATACAGCGTTGCCCTCTTTCTGTCCATGCGAATTTATGGATATCTTTTTTTTTTTTTTTTGTTTTAGAAGGAATAGATTGGTAACTTTTGATTGATTTTATGACTCAAATTCTCATAATTACCATTTTCATTGAATGTTTTTTCGCCTTTATTTCCCATCGCATCCTACATCACCAGCCGTATTAGAAGATCTCATCTATCATTTTTTCAAGGTTTTCATAAAATTGTTCAGATTCTTCTACTTTGTTTTCTTCTGCAGCGTATGCAGCGATAAAAATTAGATTACTCCTCTCTGCTTTCACTCTTGGAATCAAAATCCTATCATCTATGATGGTCTAACTTACTATTTTATTTTTCCATTTCGTATACACTTTTATCACCCCTCCTGTTGTAGCTCTCTCTTCTCAGCGATTCCAATGTAAATCATTGTATACGAGTTAACTATTTCTTTTGTTTCACGCAGTACCTATCTGTTTTGTTTCTGGAATTACAGCAACATTAATTCCCTATCTGGATATCTCTTTATCAAGATCTTCTTCCTTATTTTTTATACCTCTCACGTTTCAGGTTCCTGTTTTCGAGTTATCTTCAGTTCAGAATCTTTTATCAGTAGAAGGGTTACTAGCTCTTCGCAGAACTTCCAGCCTGGAGGATTAGGGGCTCCTCTCTCGCGGTTACCATACTTTAACAGATGAGACCCAGTTTTAAGATGCGATGTATTTTCCCTCACCCATCCCCATATGGGGTAGCGATTTTTTTTTATTTATTAAAATGATTTTAGTCTATTGATATTTTTGTCAATGATAGATCTGTAAATAAATTTACTTGTTCAGATGAAAGTATAGACTAGAGCGTTAGCACTATCTGCTTATCGATATCCTCTGAGGACATCAAAATCCTGAGAGCGTAAAGTATGTACATGTTCAAGACCTCTTCAAACCTCAGACTGCTTACTGATAACGATAAGGTCATCGAGTGCAACGCACACGATATAGATTATGGGGACATATTTGGAGAATTTGGTTCATATGCATTCTTATACAACATAAAATTAATTCAACGCACACAGCGTAAAAGACTCGAAGTATTTTTAACCGAAGATATCTTTGACCGTAGATAAATTGTCATAGAGTTTTGCATGTGAATTCTAAGACAACTTCTATCTCACGTTTAAAAGAAATTGTGCAATTAAAAGTGAGGCCAAGTTTATAGTACATACTCTAGAAACTTGAACACCCTTAATGCACCAAAGGTTAGGAGAAAGTTAGATGTACAGTGAGTATAACTCAAAAAACAAACACGATATACGAGGGGGGGGACCCAAAACTAACCGGAATAGCATTGCCATGGGCGGAGCTTTTGTAGTACGCGTTTCTGCCGCTAGGCGTTTATAGCGCAACTCATTGTCAGCTAAGTGCCGTCTTTGTTATCGACCTGGTTTGTTCCGTTAATCTGTAGTGATTGTTTTTTCTAGCGCTGTTTTGTTATTGTTTCGTTTTTGATGAGGGACTGTTTTAATGTTGAAAGCGGCTTACAAAGATGACGTTATGGGAAAATTTCAAGTGTACGAATGGTTCGCTCGGTTTTAAAATGGCGTCATGTCGATTGATGACAAACCTCGTTCTGAACATCCATCAACCACCCGAAAATGTTGAAAAAATTCGAGAGCTTGTGCTCTCAGACCGTCGACAGACAATTTAGATTAGTGCGTTATCTTGGAGCTTGGTTCATCGAATTTTAACAAAAGATTTGGGTATGAAAATGGTTGCTGCGAAGTTTGTTCCTCGGGCTCTGACTGACAATCTAACAGAATGTCGAGTTGAAATATGTCGTGCTTCGAAACAACAGCTTGAAATTGATCCAGATTTACTGTCAATGGTAATTACTGGTGATGAGTCATGGTGTCATGGTTACGACCCAGAAACAAAGAAACTGTCAAGACAATGGAAGACGTCATTGTCACCCCGTCCAAAAAAATTGTCGTCAAATCAAACATCAAAACAATCCTCATTTGCTTTTTTGATGCCAAGGGAGTAGTTTATTCAGAGTTTGTTCCCTACATCAGACCGTCAATCAAACCTTATTAAGAAGATTACGCAACAGCGCCCGATTTGTGGCAGACAGGAGGCTGGTCCTTCCACCACAACAATGCACCTGCAAGCACAGCCGTCTCTGTTATGCAGTGTTTACCTAAAATGGCATGGTTCCGCTGCCCCACTCACCTTACTCGCCTGACCTGGCTCCGTGCGACTTTTTCTTATTTCCACGTATGAAAAGAGGCATGAAATGACACCAGTCTGACAACAATGAAGAGGTAATGGAAAAACGAGGAAGGAGCTGTCAGCCATTTCTAAATATGACTACAGAAAATGATTCGAGCAGTAGAAGCACCAGTGGGACAAATGTATTAGTTGTAATGGAGAGTATTTTGAAGGGGATAATCTATACGATAGTGTTTTTTTTCTTCTTTTAATGCAACGTGATCTTTGCAATATCCCGCGCAAGCCAACTGCAAATCTTTCTTTATTTCCGGGTAATATTAAAAATTAATCCTAAACAGCTTTGAAACAGGTCATTCATATATGGCTGAACCCACCAGTGTGTCAAGCCGTGTTAAAGTGCCAACAGACTGGTCCGGGCTCTGCGTACCGGCCGTCCTGATTTTTAGGTAATTTGGCATAATCCCGTAGGCTAATGCCGGTAAAATCCTTAACTTACGCCTCGTAATCCACAAATTTCATAAACAAAAGTTCACTTACCATTCAAAACACAACTTACACGTTTTGCAGACAGATGGCGACTCATAACTCCTCCCATTAGTAGGCATAATGATTAAAAGATTAACAGTTCATGGCTCTGAATAGTCTACATCATTTGTGAGCGGTGCTTTGGGAGAGAGAGAGAGAGAGAGTTAGAGAACAGTATAAGTGATTTTAACACGTGAGTAAGCAATATATTGTCACTGAGATGTAAATGTGTTAATATCCCGAAAAAGTGCTTGACTACCACTGAGAACATGAAGCATTCAGCCACTAATCGTCCCTTAAATCTGCTATTTAAATTCAACTAACGAAATGAAAATAATATGTAGGGTGTCCACCATGAACCTGACTCCTTTCATTTGGCTGCCAAAAATCAACGAATGAAAGTAAGTTGGTAACATGCATTGCAATATGTATAGAAACGTGGAAGTTCTGTTGACTATTTTTGAAAACCCTCGCAAGAGGCTGTAGGTGGCGCTGCAGTAGCTTAACTGAAAATGGCGTCAGTGCAAGAGCGAGCACAAGTTATTTGGTGGTACGTGGAAACAAATTCATTGATTCAAGTGCAACGCAACTTTCGCCGCGTGTTCAAGAAGGACCCACCATCACGAAACACAATTAAAAAACGGAAACAGAGCTTTTTGGCAACGGGAAGTGTGAAGAAATAACATGGTAGCGGTAATGAGCGCGTATCAGAGAAGCATGTAACAGAAGTGAGACAGTCGTTTGAACAAAGTCCACCAAGTCCATTCGACAAACGGCACGAGAACTGCAGATGCCGAAGTCCACTGTACATAAGGTACTGCATCACTCTATTCGGTTTCATGCATACAAATTGCAGTTGCTTCATGAACTGAAAACAGACGACGGTGAAGCGAGGCAGTCATTTGCTATCAACATATTACATCACATTGATGAAGACCCAACATTTTTAAATCTCATTGCTTTCTCTGATGAGGCCACATTTCATCTATCGGGCAAAGTGAACACACACAATGCACATATTTGGGGATCAAAAAACCCACACTGCATTATGGAACACATTCGTGACAGCCCGAAATTAAATGTGTGGTGTGGATTGACGCACAATTTGATCATTGGCCCCTTTTTCTTTGTAGTATAAACAGTAACGGGCAGTACGTACCTCAACATGTTGGAACAATTTGTTGAGTCTCAGTTGATGCATTTGCAGCCGAATGTCATCTTTCAACAGGACGGCGCCCCTCCGCATTGGAGCCTGATCGTTTAAGAATTTCTCGACACACAATTTCCCGGTCGCTGGCTTGGGCGTGGTGGACCGACAAGTTGGCCGCCTCGATCACCGGATATTACCCCTCTAGACTTCTTCTTGTGGTAATATGTGAAGGAAAAACTGTATACAGGCCGCAAAATTCGTGATCTTCAAGGGCGTTATTACACTAGGCCGCCTGGCGGCGCAACCAGCCGCGCCACTGGTGTCTCTGTTGGCGACGCTTGCAGGAAACTTGCGGCGCAGCCAGCCAGCCACTCGTTATTTCCATTCTCGCACAGCCGAGCAGTCTGCATTTCCTCGCATTGTATGCGAACTGTGTAGTTCAGTATGTCCTGTGAACTACAGAATGCCACTGTGGAAATGAGTGTAGAGAATACAGTAATTCAAAGAAAGACGATTTAGACATTCTTAAGTAGTTAAAAAAACTTGCTGTCGTCTGAATACAGTTCATCAAAAAGAGTATAGTACAACCCTTTAGATTCTCTTAACGATAAAATAGGGTGTATATGCATCTTTCTCTTCTTTCGCCTTCTCCTTTTCATTAAAAGTACAAGAAGGAGCATATGTGTATACTTGTTATCAGAAATGTTATCTCGTCACTAATCAACATTAGACTGAACACGTGGTTGCCAAAACGAGTGGTGGCGAGACTGGATGCGCCGCCAGGCGGCCTAGTGTAAAAAGCTAGGTACGATACAATGCACCGCCACGACTTTTCGCCACCAGTGGCTGCCGACGAGGTGGCGGGGCACGGTAGCCAGTCGGCTGCCAGTTTGTGGCGACGCCACTGGCTGCTCTAGTGTAATAAGCTTCATAAGACTCAATGCCCAATGACGAGCAGCGCCACCAGTCGCGCAACTGGTTGCGCCGCCTGGCGGCCTAGTGTAATAAGGCCCCAAGAGCTTCGCGGTCGCATACGAGATGCTGTCACTTCCGTTACGACCGAGATGCTACAGAAATCCTGGCAGGAACTTGAACTCAGGCTAGATTTTCTTCGTGTAACGAGAGGATCTCATGTAGAGTTGTACTGATGTTTTTGATAAAACTTGGTGAGTTACTCTTGAGCCTAAGTGCCTTATTTTCTTTTTACCCTAAGCAGTATGAAATATACAGCAATTTCAAATGTATCAGGTTCATGATGGACACACAGTGCTTCTACCAAGCTAATTCCGCAGAAACTGTCACCAATTCTTTAACTTCCCACAAACAAATTTGTTAAGCACACATCAGGTGCATACGTATTTGAGAATACAACAATATTCTGATCCTACCATTCCACGTGGATGGAGAAGACAAGCGCAGAGCACTTCGTTATATGGGACTGCTGATTCCTAATTTCACCTCGCTGTTGGAATATATTTTGTATGTTTTGGCTACAGACACCAAACAACGTTTATAAGTACTCTAAACTAAATGTATATGCTTCAGTAAACTGAATGGCAAAGAGTGTCTGAGATTCATTAATTACAATTATTTTACTTTTTATTTACTATTTTTGTTCCAGCATGCTTGGCTTTCCAATTAGAACAATCAGTTCTGTAAAAACCAAGGCAAAAGTGTTAATAAATGGACACATTATGACAGAGATTTGCAATTTCCACACTTTGCTGTTTTCAACACATAGTTTTACAGCATTGGTAAAAATCAAGCTTTAACTCCCCTCTTCTGTCGATAAATGGGAAATAGTATTCAGTAAAAACATACTTCGAGAAAATAATTCAGACATTATTAGAAACTGGTTAATAAAGGGGACATTTACTGACTTAAAAATGAACTCCAGAAATGAATAAAATAACCTTTTACTGTGGAACTCTGAAATCAATTCAGTGATTAAAGAAGTCACTCTGGGTATCTGTCAACGATATGCTGTACTGTGAACAAATAATCAATTTCACATCTAATTAATTTGTTTATGACAGTCAGATTTGGAGCGAAATTTCGTCAGTTAAACCTATAAACCCTTAAGATTGGGGAAAGTAAAGACTAGACGAATCGTTTCTTTGAAGCACAGAATGTTATATCGTGAAACGCCAGAGGTTTTGTTGGATGCTCTTTCTGGAGAGCACTAAGCCATTGATTGCGATTCTGATTATTTCTCAGTCCAGTGTCATCCTCTCTTCGAACAAGATACATCTGTAATGAATATAGATGTTCGGAATGTTATAATTTTACATGTAGTGGATGCTACATGCGGACTATGAAGATAGGAGGTGGAAGGTTGAAATCCAACACTGAAAAAGTGTTTAATCTTGTGGAAATAATATAAGGTGTTTCCAGGCTGTAAGTTTCACTTAAACTAACTAATCACTATTGACATTGAAGAGGTTTGGCATTAAAGTTAGGAATTTGATGAAAATTAAATGTAGACCTCGAAACCATTGGGGTGCAGACTGCAATTTGGATGGCCAGGATTTTTGTTTGACTTTAAACTCCCTCAACGGCTCTCCAGCTGCCCATTTAGTTGCCCAATGAGCACCACGAAGGCCATTCCTCGGAGGAAACAGGGGCGGTGTGTGGCGCCGACCACACCACCTTCACTCCAGTACTGTGGCCACAAAAGATAGTATGGAACTCTACTTTCGCCAGTTCCACCCAAGTAGTCTCTTAGGAGACTGTCTTCGTATTAACATTTTACACCTAGAAAACCCATATCCTGTTTTGTAGAATACGTTTCGCGGGGTAAAGAATCGAAAAAAATATATTCTTGCGAGAGAAACGCACTGTCGAGTTTTATTTTATCCTTAGGTGTGGATGTTGATAGTTAAGACACGAAGGGTAATGATCTGGTGTTTCGAGAGCTGGTACAAGGAACAAAGAGGGCAAGCCCAGCGAAGAGTGAAAACGAAGATTACTCGTCAGCGTGCATGTCCACCGTAGGGCAAGATGGAATTAGTTCAGAGATGAACGCAGCAGTACCAGATAGGCCACGTATAACTCAACTCTCCCCCATCCCCCGTCACCACTAAATACCCAGGCGTTAAATCACTTATTCATGTGTAGCTGAAGCAGCGCAGCGCACTGAATTGTATTTTCGTGTAGAGGTGCTGTCCGTGACGTTCAGTTCAGCTCAATGAGTATAATTAATTACACATCACACTCCACGCGCTGACAGCCTGATCGACATCAAATGAATATAAATATTTATGTCTCTATTTGAAAGCACTAGGTATTATCGAAGTACAAGGGAACGTCTGAGAGATTGGTCTTATAAATGATTTATGACTCCAATGCGCCTTATCAGTAGAGTGTTGATGGGAAGTGCATGCGACGTCTAAAACCCGATTACTGGCTGTAAATGTACGCTTTGAAGCGATGAATTAGTTTCTTTTACCTCTCAGAATCGTTGAACTTAACCGCTTAGCATATAAGTAACCACTTTTTCTTTAATGGTAGTACACTTATAATGCAGACCTTTGGTTCCCAACTCATCATTTGTAAATTTATGTTTAGATTCTCATTTCTATCACTTTCTGGTGACTGATTATCTATTTTTCTTTGAGAAACGTAGGTTATCATAAACACTCGAATAACAACGATCGGAATTTCATAAAATGTAAAATTGCAAATACACTCACGGTTTCTACTTGTGTTTATGTGAAAGTTAATCCATTTACTTCGGTCATTTTCTCCAGGTTTTTTCATTAGTTAATCAAATAGCTTAAGTCAACTATTCAAAACATTTAATTTACTGTCATTTATAATTTACAGCAAAATAGAGAAAGACTATAAAGGCCACCAAATTATAATATTACAAGTAAAAGATTCCGCTACTAGACAGTGATTAATGAAAACATTACTCGCTGGCTACAGAAATAAATCACACTTTCATTTTAACTGTAGGTCTACGGAAACTCTGGGATGGAGGGAGTGGAGAATGTAGCGGACCCCAAGGGTAATACTTTGGAGCAGTGAGCGGTTAGGTGAACCTCTCAAGCATTCTCAAGAAAATCAACCTCAAAGTTTTCTAAGAGTGCAATGGATTAATACAATAGTACAGTCGTCGAAATAGTCCTGCGGTTAGAGTGACGGATTGTTTACCGGACAGTTGCTGTCAGATCTCCGTAGAGGTCATGATTTTTTTACGTGATAGACCTCATTGCTTAAGTAGTAGATAGCGTATTATTTTTATTTTAATCGTTAATACTTTTTCTTGTTAAATTTTCTCGTTGGTGAAACTTTTTCTTCTTTACACAGTTTCTTCAAAACAATGTTGAAATATTTTCAAAAATTTCGTTGCACAAATGTTTCGGACTTCTTATTGAAATACTTCAGCTGTCGGTAGCTAGCGAAGTAGAGAAATTCTATCCGAATACTGTCACAGATAGCAAAAAAAAAGTTTTAAAATTTCTATTGATTGGACTTTCTTGTTTTTTTAACAAACGCTCGTATGGCATTTATCGAACGGACACAAAAAAACATATTTCCCAACGTTAACAGGGATGAATAAATGAGGTGCATTTTAAAATTTTCTAATAGCCGATAGCTCACTTAAGTTATAGAAACACAACTTCACTTAGAGAGGATGAAACTGTTTCTTTAAGCATTAAAAAGGTGCATGCGATAATTTTCAAAACATTGAACCCGGTGGGTGAGCAGTCACATAGGACGCAGGTCCTAATCCTCGTCCGGCGATTCAAATGTCTGATTCCTTAAAATATATATAAATATACATTAAATGCAAACAACTATTAGACACACTGTCACTTTAATCCAGCAGGCCCTCATTTTTGGAATATAGGCTCACTTAAGTCCCTCGGTTGGTATGTCTTATGTAACAGTTACTCAGTTTTGTCTTCAATCACAGAAACCCTTGAAAAAGATTTTTCCCTATGGATGAAATTCTTTTTCTTCTTACGTTATTGTACTATTGTACCTTGTAACAAGCAGCTGCACATTCATAAGTATCTTCTTCTATCGGTGCTACACTAATTCAGACTTTTTGTAAAACATTTAATATGTAGAATTATGGCCTCATCGAAAGCAAAAGAAATTAAAAATAAACTAACCTCTAAGCTCATCAAAAATGATGGATTGAATGGAGTATTCTGGCAAGTCATTTATTTGCAGTTGCTTAATTGTTATAAAATAACGCTGAATCCAATACCTCGTCCCTCACTCTGTAGCAAAATGTTTCAGTTTTCATCCAGAATCGTTATAAAACTACGTTCTCTGCAGTTCGTCGTGGCCTACGCTGTAGCAAAAAGTTTATTTTCATCCTAGTCCAAGTTACATTTTTACCTAACCACAAACTCCGTCAATGTTGTCAATCAGAAATCAAAGCTTCACTGTATCGCGACATAAACTTGACCTAAAATCTTCAGAAGTTCTTATATCTTTCTATTTCGTGATTCATATTCATATTACAACGTTTGAATGGCACAGTTTTATATGGCCGTAACGTGGCGTCAGTGAAAACAATGGAAATTAAAAATAAATCTTAACAACTCAACATTATGCCGCAGAATATCAGTTTTAATCATTGTCTAGGCCGCATACATCGTGATCAATGAGGAACTAGTTTCGTTAAACGAGGTAATGTAGTTCAAATGAAAACAAATTATATCTTTAAAAACTTAAATTATACTTATGCCATCTACTCTAACGTCAAATGCCAATTGCCGTTCTGATCCAGGTTAAATTTCAATCTAATTAAAACTTCCGCAGCCATTGTTGCCCGAAAATTAAAGCATTTACCTTCAATATGTATCGATTAAGAATTTATCAAAAACATCTGCTTCGAGTGAATATAAATAAACAAAAAACCCTAATAATATTAATATGTTAATTTAAACGCAGTACAGTCTTTTGTTTCATTGTTTTGGCAATTCATTTCTTTATTGACGCTGAACTAAATAGAAATGTTATTAAATAAATCTCATAACCTCTACTAGATGCCTCTGGTCGTTAGTTGGGCAACGGAGACGGGAAGCGTGACAGACACTGCCACATCGTGATCAAGATTAGCGTTTTATTCTAATAGACTGATCTTACCAAATCACATGGTGCATCTGGATATTAGTGGCACAATGGCTTAGTATGCCTCCTTCACGAGGATCCAACACCCTCGTGTTGTGGACTAAGTAAGTTTTAACTCAAAGTACTATTTAATTACTATTCAGTTGGATCAAAACACTTAATTTTGTTTTAGCGTCACATCTGTAGGTTGTCATGTGCAACTAGGTTTTAAAGCTGATAATAACCGTTTTGGGAGGCTGCTACAATTATTTTTGATTACGACCTTTGTATAGTTTATAAACATTGTTGTACATTTTTAAAAGACACAACAAACTAAACCAAGTCCGCCTGTGTCGCAATGTGGTTGTCTGTACATTAAACGGAAGGCTAAACCTCTGTTAAGATGAGAACACAACAGAATTAAGACACAGCAAGGCAGTAGGAAACATCTGAAACATGTAAAAAATGAATTAATAGCTGTAAAGAGAGAATCTAAAGATGCGAGGCTGCTGCAGTTGTCCTTGATTGTGGCTTTTGTGCGAGTTATAAAACCTGCTGTGCATTTTTTAAATTGTTAAGATGCAGCAAGGAAGCAGAAAACATTTGAAACAACTAAACAAGGAATTAATAGCAGCAAAGAGAAAAACTCAAAACTGGTTTTTAAAGAATATAATTGAGTGCAGAAGCGTTCTGATAGCGTAGGGGTTAGCGAGATTGCCTCGCGCTTCCATGGTCGCCGATTCGAGGCCGGCTGAGAGCATGGGCGGTTTTAGTTAAGTGGTGTCAGTCATGTGTTGTTCCCACTGAAAACGATTATAAAGATAATATAGTACCCACAAATTCGTAGAAAGACAAACAAACTTACAGATGGCTGAGATGGCCCAACGCTATTTTAAAATAATAATAAAAAAATGGGTGAGGCGCTTGATTTGAAAGTGTTCGCTGCTCCTGTCCCGGGTTGGAATCCCGGTAGGCGCAGAAGTTTTGAGAGTTGTGTTTGATCATATGATCTACGCCAGAACATTCCGTAGTTCGGATTCCACGTAAAACTTTAGGTCCTCTCTAGGGCTAACAACAAACCTAGTTGTAACGCGATGTGTACACATGCACAGCAAAATTCAAGATTAACGTGGTCCGAGTTGGCCCAAACGAACCTACATACATTATTGAGTGCATGGGGAAGACTGGATAATGCATCTAGAAATTTTCGATAAGGGTGTTAGAAAGTGAGGGGAGGGAAAGGTTTTATTACAAATGTAGATAATGTAGATAAGGAGTTAGAAGAAATTTCAAAAAATAAGAGATATGACGTAAGTGGTTCAAAGATAGAAGGTGTAAGTCAGAGGAGGAGCTTCTCAATATAGGCAAAATTGAGCAAACTAAAAAATTTAAATAAATCCTGAGGATATTATGGAAAAACTAAAAAAGCTAAATAAAGTGCAATGCGGCCGTCGTGGATAATATTACTACTGTACTATTTTTGAAAATTGCAACAGCAAGAAGGAGACATGTGATTAGAATTATATTCCTCAGATTATGGACATGAAAATGTACTAATGATTAGAACTGGAGAATTGAATTAGTATTTTGATCGTGAGAATTCAATAAGTTACGGTGTGAGGCTGCCACGCTGCATGTTGCAATTTTCACAAATCTTATAATTTTAAAAGAGCAATTCTTATGTATCAGAAACGGCTCCAACGATTTGGACGAAATTCCATATTCAGATAAAGTTTTGCCTTTCAGGTTTATTTAAATAAATAACTTCCCTGAAAAATAAAACGCGATTAACAAAAAAAATAACAAAATAATATTTCTGACGATGTTTTGCAACATCATAGAAATTTTAGGTAACAGTAATCCTGAAGTGGTTGCATGAAATTTCATAATCAGATAATTTTTTACTTTCCAAATTTAATAATATAGGTGTCATACTTGAAAAAAAACGTAATTGAATACAAAAAAAATCTAATGTCACGCCGTCCCGTAGAATTTTGAGGTACCAGTAGGCTTACTGGTACCTCAAAATTCTACGAGTAGTACAGCCAATAGCACAATGCAATTATTGTGGTAACCGTGACCGTGTCTTAAAGTTATTATTACCAAATAAACCAATGTTAGTTAAGTTCTTCTTTGATTAGATCAAGGAACTGTGCACTTCAAAATGCCTAGGAAAGCTTCAAGAATATTTTTTAACTTTAACACAAATTGAAAGACGCCGAGCGGTCATACAGGTACCAGTGATGTATTTAAGGTCGGCGGAATCGGTATTGTACCTTACGTTGCAATATTATTTATATTGAGTCTGGAGACCTGCTGCTTATCAGAGGACGAAATCTGAGAAAACAGCACCGGTAAATAAGGAAAGGTCTTTAAATAAAGTTGAAAATTAAAAGTCTGTAGACGAAGGTCGTGGTTGTTATGATGCCGAGAAGAGATTGGCTTTTGATGCATTTCGTCCGAGAGCACTGACTGGCACGTTTTGCTATATGTCATACTGAATGTAATCAAGATATTCGAACTACTATACAATGAGCATTGGATGTTGCTTTGAGGGTACATTAGTAGCGTAGACACAGCGCGTTAACATTGCGTTTGACGGATGCTACTATGGCGTGCAGCGCACATTACAAAAGCGAAAACAGTGACATAGAAAATATTGGCGGCACCCTATATTAAACATTGAATATTCATTTTAATTATTAATATACAAATTACGCCAAAGAAATGGACTTTTTTGTATTTATTGGTCGGGGACCAACAAATACAAAAAAGTCAATTGCTTTGGCGTAATTTATTTATTAATATTATCAGCAATTGAGGAAAATGATCCACAATTTCCAGATATGGAATATTCATAACATTGTATCCTAAATTAAGACAATAAGAACCAAAGTTTTTTATTATTTTACAGTAAAATCATTTGGCCAATTACATGATATAATAAAAGCGGATAATACCAGTGACTACAATATTTTAAGAGCTCCGATTTCTCCAGAAGAAAAACTCGTAATAACGGTAAAGTAAGCATTTATTTATTCCTTATTCATTTAATCAGATAAACCCAAGCTATGTCGTGATGAGTGTTGGTTCGGTGACGGAGCGCATTTCTGTGATCGCGGTGGCAATAAACACCACACCACTGTAGACGGTGCTGTGCGGGGTGGTGATGAAGCTGACCTAGCAGGCATATATGCAGAATATGGTGGCGCAGAACACAAATAATCATATTGATATTAACTCGCTTTGCAGCGGCATTATTTGATGAGGATTTTATGCGTTTTGAATAAGACTGAGCCCGGCCTCGGTAGCGTAGCGGCTAGAGTGTTAGCCCCACGTGCCGCTAGTCTCAGCCACGAGTCCGACCGAGGACATGGGTGTTAAGTGTAAGTGCTGTCTGTGTATGTGTGTGTATATAAATGTCGTGTCCGTCCTGTGGTGTTTAGAATTACTTGCAAAATAATATACAATGGAGAAACGCTCGAAACACTGGATGATCTGAAATTACACATGAGCTGGCTGTGTCGCATAAGAAAAGCTAAATGCCGTTTAAAAAAATAATAATAATAATAGTATTGAGTAAGTCAGTTTTAGTAATCAGAAGGCGATTCTCAAACATCTTTGCTAATGCAATATATAATAATTTGCTTCTTGTTCTTTAGCACTGAAAGTTTTTTTCTAAAATTTCGACTATTTGCTTATTTACTACATTTAGTTTTTGTTTCTATCTTGACCTTTTAATTTGTTCTTTAGTGGATGGCATCAAGTCTTCACTATCTGAACACTATTATCTTTTTCGAAGATTCAGTACTGAAATTGTATTCAGTATCTTTATTTGCTAGCGAACTTTTAAGAAATTGTAATTTTCTTAAATACATACATGGTGAATGTTTCGAAGGAACAGACCCTGATGAAGATTTTTCTGCTACTTGTATACTCTGTTGTGTAGTTGTCACGGCTACTTTTTCATTTTTTCAAAAGTGTGGATCCCCAAAATAAACAATATTTTAATTTTTGAAGGTATTTGGCTAACTACTGCTCGCTGGCAGAATTTAACTATGGATAACGACTCGGAAAATCAACTGTATTAAAAATTGTAGAACAAATAAATTGAAACCAATAACATTGCCGAAAACGACAACAGGAAAAAGGGGAAAAGATTTTAAAAAGCATGCTATTTTTTTCCAAATTCTCGTAACAGCGGTAAACATATAGAAATAACTCAACAACAATATTCCAGTTCACATTATTATAATTACAAGAATTTATTCTCTTCAGCCTTACTAGGAGTAATGAGAATTATTGTTTCGTATTAGTTGATATCAAATCGTATAACAAAAGCACTGATTCCACTATTTTACAGCAATCAGTTACTTACATAAAAAGTTGGTTAACAGCCTGAAGTCCATCTCAAATGTTGACAATACCCTACTACCTCACATTTTCATAGGTGCTTTTGGAATAGTAACAAATGTGATGCGGTGTCAAACAACTTACACAAATCAAAAACTATTTAATTATAGATTATCAAGAGTACAGCGTTATAATAATGCTCTTTTGGAATATTGGGAACAAATGGCGAATATTTCACAGATGTGAACTTGCTCACAATTACGGCCGGCTGCGCGATTATTCTTGACTAGTGTAAGCCCATGACCTTTTTTTTTTTGCGTATCTTCACGGGTCTAGAATAGTTTCAGTTTTTAAAATGAAAGATTATGACAGGTTGACCTGATCTGACCAAAAATAAAATCTCTGGAGCTTGAAAAACTCGGAAGCATTAAGAGATCTAGGCACTAAAAACGAACAGGGATGATAGCGCGATCGTATAATTGCTTAAATACAAAGTTGACTTGTATTTTACCCTTAATGTTCATTCTGCAAATTTTTAAAATACCTGTTTGCTTCAAAAGCATCATGTTGTTTTTTATTCACACTGGGCAAACACTCATAATGTAATCATAGGTCATAGTATCCGTAACGGCCAGAGAACTTAATACACATTCCATATTATTAAAAAGTTGAACAACTCCAGTGAAATGAATAGCCAGAATAGTTGATTCGGTAACATATTTGGTCTGATGTCCACTTAAAATAATCTAATAACTCACGTACAGCGAACATGAACAAAGACTATTAATGAAAGTAGTCAGTAAAATACCTAAAAAGTAAATTAACCGTAATGCATAAAGTTTGATCAAGCAACAACATTAGGTAAAGATTTAATTAAATTGAAATTTATCCTGAATGACAATTGGCATTCGTGGTTACAGCAGAGACCATGAGTAATTTTTTTTAAGTTTTTTTTAAGTTGCTTTCATTAACAATATGTTACTGAAAAGCAGATCCACGTTTTGTCAGCTGCAAAATTTATCAATATTTTTTTAACTATGAAACGCTACGAAAAGCAAATGTAATGAAAGTATTATGGCAATTAATTCGGTAGCAATTGCTTAGCTATTAAATTGTGTACATAACCACGAATTTCTTCTAATGGTATCTCTGGTCGCTGTTTTACCAGCGAAGGCTGACACGTGACACCGTTCTCCAGCCAATAGCTATCGAGGTGAGTGAATGAGTGAGCTTACGAAATTATATTATACATACCTGTGCATTGTATGATTCAACCGTTACAGTATATAAATTTAGAAAATGTGAGAGTCTGTGTGTGAGAACTACATGAATAAATTTAAAAACAACCAGGAAGACAGACTAGACAATGGAGACAGAGTTTTTCATCGCCGGAACGTTGTGTTTAACCAGCAGTATCATTCTGATAGTCTCCGAAGATAGATTTATTCGTATAGAACGCGAGAAAAACTTTATTATTATACAGGTAAACAATTTTTCACGTGAACTTCTGGATTTTTGCGAAATTTAAACAAAGAATTTCAACCATCATGAAAGCTGCATATTCAAGGAAACTTTCTCATCACAGAGAATGCATGAAAATAAATGTACGCTATTTTGTCTTAGTATTTCGCGCTTCAGTGTGAAGGGCAGTCACGTACCAGAGGTGCACGTTGCTGGGGAAGAACGCTTCCGCCGAAGCGGCAGGGTGCGTTATAGCGGAAGGCATATCGTTTCAGATTTGTTTTCCAGTAGATCTCGTCGCACATCCCTAGCGTATCTGTTTAATTGGAGATAAATCCTCACTTGTCACATACGACTATGTAAGAGTTGTCGACATCCAGGTGATTTGTTGGACTCGTTAGGATCGAAATCCGGGACGGCCAACATAATAAATCTAACTTCTACTCCTTATGTGAAGGTGTGGCACTGAAATTAATCCATCCCCGCTATTTGGGAACAACATATTTAAAGTAGTGCATAGCCAGTGGCGGAATAATCAAACCCTTAATTGGCCTGACAAGAGGCTACCGGGGACACGACATTCGTTTATGATTTACGGACAAACGAGTTCCCTCCAGTAGTGCAGCGGCGAAATTAATACGTGCTATGTGACTGGTTACTCTTGCATGCGCTGAGATCACACACATGATGTGGCCAGCTTGGTAATCAGTGATACGGCTGTGACACCATTAAGAGTGACGATGTCGCGGAACAAAGCATTAAGTAAGTACTGTACTTTCAAAAAATGGTAGTTATGAAACGAGGAAAATTGTTAACATTTACTAACAAAAATTTATATCTTTAGCATTGTATATAAATTACGTAAGAATCTACATTAACATTATAAATGCTACTCTGTTTCTCTGTCTATTTGTTAGGTTTTCATGATTAAACGGTTAAATCGATCTTGAGGAACTGCACCACTTTCGGAACCTGCCAGAAACTAGTACTAACTTGTTGAAATTTACATCAGTCGCTTCGTCAACATGTCCTCTTCACTTTTTGCGATCATACATTCCGGAAAAGTTGCCAGTAGTTTAATTAAAAAAATTCCGAAATATGACATTACGAACAGCCGTTACATGCCGCCAACGTTGAAAAAATCAGTGACAGTCCCTTAAAATGTTGATTTAATCCTTTGATGTAATGTTTTCATGCCTTTTCAGCTGTACTGCTTTATAAAAAGTCGCACAAAATAGACAAACACGCAATATTTCTTAATTTTTTATTACTTGGTCCAGGCCGTATTTCAACCTAACCACGATTTCTGTGACAAAGCTAAACTGTTTAGGTTGAAATGATCCCGGTACCGATAATTTTTATGTTATTTTAGCAGTGCTGAAAGCATTTAGCAGTTGCTCAGCCTTTCATATTTCGGAATTTATAATTAAATTCCTGGCAACGTTTCCGGAATGTACGATCGCAAAAAGTGAAGAGGACATGTTGTCAAAGCGACTGATGTAAATTTCAACAGGTTAGTACCAGTTTCTGACAGGTTTCGAAAGTGGTGCAGTTCCCCGATCTTGTTTAAATTTGACAAGAAATACTAAGTATAGCTTGGAAAGGAACAGGATCCTTTTTCCGGGATAAATAACATATTTTGTCATGAAATTTTGAAAACTAATCGAACGGTGACAGACAGACGGATAGCGTGTTATTTTACAAAGGTCACTCAGGCATTGTTACTCTCACATTCAGGTTGTGTATGATCTATTCATAAAATTCATGTATAGACACAACGTAGTATCCCGACTCCATTCCTTTTGGAATACCTTTTAACTAAATTACAGCTTTCTATATCCAAATCTAGGAATAAAATTCTAAGCCCACACGTACGAAGTCGCGGGTAACAGCCAGTAAATTATTATCTCTGACCCAACCAAATATCAGTAAGTAAAATCGGAAGTTTTAATTAGAATTTAGTTAAATCAATGTACCCCTCTCACACTTTATAGAATAATCTTGGCATTTTTATTGCAAATATAGAATTAAAAACTACGGTCCATACAAAAGCCTATTAAAAACAACATTTACAATATTTTTTATAAGCTCATACATATCATTATGACTTTTGAAAACAAGTACTCAGCAGTTTGACTTGTGTATAACGTGCGTAAGCTTCAAGAACATACAGTGTAAAGAACAGTTCGAGATCGAAGTTAAAATGGAGACCAGCTTAACACAAGACCCGCGACATTCAACATGTTTCGCTGACAGATTTCCTATAGCCCCAAACCTACAAGGATCTCAATCACAGATTTCGAGTGTTTCACATTCATCCACTCACTGACTGAGCTGGCAAAATGGAAAGTAGTAAACGTCATCTCACCTTTAATAAATAAGATAAAGCAATCCAACGAAAGGTCTTTCATTAGCCTGAAGGAAATTGCAAACAAAATAAATACTTCGATAGGTCACCAGTCTTTCAATTCTCTTAATGTTTTCAATCAATTTACACTATGCCATGGTTTATCTCCATACAATAGAACAGAGTTTAAGTCATTCACATCTGATGAAAGTTTTCACGCACAGAAATCAACAGGAAAATTTACGAAGTTGATTTAAATGTCTTACAACAGAAATGAAAACAGAGCTAAAATTCAGGTTCGTTTCTCCATACCCGATAGTCTATTCACGGTAGTATTGTAAGGGACACTTTTTTTGTAAATTCTATTAAAGTTTTATCAAAATTTCGTTCGATTCTTTCGTATGAGGAGTGTACAATTGAAACACGCGCTTTCTGTTTATAGATCAGATGGAACTTCGATTCAGCATATACTGCGTGCAGCTTATTCAGCAATTCAGAGAAGTCTAGCTGAGAACTAAACTGATTGATCTTCTCTCATTTGCCTGAGGTCTTCGAAAGAGATCATTTTTCTTGCCTTGGATCGACACTATCACCAATATCCGCTTCAGTCCCACCTTTGCTCAGGAGGCAAAGGCGTTTACATGCCGCGGTGAAAAAATCGGGGGACTCATCTAATCGTGCTAAATTAGTCCAGTTGCGTGCGGAAGTGCGTAAGGCAATGCGCGATGCGTTTAAAGAATTCCAAGCCAGGAATTTATCCGAAGATCTCATTACTAATCCAAAAAAGTTCTGGTCGTATATCAAAATAATAAGAGGCTCTCGTAAGGTTATGCCGTCGCTGATTAAAGAAAATGGTGAATTATCAGAAACAAGCGTAGAGAAAGCAGAAATTTTGAATGGTATATTTAAAAAGGCTTTTACGATAGAAAACTCAGAGGAGATACCGATATTTAACAATCGTACCGACAAAATTATGAATGATCTCGCTCTTGATGTCGATGGAATAACTAAACTGCTTATGAATGTAAAAACCAATAAGGCTCCCGGACCAGACGGTATTCCTACAAGATTCTACTCAAGATACGCAAAGGAAATTGCACCGTATTTAATGAAATTGTATACCGTCTCTCTGGATCAAGGAAAAATACCAGCCGAATGGAAGACCGCTATCGTAACTCCAGTGTTTAAAAATGGGAATGTTAATGATCCTCAGAATTATAGGCCGATCTCGTTAACTTCAATATTTTGCAGGATTTTAGAACATATCATCTATTCAAATGTCATGCGGTTCTTGGATGAAGGTGAGCTTTTAAATCCAAATCAACATGGATTCAGAAAAGGCCGATGCTTGCGAAACACAACTTGCACTTCTAATTCATGACTTGTGCCGAATTATAGATGAGCAATCCCAGGTTGATTTGGTTCTATTAGACTTTAAAAAAGCTTTCGATACTGTGCCTCACACTAGGTTACTTATGAAACTTCGCGGTTACGGCATATCTAGACAAATATGCGACTGGGTTGCAGACTTCCTGAAGGGCAGAACACAGTGTGTAGTTCTCGACGGTGAGCGTTCATCACTTACTGAAGTGGGGTCTGGAGTTCCCCAGGGAAGCGTGTTAGGGCCACTGTTGTTTCTCATATACATCAATGATCTATGCGACATAATAGGGGGGATGAAAAGATTATTTGCCGATGATGCTATAATTTATCGCGAAATCAAAACCCAGGACGACTGCGCTTTGTTACAAGACGATATTATGAAAATAATTGCGTGGTGTAAAGATTGGCAGTTGGAGTTAAACGCTAAAAAGTGCCAAGTCATGCATGTAAGTAAAAAGGTGACACCATTTAACTATGAATATACGATTAATGGCACTGTCCTTAGAACGGTAGATTCCGCTAAATACCTAGGGGTAACAATTCGTAATAATTTGTCGTGGAATGAGCATATCGTGAATGTAATGGGAAAAGCAAATCGTATGCTCCGATTTCTAGGTCGTAATTTAATTCAATGCACTCAGGAAGTTAAATCGATTGTATACAAGTCACTAGTACGTCCTCACTTAGAGTATTGTTGTTCTGTATGGGGTCCCCATCAAAAGAGGTTAATGGAGGCTTTAGAGAAGGTCCAAAGAAGAGCCGCCCGATTCGTGACAGGTATATATAGTTGGAGGGAAAGCGTAAGTGCGATGTTGAAGGTGTTAGGTTGGGAAGACCAGGAACACCGAAGGCGTTGCTCTCGACGGAAGCTAATTGAAAAGTTCAAGACAGATGTATTTCGGAATGACAGTCAGCAAATATTGCTACCAGCAACATTCATATCTCGAAATGACCATGAAAACAAGATAAGAGAAATCAGGGCCAGAACCGATTCATTTCTGTACTCATTTTTCCCACGAGCGATTAGGGAATGGAATAGAAAGGATTTACCGGGCGAGTAAACTTAAAATCCGACAGGAGTAGCTTTCGATAAAGCACTCCAGCCATCCTGATCTGGGTTTTCCATGGTTTTCCCAGATCGCTCCACGCGAATGCGGGGATGGTTCCTCACAATAGCCCATGGGCGCCTCCTGCCATATCCCTTATAACCCTTCCAAACCATAATCCTTTTCGATAGGTGCAATGCACCCTCCGCCACACACTTTTAGTGAATCGCGGAGTAACAATAATAACAATAATAATAACAATAACAATTCGACTTTGTAAAATTCACTAGTCAGGATACTTAGGAACATGCACGATATTTGTCGGTTTAAGTTTAATGTGCACTCACATTAAGACAACAGATTATCTATCCATCTATCTTCAATCTATCTACCTTCTATCTATATATCCTCTATCTATATCTATAAAACGAAAACCGGATAAATTTGAAAAATAAAATCTCAGAAACTACTGAGCAGATTTCGATGGGGTTTTCATCGTTTTAAAGCTTAGAATCCAAATTCAATTGTTTGGTATGTCTTATGATTCTACTTTACATAATGTTTGAGCATCAGATGAAATCCTCAACGTGTGGTGAAAAATACTGAAGATGGAACCACTAAAAGTGGCATACCCCTCAACTACAATCTCCTGACCATAGGCTACAATGAAAGCATCAAAAGCAGTTAAAAGTAATACCTATGTTGCATACTCCACGCTAAACAAAACTTGGAATATTTTGGCTGATATTGAAAGCTATTCTTCCTTTTAATTGGAGAGATTTAGTTTTTAAACGCCATAGATGGCCGTATTGAATGCGAGGAACTAATAACGAAAAAGCAACAGAGATTTTCTTTTACCATGATCTCTGGCAGTAAAACTACAATGTCTCTGGCCATCAGCATTATTTGCAATAATATTATTCTGGATTCACTTTTGATATTTGTATAAAAGGCTGATTCCTCGGACTTAAAATATCTGGCGTTTCGAGCAAAAAGTATATTCATTCACTTCGCAATTGAATCAAATGTGGGTTTCTGACATAATCTAGCGTTGTTTAGTAATGTAGTAATGCAGTTTCTTAACCATGCTGTCGCAATTTATAAGTCGTATTGATACCGTGAAAACTAAGTCAAAATCGACTCAGGAATTTTCAGGTAATGCTAGAGTAATCTGAACATAAATGTGTCGTAACGTTTTAAGATATACCTACCTTAAATTTTAACTTCAACCCGAAGCTTTCAGATTCTGAAAATTCATTCAAAATCTACGATATCCAAGCCACTGAAATTTGATAACTTTAATGGTCGATTCGTATGTATCTGAGAAAAGCGGAAAGTAAAGAACAAAATTTTTTGATATCTCAATGAGTTCTCGAGATTTATGTAAAAACTGAGGTGGTTTGGTTGAAAAGCGGCAAAGAAAAAAATTTCGCAAGCGCCATATTTGGTCATGAATTCTTCTGTAACTCGACGAGACAAATTGAAAGTAAAGAATACCAATTTTTGATAACTCTCTTAGTTCTCGAGATATCGTAACTCCGAATTAAGTTGGTTACGTTAACATGCTGCCTTGACCAGAAAAAAATTCACCAACGCCATATTTGATGAATTATTCTGTAACTCGACGAGACAAATCGAAATTTCATTTTTCGATACCTCTCTTAGTTCTCAAGACATCGTATCTCAAAATTGAGGTGGTTAGGTTGACATGCTGCCTGGTCCAGAATAAAAATTGCTCTTTTAATCTTTGAACATGCACAATAAGTGTTTTGTTTTCTTCTTAGTTGTGGCGGTTAGGTTGAAATATGACCTGGATCGAAGAAAAACGTCACCAAAACCCCAAGAAATAGTGTACGTGTAAATAAAATTCAACCCAACCTTGGCTTTGTAGGAGGCGGGTGAATCTAAGTATGCTTTAATTCTGAAAATGTTTGGCGTGAATTTTATGAAACTTTGTACACATGTTTCTCATTGCGTCAATAAAAAATAGCCAACTACACCGGGCAACGCCGGGAACTCTGTTAGTCATTTAATAAACAAGAGATTTAAGCAGATAACAGTAGTCAAACTCTTATCCGATCCTCCGAACTCACGTCAGACCACATATAGAGTGTCAGACAGTAACCAATAGCAGATGGTTTAGGAAAAGAAGAGGTTCAGCGAAAGTTATAGGGATTTATTAGCTCATAATCAACACGTGAAAACCACAGAAATGTTGACTCACAAGTATATATATATATAAATTCCAACTATGCACTCGTCCATTACAGTATTGCCTTCCTATATCTGAAGCGCTGGAATCTCACAGAGAAGCTGGGCCCCGTCTCTAATTATCTCGACGTTGACGAGGCGTAAGACGAGAAACAAAATATAAAATGAAAATTAAATAAATTAAAACAAAAAAGCCAAAAGATAATCCAGGTACCGAAATACGCGTTGCAACGATGGCAAGAACCACTTTTTTAGTACGTTTTACACTTCTGTTGTCGACATTTCTGAAAATGTATGAATCTCGCTCTACAGAACAGACCATAAACTACTTCCTGACTCAAAACCTGCTGTTGTGGGCTTGTTTAGTACTCAACAATATCAAAATAGTTTATGAATCCGTTCGCCACACATCGGAAATAGTGTAGATGAAAGTTGTGGCTTGATATTCAGTGTTGTCTGAAAGGACGCACAGAATGATGTTCAATTCAACTACATCACAACAAGCTAGAAAACGTGCAGCACCGCTCCATGTAATTAGTGAATAGTGCGGCTGAACAACATTTAACTTCGTAAAATCTGAATTATTACTATGCTTCTCAATTTAGAATAATGCTTAAGATTCTGCTCCTACTATTTCTCTAACCAAGTACTAAAAATATTAACAGTTTATTTAATCGCTCCCCCCCCCCCAATCTTATCAATTACAGGTAACGTCTCTTGTGTCTATTGCATTATCACAGCCTTTCAGTGTGCTAATACAGATTAGTATTTATTTGTTACTGTTTATGAATATCCAATAATTCTCATAAAGTGTTTTATTTTATATTATTGAAGATCTGATTATGAACAAGATTTGTGTCTGTAGAGATACAATGACAAATTTCCGTCACTAATCTAAGTGAAATAACAAACGAGGTGTCTCAGCTTCAGGAAACATTCCAGCAATCGTCACAGCTCGTTGGCGTAGAATTAAATAAATCCCATTTTTTCCATTGTAGGAATGTTGGAGTTGCCTGCTTGCGGCATTCCTGCAAGTATTTAACGATGATTTTTTAATGATATTTCTTCATAAAATATAGATATTTAATTCGCTAACAACGAGAAAATTTACTTAGAAACCATAACCAATTTTAGCTCCTTGACTACACTAAAAGTTCTATACTACTGCCTGATTCTACCAAACTAGTGCTAGTGAGTAACGTAAATGCGATCCACCCAACACTACAGTCCTGTACGACAATAAACCAGCGCAGGGGCCAAATAGTCTCAAACTGATTTGTTTCGACAATTTTGAAAAGCTCCTAAGTGAAGACAGAGTGCTTAAATTCAGTCCATAGTCAATGCACATCAAATTGAAGAACAGAAGTTCAATGTAGTGACAATGTACAAGTTCCAAGGATATTCCTCAATCATTAAAGAGATAATAAAATCCTTCTGACTGAGTGGACCACACGCAAACGGTGATTTGAGTCTCTGTCGATACCGTTGCTCTGAGACAGCTGACTTACGTTCTTTTCCTTTGATTGGCTCTTAAATGCGCACCAGAAGGAAATGGCCCAGCAAGTGGCGCTTAGCCGTGATTGCCACCATCTGAACTGTAATTTCGAGCTCTGAGTGCGGATCATTCATTATGCTGCTCCCATTACCAGACAATTTGGAGTACTTCATCTCCAACCGACTTTCGGCAGTCCAGTGGCCTCTTGATGTCTCTGTTGCTCGTGACGAACGAAATGACTCATTTTTTGGCACATGTGGCACAGAGCGAATGTTGTAGATTGAAAAGTGTTCCTTTCTTATTTAATTTTTTTTTTTCGCAAGGATTAACATCCCATAGGGTTACATAGTTCCTCTGAACATATTCAGTAGAACAGTAGTAAGTACTTCACCTGTCAGTATAAAACAACAGTGGATTCTAGAGTTGCGATGGTAATCTCGTGTTATGGACATTTTCCTTCTGATAGAAGTATCCTTCTGTTCACCTTGAGTGATTTCGGGAAAACATGGAAAAATCAAAATCTGGATGGCCGACATATGCATCTTGCAGCTGTTAAATGTATCACCCTCAAGTTTGAATTAGCGTCGTTAATTTCTTTTGGACTGCGATAATTTTTGTCTTAAACAATAAAATCATATAAATTGAAAAAGAGGTCGAATCTATTTTTTTTTCTGTACAATACATTATTAGTGATATTTTATATTTTCCGATGAATATTCGACTCCTCAGATCATCGGCTAAAATTTGTAACTGCTACTGAAAACTAATACGAATGTATAGTCTACAAGAACTGTACCAACTATCGGTCATTAGCAGATTCATACACAGGATGTGGTAGTGTATGTTACTTTCTTTTTATTCTGTGATATACACAACAAATGTAGCTCAGTATTTTCAAAAGCACATTGAGCAAAAAAAAAAGAATCCAAAGTCTTTGAAATACCAGTTCGGTGTGATGAGAGAGTGAATTCAAAAATCTATTCCATATAAAACTTTAACATTTTTACTTCTGTTTAGACCTGCATTAGAAATCTGCCTAAGCTACTGGCTAAGATCTCATAGTTAAAAGATTTTAGAGTTAGTTTGCCGCAGATCACGGAACGTTATGCTGTTGAAAGGTAGAATTGTGATTCATTTAGAATAAAAGTATAGCGCATAAAAAAAAAGTCTATTTTATCATGAATGTTTCAAGAGGAAAGAAACGTGAGGCTGATCTCGAACAAGCCTCGCGGTCAACACAGCCACACGCAGAAAATTCTTTCCGCTTGATAAAGGTTTAACCCAAAAATATTGTTTTTTTTTTGTGTTTATATATTATTTCGTCTTGTTGCGCCCTCCTCCATTCAACTTTGATGAATGATGGGTATAATTTATCTCTCTTTCTACATAAATATCGCCTCGCGGCAGTTCTTTCACTCCATTTTTAGTAACATTTTATTACACAAATTTTAGAGTAGGAGGAATTACTAAGTTTTCTCGACTTATACGGAAGCGCAAAATGAAGTAGATACTTAGAACATGGAAGAGATATTGCATTATTGCTTGACGTAATATCAGTTTTAAAATGGCTTAATCTTACTGCTGACATGTACCCCCTGCATCAATCACATTTTCCGACTTTTGTGTTTTGGAAAGATTTCTGTTAAAAGCGATGCTTATAGTTTTGCGCTTCGTTGACGTGGAGGTCATTAGGATCGGAAAAGGACAAAGTGCATGAAATGGGATGGAATTAATTCATGGACTTTTCAAAGAACTATCCCGACAGTCACCTGCAGTGATTTGTGGAAACCATGGAAAACCGAAATCTGGATCGCCCGATGGGGATTCAAACCCACGTCCTCGCAAATGAGAGACCAGCTGTTAAAAGCAAGAACACTCAATGATCTTCCACTATATCACAATTCATTGAAACTAATAAAACAAATGTGTAAAGTTGGTTTCTATCTATGTTTAATTTCTGCTAAACATAAAAAGGGGTGTAAGAGTTTGGGGGATACTATAATAGCCTCTTTCAACCATATGTCAACCTCTCCTTCACGTGGTGCACCCTGTTTGCACGGACGAGGCTCTGGCGACTGAAAGATTCCCAGTATAACGAGTCACCCACTGCTTGCCAGAGGCCTCCTAAAGGAGGGCGGAAGAGCGGGCAGCGGCCCCGGGCACCTTCATGCCCATGAGGTTGGAAACGGCCCCTCAAAGCAGATGAATCAGAAATGATCATAGGCATAGGGATCCAGAAGTCAAGCCACTGCATTAAAGACCCTAAGGGTATCCCGAGCCCATTTAATCCTCGTAAATTACATATAGTATGATGGCTTCTTTCTGCATAAAAGATTCCGGAGGTAAAATAGTCCCTAAATCGGATCTCCGGGATCGACCTGCTCAGTGAGGAGTCGTTGGAATGGATAGAAACATTCTACGAGTTGGAGCGTGGAATTTTAGAAGTCAGAAAAGGGCAGGTAGATTATAAAACTTAAAAAGAGAGATGGAAAGACTTAAGTTATATGTCGTTGGGATTAGTGAGATTAAGTGGGAGGATGCGGAGGATTTCTGATATGGAGAACTCAGGACATATAGTACACAAGCTGTCGGTGGAGTTACTGGTGCTGATTTGTAATGAATAAGAGGATAGAGAAACGAATGAGTTATTATGAACAGTTTAGTGACAGGATTATTTTGATAGGTTTAGAAACTAATCCCGCCCCCAACTACTTTAGTACAAGTGTATATTCCAACGTCTCAGGAAGATGGTGAAGAAATATAGAAAATATACGCTGAAATTGAAGAATTAATCCAATATGTGAAAGGGGAGGAAAATCTAATAATAATGGGTGATTGGAATGTGGTAGTGGGAGAAGGAAAAGAATACTGTAGGAAGTTTGGTCTAGGTGAAAGAAATGAGCAAGGAAGCAGGTTCTTATAATTTTGTGAAAGACGTAAACAAGTCGTGGCTAACACACTAATTAAGACTCTTCCATAAAGGATATACACCTGGAAACGTCCAGGAGATACAAGTAGATATCAGCTAGATTATATCGTAGTCAAACAGAGATTCAGGAATCAATTTCTTGATTGTAAAGCATATCCAGGAGCAGACATAGACTGTGGCCACAATCTGATAGTTATTAAGTGCATGCTGAAATTCTAGAGAATAAAGAAACAATACAAATTCCCTCAAGTATCTAAGCAAAATGAAATGGAACTTGCACTTAACTTCCGTCGTAGCAAAGCTAATTCTAAAATACGATTCATAGGTCGTATTTTGAGAAGTAATGCTCATACAAAGGAAATAGAGTACAAAACACTAGTGCGTCCGCATTTGGATTACTGTTGTGGAGTTTGGGATCCGTATCGCAAGGGATTGATTGACACGTTAGAGAAAGTACAGAAGAGAGCCGCTCGGTTCGTGACTGCTAGTAAACAGTCCTTACGAAAGTGTCCCAGAGTTGATACGTGGGTTGGGCTGGGATTGTTTGGCGGACAGACGACGTCGTTTTCGTTTGAATTTGTTGGAGAATATGTGAAAATCTTTAATTTACGAGTGCAATGAAATACTTCTTCCGCCAACCTATTTAGGTCGCAAAGAGAGGAGGGATAAGATTAAAGAAATAAGATGCGGTACTGATACTTTTATTTAGTCTTTCTTTCCTCGTTCTGTTCGGGATTGGAATGCACAGAATTAGTATTGGTGCTTACCACTCACAATATTTGTGAATTGCAGACTATAGATGTAGATTTAGATGTAGAAGTTACTGAATGGCATGAACAAAATACTGAAGGAAGAATTTGGACTAAACGTAAATCAAAGAAAGACAAATGTGATTAAATTTAGCAGTAATGATACCAATAATAGTAGGTTAAAGACAAAAATAGGGTCGGATGCGAGAGGAGAAGTAAGTGAATTGTGCTACCTGGGAAGTAAAATTACAATTGATGGCCTAAGCAGGAATGACGTTAAAAGCAGAATACCAATAGCAAAAAGAGCTTTCATGAAAAAGAGGATTCTTTTATTTTCAAATATTGATCTAGAAGTACTTTATGGTAGCGAAGCATAAACCTTAGGAATTCCATAAAGAAGAGAAATTGAAGCTTTTGAAATGTAGTGCTATAAAAGGATGCTGAAAATTAGGTGGACTGATAAGTTACGAAATAAACAAGTTTTGGAAATGATTGGTGAGAAAAGAAGTTTGTGGAAGAAGCTTACAGACAGATGAGTCAGGATAGCAGGTCTTATTTTGAGACATGCAGGATTGATTAATTTCTTAGTGGAAGGAACAGTTGAAGATAATAACTGCAGAGGAAGACAGAGACTAAAATCAAATAATAGAGGATGTAGGGTGTGGAGGATTACATCAAACCAGTCGAAAGACTGATGAGAGTAAAACAATTAAATAAATAAGAACATAAAAAACTAAAAACAGACAATGTAAACATATTGATTAATACGTCGGTTCCAATATCTGGCAAAAGCAGGAAATTCCCTAGAAAATGGTAGTCTGCACGCATTAAGTATATGTTTATGGAGTTGGTAACTTCCTATTATTATGTATTAGCTGATATGTTTATGAAGTTGGTAACCTGATTTTATCTTCGTATTATTATGTATTAGCTGATATGTGTTATGACCGCACATTGAGATGTCATGTAATAATAACGAATAAAAACGACATTATCTACTGGGAATTCTGTAGTAAAGTACTATAAGTTAGCACTACATTTCTATGCGAAAACTGTAGTCGTTGGGTACTTTCACCATTTATTGTGCAGCTCTTCATAATTGACGTAAGACGCATTTTCGCAGTAGCCACCAATGCGTAGCAAGAAGCAGGAAGCTTTCTCTAACGGTAAATAATTTGCTCCTGCTTCATTTAAATGTTCACTTATTTTCACCTCAATTTATGTGGTGATTAGAAGTAGTTAACTGATACCTGTACTAATTACATATAATTTTCGACACTGAAATCGATTACTCTCGAAACTTTCGTTTCTCCGTGTTGCACGCACTTTTTTATTCTCTGCAGAACCCCTTTCCGCATTAGGACAACTCACTAGCAATGTCTTTATGGCGGATCATAGTCTCGCAGTAAGCGTCATACAAAGCAAAGACGACGTGTTAAGACGTGGAAACAAAGTGAATTACGTACAAGACAAATATCATTCAATCCATCTACGAATGATAATTTATGCATGATACATAATACTGTCACTTGACTTTAAGTAATATGGAATCCGCATTTCAATTTAAAAACTGAAGCGAATGTATTATTGTATCAGTTGATTAAACACGTTTACGCAGGCAACAAGTAAACTTTTCCAGTTGACCGAATATATAGGTGAAAGTAACTATAACACATACATATATGATTTCAAAATTATGCACATGGCTTAAGCACCTAAATTAATTAGGGCCTACTACATAAAATTACGAAAAAGTTATACAAATCTTATACATCAGAATTCAGATACTTTATATGCTATTATGTCATAACGTATCCACAATAATTTTGTATTAATTGGGATGCTTGGATTGTTTAGTACCACCTGCCCTGACCTGTTTTTGATATTCCTGGTATTTTTTAATTGATTTCACTTACTGTTCTCGGTAATTATTAGTTTGTTCTGATCTTTTTCCCTTCCTAAGGACGCGGTCAGCATGAATGGCTAATCTAGCGAGTTGGTGGTCGTGCGTTTACGATGGATTAAAAGAAACACTTAAAAACAGGTTATTAACGCAGTGGAACAAAGTCAGTCGCACACATTCGCTCGTTTACGTGGAAATAAAATCTGGAAATAATTCTTTAGTCTGAGATATAAAACTTTTGGAATCAGTTCTCGAACCGTAACCATGATGTAACCTTTTAAGCAACTTTTTGTACAGTTTCCTTCTTTTCATTTTTTTTTTTTTTTTTTTTTTTTTGTCTACTAAACGTCACTGTTTGGTAATGTGAATAATTGTAATTAACATTAAATAACGTAAAAAAAGGTTGATTCTATGGAACCAATAATATCTTGTAATTTTCACTTTTTTGTCATAAGTTATTACATTATTTTGAAAATCTATTAAATAATCACTAATTTTTAAGTTTTTAACAGATTTTAAATTTATTAATTTACTTTAGTATAACTACTAATTTCTGCGAAGATTGAATCCATTCACTGAAATTACTATTTCCCCTTCTCAAGTTTCTAACAGATTCTTCTTTTTTTTTAAGTTTTGCATCTCACCGACATCAAGACTATTAGAGGCGGCAAAGGATTGAGGGTGGGGGGGGGGGAAACCATGGCCTGTTGCAGAAACCATCCTGGCATTCGTCTGGAGTGATTTCTGGAAACCATGAAAAAGTTAATTCATGATGGCGAAAAGAAATTATTTATTTACTTTATTATTAGGTCAGGGAAAAGTAACGCGAAATGTTCTTGAGGTTTCCTGGTAAAACTGAACATTTACTTCTGTTTTCCTACAAGAAAATTCTTGGTATAGATTTAGCGAAAAAAAAATTAGTTATCTTCGATTTTCTAACTGAAATTAACAAGTAACTCCTACTGTGGCCACAATTATTCCGACAAGAGTTCATAACATTTTCCCAAATGCACTAAGCAGTCAAGTACAGTACGTATCCACTATGGCTGCACAGGCTGAGTAACCTTCTCTCGTGTCATCAGTTACAAGGCAATGAGACCATTGTCTTCATCCCATTATATTGAGCGAGACCATGAATGTCTGTACACAAACTCAGTCACAGTAATTTCACTGAAAGATGTTCAGCCATGTTCCTCACTTACTGTATATTAGAGAACTCGGTAAGAAACCAAACTACTCCTGGCTTTGTTTACGTTATATCTCAGTTCCTAACGAATCTAACCGTTACATCAAACCATTATCTTTGGCTTAAGGTAAGCTCACCAATTGTCTACGCGTTAAGATTTTTTATTTTTTTATTTTCGAAACCTCTGACCATACTATTTAATAAATATGCATTGTAAGGTCTTTCCCTGCATTCTGAACTTTTCTGTTTCATTATTTATAACAGTTCCTGGAAAATCTTAATGCAAACATACATAATTAAAAAGAATTGAATCTCTGCATTTGCCCTTAAATCGACATAATGAATTAGACAGGCTCCTAAAGTTGACGCAATCTGTACTTGAAGTCGTCACCCTTTTCATAGCCCTAAAGTACCATCAAGATTATAAAAGAACAAGAGTTGATGAAAGGAGATCGAGATGAAAGTTGAACGAAGGGTCCTAGCTAAAGTGGAAGCAAGCAATTCCAAATCCAGATGGTGTCTCATAATTTTCAAACTAAATCACACAAGTCGTGAGCTTCTGGGGAATACTCTGAGAATCTACTCAACTTCACAAAAAAAAAAAAAAAACGCAAGTCAGAGCTATTTAACAAGTGATGGATTTTACTATCTGCCTAAGACATAATATACGTAACTACAGGCTACTAAGTATGACGTATGTACGGAGACAGACACCGCGTGTCTATTTTAGTTCCCGAACGCAGCAGCGTCGCGTACGAAATAACTAATTGTTATGAACGGCACATCAGGATTTATATTCGGCACATAGGGCTTCAATAGTAGAAATATTCTTGTCGTTTGAACTATTAAAGCATACGCTTATTTATTTCTTCGCGATCGCATTTGCATATTCAAGTTCAGTACAAAATAAACTTATTGTTAGATTAACTAAAAATTTAACTACTTTCCGACGTTACGATTTGGCTAGCAATATACGCGCTTCCGACTATAATAGACGTTCTTCACTATAGACTGATGAGACCATCACCGAACGCATAAAGCTGACAGTGTTGCTGGTTTTATAGACGGTTTTCTGGATCATCGTATTCCCTTAAGCTCCAACTTGATACAATTTTATTTCGACTATAAATGCACTGTCGGCAATAGGAACTTTCGCGTTATGTCGACCGTATTTCCAGTTTTAAACACTCTTAGAGTCTACATTAATGTCATGAAACTAATGCTGCAGTCATAGATGGTTATATGGTTGAAAGTACCATAGATTAAGGACGACCTGTTCTAAAGGAACGAATTGTGAAACATATAAAGTTTTTGAAAGTCTCCAACTATTATTTTCTGTCTTATTCCTTTTGCTGAATGAGTAAGTTTGAAGTGGAGATTAGGTATCGCTAGAGTCGATCCAAAAATAGTCCCTGCAACATTTTATACAACGACTACTGAATGTAGTAGGCACCTTAGATGAATAACTATATACCGGAGAAATGCAATGAAGTTATAACATGTCCAACTCACAAGAAAAATGATCGAGATGTACTAATCAGTATTAAACTCTTCCCACAAAAATATGTAAAAGTGTGAACAGTAGATTTACCATAAGTATAGAAACTTTTGTTTCAGATTCACAACAAGGTTCAATAAAGATATACAATTTGCTGATAGCATCTTAACATTAACAGCATGACAGAAAAGAAGTGAACTTAATTTAGGAACGTACTTCTTATTCAAACTTTATGAAAAAACTTATAACTGTGTTAAAAGAGATATTTTGTAGCCTACATACTAACACCACAAGGTTCTCCTATCTATGATATAAAGCCATTATGTAAAAACACCATCAAAAAAATGAGAACTGATAACACTAGTAAAATTAAAACGAATATAAATCAAACTATCAATAGATAATACATAAATACAAGATAAAATTTATTTTTAGGCAATGATACAGTAATTACACTTTTATTTGCTGATGATCAGCTTATTACAGGATGTTAGAAACACCCATATGAGACAGTGCATGAACTGAACTATGTAGCCAACACTATAATTTGAAAATCCCGTCTGAAGAAACTAAAGTTTTGTTATTTAGAGAAAGATAACCAACTATAGCCACAAATGTAGCTACATTATTTACAACATATCAAAAGCTCCTTCAAAACCAAGCCTGATGTGTGAGTGCTCATGTCGGGCATTTTGGAAGACGAGAGTTTGACTCTAAACTTCCGGTTTCTTTTGTTTTTCCGAATTCATTCCAGAAGACTGCTGGAATGGTTCCTGCAGAAAGCCTATTTAAATGTTGTATTGTCATTTATCATTCATACTAAACAGAATCTAAATTTCTAAAACACAAAGTACTCCCACAAATACATGAAAGTCACGTGATTCTTGATATGGTAACTCTACTTCATCTTGTCTCTGACGGCTGATACACTTTTTTTATTATCATTTTTTTATTTATTTGGGTTTTTTTCACTTACTTTTGCTTTCGTTAAAAACTAGTTCCATATGATTCAAGTTCGAAATTCTCTCTCTTGTACAGGATGATTCCCCATACACGTGCAATTACTTCTGTTCTTCATTTAACGACTTTTTTCTAACAGTTTTATGATAGTACGTGTCCCTGATTTCACTTTTCAGTAGTCTGTTTCCCACATAAGAGCTATGAGTAAACATTTGGCAATCTAATGAATTGCGTGAAATTTTACTCTCCGCTAGTCGGTTGTGAATGCCAGTGGCCACTTGAAGTGATACCGACATTAGCGGGTATTAGCTGCCGTACAGGGATATAGTTACGGCCATTAGAGAGCATGACGCTGTAGGGTTAAAACTTCCGGAACGGTTTCTCTTCCTCTACTTTTACTGTTCGCTTGCGTCTCCTTTCGGTTCCTCCTTAAAGGACGATAATCTCCAACTTCTTCTGTGACTTATAATGTGGCATACTTATTTCCAACAGAAGCCGTCTAGTTTATCATTAATCAGATGAGCTATAATAAAAAAATTAAAATAAAGTAATTGTTTAAATAACCGCCTTCGAAAAAAGCACACTAAAAATTTTAAAATAATTTTATACCTTGCTTAGAAGAAAGTAAATTTATATGGACAATATTTTACATTACTGCTATTGGAATTTTTAAATTAATTAGTTATTTTTGGAGTCAGTGTCAGCTGTCACTTCGTGAAGATCCAATTACTAAACTGTATTTGGTGTTCGAGGCGTAACTGGGAGTACGAACAAAAATTCCTAATATTTTACAGCATGCAGTGAACAAGATATTGTTATTGCGGGAGACAATTTAGGGAAACAAATTATACAGTATTTTAATCTGTGGCTCAGCCTCAGTAGTCGTCCAGGCATATCTCTGGCGCTACAGTGTCAGTTGGTAGGCTGCATCATGAAGTAAACCCTTTACAGTTAGTATTGTAATGAATTAAGGTATTGTGGGGATGGGTGATGATTTTTAATTTTTGAATATTTCTGTTGACAAGAATCTCAAAGTTGCCCGATTACAAGAAAACTGACACTTGATATATATTTTGTTCTGTTGGCATTTACACCGCATAATTATCATTAACACAAAATCAATGCTAGATATCGAACAAAAAAGCTTAGACGTTACAATTGGCCGATTAACCAAAGCAAACAATGACTGAATTTAATGTTAATATGATTCAGGAATTATCAAATTAAATTAAATATTAAAGATATGAACAGATCATGCATATGTCGTGATAACAAACATCAGCAATTAAACCATATGCACATGAACATGAAAGTTAATCTCGGGCGCCGTAATTACAAGTAAACATTATGGCACTTATGATATGCAAGGGGCCTCCACAACACATAACGTTCTGAAAAATATGCCAACTAGGTCAGAATGATTCTGCTTGATGAGCAGAGGTCTTTATCTCAAGTCGCTTACGGGTCTTTCACAGTCTCAAGAACCAAATGAAGCATGACTTGGAGTGAGCACATTACCATCTCGTAGACGGCGTTAATGATGATTGCAGTGCAGCCTATCACTGTGCGATATCGTTCCTGCGATCAGACGAGGATCACCAGCCAGCGGTCATAGCCCGGTCACTGTACGACTCCTTCCAGGGTCGAACCCTCTACCCCAGACTGCGTACCAGGCCAGAATACTCTTCTTGGCTTCCCCTCGGTGAAGAACATGCGAGCAGAAAGAATAAGCCCTCCTTCAACTTATGAGAACCCTAACGTTACGTTTCATTGGCAGGACAAGCTTTCTTGAAACCACGTGGTGTCACAGCACACTGCTATTCGCGACCCTTGTCGGTTTGGGTGGGAAGGCGCTGGTCGGTCTTCACAGCTTCGCTACCCACACCAAGGGGCAATGCACCTGACCATTACCGGCGAAGGCGTGGGGACTTTCTCGCTGCCCATTGTCCCTAGCATGGTGTGGTTGGGGTGGCGGATGAGGGCTTCGGCTCAGGTGCTGCATAACACTCCAACCCGGTCGGTGGACCAAACATCTGTACTTATGCCCATTGTCCCTGTGACGTCGCTTAGGCAGGGTGGCTAACGGTACCACTTCCGACCATCACCTTGAGTCGAGGCCTCCAGTCCTCACTCCAGACGGAATTCTTACACTCGCAAATTTGCTTTGAGTCCTCTCATATAAATAACTTTGCATATTATTTTAACAATTTGGGTGGCCCAAGATCAGTATAATCTAATCTAAGACCTGACTAAATTAATGTAATAAAATAATCTGAATGATATACAAATTGGAGTGTGACGTAAAAGCACCCCACTACAGTATAATATCGGCGTATCATCTGTATTTTTCAGTTTTGCTGAAAAATGTTTCTGGCTTAATTGTAGGTAAGTAGTAACAGGATTTTTATATATTATTGTTATTCATTATTGTTTATATCTTTTTGTTATTCTTGCTTTGGTTGGCACCGACTCCAAAAATAATAGATTTACTTTCTTCTAAACAAGGCATAAAATTATTTAAAAATTTGTGTGCTTTTTTAAACAATTATTTTATTTTTAAATTTTTTAGTGGTATTATAGTTTGTTTTTATTTTTAATATGCCGCAGCAGTTCTCATTATGCGAACTTCCTGGTAGATCAGTTGTTAAAGCGCTTGCTTTCTAAAGAATTCTGTCTTTATATACCACAAAAACTTCCAGAACGAGGTGAATTGGATGCTGTGTTAAGGAATGTCAGTTTAAATTTTGGTCCCAGATGTGTTTCAAACTAATCATAACATCAGTTTAAGCAGCCACTCGATAATCAAAAGATGTAACATCTGGGCATTAATACATACGACATACACAAATCTGTCTCTGGAATATACCTGTTTTTCCGGCATCACAGAGAAAATATAGATTTTTAATTGGTTTTCACAACGTGGAAGCGTGGGGTCCAAGTTGAAAACTGAGGTACATGTTAACACATTAGGAAACATTTATTTTATCAATATTTTTTCATGACTTAAAAATAGCTTAATTGATTTTTACGGGGTTTAAAACTGTGGATTTTCGTAAAGAACATTGGAAATTAAAAGGAGTGGGGATAAAGGGGTAGGGGGATTGGGCTTTTGTATATCAACAATAAACGGTCTTTTCTGATTGATTTAGAGTGTACGTGTGTAAATTTATGTTGTAGGTATGTATAAAAAACAATTAAGTGGTATAGAGGCGAAGAGTAGTTTGGTTTTTGTAAAGCTAGTGTGGGCAGTATTTTTCTCTTTGCTTTAAAGTATGCATTTGAAAAGTTCCATCAAAACCAGATAAAAACTGTAGCTTTGTGTAAAGAACATTTGCATAAATAAAATGGAGTAAGGGAGTGAGTGGTTGGGTTTTGTAAATAGAATGTAGACACTAAGTTTCTCTTTATTTTTAAGTATACATATGCAGTGTTCCATCGAAATCTGATAAAAACTCTGGTTATCTGTAAAGAATATTGGAAATTAGGAGAGGTGGGGGTAGAAGGGAAGAGGGGTTAGACTTCTGCACCAAATTTAAACACAGTTGTTCTATATATTCGTATTTTAAAGTTTACGTGTTAAAATTTCCTTCAGAATCAGATAGAAACTGTAGCTTTGTGTAGATTAAGGGGATGGAGAAGGGTTTGACTTCTCTAAATCAAATGTAGGAAGTATTTTTCTGTGTGTTTTGAAGTATACATGTACATAATTCCTTCAAAATCAGATAGAAACTATAGGTTTCTATAAAGAACACTGACGGTAATTAAAGGGGTAGAAATGTGGATAGGGTTTGCATTTTTGTGAAAGTAATGTGGACAGTATTTTTCTTTTTCCCTTTGTTTTAAAGTGTACGCATGCGAAGTTCCACCGAAAAGGGATTAAAAAGTAGGTTTGTACACAAATCAAGGGGTGTAAAAGGGGAGCTAGGGTAGTTTTTGGATTTTTAGTCCATAAAAAAATACATATATGTGTCAACTTTCATAAAGATTGGTAAAATGGTGTCCACTGTAGCTTTTTAAAAAGAAAATTGACAAAAATCAAATGGGTGGAAACAGGGAGAGGGGTTCAGTTTTTACAAAGAAAAAGTTGAAATTATTTTTCTCTTTGGTTTGTAGTAAAAGTGTGCTAAGTTCTATCTAACCGGATAAAAACTGTGGGTTTGTATAAAAACTAAGCAGTTTAATGGGGACTGGGGAGAGGGGGTGGTTTTGGAATTTATTGGTCAGAAACCTTCTTCGTGAAAAAATAAATATGAGCGCCAACTTTCATGGTAATCGGTCAAACGGTGTCGATTGTAGCTTTTTTTATAAAGAACATTTACCAAAATTAAGGGGGTGGAAGGAGGGAGAGGTGTTGAGCTTTGTCAGACTAAATGTTGACAGGATTTTTCTCTTTATTTTAAAGTATATATGTGCAAAGTTTAATCAAAATCAGATAAGAAATTTATGTTTGTATAAAGTTAAGAGGGAGATGGGGTGGTTTTTTAATTTTTTTTTTTTTTTTTTGGCCAGAAACCTTTTCCATGAAAAATTACAAGTAATTGCCAACTTTAATGGAGATCAGTTAAATGGTGTCGGCTGTAGCTTTGTATAAAAAAGATTGACAAAAATTAAGGGGTTGGATGTGGGGAGAGACGTTCAGTTTTTTCAAACCAAAAGTTGACTATTTTTTTTTATTATTATTATTTTTGTCTGTACATGTCCAATGTTCCATCAAAATCGGATAAAAAATGTGGGTTTGTACAAAAATTAAGGTGTGTAAAGGGGTGGAAGGGGTGGTTTTTCAATTAAATTCATTTGGGACCACTTAGGAGGAATACCCTATCAACTAAAAAAATTCATTTAAATCGGTTCAAAATTGGAGAAAATATCGCTGAACATACATACAAAAAAAAAAAAAAAACAGTTAAATTGAGAACCTCTTCCTATTTTTGAAGCTGGTTAAAAAAAATAAGCTGTGATGCATTGTGGATCCGATATTTTTATTTCACTCAATTAAATAGTAATACGGGGATAGTTAAATACCACGCATATTTTTCTCCTAGCATTGGTAATGAGCTAGAAAGTTGAACTGGCTTGAATCTAGTAACTCATACGCTTTGATTATACATTCAGTGATGTTAAAATTCCAGAACGCCGATTGGTACATTGGGTGAAAAAAAAAAGAGAATCGTATATGATAGCAGTTAGACGTATGTGGCTCTGACTTAAATTCATCTTAGAGTAATCCTAATTTGTCTTGAGGATACAGTAGAGAACCTCTTACTTTGCGAATGTTGTGTAGCTTTATCAACCAAATATTAAAGTTCCAATTGTTAAGTAGGCCTACTAATTTTCTTCAAAAACTTTATACCTCTTAAAATCGTGACAGAAACTGCGCAATTCTGTATCGTTAATGTTACTGTAAGAATTTTTTCGGTTTTTACCTTCTTGATACAATTTAAGTAGATGGCAATTGAATGCTAAGCCTAGGTACAAGGTGCTTCAACGAGAAATCTGTCAAAAATTATTCAGTTAAATGAAAAGCATCACGAGTCTTATTCAACGCAAATGAACTGCATCCTTAAAATAGAAGTATTTTTCACAAATACAATATTTGAAAATATGCTTACATGTACTAATAAACTGCAAGATAATCATCATAACTTTCTTCAAACTACGGCACTAGATCGCATTTTTCTCGACCTCGAGTATTTTTCGTGTTGTGATCGATGAAACTGAAAATTCAAAATAATCGAGTTCTTAGAGGTGACACTGCCTGCTTACTGCTAAGAAATTATATTAGTAAATTATCTGGCTTTGCAGTTAGTTTAACTTCATCACTAACACAAACAGTAAATAGAGCACGTAACATCCGAAATTAGAAATTCCGTTATTCAATAAAACTGATTCAAATAAAGACCTGTCCCCGTCATTGAAACTGATCAATAGTGTTGCTAAGCCATTCATATTCAGCCAATTGCTTTTACGTATCATTAACCACCTTGACAGCTTTTGTAATATCCTCGTATTAGTGAATCCATCAGTGGAGAGCTCCAGCAAAAATATGCTCGTCCAACCATTCATATTTCAGTTTTCCATGGTTTTCCAAAATCACTCACCAAACTTTGTATCGTTTGCCTTCGTTTGTCTCGAAGCGTTTTCCTCAAGAATACGATCTTCATTGTGTATAACAATATGCTGTGCGCATAAGCTCTATCGTGCTCCTTGCATGTTTCTTTGCCGCATCTATTGCACTGATTCCCGTGTAACCAAGTTTCAGGGACTTTTCTAGTTTAGTTCCTGATCCACAAAACTGGTGTATAGGTAAGGTACAGATGCCTCAGTTGACCGCTTAGTTAGAAATACATGATCCGTTTTTCTTCGTAGGAGGTATTGTTAATAATTAAGACACTTTTCTTGTTTGCGTACTCATATACAGCAAGCACAACCACATATTTTTTATCAATATGCGGTTCATAATAACGCGTGTAATATTTCGCGTGAACAACTTGAATGTTCCTTAATGTACTACTTAGCGCAATCGAAAAAATGGCTGCTGTTCCTTGAAACAATAAGGGGAATCGTGTTCAGGCCATCAAACTGAGGAAAAACTAACATTATGTTTTTCTTCATGGAACGCCACCGTGAACGTAAATATTAAAACCTGTATGTTTTCCAAGTCATTGTACCAACCAAAGTACCATTTGTTATGTGAAATACAAAAATTCAGTAAAAAGATTCAGTATTTTATATTTGGTGATAACCAAAGAGTACCTCCACGCAATAAAGTACCTTGAAATTCGGTGGGGTATTTTGTGAGAAAAGCAGAATAATATTTCAGATTATTTTTATATTACCAGTTAGTAAATTTATTGTGCTTGTGCCTGACGTATAGTAGGATACTGAAACAGCTGGTTAGATACAACGCTAATCTGAAAACAATCTTTACGGAAGATGATACGGACCTCAAACACATTTAGAACGACCACTTTTAACACTGACATGTTCAATGAGTTGAAAACTACTGTGAATACTGCTAGAATGTATACAATTATACACAAAAGCTGAAACATTGATCATGACAGGTACACAACATCTTTGAATTAATATCTGAGAATACTTACTACCACCATAGTTACAATCATGGAAAAATTTGTTAGAACTTCATTACATACGAAGAGTGTGTTTGTGTACATCTCGATAAACACTTCTCACAAAATAAGGTAGTTTGGATTGCCAGTTTAAAATACTCAAACATACTGCTAACCCCACTGAGTGGACTATGTCGCGAAAAAAGATACGTTGGTAACATGTAGATGCTATAAAATATATACAGGATTTAAAAACGGTAGAAGTGACTGTGGTTGTGCCTTTTGTCTCGTGATGTGGATTACAAGAAACTCCATAAGTTGTGTAATCTCATATAAATCACTTCCAATTGACGGCCAAAAGGATAATTGTAAAACTGATCTCGAATTAAAGGGAGAGAACACCAATTAAAGTGAAAATATTTGAAAACATAATTTTTCATCTGCTCAGTCTAAATGCTACACCCCCAAACCTTCCGACAAATATAAATGTCAAGTATAAAATTGTTCAGTAAATACCCACAAGCTTCAGTCTGTGTGCAAACACGGAGGCGTCAACAACAACCAAAGTATCAGGAATGCTATTAGTCGAATTGGAGAAGAGAAAGACCTTGTCTGAACAGTTTTTCAGTACTTAAGACCAGTAATGGATACCTTAGAGAACTTTTTCTTATCTGATTAGCAACAGCATTCTTCAGGTTTGATTAAAGACAGCTTAAGTCATAAAGCCAAAAGGAGATAGACTGTTTGAAGTGTCAGAGATAAGAATAATTCAGTAATAACTGGAAATTCATCATTCTCTATTAACAAAGATACTATCGTACTCGATGCTAACGAATATTAAAGAACACAAGGACTAATGACACTGTAGTTTTTAAGAAAACCCAAAACATATACTGCCGATAGTAGAAGAAACTATTTTGAAATATTAAACTACACGAGTTCCCATAGCGTTAATTGCATTCCATCATGGTAAGTTTTCAAACCTATAAAACAGTATAATCTTCTTATATGTATGTCGGATCGGGAGTATGGGGCCAGCTAAGTGATGTTGCCTCGATGGTCAGGCAGGAAGAGTTCCCGTGTGCTTTTTTTTTATTTTTTTTAATCTTTCATTCCCCTGGCTGAAGGGAGAGCGTTCAGCTCTTTTCAGCTATTCGCGTAAACATTTATTATTTTTTGTGCGCTGCCCTTTAAGTAGCCTCTCGTAGTTGTGACTGCAGTCACTGTGGCGCTGGCATCCTGCTCGCTGCGTCTGTGCGCCATCTCTTAGCTAGTCCCATACTCCCGATCCAACATATATATAAAAATCAATTTACGTTTGTTTGTATGTCCCCATGTGGTCCTAAACCGTTCATCCGATTACGGCGAAACTTTGGTGAGTTGTCGAGTGCAAGTCGGAGAATATTCCTAAAAAATAAAATCTCCAAAAAACCGCCTCCTAATCCCCACAACACCCCATAATTAAAAGAACCTACAGATTTTATCCGATTTCTACGGAAATTCGCACATGTATACTGTAAAACAAACAAAAAAATACTGCTTACATATGATTGCCAAAAACGCTTCCCCCTCCCCCTTCCCACCCCTTAATTTTTTACACAAACCCACACTTTTTATCAGATTTTGTTGGAACTATGCACACGTATACTTTAAAAAAAATAGAAAATACTATAGACATTAGATTTACAACAACCCATTCCCTCTCCCCCTTTCCACACCAAAACCAACCCCTATTCCCCCTTACGCCCCATAATTTAAAAAACCTACAGATGTTATGAATTTTCATGGAAATTAGCACACATATACGCAAAAACAAACAGAAAAATACAGTCTACATGTGGTTTCCAAAAACCCAATTCCTCTCCCCCTTCCCAACCTCTTAATTTTTACTCAAACCCACACTTTTTAACTGATTTCGATGGAACTTTGCACATGTATACTTAAAAAAATAGAAAAAATGTGGACATTAGTTTTACAAAACCCAATCCCTCTCCCCTTTTCTACCCCAAAACCACCCCCACTTCCACCTTGCACCACATAATTGTTTAAAAAAAAACACAGATTTTATCCGATTTGGATGGAAATTACCTTAAAACAAACAGAAAAATACTGTCTGCATATAGTTTCCAAAAATAAAACCCCTCTTCCCCTTCCAAACCCCTTTATTGTTACACACTTTTTATCAGGATTCGATGGAACTTTGCACAGGTATACTTATTTAAAAATGGAAAAGTACTGTAGACATTAGTTTTACAAAAAACCAGTCCCTTTTCCCTTTTCCACCCCTTCATTATTGTCAATGTTCTTTATACAACACTACAGGTCCTATGCGATTTTGAAGGAATTTTGACAGGTATACTTAAAAAAAAAAACGAAAAATACTCATTACTTTTTTACTTTTAGTTTGCCAAAGCCCAACCCAACCCCCTCCCCCTTTACAACTCACCTATTAATATCCAGGGATCTTTATTTAAACCCACAGATTTTATCTTATTTCGATGGAATTTTGCATTTGTATACTTTAAAACAAGGAGAAAAATGTTGTTTACATTTGATTTTAAACAACCAACTAATCTCCCCCTTTACCCAAAACCTCCTAATTTTTGTCAGTATTTCATATACGTTCCCACAGTTTTTAAATGATATCGATGGAAATTTTCACAAGCAAACTGTAAAGCAGACAGAAAAATACGGTCCATATTTAGATTGCAAGAACCGAAACCCTCTTCTCCTTTACCCCCCCCCCCTTATTTTTTGGCAATTTTCACTATACTACTTAGTTTTTATCCGATATCGATGGAACTTCACACACGTATACTTTAAAACTAGGACAAAAATACTGTATACATTTGTTTCCCAAATCACAACCTCTCATCGCCTTTATTTCCTCCTTTCTTGATTTTCAATGTTCCCTACACTGAAATTATTCAATGTGGACGGAACTTCGCAAATGTATAAATTAAAGCAAAGAGAAAAATGCTGTCTTTCTTTGGTTTACAAAACTCACTCACTTTCCCTATCACCCTAACTAAGAAAAATTTACATCCAGTTTTTTGAAAATATCTCGAGAACGCTGGGGAAATTAGACAAAGTAGATAGTAACATTAGTAAAGTACACATTATTTCCTGTTGAACAGCATTGGACATATTACGATCGGACAATTACTGACCAACGAATTCGAACTTGAATTTTAAAAATAATTTTAAAGTGTTTGTGACAACACACAAATCTACAGTTTTTATTTGATGCGAAGGAAATTTGCACACAAATGCTTTAAAATAAGTGAAAATGATATTTATATTTAGTTTACAAAACTGCACCCGTTCTCCCGTTTCACCCCTCTCAAGGCTGATTTACACATGCAATTTTTCTCTGTTTAGTAAATATCTCCAATACAAACTCAGATTTTTTGTGTATATGCTAATTGAAATCACCAAAAACTTTGCATTTCCAAGATCATTGCAATAAACTTGAATTTTAATGAAACAGTAATTAAAATTTATACATAAATATCTAATTTTTACTAAAAACAAACTCTATAATGAATTCATTTAACCTATATGTGTACTAAAGACTAGCAATAGTGAAGCATTGCCGGGTCTGCTAGTATAATACAAATATAAAATCATGATTTCTCAACTTGAACGTCAATCAGGTTCTGACCTTTCCCCCAGGAAGGAATACTTGTATCGGGGCCAATCAAACAAACTTCAAATATTACTTATACGGTCGACTTTAGCAGGACTTTCGGCGCATTCCAGTGAAATTATATCTGTGATTGAAAAACTTCATTAAAGAGATAATGTATATCAAATAGTAGCAGAACTGCATGCAAAAACGAGAACTAATTTCCTCATAAGGCATGTAATAACCGAAAAGCTTGACAATCTATGACAAGCTGATACTGTGTAAATGACAGCGTACTATCATAAAAAAAAATTACAAGTATATACTAATGGTAACTTATACAAATACAATTTTTTTTCCGTAGGCTCAACAAGACAGGCACTGTGGTCGTCACATTTATAAAGAGTATCGTATGTCTTGGTGGTCTCCCTAAAATTTACAGACCAACAATGGAAAAAAAAAAAAAAACTTTCGAAGGCGTACTTTAGCACCATCATCAAGTCCTGTGCTTGCACTGCGACAACAATATCCGCAATGCTGATCCCGTCTGCCAAAGAAATTACATAGCATTATATTCACCCCTTTCCCCATCCACTTAGCTCGATCGGTCGGTTTACTGTCGCACCCTCCAAAAGAGCCGCAGAGAATGCGAAAGCTGCGAACGCCTTTCTAAAGTATTGCGTCACTCTGTTGGTGGCTTCGTACCCCGTCCGTTAGGCGCCAATTGCTGGGATTAATCAAACTGTGATGTTAGTTATTTTTATGGTTTCTAAAACGCAGGAAAACTTAATGTTATTTAACTATAGGCAATCGTTATGCGCATTATACAACGATTTCTGGTACACGTTCCTTCAGATTTGTTACTGTTTCGCTATTGAACAAGTTTACAGTAATACAATGTCATATAATTACTAATGTACTATTACGATTATAAAATAAAACAATATAGCATAATGAAACTTTCAGTTTTACAGTGTAAATAAATATGTTCAACTAACCGCGTAGAAAAATAAATACCGATTAGTAACGACGAAATTTTTTAGTAAACTGAATGGTTATAATCAACACTAGTTCATATTAAGCATTATAGTAAGCTTAGTACTTATTCAGGTGATTTTATAAATATTTCACTGTTGTTACGGTTTATTAGTTACAAGTTTGCCATAACGTCTTGCATATTTGTAAAATTGATGACAAAAAGCAGAATGCTCACGTTTCAGTGAAGTTTTATACATATTAGCGCTTACATAATACTATCACACGTAGAAAGAGCGTAAGATGGACCAAATGTTCCTAGAACTGTAACAGGTCATCCAAAACGTTAGGTTCCACAGAAATCTCTTAGTATAAATTTCGTGTGGATTGGACACTCTCTTCTTGTCGATGTAGAGGTCATTAGAGATGGGAAAGGACTGGGGACAAGGAACGGGAAGGAATTCTGCCATGGCTTTTTTAATAAAGCATTCCGGCATTCACCTGGCGTGATATGGAGAAACCATTGAAAATCCAAATCTGGATGCCCAGACGGGGATTGGAAATCGCTTCGTCCCGAGTGCGAGGCCCGAGCGTTACCACTCACCCAACAGGCTCGGTTCCGCAAGAAGTTTCCTACAAAAGGCTCAGATGATACCTGAAATCTAAAATCCTCAGATCATTGGGGATCTTGGTGCTGAATCATATTGGTGAGTAACATTTAGTGATTGATATCAGCATGACCTCTTTGAAATAGTGAACCTAAGCATTCGCTAGTCTCTTCAGTAATTATGATTCGTAAACAGTTAGCACCCTTCCAGGTAGGCGTCAGCCTCAGCAACAGCCATCCAAATCCCAACACGTCGCATCCTGGAAAAAGATGAGCGTATAATAGTGGGATGAGTGCCAAGAAGAAGAAGGATTTGGAATCAGATACATAAACCACTTCACAGCAAATAAGCCTCTAAAACATACTCTAACATATAAGTCTGGCACCGAGCGCGGTGAATGAACGGTAACGCTCTGGCCTAGTAAGTGTTCGTAATTGAGGCCTTCTAGCTGAGTAACAGTTTTTTTATATATCTTTTTTTTTTAAATCTGTGTTTAATGGTAATGATCCTTAATCAGTTGGTGATATCTCCGCTTATATTATTTTTATTCTTGAATTTGAGAGGTCCTTTTCGTCATTTCACTCAGTGTTTTGTGACCTCTTGGTGTCACTGGTTAATTGACAAGAAAAAGGAACAGTATTCATGACAATACTTTCCGAAGTAGGTTTTGTTGAGTTTCAATAAATAATTTTTCCTTGTTGAACTGGTTTCTAATACTTTGTATTTCTTTATTATTTGTGAGTATTACATGTTACAAACGATTATAGTCTTGTACTTCTTTGCGGCAGAACATTTGAGCTCCTACATTAATTTTTTTTTTACTTTTTTTTAACGAAATAAAATTTCATCAAAACAATGTGGACCCAACAAATACGTTTGTTGTTTATATACTTAGATATATTTCTGCGTTTAAGTTATGAAATCGCGTTCGTTTACAAACTATACACGAGTAGAGTGACGTCTCTCTGCATATATAGAGGCTCCGGCGTCCTTTCGGTGGACAACCCTAAGCGCATAACACGCGTGAAACCGAGAGCTAGGTGGTCGGTGGGCGGCGATTGTGCGTATCGGCGTGACGTGACTGGCCGGAATGCGTCAGCTGCGTCATCGCACGCACCGCTGCAGATGCTGCAGCTGCTCTTCTGGATGGCTCCAGAAAGGAGGAAGATTCGACTGACACCGTCATCACTGGGCTTGAGAACGGAGTGACTAGTATCTACTCAGCGAGTCAGCACAGAGATATTAGTTTGCTCCATTTCCACCATACAAAGTGATAAAGAACTATTGACTGTTCATAGATCCACTTACTGAAACGGTAACGCGCAGAAACAGTGATTGTTGCTAAAGCTGACGCCATCTACTTCCAGTAGTAATTGTCGCCAACAAAGTAAGAGAGCTGATAGTGCATAATTACTATCATCATTTTCTGCGTTAAGCCTACTGACTAAAAACCCAGCCGCTGAAACACATACGGAGTGAGAGCGTACGTTGGAGTTGATTTCTGTTTGATTGGAGCTGATATCTCGTGGTTCCTGAAGCTTGAGAATATTTCATCTAGCTGTAAGCAGTGTTAGCCTTGTTCAAGTGTGTTCTGTGTTGTTCTGTTTACTCAACGCTGAATTGGTATTTACTCGAGATTACGCATAGGATATTACGTAAAACCGCCTGAAAACCGTAATCAGGACGCCGTGTACTCCGAGGCATACACTTGCCGCACTGTCCCCTCCTTTCACCCCGTAAACAACACACGCATCAGGCAAGTGCGAACATCAAATAACTGCGAGAAAAGGGATTGCCTAATATAAATATGTGTTATTGGTTTGCAGCAAGACCCCTCTTATATCATCAGTAAACCTATAGGCCTATTATTATAAATCTGTAAGCGAGCTGTATGTGTCTCAGCGTCAGAAATGGTATCACGCAAAAACTATCACAGCAATATGGATGGTGTTTTCAAACTTTGAGATCTTATCGCCTAGCTTAAAATCTGCGAAAATATGACTGACGGACGGAACAATAAATTCGAATCATTTCAAGATCACACTCTCTATGTGATATGAGCACTACTCTCTAGAAATACTATCAAACCACTATATCATACACAAACACTTCAGTAAGAGTAACGGAATTGTGATATTTAATTTACGGTATATATCTTTGTACCTAATTTTGATATTGAAACCTGATAGCGTGTTGTCGTTAATCAAATACTACATAATACATTAACAATTGCATAAGCATAACTAAATTGTCATTTTTAATTTACAGTAAACATCTTAGTACTTAGTATCGATATTAAAACCTGACAGCATTCAGAGGTTTTATTCCGGATCAGCATTTAAAAATGTGATTTTTGATTTAACTGTTACGGAATTGATGTTTTTCGTTGTGACCACAGATGTGATCCTAACCAAAGTTTATGCTTAGTGACATTATTCTATACTTCTTCGTGGATTAGGATAATGCTAATATACAATAATCATCTTTACCTATTAATATTGATAATTTTTCAAGTAGCCTTAATATCTTGTATTTTACAGGTCATTTTGCGTTGAAATAAAAGTAAAACAAAAAAAACTTTCTGACATTAGTATGTAAACCGAATCTAAGATACTAAAATGATACTATAAGATAAAAGAATTAAAAATTCCATCAATGTGATACGACTAGAACAATTAATGTATGTTTGGGACAGCAAACATAAAGTACAATGTGTATTAAAACAGAACTTTTAAGTTTTATGTTTGAACATATATTTTTTATTACTTTTAGACATATTCAACAAATACTTGTTCTTCTTCGACACTTCCACAGCATATTTATAGTCTGTATGAACTCATTTTTTACTGTAAGTATCCAGCGAATCCAAAGTAACCTCAACCACAAAGTTTAAACAAAACAAACAAGTTAACTGTGAAGTGAGTGTCATTTGACATTTCGTTGTGATTACGTTCAGAGACGACCGAGTCTTCCAATCCAAAGACCATGTGGGGTAAAGTGTGCCAAAGAATTTTAATGATAGTTTGTTAAGGCTATATTCCGATACTATTTTTGCAAGTAAAGGATCAAACTGGTGAATGTAAGTCAGTTAAAAAAACTTTATTACTTTCTTAGATTATAACGTACGCCTATGCGAAATATCGTACAATACTCTATAACAGAGTACGAGTGACAACTCCAGAAATGAGTAATATGAATAACGTAAACTGTTATAATTTCCTTAGGAATATGACACTGCACCTTGATTCTCTTGCTGTACATTACAGACAGCAGTTTGTAATGCCTCATCTTCAAAATACACTGATCCTCAGGAATAGTTTTTTTTTTTCCTTCAGTAATATAAGAACAAGATTGAAAAAATTAGAATCTATCAAATAACCGACAAAATTAACGCCTTTTTTCATCCATTAAAGAGGAAGAATTACAAATTTTAATTACTCTGCACTGTTAGTTTACGTAAATCTTATGCTGGTTTACTCATTATGCTACCATTTAGTAATAGAAGCCGAGTGATGTTGCTTTAAAATTATATACCAAGACAAGTAGCTTAATTGTAATCCAAATGTTTTAATGGTTTTGCAAAGCATTAGAATTCTTTAATTATATAGTACGAAAGTAGATATTATTAGCTACAAATATATTATTTGAAAGTCTGCAGTAATTCAGTTTGTCTCCTTCAATGCGAGCAGTGATTTGTTTATCTGCGTTATGTTAAGTAACTTTGTGTAATAGCAGTTACAACACTGAGCAGTTATAATCCCTCCACGGTGAGGCAGAGATCTGCATTCCTGACCGGTAAGTCACTGTTGTCTCCGAGAGAGAGTGTCCCGGGCGGAGATGGAATTACGTACGCCCTCTGTAAAACTCCAGTTTACGTTCACAATGCACCGTAATCCGATTAGAAGAGAGTTGAGTACTTTACGCAACCATGTCGGTAAATAAATTAAAGAGAGGAACGTGACGGCGTCGCAGTATACAGTCGCTACCAGAGAAATATATTCTCCCGCTGACACTAATCCACGCGCTGTGTTATTAAAAACACGTTACCACGTGTCGACTTCAATGCAACACAGATAAGAAATCGTACGATTTACTTTGTTATTACCTAGACTGCCACAAAGCAGCCACTGGTCTTTCTCATAGCAAATTCATACTGACATCTATTCGGTTCGTGTATTGGATATTAAGAAGACAGCGCAAAGTTCATTGAGGAAATAGTTCAAATAAACATGTCAGTAAGCATACTCCAAATTTTGATGTTGGTTGGCAAAATAGTTAACATTTAACTCGTTTTGATACAACACAGATTAAATTTGTAAGTGACAATGTTTAGAATAACATCCAAGAATATATATATATATATTTACAAAAATATTACAAACATATTATAGTTTATTACCGAGACTTTCGATTTCTCGGTAAGATTTTCGTAAATTCATGTCTCCTGAAACAATAATGTTATAGGTAATTTACCTCTAAATGGGCGATAATAAGACCTTTTTTACTAATGTAACAGAAAACCAGGTCACAATCTATAATACATTTTCTGTCCATACTGAAAGTATTGCTACCTTTTTTTTCTTTGCCAACAACTCTTTTGTGGGAGAAAGCAATCAATTAAGTCCAAAGCGATAAAAATCAATCAGTATACAATATAATGGTAAGCAATGAGAGAAAAATCAGTAAATGAGATAGTGAAAAGAGTGGAGAATATGAATAAGGGTAATAAAAGCCTGTCAATGTGGGAATGAATAAGACCAGATTGTTTCAGTTGAAAAACGGACTAAAACCAAGAAGTTTCCTCTCAGTCCTATTATTAATAGTGGTATTGGATGAAATACTGAAGAGCGTTGGGAGAAGAAGAATGAAAGAAATATTATTTGTTGATGATCTACTACCAGTTTTAGGAGAAGATGATAGACAAGTACAGACACCTGGGTGTCTGGGGAGGGCAGTTACGATGTACGACATGAAGCTTTCTGCAAGAAAGAGTGAAGTGGTGATTACAACAAGAAAGAATATCAGGATTGACACAAGCATATCACATGTTTCAAATATTTGGGAAGCTGCGTTGAAGAAAATGGAGGAAACAGGATGGACATAAATAATAATAATAATTCCATGTGGTCGTAATGACCTGGAGACAGGGTTTCTATTGGCTGCGCATTCCGCTCCTGCCGTAGCCGCCTTAACCTGATCTGGCAATCCTACCGTGTACAGGGGACCTATAGTTTAACGTGGAATCGAACCACTGAAGCGTTCTGACATACTTTACACAGCAAGCTGTGCCAGAGGTGAAGGTCGGGTTAAGCGCCTTTGAAAATCCTCGCCGAGACAGGGATTCGAACCGAGGACCGTTCGATCTCCAGTCAGACGCATTAACCACTGAGCCACCAGCCCGCTACATGGAAATAAGTGAAAGAGGAAGATGTGCGCATGGATTTTTTTTAAGTGTGTTAGAGACCTGATATGGAGTAGAGATGTACAACAAAGAACAGACAAAACAATTTACAGTTGTATGGTCATGTGAAGAGAATGGAGGAGAATAAGGTACCCAAAAAAAAACAAAAAACATGCTGGGCACGGAGCTGAAATGGAACCGGCCAGTAGGAAGACTGAGGGACAGGTGGTGCAAAGAGTTAAGAGAAGTATTTTGAGGAAAGATTAGCGAATTGGACAGTAGTTGAAGAGAAATGATGGATTGATAGGAAGCGTTAGGGATGCGTTGTTCCGAACAGACACGACCAGTGGTTGGAAGCTGCTCAAAATTATTAACAATTTGGCGCTACGGCTTTCCCATCTGTTAATGTTTTATCGTTTATCAGGGTGGTGCATCATCAAACTTGAGAACCTTTGATGAAAGATACAGCAATATTCTTGACGTGAAATGTATAGTAGCAGTATACAGACATGTTTGGTCCGTCATTAAACTTACATCTTATGTACAGTAATGGCGATGAATTCATGAAAACATCATCTGCTTTCTATAACAATATAAAATTCATTTTAAAAATCCGTAGATGTAAAACTAAAAAAAAAAAAAAAAAGAAATTGAAAATTCGTTTGTGGGGTAACTTCCAGTATCCACTTTTTGGTACACTATAAGAAAGGAGTATGTAAGTCTATCCTCAGACCATCCCTGAACAGCAACACAGTCTTCTTCACCGAAGAATCAGTTAAGAGTATAAATTAATGTAATAGGTACTTTATTCGAATGTTTAATATCATTAATCGTGGAATTTAGAGTAATCATTTAACTCCTACTTGTCGTGAAGAGCGGCCTGCGCAGTTACAGTACATGTCGAGAGAGCGCTAATGACACTCTTTCTCCGGATGAAGACGTTAATTGACGGCTTGCTTGGTATCCTTCCAAAGAATAAGCTTGGGTGGGCAGCCATCCGGTTTAACCATCTCACTTCTTCTATCTTCACATACACAACAACTCACTTCACAGTAATCTCCATACTTATTACAACGCTTAGCAATACGTGCATGAAATAAAATGGCCTTCCTGCCGCTCATACAAGCCTGTTACGATAACTGCGAATATAGTTCGAATTACTTTTGATTTATGGTGTCAATTACGTAACAGAAGTTTACGTTACAGCATACAATTCCGAACAGACGTAAAGAAGGGAAAATTATTAGACTTAAAGTTCCTGCTGCGAACGAGCTATTGCTCACATCATTAAATAATGTATTCCCTAACTAGATGAGAATTATCAATTAAAACGTTATAGAAACAGTTTTCATTTAACACGGGTTTATCACTGAAATAGGCACATGATGTGCCATAGACATCACCGACATACAGTATATCACTGAACGAGTGAATGGTCATCACCACGCTTATGTCTGTTGTCTATCTACGTCTCGTCCACCCCACATGAGCTGCTATCAGTATGTTTCAGCCTCGCCTCGCATTCCAGTCACGATCAGATGTCTCAGAGTGAACTCTCCGTTCCTCGATTGCGTTCCAAATTAAACCATATCGTATCTGACGATTAGAGGTGGCAAGTGCCTAACTCGTCTCTCCTCGTTCTTTTCTCCGGTTCGTTTTCCCATTAAAGCATATTGAAGCTGGCTTTCGATCCGGTTATTTCGCAAATCTAGTAACAACAATAAATCTTCTTTTGTTTGAAAAGGATTGTGGCGACCGGACCGGTGTCTGGAAGTAATGACGTATTGTTGCCTTCCACACAACTGCACTCAGATTTTCCCGTTCATCAAACATTATTATACAAATATTTTAACAAAAACATATTTTCACACTAATGCAATACTCTAGTTTCACCAAACGCCGTGACGTCATATCCTCAAAATAAAACTAGTATTGTTTATTGGAAAGTTTAATTCTGAACATGATAGTAAGTTAACTGTTGAGCTTTGTACTAATAATATCAGTCACCGGGTTCAGAGGGCGTTGGTGTCTCGTGAAATGTCTGCTCCAGCGCCTCTGCAATCTGAAACAAGAGCAAGGTCGTCTAAGAACAGCAAAAGATCATATTCGGTTCCTCATGGAAGGTGACAGCATCTGCTCGGTTTACACAATCTTAAACGTTAATGAAGGTAAATGAAAACGATTCTGTGTAGTATAGTGGAGTACAAGTTACAGAAAAAGTATTGAACGAGCAGAAAAATTATCTGCAATTCTACACTACGGTAATAGATTTGATATACAAATAAATGGGCAATTCTAGAAAATAAAAAACCGATGAAGTTGTTTCAAGCAAAAAAGTTAAAAGTAAATTCTCCTATACTTGCGAAATGGAGACAGATTTTCAGTTTGCCATGCATTCTGCCTCTGTAGTGGGCGGATCTACAGTTTAAGGTGGAATCCGAAATAAGAACGTCCTAGCGTAGCTCATATGATCAAATACAATTCTTAAAAATTCCTGGCCCAACCGGGCTGCAAAGAAGTGACACCTATTCGTTAAATAATTAAACTAATGAATAATTGCTTGCATTAGCGGTCATTATATATTTATTATTTTTTTGAGTAAAATTACCTACAACATATAATTCCATCCTTCATTTTCAATAACTGAGTTTGCTTCAAATCTTTCATACTTTCAAACTTTTGATAACCGCAGTGGGTTAATGTGTTTGCTGGTAGTTGGCATTATCTTTTTCCCGGTTGTTTAAGAGTAGAAAAAGGGCTTCGTTACAGTTTCTTTATTCCTTCCTGGAAAACTGGATCCGTTAGCAACCTAGGAGTTTCGACATTGAAGCCATTCACTCCCTTCCCAATCGCTGGGATCAGTTCATCAATTTCAGTGGCAACTGGGTTGTTTTTTAATGTTACACATTAACTTTAATTAAAATATTTTATAAACAAAATATTCTTTGGATATAATGGTAGACTCCTTTTCATTTTGGTACACCAATGTACCACAATATTTTATATTGATCTAGCCATTCTTTTTCTTCATTATTGTTTAGTTGAACTTCTGCTATTGTAACTAGTTAAATTATTTTATAACTTTGTTTGTACGAGTTTCTCAAAAACATTGATCATGTTATATGTGGCTGATAAAACGGTTTCAGTTCTCTTGTGTTATCCTAATCAGACTAAGGTCGTAATTCCTCCTTTTCTTACACTCTTTCTGGTTATCCTCTGCATGATTCCATAACTGATTTCTTATATGCTTTCAGCATTTCTTCCATCAATTCCGATGAGCAAAGTTTTAAGCCTGTAGCTTCCCTATATTGTTTTCTTCTCTGCAGAAATTTTCCCGTTTTTGTGTGTATGCAACATTCTGCGTTGTCCCATGCTTTATTGAATTTTTTCCTTGAGCGTTAGATGGTCCAGTGCTTCAACCAAGCAAGATAGATATCTGATACTTTCTTCTTCCAGTAGATAGATTTTATGTTTTTTCTCTCATTTCTTTTTTAAAATTTTATAGGAATTTTAAACATTTAAAGCTGAAATTTGCTCTTATTCAATGCTGCCTTTAACACCTTCCTCATTTCAAGACGGTTTGAGACTGATGATTGCTTCAAAACCAGAGTCAATAGTATACCGCATGACAAAGGTAAGGGCCTGAAAGAAATTTGCTTTTGCTTAGAGAATATTTATACAGTGAATCGAAACAGTGACTTTCGAATTGCATATTAATATTTAGCAAAAGCTCCTAGTTAATATCTTCATGTTAGCGAAAAGTTGCAATTAAATGTCAAGATTATATCGAAAATGTTATAATGGATTGATCGTGCTTAAAATACCAGTAGTGTATCCATTGGAGAAGCAAATGAAATAGACGTGGATGTAACATAGGTCATAAATTCACTGAAGGGTGCCCGCATATTACTGCGGAAGCAAAGCACAAGTGCCGCGGTGAAAGAGTGAATTTTCCTGACATTCTTCATGGGCTACACTCTGTGAAGAGCCTAGTAATAGCCGGCCAGTAACACGGAGGCGTGTAGTCCATTGTCCGAGGGTCATTACAAGCGCTACGCTTTTCAATCATGCCCTTTTTTTTATTCGCTCTTATGCCGGAAGTCTGTTCCGCATATTACTGACGCAACAGTCGACAATACATGCAAGACGTGAGTCGTGCGTGGAAAACAAGAAAATGTAGCTGTATTATAGAAGCTACTGAATGATTTTAATGGAACTGTCATTTAGCTCAAAAAGAACTTACTGTTAACGGTGTTATATCACTCAGAAACCGATGTAAGAAATGTGGTTATTGTATGAGTCCTTTGTGAGACGTAGTTAACTATTCCTTGTCAACAGTCAGCGACTATGTATCCAGTCATGCAAAGGATGGAGATGGCTTACTACTCATAACAGTCCATTAATTAAAACAGGTACCTTTCAGCTGATTCCGGCCCATTGTTTATGAAATGACACCAATTTCAAAAGCAACAGGTACTGCATTAAGAGGATCTGGTTGTTGACGGTGTGGTTTTATAAAAGTATTTTGACAGAGATATTTTTTCTGTCATTAGTTAGTGCCGAATCATACACTTTGGTCAAAAGATTGCTTGAATATGGTAGTGTAGTATGAAACCCACATTTTGAGAGCCAAATACAGGAGTTAGAGAGGGAGCAAAGAAGGGCTGTTAGAATTGTTTCTGGAAATTATCGCAGAACGCAATCAGTAACAGATATGTTAAAAGAGCTGGAATGTAATTCATTGGAATACGAGGAGGGTGAAGAGATCCAATGTATATATTGGTGATGAGGCATGGAAAGATGTTGGTGTAAGAATGAAAAGTAATGCATGGAAGGGAAAAGATGACCATGACCACAAGCTGGCACTCGATTTCAGGCACAAGGGTAAGGGGGCGGGGATTGGGATAAGTTATCAAGAGAAATGATGAATAATTTACCAAAAAACATTGAAAGAGTTGACCAGACAAAAGGTAGAATGAAAAACAGTCTTCAGAAACTAAAATGCACATTTTATTGTATTACACAATTCATTTCGGACCCTGTGGATCCATCGTCAGGTGTCTATTGTATATACCTTGGTTTTAAATTTTTCCTGAAGCGAGATTCGTGCCTAGCAAAGTTTATTCCTGTGCTGAAGAACGATTTGAAGTAAGTGTCATAAACACGTATTATTATGAGAGAAAAGGAGCAAATTTGAAAATATTGTATAAAACTTACCAGAACTGACGAGACGCTGAGTAATCAATTTCATATACATATTTATTGCGGAGAACATTACTAGACATGATATCGTTTAAGGTGCACATGTTTATATGAACAGAAAAATTTAAAAAAAAACACACAGTTTAAAGATGATGCATATTACAAGTTCATCAAAGATGAAAATTATTATTCGTCGATTGAGTATATTTGTGTTGATTATCTTTTATTGTCTCTAGCATTTAACATTAAACTGGAAATAAATCTTTAAAAATATTAATGTAATAGTGGCTAGTAAAGTCTACTTATTCATTTAACATGTGTCCTGGCCTTTTTATCTTAACTGTTCTAGCAGATCAATTTTCATAATACAATAAGATTTGCATTCAACTGACTGAAGGCTGTTTTCCATTCTATCTCTTGTCTGATCAATACAGTCACGTGCAACACTGTGAATTATGGATAAAATTTAAATGAAAGAGTTTAAAGTTAATATTTGTAGAGGGCAAATGTAGGTGGGTGCAGGAAAGGGGAAAGATGGGTGTGTAGGGATACTGCCACCGGAGCGTGGGTCCCATTGTTATTTTAACTAAATATTAATAATATTAATATTTCAACAGCAACTGTATACTATATAACGGATGCTTTTCGTATCAATCTTCAGTTATAAATAACTTATTTAACGATCATAATAATTTTCCAGCAATAGTATCGTCATTTAAATTTCACTTGGATTAAATTTTTGTTTCTTAAACTTTCATAAACAAGTTTGGTACAATTTTATACCATCTTTACTACAGAAAATTGCTGTAAAAAATGTTCATAGTATGACTCAGATTCCTCTTTAAAATTTCATTTACATAACTTAAAATCAACTTTTCCAGGGGATTTTTTAACGAGTGGGCGTAATTATTCGGATCTCGCATTCGGCAGGAACTGGATTCGAAAATTTCGGAAACTCCGCTGTGGGGACTAAATAGGTTCCACGGTCGACATTTCAGTTTCATTAAACCCACTTTCCTTAACAAAACTTCTAAGCTCTTAGTGTTATAGCCGTGAAGACCTGAGAGGATTAAGACGCGTTCATGTTCGGGCCTGTGGTAAGCGGGTATGCAAGGCGTGCACCGCACGTGGGCGGCACGTCCAGGGGAGCGGCTCGTCCCGGGGTAGCGGCAAATTGAGAGATCGATCACGTAATATTTAAAAGTCACCCACCTGCAGCATAAGAAATGTCAAAAAAAAGAGGAAATGCGAACTGTAGGATGCCAAAGTTTCAGCAATCTACGCCGCATGTATCGTCTACATCAGTGGTTCCCAATTATTTTTTCCCAAGTACCACTGCAAGAAGGAGCTCAACCGCGCGTACCCCTTATAGCTGAAATGATAAATAAATGAATTCGTTCATCCCAGTAGAGTGCTTCTCACAACCACAGGATTACAATAATATAATTGACACAAACACAGTTTATCTTAAAATATATTTGGGTGATAGTAATGTTTATTTTGGCTGATAAAAGTGGATTTTTTAAATTATTTTAGTGATCACCTTAGCCAAGAGACTACCGTGCGTACCCCCTGAAGAAACCTCACGTACCCCTGGGGGTACGCTTACCACTAATTGGGAACCACTGGTCTACATGTATTTAACAGTCTCATTTATTTCTTAAAGTCTCGGACTTTATGATATTTATGGTAGTAGCAACAAATCTAATAAAGCAGATTTTCTATTTATGTAACTAGTGCTATTGATTTTTTTTAATTATTTTCCCCATATAACAAGATGTGAGCTAAACGACCACACTAATCGTGAAATTCATTGTTATAAGCATAATTTGTTGTTAAATAGTTATTATTACACAGAATAACTTTTGCATTTAAGTGTTTAGGTAAGAGAACATGAAGCATAGAGCGAAGGAAGAGCTTTGGTTTGCGGCAGCAGTAGTTGAAGAAATGTTGGCTTGAGAGGTAGGAATATGAAGACGTTCTAAATCCTGGCGAGATTAACGCAGAGTTGTAATTTGATAATTGAGGAAATGACCCCTAAGGCAGAGTAGAAGCATAATAGTACGAATGAATTGTGATCATAGTGTTCAAATAGAATAGTGTGTATTAAAAGGATACCAAAAGGTAAGTAAATGATAATTGTTATTGTGAAAATTTAATAAACCATTTGAATCGGCATTTCAAAAGTAATTAGACTTCATTAAATAATTTATTTTCAGCTGTGGTAATAAACCGAGTATTGGATATAGAGGATAAATAAAACTGCTACTGATCCGATATTGGAAATTTTGAAAAGTAATTGCACTTCATTAAATAATTTATTTTCAGCTGTGGCAATAAACAGAGTATTGGATATAGAGGCTAAATTAAACTGATACAGTACTGATCCGATATTGGAAATTTGAGAATACATTTAATTGTTTATAATATTTAATTTTAAGGGTGAAAGTCACAATTACAGATAAGTATGTACCGGAAAGAAGAAATGATTAACCTGTTACAAATATGACGACCCGTGACATAAACGCTGAATAGCACCAATAATTATAATTTAACTAGCCCCCAAAGCCCGTCAAAAATGCCGGTTTTAATGGAGTGCTATGGTAATTTATTTCTCTGCAGTTGCTTAACTAAATATAATATAAATATAAAATAAAGCTCATTGTAATTTATCATCCCTTGTTGTGTAGCAAAAAGCTTCAGTTGTCAACTTGTTCCAGGTTGCATTTCAGCTTAACCACAATCTCCGCTATTATTGCCGCTAGAAAAGCAAAGCTTCAATTACTCGAGATTTAATACATTCCCTGTATCCCATGTCACTGTCATCATGCATCGCAATATAAACTTGATCCCAAATCTTCACATGTTCTTATCCCTTTCTTCATTATTATGAAGATAGATGTTTCAATGGCTGACACAGATTACATAGGCAGAAATAATGACCCCAGTGAAAACGAAGGATGCTAAAAATAATTTTTAACAATTTACGCTATGCCACGTAATATTTAATTGCAATTTAGGCCACATATATTACGATCAATTTGGAAATTCTTTCTTTCAAACCATATAGTGATTTCAGGGGGGAAAAAACCCCTGATAATATGCCAATTTAAACGAAATACATACTTTTCTTTCAGTGTTCTGACAATTCATTTCTTAGCAATTGCTTAACTAAATAGCATTGTTATAAAATAAAATGCAATGCGATTCCTAGTGACTTGCGCCGTAGCAAAAGGTCTAAGTTTCCATACGGGTCAAGGTTGCATTTCAACCTAATCACATACTACGCTAAACTTGCCGCCAGAAAACAATACTTCAATCTCACGCAAATTAATACATGTACTGTATCGCACTTTAGTGGCAATAATGCATCGCGATATAAATTGGTGTAACAAAAATAACAAGAATGTATCTTTTGGACTACAAGAATGTGCAAGAAGATGGCTAATTGTAATGGACGATCCAAACTTTGATCCTGGCAGTTTAGAACAGTTAAAAACAAGTTTTTCTGGCAATTCCACTAACATATCTGTAAAATTTAAAAGTGATTATATATTACCAAAAACTCCAGTTATTGTATGTAGCAATGTCGATTATTTTAAAGGACATGTTTGGGACGAAAGGATTGAAACATTTTATTGGAAAAAATGGAATTGTAGACTGGTTAAAGAATTGAACCCATTTTCTTTGTATAATATATTTATTGAGTACAATATATTGTAATACATGTACATAGACTCACAAAATTTATTAATAAATTTGTTTTGAAATTTATCACCTAAGTGTATTTTTATTTAAATCTTCTACTTCTAAATTAATCCTTTCCTCAATATCTCTCTTTCTTTTCTTGCCAATATCGTCAGAGTAATTGCATTTACTGTTGTCGCTACAGCTGCACCAGAATCGAAAGAAATACTCTCATAAAAGAATGTAACACTGTCAAGAGCCCCCTTTGAATACAATTGATTACTATGATCTAATGTTTGAACCATAGTATTGTAAGTTCCAATAGAAAATGCAATTTCAATTGCAGTTTCCATCTTTAAATTCATTTTGGCATTAACGTAATTGTTTGCATCAGCAGGTGCATTATTTGCTACCGGATTAATTCCTAAAGTAAATGAAGGCATTAATTTTACATTTGTCTGCTTATTAAGTTCACCAAGAGTATGAGATTTTTCAATGCCTTGTTGGTAACTCAAAAAAATCTAGATGGAGAGATAACGGTTTCACACCTTTATCCTTTACCTCATTAAGTTTCTTATCATCTGATGAACTATAACGACCAGGAAGAGAATTGCTACCAATATAATATTCTGTTCCAGTACAAGCCCATCCATGTGCCCGTTTTCTACTTTTAATAACTCCAATTCGTAGTTCATATTCATATTTAAAACTTACATTCCCATCTACAGCTTTAGTAGCAACTCCTTGTTCATATAGTTTATGTAAATGAGGAGCTCCATAGATTTCATTGTTAGGAAACAAATTACCATTGTCATAAGATTTGCCAGTAGGTATTGTGAATGAATCATATATTGGCCAATTTCGAGGTACTGTTAAACAACTTGGGAAGTCATTCAAGGCTGTGGAACCCCACATAACTTTATCTAAACTACTAGTGGCACTTGGGTTAAGTAGATTCACTAGTTACAGTAACTGGTTCATGTGCAATTGCTAAATTAGCACCTTTATTGTAAATTAACATAGGTACATGGCTTATACGGTCACTTGCACTTAAAGTACTACCAGTTTGAAAACTAACTTCCAATCCAATTGGAGTTAAAGTAATCAACAGTTTTTTGACAAAACAGTTATTAGGTAATGAATTAAATTGAGCTCTACTTAAAAACTGACTTAATCTATTCGTCATAAATTGTTCTCCTGAAGTAACGAGACGTTTTGCAATTACCTTTTTTGAAGGACCAACAACATCAAACCACTTATAAGCATAACCCCAAACATAGAAATTTCTAAACGCATCAGTAAAAGGTCCCCTTGCACTGACAATACTCTTTATAAACCCATCTTTAGCCACATTCTTTGCTATTATTAATTCTTTGTTTAGTTGTTTCAAATATTCCCTACTAAACTGCTATCTCTTACCAAACTCTTTAACCTCCTCACCTCTCTGTTATAGTACATAGGTTCTATAACTTATCTATTTTTTGCTTTGGAAAAATACTTCTTCCCTCGTTTCTTATTATCTCCTCGAGCTGTTCTCACCATGACACTACTGCACCTGTGCCAACCTTCCATTTGCTGAAACTTTCGCTGAAATATTACTCCAAGTTCAAAATCTGTGCCATGTTATAATTGTATTTACTTCACCCATCTCTTTTGGCCACTGGCTTACTGAATCCTCTTATATCCTTCAGAACTGCTTTGAGATAACTTGTTCCTTAAGTTACTTGACATCCCACCAGATTATCAGTCGGCTTTATTAGGAAGATATCCAACATGTTTTTGTCCCCTAGTGTTCTGCTCTGCGACTTGTGGAAACCTTCCTTCCCCTATTAAGGTATTTGAAAACCTCTGTTCCCTTTGTGTTGTTAATTTTATTTACTACCCAGTTTACACCTGGTAAATTTAAATCCCCATCAATAATGGCCATTCGATTCTCTCCTCTGAATTGTAAACATGAATTTAATTTCTCCCCAAGAACCTCATTTTCATCAGTCATTCTTCCACTGCGATAAGCAGCCCAGACCCTGATTTTTACTTTTTTATTACACCAGAAATCTAGCCACAGTAACTCATGGCCATGATCTATGAACACCAGTGAACTGAAACAATTTTTGGTAATCAGTAAGAAAACACCTTCACCAATTGCTCCTCTGTCTCTCTGGTACACTCTGTAACCGTCGGGAAAAAACCTCATTGTGTAATACTTCTTCTTTTAACCAAGGCTCTACACCTATAATTAATAGTGGTTCATGTATCTCTATTAAGTTTGCAAATTCTATTACTTTGTTCATTATACTTCTACAGTTCATCAGTAATGCCCTTATTTCTGGCTTTTTAATATCTTTAGCATTAACTTCCTCCTTCCTAGTTCTACCCCAGTCAGTTATTGCGTCAGCAGCTTCATCAATTTCTTTAAAATTTGTGATTTTCCCATCGTGGATCTGCAATCAGGACTATTTTGATCATCTATTTCCATCCCAAACCTAAAACGAAGTCACATTCCTGACCCCATCAATAGTGGAAATGAGACTGGAAATACCTTGGCATAACATTTGATAGCATACTTAACTGGGCAGGACACACTGGACAGGTAATAGGGAAACGGTTCAAAATCCTTCACCTGTGGGAAAGAGTGATGAGGGGTGCACTAGAGAAGTAAGGGAATTGGGGTACAAAACATTGGTCAGACCACTGCTGGAATATGGTGGTGTAGTTTGGAACCCACATTTTGAGCATCAAATACAGGAGTTGTTGTAGAGAAGGGCTGCCAGATTTGTCTTTGGAAATTACCGCAAAACACAATAGGTAATTAATATGATAAAGGAGCTGGAGTGGGATTCATTGGAGGATAGAAGGAGGTGAAGAGAATCATGGGAGTGTACAAGGCCTATACAGGATATGAAGCATGGAAAGATATTGGAGGGAAAATTAAGAGAGGTGCTTGGAAGGGTAAGGTTGACCATGACCACAAGCTGACACTTGATTTCAGACATAAGGGTGTGGGAAAATTTTATTTCGTAGGAAATGGTGTAAGGGACAGGAATAAATTTCCAAGAGAAATGATGAATAATTTACCAGAAACACAAAGAATTTGAACTAAAAATTAGTAGAGGGCAAAGGTAGATTGGAAGAGGAAAGGAGAAAGATGGGTGTGTAGGGAGAAGGATACCAGAGCGGCACTCCATCGCAATTTTATAAATTATTATTATTAGGTTAAGAAAAATGTCGTGAATATCTCCCCATAGATTCAAAACGAAATCATTGCCCGGTGCGGCTTGGTCATTAAAAGTGAAATTATGCGGGCCGCAAAGAAGCGTTATGCTTATATTGTATTGGCTGATGAGTCGTATGAAAGAACAGCTTTCCCTATAAACCTATTTTTATGACGAAGATAAAAATACAATCCGTAAAAAATTTCTGGAATTCCCAGAACTGATGGCGTTGATTGACAAATTATAGCATCAGAATTTGACAGGTTTTTAGAAAACGAAGGACATGGACCTAACAGGTGTGTTAGCGAAGGATATGAAGAGTGTTCTACTTTGGCGGATGATATTGGTGAGATTCAATTTTTTTTAACGAGAAATATAAAAAAAACCTTGTACTTTCATTGCGCAAGCCACAGACTTAATCTGGTTCTAAATAATTTAAATCAAATTACAAAAATATGGAACACAATTAGCACCATAGGGTACATCATAAACGTTTTACAAGAAACCTTTTTATGAAGAAAGTACGTGCTAAATATTTTAGCTTTATTAGGGACCCTCTGGTCTCAATAATATACGTGTTTTGCCATTTTAACGAACATTTTGAAGACATTGTCAATGGACTTTCGAATGTTTCTAGAGAAGGGAATGATGCGGCGAGGAAAGGTGCTTACCTGTTACAGTGACCTGCTACGAAGTTGGATTGGATACTCAGGATTATTGGAACCTGTTGCCACTGCATTACAATCTGTTGCCACTGCATTACAATCAAAGACGATCGACATGTATACATGCATGGATCACATTAATAGACTAATGTCTGTCATAAAAGATCATCGCAACAACGTAGACACGGAGAGCTAAAATATTTTAAACCCATGTACCATAACTGCAGCTACCATTGGAACCGATTTGAAAGTCCGGTGCATTGTATCTGTCCAACAACGTAGTAGTTCCAATCACCCTGCTGAGCCTTTATGCGATTTTTGCAAGGGATCTATTTTCATACCTTACTTAAATTCTTTGATAGCGTCACTGGAGCAGTGTTTTGGAATTATACATTGCGCTTTTACACGTTTTGTTTTAAATCTAACTAGTTATTTGGTAAATAATCATTTAAGGTAAGTATTCAGTTTCAGATCACATAACAAGCCTTACAGTAAATCACGTCAGTTTGAAAAATAATCTATTTATCTAATAATCACTGAAACTATCAGTTTATTTGCAAAGATTTACATACATAGCCAGCAGCCGAGAATACCTTCCCTGCCTCCTTGTTTTTGAAAAACTTAACAACTTCCTGAACTTTTTTGAGATCATTCTATCTGGGAATCACCTCAGTATGTGGATGAACCAGTGTTACAGTCACACTTTGTGCTTCAATTGTGGCGTCCAGGTCTTCGTGGTATACGTCCGAGTCAAAGTTGTTTCTGTGCGTTCGATTTCTTTCAGTAGTTTTCTTTTTTTGGTGGGGAGGGGCATAAAACGTTGACAACTGCCAATTGTGTGCTGTGTGAAAAGTACAATTGCAGATACCAAGGCAGAACGTTTTCCCTGACAATTGTTCCGTCAGATCTTATGCCGATAACATCAGTTTCAACAGCAACACCAAAGTTTGTCAATCGTTCTTTGACCAAACTGAGGCAATGCTCTATGCTGCACGAACCACGTATTCTAAGCAAGCTGATATTAAAATGTGTTTCTTTGCAATTCAAACATAGATGATTTTTTGGGATGTCCACTCATCAAGCACTTATCGAAAATCTTTGACATTGTTTCTTGAAATATTCAAACTGAAAAATTATGTCAACTTTTACAGTATTTGAAAACTTTGTTAACATAGATCTTATAGAATTAGCAGAATTAGGAAATTGAAATCCACTTTTTGAAAAGAAATATCTGAAATACGATGACGTATAGTTTAAAATAAAAACATTTTAATTTTTAACACATAATTTATTCAATAGATTTTGAAATAGCTGTCAATAGCTGCAACCTTCTTTTTGTATTGTTTTGTACTTCCTCCTCAGAAAAAACTCATCTTTTTTGTGTGTATGATCTAGGAGCTAGGTTTGTAATAGGGCGACATAACTCAAATTACTGTAATGTACACAACAAAAATAAAATAGAGTTCTTATAAAAACGTAAAAGTGAATCTATTATGATCACAAAGGACAACATAAACACACATTTGTTGCCGTTAGTCAAATGTCAACTTGACGGGTGCAGGTAAACGGGGGGATACAACCGGTAGAGAACAAATCGGACAGGAAAGTGACGACAGGGAGGCAAAGTGACGAAGACTGAAACATGTTTTCACCCCATTTTACGGATTGCAGATCCATTTAATTAGGTGCTGGATCCGTCAGACAGCCAAATGATGCGGGATCCCGCATTCTTGGATTGAAATCCCCAGCTACATTCTAGTTAAAGTTTAAGTATGTCATTGGCTGATTTTTTTTTTAATAAAAATCACAAGTTTCTACGAATACTACAACTTAAGTTTTTTTTTTCATTATGAAGTCAAACTATGGTATAAACTATGTACAATACAATACAATACATTCATTTTCCATTGATCCCAATATAAGAGACTGGCTCTGTGGGATGTGGAAAGTTGTCAATTTACAGATAAACAGTTGCATAACAAAATAATAAGTACACCACTAGATGTATAGTCATAGTATGCATGGTAAATTAAACACTTCCATTACAAAATAATACATACACCAGAAGATGTACAGTCATAGGATATATGGTACATTAAAAAAAATTTTAACAAAATAATACATACACCAAAAGATGTACAGTCGTAACATATATGGTACTGTAAACAATTGCGTAACAAACTAAATACATACACAAGGAGATGTACAGTCATAGCATACATGGTAAATTAATTATTTGAACTATATTTACACAAGATACTGGCAGTTATTTTTTAGATACATTAGAAATAAATTCTTCGACAGAGTAGAAGGAGTTGTCAATAAAATTCTTTTAATGTTTTCCTGAATTTATTTTTATCATCTACTAGACATTTAATATGTGTTGGGAGCATATTGAAGATATGTATCCCTGAATATCGGACCCCTTTTTGAACAAATGATAATGACTTGTAAGTCTTGTGAAGATCATTTTTACTTCTAGTGCCACAATTGTGTATTTTACTATTTGTTCCAAACAAAGTATAATTTGTGACTACAAAGGACATTAATGTGTGTATATACTCAGATGCTAATGTTAAAATCCCTAACTTCTTGAACAGCTCTCTACATGAAGTTCTATTGCTGACCCCACACATAATTCTTATTACACGCTTTTGGGCTCTGAACACTTTGTCTCTATGGGTAAAATTGCCCCAGAATATTATTCCATATGACAATAAGGAGTGAAAATAAGCAAAATAAACTAGCTGCCTCATACGGAGATCACCTAAAGCTGAAATTGTACGAATTGCAAATGTGGCTGCTCCCAATCGCTTTAGTAAGTCAGAAACATGTACTTTCCAATTTAAATTATGATCAATATACAAACCTAGAAATTTCACACTATCTACCTCTTGAATGGACTGGCCTGCAAATTTTATGTCTATGTCAGGTGTTAATCTGTGTGATGTACTGAATTGCATATACTGAGTTTTATCAAAGTTTAAAGACAAGCCATTAGCTGTAAACCATTTATTAATCAGTTCAAAGACATAATTTGAAATATATTATGTAGATAAATCTGGAGTGTTTTTAATTCCTATGTTTGTGTCATCTGCAAATTGGACAAATTTTGAGTTTTTAGATGAAACACAGGGTAGATCATTTATATATATTAAAAACAATAGTGGCCCCAATATAGAACCCTATATGGAAGGAAAAGGGTATGACAACAGAAAATCTTGGAGAACTAGACCTTATGAAAGAGTTAAATGAGGCGGTAATATTCTTTTATGCGACAAAAAACGCAATCCTAATTTCCTTGGCTCAGCCTTGTACAGCAAGCAACATAGAGAGCCCTTCTATATACTGCGTCTTGTTAAAACATGGCTGAGGTCAACGATACTAGAGAACCATCTAAAAAAATTATAAGAAAATTGTGATAAAATTTCAGATAAAGTTGCCCGAAAAATTACTATTAGTGTATATATACTATTAGTGTATATATACTATTAGTATATATTTATAATATATTAATTAATAGAATATATGTATTCCATTAATAAACGCTTTTGTAGAATGCATATTATCAGTTTTCTCTTGCCTGCCCCCTCCCCCCCTCCCCTCTGACAAAATCCTGGCTACTTCCTTGACTCTATCGTCCTTAGTGAAACTCCTACAAAGTGAACCTATATCCTCTATTCCCTGACCTAATGTTGCATTAAGTTTGAAAAAGCTTGTGACCTGGAAACCAGTACCTAATTGATCCTGCAGAAGATGGCCTACACCTCTCCCATTGTTACTATTTAGAAGCAGAACCCTTTCCTTCCTATACTTTCCCTGCATGCCTCTATTCCTAAACGCCTGCTGCATCTTGGCTACTCCTAGATTTACATGATACTCTTCCCCTCCTGATTCTGGTACCGATTTCTGAAGTGTCTGGCTGCTTTATCATAATATCCATATCTCTCCTACGACCTGTTATCAACATCCGCCATTCTTATCAACCTACTCCAACCCACTATCTCTGCTTTCTGCCTCTATGCCCTGAGCCTCGACATATTCAGCCTCCACAGGCTGAGCCTCCACAAGCTGAACCTCCACAGGACGAGCCTCAAGAACCCTGATCCTTTCACGTGATTCCCTGATCGTTTCGCCCATCTCCCTCATCCTCTCATCCCTAAGACAAAGTGGACAAACCCATGGGAGAGCTCATTTATTTTCCACGCTCCCTCTTCCCTACATGCCCAATGAAACTGCTTCTTCCACCAACTACATCCCACTCCTTTCGCCACGTATCTGCGACAGTCGACACACTTTCAAGTAATGAATTTTCCCAAATACTTCTAGTATCCTCTAAACGAACATTAAATATAATTGATAGAGTAATCTAATAAAAATAATACCATGTACTTAACTTTTTAATAAAATAGCATTAGAGCTTTACAATCAACTTGCTGACATTAATAAGTAGATAAAAATATCTTAGTTATGATATTTTTACTAACAAGTTGCTATTTTAATATTTTTGGAAAATAAGTACATAAGAAACTTATTTTGTTTAAGACTGAAATAATCAATAAATTTATCTTATAATACACGGAAGTTACAACTACAATCGAATTTATATGATCGATACTATTGAGCAGTAGAAGTAAGATATTTATTACTACTTAGGTAATTATTTACTATATTTGTTTTTTGTATTTCTAGCAGATTATTGTTATTTTCGTGCTTTAATACTAATGAAAATAACAAACTTTTATATATTGCATAGAACAAAAGTCTACAATAAGTTTTAGCAACTACACGAATCGGAATATATAATACTTATTTTTAGTTATACAAGAAATTTATGATATTAACTTAGATATACCAACAAATTTAACTACAACTTGTTGTACTTAATCTAACTACCAAACTTTGAGCTAAATTCTATTTCAATAAACCTAGCGAAAAAGAAACAGAAATTAACCACTAAGAATAGGCGATTTTCAAAGCTCTATTTCTGAGTGAAAATGTTGTATTTTGCCTGACTAACAAGAATCCTAATTATTTACTTTGTAATTCAAAGTTTTAAACTAATTTAGATGGTAAAACTTAGCTGATGACGAAATTATTTCCAGTTTTGTGTAGAGCAGTTCACACACGCAACCAGAGCTCACTTAACCAACTATGTAATTGCTATACAGAAGTAATTGCAATTCTTGGATGATAACACGGTAAAAACGAAAAAAAAAAATGAAACTTATTTTATATATAAATCAAAGTATTGAAGAAATGTATAGAAAAATAAATATTGGATAAACAAATATTCCATCTGAGTAAAGTAACGAGAATAACGAAATAAATTTCGTCATAAAAATAGATGATTAATTGGTAAATAAGAAAATAGCAATTGTTGAAACGATTCAATTAAAATGTAAAGAAAAGTAAAAAGTATAACCTGGATTATGATTATTTATTTATTTGTCGTATGGCAAGCAATTAATACAATAATAAATATATACAATGACAAGAACGTTGGTAGCGTTCACAAGCTAATGTCTAATTCTTCCAGCCATTCTAAGAAGGAACTTGTAGCTCCAAAAACATCTTCATATGGTCCATCATACTTCCGTAGAGGGCATTCCCTGATAATATGCTCCACACTCTGGGAAGGAGCACCGCAGTCACATGCAGGAGAATCCTGAAGACCCCACTTATACAGCATGGCGTTGCATTTCGCATGGCCTGTTCTTAGGCGATTTAGTTTGACCCACTGGTCTCTATTTAGATGGAATCCTGGAAGTCCAGTTGTGGGATCTTTAATATCTGAATGTTTTACAGATGTGGAGTTCCAGCTTTGTCGCCATTTTTCCATGACATCAAAGTCAAATACATCTTGCCATACCGGATTTCTTGATTTAAGACGAGTGGGTGGTAACTTATTTAGAACCTCGTGGATTGGGAGATCCTGTGGATGATCAGGATGGTGTAGTTTTATCCACTCACGTGCCGTTGCTTCTTGGCGTCTTATCTCTGGAGGTGGTATTTTGCTGATCAGGTGCAACCAGGGGACTGGGGTGGATTTTAGGGTGCCAGTTATTACTCTCATACACTCATTCAGGTGGACATCGATTTTTTCTAGTATGAGTACTACGTTGCCACACTGGAGCACAGTACTCAGCAACAGGGTAAACGATGGTGAGAGCGGTTGTTCGTAGTGTGTTCGCATCAGCTCCCCATGAAGTACCAGCTAGCTTCTTCATGATGTTGTTTCGTGTTTTCAGTTTCTGACTTGTGTTTTCGAGGTGTTTTTTTAATGTTAAGGAGCGGTCTAAGGTGATGCCAAGATACTTAGGATGGAAATTATGTTTCACCCTCTGGTGGCAGAAGTTCACTTTGAGCTGCTGATGTGCTATTCTATTGCTCAAGTGGAATGCGCATACTTCTGTTTTCATTGGGTTCGGACAAAGTCTCCACTTTCTATAATATGTGTTCAAGGTTTCTAAGTCGTTAGAGAGAATGCTCTCACCTGCCTCTAATGTGGCAGTTTGGACGGCGATAGCTAAGTCGTCAGCGTAGCAGAATTTATTGCCGGTTGTTTCTGGCATGTCACTGGTGTACAAGTTGAAGAGCAATGGAGCTAGTACTGACCCTTGAGGTAATCCATTTTTTATTGTAAATGACTTACTTGTCTTATGTACGACGGTGACCTTAAAATATCTGTTGGTCAGCATATTCCTCAGGAGTGATGTTAGTTTCCTGCAGGGTATATGTTTTTTAAGTTTAAGTAGCAGTCCATCCAGCCAAACTGTATCATATGCCGCTGTTAGATCGACAAAGGCTACTGATGTTTTTAACTTCTTCTGAAATCCAGCCTCAATGTATGATGTCAGTGCTAATACTTGCTCACAACAGCTCCGTTTTAGTCTGAAACCTGCCTGATATGTTGGTGTTATGATATTTATTATTCCTTGTATGCGGTTAAGGATGAGGGTTCTAGAAGCTTATAGCAAACACTGAGTAGAGCAATAGGTCGATAGCTTGAAGCATCATCTGCTGGTTTGCCTGGTTTGAGGATCGTCAAGGTTATGATTGATAGTAATCTAGTAAATCTGTGTTTGTATCACTACGCCAGTGCAAATATTGATGTAACGATTAATTCTATACATAATCTTTGAAGATTGTCTATATAAATAAGATAGAAAATGTGCAATTTTGTAATGATTGTTAGTTTTCCAGTGTTGACTGTTGTTACATTAAAATAAAATAAACATTGTGTTTTTAGTTTTTACAGATCTGATTTGACATTGAAATTATTAAAACAACGGTTGTGTTTGATTAAGGTATAAAAATACTAATGAATGCGATATTACACTCTACATGACATGATTTTTTCCCCCTCATATTCTAAATCACCACTTCCTTGGGAAGCTTTGCTTGTTAGTGTAAGGTTATAGGTTTGGGGGCACTCTTTATTTATCCTTTTGGGGAAAAACCAGTGACCACAGCTCTTGTGGTCTTACGGAAACACCCACCATTTCGTTCCTCCCAGGTAAAGAGCCTGGAAGGCGGGCTGTTGGAGAGTCGCGTGGACTCTTTTAAACCAACTTAAATTTAAAGGGGAGGGAAGGGGGATGGAAGGTCGGCCGTGGCCTTGTTGGGAACCTTCCCAGCATTCCCCTTCAGTGACTGGGGAAAACCACGGAAATCCCCAGTCAGGATGGCCAAACCGGGTTTGATCCCGATCCTCCCGAATGATAACGTAAGTCGTCGCTCTCAATTAGTGCCTTTCTGAAGTTCCAGGCAGGTTGTTGTTAAGGTTGTTGTCCGAAGACATTTCCTTCAAACTTCATACGTCTCCGTCACTTTTCTTGCGGTATGTCTTCTCTGGTGCTCCTTTTTTTTTATTCTTGTTCAAAAATGGAGAGTGGTCTTCTGTGGCGGTCGAAGTATGTGCCGTACGTGCCCAGTGGTGCTATCAGTGGGTTCTGCGATCTTTGGGCTGTCCTATAGAAGTATGTGGCCAGCTGTCTTATCCTATCTCGCAGTAGTGGTATTCCTGCGGCTGCGTGCAGGTCTCCAACTGGAAATCTTTTTGTTACATGGAGAGCTATTCGAAGGGCTCTATTCTGCAAAGTTTGTAGTCTTGCAATGTTTGTCTTGGCCGCGTACCCCCACACTGGGCACGCGCACTCAAGCAGTGGACGTACCAGATTGCAGTAAATAGTTACTCCTGTTGTTAGTCATGTTAAGTAATGGGTACAGTTCCTGAAACCTAATTAGGACTTTCTTCCGTAGGTCCTCAATATGTCTCTTCCAGGTTAGCTGTCTGTTTAACGTCACTCCTAGATATTTAACTGTGGAGTTCCACGGAATGTCTTTACCTAAGAGGGGCAATTTTGGTTTCACGCGTTTGCCGAGTTTCCGGGATAGCATCACAGCTTGGGTTTTCGTAGTGGTAATGGTGATACGCCACTTTCTTGCCCACTGCTCAGTCTCTTGCAGTACTTCTTGCAGCTTTCTTGTTGCTACTGCCCTGTTCCGGTGATGGATGAAGAATGCCGTATCGTCGGCATACAGAGCAGTGTGTACGCTGGCTGGTGCTGGAATGTCCGCTGTGTACAGGCTGTACAATACAGGTCCCAGCACCGAACCTTGTGGAACTCCGACATTTATTCGGTGGCGAGAATATAGGGCGTTTCCGACTAGTACGCAAGAAGTTCTAACCGACCAGATAGCTTCGTATTATCTTCATCATCTGGCTGGGAATCCCATGATGATACAAATTTAGTAGAAGACCGTTGTGCCATACAGAGTCGAAGGCTCTTGCAACATCCAAGAGAACTACTGGACAGTATTCTTTCCTGTTAAAGGAGGCGGTAGCAGTTTCTACCACACGCATTATCTGCTGTGTGGCAGAGTGACCTCTTCTGACGCCCAGCTGGAAATGTGGTATGATTCCATTTTTCTGATGTAGGTTTCAAGCCTCTGTAATAGCAGCCTCTCAAATACCTTCTTCAGTGAGGGTAGTAGACTGATTGGCCTATAATGTTGCGGGAATATTGGATCTTTTCCCAGCTTCCTTACTGCAACAACAATGGTGTGTTTCCAGCTTCGTCGGTACCGTTGGCTTCTTATGATGTCATTGAAAATGGTGGTGAGGTGTGTGACGGCTATCCGCGGGAGATTGCGGAGCAGCTGGTTGCACACCTTATCATGTCCAGGAGTTCTTCTTCGGTGTAGCCGTTTAATCACATGGTGCACCTCCTCTTCCGCAAATTTACTTATGTTATACCAATCGCCATTTGAATCCTTGAATCTCGCAAGTCTTCTGCGAGTTTCAGTGATGTGGTCTTCGTCTTCTATTTCCGCTGGCTGGATTTGTTTTCCGAAGTGATCGGCAAGGGCATTTGCCTTACTTTCTGGATCGAAGACGAGGCCTCTCTCTCGACGAAGAGGTGGCTGCCTAGCTCGTCTCTTGGTGATTCTACGAGTCTCTCTCCAGAGGGTGCCATCTTCAGTCCTTAACATGGACAGTCAAGAGGACCACTACCGATTTCTATGTTCCGTCAAATCTGCCTTTATTTCACGTTGTAGCCTATTTAGCAGTAGCCTGGTCTCTGCATTTCTTGTGAGTTTCCATTCTATAGCAACTTGTTTTTTATGTATAATCTGGGCTAGGAGATTGGGAGGTAGCTGTTTTGAATGCTGGACTCTCGGACTAGGCGGTGTGGCAGCTTTGCTGGCGTTGATAAGAATGCCTACGAAGTGCTTGAGCGCTTGGTCTGGAGTTCTATTGCCTATTATGAGTTGCTCTTCAACTTCTTCAGTGATTTTGTCACGGTACTGACCCCAGTTCGTTTTTTGTAATTATGTGTCCCTAGTACTTCAGATTTCCAGGAGCACACATCTACATCAAGCATCACAGGGGAATGATCCGAAGACATTCTGTTAAGCGTGTTTGCTGTCACAATACCAATAAACCCTTTCGTGAAGGCAATGTCCAAGACATCTGCTCTGTTGCCATTCCACGGAAGGTGAGTGGGCTCTTCAGGGCCCCAAGCATGTAGGTTATGTCTAAGAGCCAGACGATGCAGTTGTTGCCCAGCTCGGTTTGCTACACGGAAATTCCAGTCTGGGTGCTTCGCGTTGATGTTACCTCCAGCAAGAAGTTTGCCTCGAATGTTGGTGAGCCCGACTATGTCGTTCTCAATCAGTAATCTCCTCGGTGGACGGTATGCAATTGTAAGTGGCCCTGATGTTGTTGTCACCCTTATGGCAGTAGCTTCAAGTTGTTCAGTTGGCTGCAGCAAGATGTCATGATCGGGAATGCCACGCTTGATGTATATAGCAGCTCCTCCTCCGGCTGTCAGTCTGTCTGTACGGTAGCTGCAGTAATTTGGCACCGGAGCTCTCAGTCCAGGTTTAAGATGAGTTTCTGGTACTAGACAAATATCAACGTCTTCTTCTCTCAGGAATTGCCTGAACTCAATCATCTGGGCATGAATTCTGTTAGCATTCAAAACACAGATGGACAGTCCATCTATATGTCTTCTATCCATAAAGTGGTGGTGATGATGCTTCTTTAGGCTGGCTCGCCATCATTACAAGGGATCTTATGTCGGTTGACAACTGCTGAAATTTGGTCATTAACGTTGTCATCTTATTGATGAGAGCACCAAAAACATCCATGAGTCTATCTATGGAAGTTCCCGACGTGGTTTCTCTGAACTGATTGTTTTGCATTGGATTTTAAGTCTGTGCTGCTGGACACTGTCGTCCTGAATTACTTTTTTTGTTTGACGAATTTCATCTGACAATGTCTGAGAATTCCCGGCTTCTCTGCGACCCTTGTTGGTTGCACGGTGCTTGATTGTTTTCATTATTCTTCTGATTACTTGCTTTTGGTTTCTTCAGAGGTGGAAACTGAGACTTTTCCAAGTTTGTGTCCATATAATTCTTGTTCACCTGCTGCGCTTTCTCGAGAACATCAGCTGTCGATTAGGTCATAGTAGCTCCATTGTCTTGAGATTGTTTTGACTTATTTTTATCTTCACGTTTTTTTGCGGGCAGCTTCAGACTGTGCCATTGCGATTCCTCGTTGGCGTTCTCGTGCGCGCTTAAAGGATGGGTAGCCTCTGTAGCACGCCACGTGATGACCTTCACAGTTGGCGCATTTTGCTGGAGATTGTCCTTTCTACAGCATACACTCTCTGGAGAGGTGTGATCCTGCACACTTAACGCAGACTGGCTTCATTTGGCAATGTCTGGCCACGTGGGCGAGAGCCTGGCAGTTGTAACACTGCGTCGGCCCTCCAGCTGAACGAAGTTTTTCAACAGTCACTTTCAGGGACATAATGTTCTCCAGCTCAAAAAAATTTTCTATTTTGTGGCCTGTCGGGCAATACTGCTAGGAACAGAGGCATGAGATCTGAACTGCCGGGCCGTTTTAGCTGAGTCACCGAGCGTACTTCGAAGCCTTTATCTACTAGCTCCTCCTTGATGTCGGAAGCAGGCATGCCTAGTGGGATTCCTCGTAGGACCACCTTCAGTGGCTTTTCTGCAGCTGAGGGAAAGTGTAGTAAGGAATAGATCTTCCCTGCAGCTCTGCAGTGACTGCTAGGTAATCCTCAATAGAGTTTAGATTGAGTTTTATCTTATCCCCCTCCTGCTGATTTGGCTCGAAAGGGGCGTCCTTCCAGTAATGTCTTCACCATCTCATACAGCTCTTTGTAATTGTTGGGAAATTGTATCACTATTGGTGGTAGTTGCAGCCTCTGCCCGTTCTGTTGCTGCTGCTGTTGGTCCGTTTCCACTAGCAGATTGAATGGATTTGATACCTCCATTTCGTTATTACTTGGTCCTAGCCCCGCTTGGGCAGAGCGAAAAGTCCTGTGAGCTGGCAAGAATCCATCCTCTTGTTGCATCTGTACTTTGTTATATACATCAGCATTTGCTGATGCTTGCTGTTGGGCTTGCATCACGGATGCATTAGTGAACATATTGTTACCATCAACTATTGCCTTACGTGAAGAAGAAGCTGCAGTCTTCATTTTCTTCGAGGCAAGTTCTGATTTCTTCTTTTTAGTGATTCCACACGGAACAGCAGGGACAGTGTCCTTGAGAAACCACTTTTTATTTCCCTTCTTTCTGAGAAGACGTTGTATTTCGGCGCAGTGACCGAGAGCATTTTGTATAAGGATTTGATTGTACATACCTGTATATTGTTGCGCAGCGTTGTGCTGCACTGAAAGATGGTCCGTAGAATTTCCAGAAACAGCGTCCATCTTCACAGCAGAGGATGTCATCAAGTAGATGTTTGAGTTTTCGGAATTATCCAAACTGTTTAAATGGGCTGCATTATCTGTCTGGTTTTCTGACAGATGTCCTTTCTTAGGCTGGGCCTTCATCTGTTCGTTCATAGTCGTCACATTTGTTACCATTTCCAACCAACTTGGCTCGGTCATCGTAGGCTCTCCTGCGGCTTGGGGAAGTTGATTTTGCTGATCCTTTGGTGGGGTGTGAGTTGCTTCCATTTCTACGTTGTAACTGTCACCACACACGCGAGTAACTGTGACAACAGCAGCAGGCCTAGACGTCATTTTCGTTGCCGATATCGTTGACACGGACGGCACGGAACGGTGCGTCGCGGAAGACGACGATCGCGAACGCGACGGCGGACGCGGCCCGGCGTTGCCGCCCGTGCAGAGCGACGCGTTTTTCGGCTTCGTCGTAAAAACAAGATAGAAAGCACTCGAATAGAATCACAGGCTAGTTATTTATCTACGAAAAAATTGACCGATACGCGAAATTGTATGTCACGCACTCATAAATAGTCACAAGTCAACAATAAAGACACACATCGAAATTTCACGTCACAATGGAATCACATGAATCACATAATGCATAACATAATTGACTGAAATTCAAATTAATATTCAGTAGTGATAGTGTAAGACGCATTGGACGTCTTTGTATTTAATCGTTTTAAACATTTCGACTGCGAGACGGATTGTGCCAGCCAATCTTAAATGGGTCGATTCTACTACGCTTTGTTTTGTCATACTGTCAATGACGTATCAAAATATAATACGTGACTAACCGTATGTAAGCGATCAATACGTGTAAATCTGGGTGGAAGGACGGGTATTCGAATTCGCGTCCTCCCGAATGCGAGGCCAGAGCATTACCGCACTTTAACCATGTCTAGCGAAAAGTTGTGGTTTTACAACGGAAATATCAACAAAAACCTCATTAACTCTACAGCCACACCACGGAAAATTCCCAACTCATCGACACCATGTAGGGTTGCGAGAGTCACCGCTTTGTTATTGGGTAAACAAGTCTTATGGAGACTTCACACAACTTTTTACATACAAAAACTTCAAACAGCTCCAAAATGATGAGAGATCTCTCCAGTACTGGAATCCCCCTGCCCAAGTAATTAGTTCCACTTTTGGTTAGAGGTAGCAAAGATTTAAAAAAAAAAAAAAAAAAAAAAAGAACAGGGAACAGTCGGACATCGAATCATACCGTTCCATCCATTTGGCGGTATTTTACTGAAATAGAATGTGATCTCATATTTTTTCTTGTCATTTTTACTTTTAGATTTCTGTTTGTATTATCATTTGTTTTTTCGAGTAATGCGAAAACTGTATGTAAAAATTTGTTTATTTCTTGTAAGCATAAAATCATGTATGATGAAATGACTTTATTCAGGGATATTTTACTTTAAATGGCTGGTGGGTCTCTGGCTACTGAAGGCCAATAAATCTATATCACACTGTGTCTGCCTGTTTGAAATGGTATCACGCAAAAATATACCGAACCGATTTTGATGGATTTTTTTTACCATTTGAAAGCTTATGGTCTTGTTTAAAATCTGCAATATATAAAATGGAGTTTCAATAAGAGCACAAGATTGAATAGCACGTCATTTTGGTTTTTGTGATTCGATATTTAGATAATTATGACAGGTCTATAGAAGAGGGAATGGAGTTAGCAAACATGGAGCAATGCACGATATAACAACGCGTCATTATTGTTACATTCAATTTTCGGTGGAAAAATGTTCCAAATTTATCACAAACAATAAAAACGATAATTAAAAAATTCTAAAGTACTGGTTCAGTAGTTCATGTAAAACTTACTACTCGAGCTCATTGGGGTCGTTCAAAAGAAAAGTTCGGTAGGTTGTGCTCTAGAGTCCAGGAACCTCAATAATAAGTCAAATTGCCACATTTGGGGCTCAGAAAATCCACGAATGATTCATGAGAAACAAATGCATTCCCAACCTGTCACTCTTTGGTGTCCATCGTGGAGTGGAGTAATCACAGGACCACTTTTCTTTGGAAACAAGGTAGTTCATACATTAACGGTAAATGGCAAATCTTATTAGCATAATAACCCAGTTTTTTGTGGCTTGATTGGAACATATTGCTCTTTGAAAACATTTCCATACCGCAATACATCATTGACGGTGATCCACAAGTCTTTTTCCTGGTCGTGTCAACTCCCGTTTTGGTGACCGAAATTGGCCGCTACGATATTTCGATTTGACACCTATGGACTTTTTTCTGTGGTGGAAGTCTCAGGTTTACGCCAAGAAGCTTACGACAACACAAGCATTGAATGCCGAAATTGAACGCTTCATCAACGAAATACCACTACATTTATGCAAAACTGTTATCCAATTTTTTTCCAGAAAATTGCGCCTGTGACACGAAAGAAGTGGTGGCCATTTGCCGGACGTGTTGTTCTATACATAATTCTCAAATGTTAACTAAAACTAATTTAACTTAGTTGGTTGGATCCTGCAGAAGGAGACGTAGGAAGTCGGTGTATCAATCGTAAGACGGCCAGTTCCTATCCTCTGTTACCTACAGCTTCACGTGGAATCTGAACTGCAGAGCAACGTGGCCTACCTCATAAGAAGAAAGCCCAGTCCATAAAAGTTCCTGGGCATATCCGTTCATTATAAATCAATAAATATTTCAATACTTTGTTACTGAAAATCATGTTTTATTTAAAAATCAAATCTTGCGCTCTTATTATAACACCCTTATCATGACTCCACAAGTTTACATGAACGAGGAGCTACCCTACTTTTATCACTTGTCTAAGGATCTGTTCTGCGGTCAACAGAATAGATATTCTTGTGAAATTTCGTCGAAATCGGTGCAATGTCAGCGGAATTATGGCGTGACCTCTGGATGGGCCAACATGACGAAATTTTAAGAATTCGGATTTTGTCATTCTGGTTATGGAACGCTTAAACATTATAACAATTTCAGCTTTACGAAATGTCATGCATTTTGAAATCTGAAAGATAAAAATCTCTGTGTCCAGCTAATTAGTGAAGACCAAGCTTTGTTACGAGCACAAAAACAATTCCCGAGATGTTATCTGCATGAAAACGAATGTTGTAGAAAGTAAATTATGTCCGAAAGTTAAAGTCTCTCGTTGGCATATCAGGTGTGGGCTAAAGGTTTCCCCTAGTGATATACTGCCTCTGGGGGCAAAGTCGCTTACACAGCGTGCGTTCATTACAACCAATGTGTCACACCCGGAAGCGACCCAGAATTTGGCTAAGATTCCAGCACCGGAGAAAACTGGTCTCTGGAATACACAGACCATCTATCCAAGCACTGCGAGACAACCAAGGCGACTACAGCGAATCCGAGGGCAGCGATCTTAAATGAAGGAGATTTTTAAAACTTGACTCAAACATGTAGATTGCATATCGACATTTTTTTTTTTAGAAAATATGGTTAACTGCTCGCACAAGCATCACGTACTGTGGGTAGTTGACATGTCAGATCCCAGACATCTGTGATGCTAATTATCTGTTTTGTGGTTTATAATATGTGAAAGCTCACATACAAGATTTAGCTCTATGTAAGCAGTTGTATTAAACATATACGAACTACTAGTAGATAAAAGTAACCAAACCCGAACCTGGGTCCTTCAGTCGAACTCCCCACCTCATTTCTATCTGTTTTGTGGTTTATAAAATGTGAAAACTCACATACAAGATTTAGCTCTATGTAAGCAGTTGTATTAAACATATACGAACTACTAGTAGATAAAAGTAACCAAACCCGAACCTGGGTCCTTCAGTCGAACTCCCCACCTCATTTCTATTTGATGATGCTGTATTCTGGCAGTATAAATTTCAAAATGTGAATATCAAAAGAAATGCGGTTTGAAGTTTGAACTGCTGGTCAAAGACAAGTATACCGCCAGTTACGATATTAGTGCTTTCAGTAAGAGTGAAACTTTTGCAGATGTGCATTAAACAACGTTTTATAATGTTCAAAGTGAAAAAGCAACAATATGTACCTTACAGTATCTTTGGAAAATAGTATTCTATATCACTGAGTCATTTCATTACTTTGATATCTTTCCAACATTATTTTTAAATGTCTGAAATTGTCAATTCAAAGACGTCCTTAGTAGGAGACCTCGGCGTTCCCATAATTTGTACTAATATTTCGATAATTTGTAAAATGATTTGAAATGTTATTTCAGATGGCCAAAATAAATAGAAAACTGTTGTGAAAAAAGTGGTGAATTTTGTCGTTAGTAAAAGAGCTTATTGGCGTAGAAACCTGTCACATTTTCCTTACATGGTACATTATAGAATATTTTGAATATCAAAGAAGCTAAGTTGTTTATACCACATGGTCAAATGTTAATATTGTTTTTAATATCAATGGACTTTTCAGGTGATTTGTTGTATATTCTTAAGAGAGGTCCAATTTTGACTACCTTTTTCCTCAGAGACTATTTTTGCAGCTTATTATTAAAAAATAAATTTGAAGATTATGATCAAATGTTTACTAACTTCTATCATTGAGGCTATTTGTAAACACACCAAAAAATCGTATTCTACTAAAATTAACTTAAATCAAAGACGAGTCAGGTAAAAAAAAAAATGCAAGTCCAAAAGTGGTTCCTTAATTCTATTGTTATCTAAAGCCAAAACCAATTCTTTTAAAATAATTGTCCTCCCTCCGCTCTGAATCCAATCCTTATAAAGCGTATGGCAGGATTTTTGTCTTAACATGCACGAGCTTCGTACATTAGGTGCAATTTTTTTTTTTTTTTGGCACAAAGACTTAAGCCTTGTCACACGTGTAGACTGTGGAGGTTGATCGTACGTGTGCTACGATCATATGAGTTACAGCATAACAAAAAAGTCGAAAATTAATTTGAATGACAACACGATCATGTAAGATAATTAGAAATATTTCATTGATTTCATCCTGCACGGATACTTCTAAGGCAAATAACTAGTGGAATGCAGGACGTTGAAATCACTTAACAGAAATACGGTTCCAGTAATGATATGGTGAGGGACCACACCAATATTAAAACGCTCTTAACATGCGAGAACTGAATAAATCTTAAGAGTGCTGAGGAGAGCTGACTGAATGGTATGGTCAAATTAAGAATAAACTTTAATAGAGACTCAGTTTCAAAACGTTTGTAAAAAGCGGGAGCCTTTAATAAGGAGCAGATTGGAGTCGGTTTCAACAAAAACAAAAAAGAAGAAGAATAAGAGACAAGGATAACGTTGAAAATGGTGAGAAGCTAGTGTGGATGAACAGGATGGATAAAAGCACTTATACCCAGAGTTTCAATTAATTCTTGCCGTGAGAAATTTCTGCGTAAAAGTTTATTTACTCAGCTGGAAACTAGGTTTTCTCCGTAAATGTTGGCCGAAGATGTTTGCAAATGAAGGGTAAACATGACTTTCAGTTTTGTTAAAACAACACATTATTTTTTTAAAAAAACAAAAAAGCTTTTAAAGTCCACAGAAGATTACTTAACTCGCAAAAAGGCTGTGATTCTGAAGGCACATTGGTACAAACAAAAGAACAAACTAATGAAATCGAATGTAAAAAGAACTTGGTATTCCCAAATTCCAAATGATTCTAAGTACCGGTTTCCCATCTTGTAGCAAATATTTAAACCCTTCGTTTCTATACTGTTTGATGTGACAAGATAGCTAAGGGAGATTTAACCTACTGAAAAATATTAATTGTTACTTAATTCACAACAAGAGTTTTTCTTTCTTATGCTTCACGTTTTTTTTCAGTTCATTGCTGATCTAAAAGAAAATTTACATTATACAGGGTGCGGCAAAATGATCTGACGGTTTTCGCCGCACTATTGTTGAGTGAGTAGATGGTGGGGGGTGTTGGAGATAGGCGCAATCCAGAGCCCTTACGTGAACATTTGTAGTAGCCATGGAACAATGGTCGGGTGAGCACCGTGCGTTTGCTGTCGAGGCGTTTTTTAAAAGTGGCGATTCCTGCGTTGCTGTTCAGCGGCAGTTCCGTAGACGATTTAACGTGAGTCCAAAAGGAAGAGTCCCAACTCGGAACACCATTATGCTGTGGGTGAGCACCTTCGAGCTACCAGTTCAGCGTTAAGAAGTCAACAGGTCGCCCACGGTCATCTAGGACGCCAGAGAATATCGATCGAGTAAGAGAAGCTGTGGAAGCCAGTCCTCGGCGGTCGACTCGCTAACAAGCTGCTGCTTTGCACATGTCTGACCGCTCGGTAAGACGAATTTGCGTTTCGATCTGCACTTCCACCCGTACAAAATGGCTATTGTCCAGCAGTTAAAGCCTAATGACTATGCAAAGCGTAAAGCATTTGCAGAAGAGATGATTGCAATGCTGACGGATGAAAAATATTTAATGATGAGCGACGAGGCACATTTCCATCTGGATGGTTATGTGAACAAACAGAACTTTCGTTATTGGTCGGCTACAAATCCGGAACAACTGCATGAACGTCCTCTGTATAGTCCTAAGGTTTCCGTGTGGTATGGTGTAACCAAAAGGTGTGTCATTTGGCCATACTTCTTCGAAGAGGGTAGTCGAACCGTTACGGTCAATTCGGAACGTTATTTGTTGATGTTAAAAAACTTCATGATCCCTGAACTTAAGAGAAATCGTTTGGTGCGCAGTAGGATATGGTTCCAGCAGGATGGGGCAACTGCCCATACAGCCAGTGAGGTTATGGACGTTTTGAGAAGCATGTTTCGTGGTCGAGTGATCTCGCGTTTTGGGGACATTGAATGGCCAGCTCGCTCTCCAGACCTTAGCGTTTGTGATTTTTTCTTGTGGGGAATCCTTAAAGCAAGAGTTTACACAAACAAACCTCGCACACTGGACGAACTGAAAGAATCCATACGCCAAGAAATCGCCAGCCTGCCTTGTGCAATGTTAGATCAGGTGTTCAACAGCTTCAGTGCAAGGCTGGAAGAATGCTTGTTCAAAGACGGACGTCATTTAAAGGACGTTATCTTCACATCTTAAACGGATGAAATTGGTTGTTCTGATGTTATTGTCATTAATTTTCATGAATACCCTTCTGTAATAAGCAATAAAATATTTTGTATCACTTTTATTTTTCATGTTGTTTGTACTTTAAAACCGTCAGATCTTTTTGCCGCATCCTGTATGTTTGAATTATCATCTATCACATAGTTTATGGTATCTTAACAGAAATAAAATTTATAATACCTTATCTGTCACCATCCGTTGCCTGTAGTTTATCCATCCCTACCCAATAAACAACTATATGTCAAATACAGTACAAGTTTTCAGCGTACTTGTGAGTTTACTAAATAAAAGTGTCACAAGCACGAAATGATAGGGTGTCCCACTGCAAGTAAATCACCAGATGATAAAATCCTCAAAGCAAATTCTCCATAAAATTCTAATTATATCTTTCTCAGATGTGCTGGGCTTTCTCAAGGCAAGAGGACACGTGTTATTAGTGAAACTGTATGTGATATACTGCTGGCGATAGTAGACTGACAGAACCAACTGCCAGTAAGGTCAGGATCTAACGTATTTCACACCACCAGCAAAAGTTTTGTGTTGTAACACTTCCCACAAACACGCGTGTTATGCTAACTCAAACCATCACATGCGCAACTATCTAAACAATTCATAAGGCACACTAAATAACAGATTTGAGAAAAGCATTACATATCATCGAACTGTAAGATTCTAAATAGAAGCATGTGTTTGTTTGGTTTCAGAGTGTGTTGGCATTTGCAAAGACCGGAAAAGCCGATGGTCCCACCTGTATTTAAACCTGGGACCCTGAATTTTGAAGGTTAGAGCCTTATTCACTGGGTTACCAGACCGTATAATAACAGAATCAAGTGCGGCTATCCAGACAGTGTGACAACAGATCGTCTTTCGGGGGTCTAACAGAGTCCACGCCACGTTAAGTTATTGCAATCCACCGACTTGAGGAAAGAGTGGTATCCATAATTTTTTACAACTTAGTGTAATAAAGCCTTAACCGAAGAACCAGCATGTATAATAAGGCATAGAAAAATAGGTGAAAGATACTTCTACTAATAAAAAGTACTTGGGTGACCGAACTTCGCTTGGCATCTTTCGATTTCTGTTCAATACACAATATTTCGAGTAAAGTTTGATTAAAACAAAAAGCTTGAAGATTTTCTAGGCATTTTGACGTGGACAGTTCCTTGTTCTAACCAAAGAGAAGCTTAACTAACATCAGTAGGCTTATTGGTACCTGAAACTTAATCGTAATGAGGTTACGAGAGCCGTTTTCGAGAAACCAAAAACAAGAATTTCTCCATTAATCGTGTTACAAACTTGAAAAGCAAAACGTTATCTATGTAAGAAATTTCATCACTGGAGCCATTTCTGAGATCGTCTGATTTACCACCTCATAAATTGCTTTTAAATAAAAATGCTATTACTATGTAGAATTCAGGGATTCATTAATGGTAGAAGATTTGTGGTAATTCATGGTAATATTGACGTGGTTAGGTTGAAATGCGGCCTGCACCAGAAGATAAATTTCGCGATAGCCAAATTTGATGATGAATTCGTATGTAACTCGACCGAGACAACTTGAAGATTCTTTTTTTATATATCTCGCTTAGTTCTCGAGAGATTTTATCTAAAAAATGAAGAGGTTAGGCTGAGATCCGGTATGAACCAGAAAAAAATCCACCAAAACCATTATGTCTACATGGTGGAAATGCACTATAGATGTTTTATTTTCTTCCTAGTGGTTGTTGTTAGTTTGAAATAGAGCCTGGACCAGAAGAAACATCACCAAAAGCACAAGGAACCATACCTATAACTAATTTTTGACATACTATATCTCGAAAACCAAGCGAGATATCAAAAAAATATTATTCTTTATTTTCGATTTTTTTTCTTCTATAAAAATGCATCATCAGATTGTGGCGCCACGGTAATGATAGAACTGCCGTAATTCACTTTAATAAGAACGTCATCAGTGCTAAATTCATCCACTCCGATAAAACTACGCTCATACTTCGCAGTAACCTCACATCTTCTGATCAACCGTGCATTTCCAAATACTAAGAAAACAATTCCCAAAAGAAGTAACCTTCGTTGTAAACATTATTAAAGCACAAGATCAGACGCTTCAAAAGGCAGGATTGTATTTGTCAGAACCTGTTTTTTTTCGTATACGCGGTTTTTCAGGCGTTTGTAGATTCATTAATACTTACTTTTGTGTTAAAGACACATACGGTCAAAAAGTCAACGATGATCACATTATAACTGCTAATATTGTTTTCAAAGAAATTTTGTTAAGTAAAGAAGATTGAAAAAAGGACATCTGACAAAGCAAATATTTTTAAAACATTTAGTATTTAATGTTAACGACTTTTTACAGTAAAAGTGGTATTTATTACTGCACTTCAAAATAAAATACCTTTCATTAAAAATACTTGCATTTACTTATTTCATCACTATTATATTACCACTTGGTGAACACGATACTACTCGCACGGGTCAACTAGTGTACAAAAATTATTCGTTTAAAGTTATAAAGTTATAAGAGATCTTTCCTATAATCTAAGAGAACTTAACTAACATCCATCAGCCCAGCTTACAGGTACCTGAAACGTCTACGATATGGCGCTAGCGCCGTTTCCGAGATACTAAATACAAGAATTGCACATTTTTTTTTCTAAAATCGCGTTTTTTCAGGGAAGACACATATTTAGGTAAACTTAAAATACTAAACGTCATCCAGATATGAAATTTCACCTAAATTGTTAGAGCCGTTTCCGAGGTCCAAAATATTTATATACAAGAATTGCTTGTTTAAAGATATGAGATTAAGATGATTTATACTGCTCCAGGTTACGTTGGGCCAACACAAAACGCCTATCCCATAGAGCAGCGGTTCTCAAACTTTTATGCTCCGCGAACCCCTTTTAAATATTCCAGACAGTGGCGAACCCCCAAAAAAATTTTAAAAAAAGCTTTAAAAAAAATAAGAATTTTTATTTTGATAAAAGTAATACACTTATACAGAAGATTGTTGTCAGTTAATGTGATAGATGAGCTTGTTTTTTGTCGCATGTTGAGTCAATATCAGGAACAGTTTTACTCAATCTCAGTCTCATTTCATATTCGACATTCATTCGATTCCTGTATTTCGTTTTTATCATAACCAGGTGTGAAAACCCACTCTCACATAAGTAAGTTGTCACGAAGGGTAAAAGGAAATTAACTGCTTTACGGGAGAGCTCCGGATATTCTTCCTGTCTTGCTGCCCAAAAATCAATTAAAGACATCTTTTTAAAATCAGCATGAAGAGTACGATCTGTGGACATTTCCAGCAATGATTCATGTTGCTTAATGCTCAAACCAGAATTTATGCTTTTGGTTGTGACAATAAATGGATTTCGAACCCAGTCTTCAGCATTACCGATATCTGGAAAATATCTTTTCAGTTCATCAGAGATCTAAGACAAATGTACAATAATTTCAGCTTTTACTTCGGCATCCAGTGATAAGGTGTTGGTCGAAACAAATTCATGCAGAAGAGGAAAACATTCAATAACACCTGATATCATGCAAGTTTTCCAAAATTCAATTTTTCTTATGAGGGCTTGTATTTTATCCTGCACAATGAATATGTTACACGTGGAGCCTTGCATAGAAGCTTTCGTTTCGTTGAGAGAAGAGAAAATATCAGCTAGATATGACACCCTTATAAGCCAGGTTTCATCTTCAAATCTTAACTTGAGGTTGAAGTCACTGTCCTTCACAAATAAATAGACTTCATGACGCAGTTCAAAAAACCTAGCTAACATCCTGCCTCTTGACAACCAACGCACTTCACAATGTAAGAGTAATGAAACATGTTCACTGCCCATGTCCCGACATAATAATGCAAAAAGTCTCGAGTTGAGTGGACGTGCTTTTATGTAATTTATTATCTTTATGACATCTGACAATACTGTTTTTAAATAATCAGGCATTTTGTTGCACGCCAGTGTCACTTTGTGCAATGCACAGTGCATACTTTTGGCTTCAGGAGCAAGATGTTTAATTCTAGTGATTAGTCCAGATATCCTACCTGTCATGGCCTTGGCACCATCAGTCGAAACACCAACACACCTTCTCCAGTCTATGCCATGTTCTTCAAAAAAATCATTGATGACGTTGAAAATATCTTCTCCTTTTGTCGTAGTCTCCAAGTTCTTGCATAACAGAAAATCTTCTTCAGAAATGTTTCTGTGTACATATCTAACAAAACTAAGTACATTCGGCAGTCCAGTAATATCTGTTGATTCGTCAACTTGAATTGCAAAATAAGTATTTTGCAGTCGTTCTGCTAGTTGATTTTCAACATTGAGTGCCATGTCGTGAATGCGCCTTGCGATTGTGTCATTTGAAAGTGGTGTTTATCCAGCAATTTTGCTAATTTGTCTCCTAGCACGCAACTGACCATATCTTTAGCAGCTGGCAAAATTAATTCCTCAGCAATATTGTATGACTTGCCGGTCTTTGCAATTTTGTATGCCACTAGGAAAGACGCACGTAAATAATCAGCGTTGGTAGTTGCAGTATTTGTCACAGTTTTTTTTTTTTTTTTAAGATTTCAACTCCCTCTTTTTTCGAACAAAAAAATCTAAAGATTTGTTTACGTACTGCTGATGTTTTGTCTCCAAATGTCTTCGCAGCAATGATGGCTTCATCGAGCTATTTGCGAGAACTTCTGAACATATTACACACTGTGGCTCTGGGTACTGGGTGTCTTCTTTGCACACAAATCCAATTTTCAGATAATCTTCATCATATTTTCTTTTCTTTGTCGATGGAATGAAGTGTTCTTCTGGTTTACTTGTTTTCCGCGTATTTTCTTTCAAAATTGAACTTCAGTAGACGTAGACACAATTTGACTCAACGAAGTTTTCAATGTTTCTGAACTGGATAACTTTTGAGTATCTGGGCATTTTCCGCGTATTGATCCGGTTTTTAACCACTGGTTCATGTTTTCACTTACTTTTTAATCAAAATTACTTATCAACTTTATTTCAGCCGGCCGAAATAAGTGCGCGCGCAGAGTACCACTGACCTGAGAAACAACTATACTAAACAATGCCGCGCGCTTTTTGTCAGTCACAAATTATTACGTAATTTCAAGCCATTGTAGCCCTTTCTTAAGGCATTATTTTCCGCCCCTATTGTTACCAAACCTAACACGATTGTGAGTGGTGCCGAATAATGCAAATATATAGCATAATGTAGAATTTGAACCTTGAAAGATATTTGGCGTTCAAAAATTTACATATTATCTATTAATACTTATTCGGCACATCGAGTGAAAGGAACGATATTTCTTTGAAGGCATTGTATTAAATGATGCATGTCACACGCGTGATACAATCATTCTGCCACCATTACGTAAATCTCGCCGCGAACCCCCTATGATCAACTCGCGAACCCCTAGGGGTTCGCGTACCACACTTTGAGAATCGCTGCCATAGAGGAAGGAAATATATGGAGACGACGCAAGAGACCTTCACCACGCATTGAAGTGAAGCAGGGCGGAGGAGGAGTGGGGGGATGGCCGGAGTGGGGGGGGGAGGCATTGCCGCTTCCATACAGACACGGGGAATATGTACAAAAACCTCAAGGGGACTCAAGGGGCGGCATAATCCGTATTGCACGCGGGCGCTCAAACAGCTAGCTGTTGTTGTTGTTGTTGTTATTAGGGCTTAGGGGCGCGTCGACGACGGGGTCATTAGCGCCAAACAGCTAGCGGCGGGCCTGCTGCCAATAATATAAAAATTGTTTAGAAGAAATTCTAACTTTATGGAATATAGATACAACCAAAATTCATGCCGTTGTGCGAGACAACGGCAGAAATGTGACGAAAGGAATCGACGATTCAGTTTTTAAGGGAGTATCTTGTTTCATACATACTCTACAACTAGCAATCAATACTGCTTTGAACCATGATACCATGACACAAATACTTGTAAAAACCAAGACGAATTGTCACACACTTTAACCACTCTAATCAGGCTCAGTCAAAACTTCGTGATCTGCAGCAAGAACTAAATTTACCAGACCACCAGTTTGTCCAAGAGGTATGTACCAGATCGAATTCCACGTACTATATGATATAGTTATAGAACAAAAACGGGTTGTTTCTTTATACGTAAATTTAGAAAATTTGTCTTCTGAAGAGTGGAAAATACTCGGTAAAAGCATTGAATTGCTGAAGCCATTTGAAGAGATTACTAAGATTATAAGTTCAAGTTGCTCTTCGGTGTCTGAAGTAATACCTCATCTGAAAACCTTAAAGAAATATCTAGAAATTTATAATGGTGAAAACAAAGAAATCATGGAAATGAAAGTCCTGCTGGAAAATGATTTGAAGAGTAGGTTCGACTTGCAGCATAACAATGTCTTCACCCTGGCTACATTGTTGGACCCAAGATATAAGCAACAGTTTTTTCCAGACAAAGGACCTCATCACCATTAGGTCTCAATTTTTACTAGAATCTCTGAAAAATAGCATGAGTGATGACGAGAGCGACAATGGCAAAGATGATCTACACAGCTCTTCCATCGATGAAGACAATATAGAAACAGCAACACAGCGGAAATTTTGGCATTGCTACCAAAAATTTGTATCAAGAAAAATAGAAGATATTCAAGATGACAGGTCTAGGGCAGCTCATGAACTGCAGTCCTACTGTGCGTTACCAGTGATAAAGCGCAATGAAGACCAATTTCAGTTATGGAGTCACAACAGTTCTAGGTATCCTGAAATGTCGAGCATCGCTAAAGTGTACCGTAGTTGTCCCGCAAGTTCCGTTTACAGTGAGCGATTGTTCTCTGAGGCCGAAACTTATACGAAAAAAAAAGAAAGGAATCGATTGCTGCCAGATAGGGCAGAAGCTTTAGTCTTTTTGCATCATAATTTACCTTTAATTAAAAAATATACGTAAGTAATAAAAAATATAAGGAGATGATATTTTTGTTTGTCACAAATTTGATTTGATTAGATTATGTACCTTTAGTTTCAGTAAGAAGAAATATTTACACATATTTATTGAAGATAAGAAGATATTATGTTATATAAGAACGAAGTCTTTCTCGGCGTTGAGAATGTATAAACTGCTCTCGGGTGACTAGCCGAGTCAAGAGTGCGTTGCTACACGATATTTCGGCGACTAGATTCATTGCCGATATTTCGGCGACTAGATTCATTGCCGCCATCTTCACCAGAAGATGGCGGCAATGCATCTAGTCGCCGAAATATCGTGTAGCAACGCACTCTTGACTCGGCTAGTCACCCGAGAGCAGTTTATACAGATATTATGTTGTTTTGTTTGTTAAATAAGATACTATTTTTTTTTGATAAATGTCATAGTATTTTTTTACAAGTAAGTAATTCTAGCGAGTGATTACCAAAGGAAAGATTGCTTTACATTTCAAAATGTGTAAGACTGATTCTAAAATAAAAATATTAAATAACAATCAAGGTTTTTATTTTATGTAACGCCTCCTATATACATTTTACACGTACTAAGAAGCTGAATAGTCGGCGCTCTTTGCCGAATAGTCACCGACTATGAAAGTGGCCGGATAGTCGCCTTTACCGAAGATATAGGTTCTTTACGTAATGGACTCACAGATAAAGATATTGTATTGAGAGTGAGAGGATGGAAAGTAGTTTAGACAGCGATGATAGTTACAGTTCTAGCTGAAGATCGGAAGATACACGGTTCGAATCCCTGTTTCGAGGGGATTATTACAGGCCCTTAACCCAACCTTCAATCAGACATTAAAATTGAAAAAGTATGTAGCTGTTAATTTCACATGGTTTTGTCCACATTATCTTAGGGATGAAAGGATGAGGGAGATGGACGAAATGAACAGGGAGTTGCGTGAAAGTATTAGGGTTCTTGAGGTTCCTCCTGTTGAGGCTCAGCCTGTGGAGGCTCATGCTATAGAGGAAGAAAATAGAGATAGTGGGTTGGAGGAATTGAGAAGGATGGGTGGGTGCTTTTGACGGGACGTAGGAGAAATATGGTTAATAGGACGAAGAAGCCAGACACTTCAGAAATTGTGGAGAAAAATAAGTTTACCTTTGCCATACTCAGGTAGGAAAGGCATTAATTCTGTCTTGGGGGTTGTGCCTCTGAACATCATTGATTGGTGGGGTTTCACTAGGCATGACCTACATCTAAATAGAAGGGGCAAGGGGTTACTTTTTGAGTTGTTAGCTAAGGCTTCGAGGGAGCCCATAATCAGTGATGAAGTGTTTAGGACTGTACCTCTTTTAGGTTGGGGGCTGCTCGTAAAAGGATGGAAATAGATAATCAAAGTGATACTGATTGTAGATCCATGATGGGAAAATTCACAGATTTTAAAGAAATAGATTAAGTTGCTGAAACAATAAATGAATGGGGTAGAAGGGAAGGAGGAGGTTAACGCTGAAAATATAAAGCCAGTAATAAGCGTGTTACCGGTGAACTGTAGTAGTATAATAAACAAAGTAATCGAATAGGCTATTTGACATTATTGAAAATATATTACAAACTAGCCTCGTACCCGCGACTTCGTACGCGTGGATTAAGAATTTTTTTGACAGAATTAAATATAAAAACTTGTTGGTAACGAAGGATTGGTCCCAAACAATATCGAGTCGGCATAATATGGCAGGAAAGCTATCACTATATCATTCTACCGTCGAACCTGCCTCTTGAAGAGAATCAATTTCCAGTATATTTCTGTCACTATTCGATAAGATTTCAAAATTTCGTGACTACAACTGTTAAACATACTGGAAAAAATATCCTGTGCCCTTCATACAGCTTTCCATATAAAATTCCATCACAATGATATAGCCATATAGTCGTCAAAACGTAACAAAAAGACAGAGACTTACTTCCGTATTTATATTAGTATTACTGTGGTTCACACTCACACACTGACTGCGAACAACACCTGAGGGATCATTATAATGTAAAGTGTACACCTAAAAAATTGTAAGACTACCTACGATTTGCCTCGCATTGCACCCCTAACTTTATAATATCTACAGTTTAACATTCAATCCAAATAACCTACGGCCCAAGCCTGACTCTTACGATGAAAAACAATTTTAAAAAATCTTAGCCTTTACGGAGATTTGAACCGGAGACCACGACGTTCGTAAGAAAGCTCTTTAGCCACTGAGTTGCCAGTTCACTACACGGAAACACTGTCTGGAGACGTCCACATCCAACGTGTCTGTCTATAGCCGTATTTCGAAGTTATGTCACAACATGTGTTATTTACACAGATAATTTTTCAACCAAATGTAGACAGTATTTTTCTCCTTGTTTCAAAGGATAAGTGTGCAAAGTTTCATCGAGATCGGATGAAAACTGTGGATTTGTATGAAGAACAAACAAACCAACAAACAAACAAACATACATTCATCTTTATATATAAAGATACTAGCCTCGTACCTGCGACTTCGTACGCGTGGATTAAGAATTTTTTTGACAGAATTAAATATAAAAACTTGTTGGTAACGAAGGATTGGTCCCAAACAATATCGAGTCGGCATGATATGACAGGAAAGCTATCACTATATCATTCTACCGTCGAACCTGCCTCTTGAAGAGAATCAATTTCCAACATATTTCTGTCACTATTCGATAAGATTTCAAAATTTCGTGACTACAACTGTTAATCATACTGGAAAAAATATCCTGTGCCCTTCATACAGCTTTCCTTATTAAATTCCATCACAACGATATAGCCATATAGTCGTCAAAATGTAACAAAAAGACAGAGACTTACTTCCGTATTTATATTAGTATTACTGTGGTTCACACTCACACACTGACTGCGAACAACACCTGAGGGATCATTATAACGTAAAGTGTACACCTAAAAAATTGTAAGACTACCTACGATTTGCCTCGCATTGCACCCCTAACTTTATAATATCTACAGTTTAACATTCAATCCAAATAACCTACGGCCCAAGCCTGACTCTTATGATGAAAAACAATTTTTAAAAATCTTAGCCTCCACGGAGATTTGAACCGGAGACCACGACGTTCGTAAGCAAGCTCTTTAGCCACTGAGCTGCCAGTTCATTAAACGGAAACACGGTCTGGAAACGTCCACATCCAACGTGTCTGTCTATCACCGTATTTCGAAGTTATGACACAACATGTGTTATTTATACAGATAATTTTTCAATCAAATGTAGACAGTATTTTTCTCCTTGTTTCAAAGGATAGGTGTGCAAAGTTTCATCGAGATAGGATGAAAACTGTTGATTTGTATGAAGAACAAACAAAGTCCAGTGCCCTCCCTACAGATTTTCTCGTCAATATCGGTATAGGCATTTAATTGTCAAAACGTAACATAAGACAGAGACTTACTTCCGCATTTATAGTATTCCTACTGCAGATACACACACACTGACTACGAATCACTCTGATGGATCAATATAACGTAAAAAAAGTGTACATCTACTGTATTGCAAGACTACCTACGAATTGCCTCAGGTTGCACCCCTACCTTTATGATATCTACAGTTTATAATTCACTCCGAATAACCGACGACCCAACCGTGACTCTTACGATAAAAAACAATTTTTAAAAATCTTAGCCTCCACGGGGATTTGAACCGGAGATCACGACGTTCGTAAGCAAGCGCTTTTGCCATTGAGCTCGCAGTCCACTACACGAAAACACGGTACGGACACGTCCATATTCAACGTGTCTGTCTATCGCCATATTTCGAAGTTATGAGACAAAATGTTTTATTTATACAGATAATTTTTCAACCAAATGTAGACAGTATTTTTCACCTTGTTTCAAAGGATAAGTGTGCAAAGTTTCATCGAGATCGGATGAAAACTGTGGATTTGTATGAAGAACAAACAAACCAACAAACAAACAAATAAACAAACCAACAAACATACATTCATTTTTATATATAAAGATTATATTCATTCGCATAGATTAATGCTTAAGGAAGCTATTTTTTGTTAAATTTGAAAAGAAAGGTGGTGCTTTTAATAAAAAAAAAGCGGCATAAAAATGAGATTTTTCATCGCTTTAGTGACGTCACCTGCCTGTAGGCGCTGCTGCTGTGTATGGAACGTTTCCCGCTATCCAAGTTTTCAACTATTTGTTGCTGGTTATCTCTTGTTACTAATGAGAATTTGTGTTGAATATAAAATGAAGAACAATTTGTAGAAGCCTACAACGGAAAAATGCCGAAAATTATTTGTCGGGTTAGCTATAGAAACAACCACTGACTTTTATTTTATGGAGCCTGAGAATGTAATAACTTCAATTCGAGAATCATTTATATTTAAATTGGAAGTTAGAGATTAACAGAATCCTTCATATGAATGACTAAAATTTTAAATTAAGTTAGTAGTTTTAGGAGACATTTACGAGAAAAATGCTAGTGTAGAATAAGGTAAGCACAACAGTTAAATAACTGGATATTATGGACAATTTTTCTTAACTGCAGATAAATAATTATAGATAAATGATAATTTTTTCCAACGAAACTGAATTTATTGTTTACTTATTTACCGACCGCGTTCACTTCACCGCACGTAGAAACTGTGATGTTTAAGTGTTTACTATTAACGAGAAAATAAGTAACGACGCCATGGTGCCAGGTAGCTGCATGGTTAAAGTGTGCATATGTATTTGAAGATCCTATATTCGAACCTTGACTAGGATAATATTTTTTTCGTGTGTACATTTTTTTTCTATTTTTTTTCTGTTTGCTGTTTGTTGCTTTACAGAATCATGTTTTTATTCTAAGAAGTCATAAAACGTCATGCAAACGTTTGAAACATAAATTGCTGTCATACAAGAAAACTTTTATAAAAATATAACCTCCCACTTTTAATTTTGAAACATACCAGAGATACATTATCATTGCAAAAAATCCAAGTGCTTGGCGGTGAATAATAGAATTTATTTTAACGATAAAGCGGGAATTAGACGACCGGACCGGACCTGATAAAACGGGCGCTCCGCCCCTCCGACCTGAGAATACGTGACGTGTAAAATCAGCACCGGACCAGATGTGGGCGGGGCAACGTGATCGGGTGGTCGGGTCAAAAATAGTCCCTATATCGGGTCCCCCTACCTTTCAACACTTACAACTGCACGTGTAAATCCCCCTCCAGAGCCGACCTGTACCCTCGCTCCAAGTCACGCCCTCCACCTCATTATTATTCTTTGTCGCGGTTTTATTTGTTTACTGTGTTGTGGTGTTTGTTCACTTTATTATTATTAATTTTAATTGCGATGGAGCCAACACTCCGGTGGCAATTCCCCTAGTCATCTACCAGGTGTTTCAAAAATGACCGGTATATTTGAAAAATCAATGAAAACTAAACGGGCAGCGATAGAAATACACCGTTTGTTGCAAAATGCTTGGGACAACAGTAAATTTTCAGGCAGACAAACTTTCGAAATTAGTTACAATTTTCAACAACAGACGGCGCTGCAGGCTATTTGAAAGATGTAGAAGTAAACACAGTCTGTTAGTTCGCCATTCTGTAAGTCGTCTTTCTGCTGTAAGCGTGTGCTGTTCACAGATTGCAAGTTTGCTGTGAAAAAATGGTTTATTCCTTAGAATAATCGTACTTTAGATGTTTCCAGACTGCAGCACCAGCTGTTGTTGAAAATTGTAACTTATTTCGAAAGTTTGTCTTCCTGAAAATTTACTGTTGTCCCAAGCATATTGCAATAAACGGTGTATTTCTATCGCTGCCCGTTTAGTTTTTATTGATTTTTCAAGTATACCGCTCATTTTTAAACACTCTGTAACTACCCCTTCATATATATATATATATATATATTTCTTTTATAATTGGAATGTTAAATTCCTCCTCCATTTACTTTTCCAATTTACAGATTTTAATTTTAAATTCCTTAAGCGTTTTCAGTAAATTATTAATCACTGCATTTAACATATCACTTGTTTAATCAGCAATTGAAAAGGAAATAGATACAGGAGAAAAATAATGTATTACCAACATTCTTGAGGTACTCAAATCCATTATGCATTTATGGGATCCATGCAAACGAACCATATTTCAATAAAGAACTTAGGCAGCAATGGTATGAATCTCTTCTGGAGATTTACAAAAATATCAGGCCGTCTGCGACCATAAAAGATCTTTAGAAAATATGATGAATTCTTATAAAAAAAAGAATAAAAAAGATAAGTCCTACTAAAGTTTATAAAGCTTATAAATCAAAGACAAATATATATCAAAAGAATACTTCCGCGGGCAGGGTCACAAAACGAACGACAGAATCTGAAAATCTGGTCGTGGCAATAGGCACACAAAACAATCTATGAGAGCTGATGACAAAGTTTCGAAAGAAGAAACGGACCCGGGAAACTGGTCGTTTAACGATCGAGCAAGGGAAAATCTTGTAGAGTGGTGGGGGAACCCTTTCTCGGGTGCCCGTTTTATCGTTTTTTTTTTTCAGATCCGGTCCGGTCGTCTAAACCTCGTTTAACATTTCACGCTAATCTCGCAACAGTTCCGGAACGCTTTGAATACCTATTGTTGGAATTTTTAGGTGACGATACAATAATTGCATGTTGCCTTTCTGACGTAAATGCATCTATTTAGGCAGTATTTACGTTTAATGCGCAAGTAATTTACATTTTTTTTAACTTTTTATCAGTGTGCAAGTAACGTCCAGTTTCAGTTTTGAAGTCTTGTTTGGTTATGCTTCAAATGTTTATAATACGCTTTCTATCCAAAAATTTGTGAAACATTCGGAAAAAAATTAATGTTTTAGTGGATTTTAGAAAAAGAATTTGCGGTGCTACCAACAGCAACTAGTATCTAAACAAAACGCTCACAAATAACAAAAAAACATTCTAAAGCGAGGATCGAACCTAAGAACACTAACTTTATTGATACTCGCCTTAAACAGCGTACTACATTATCTCAAAGAAATTATGGTGCAAATTATATTTACAGTAAATGATATGTGACTTGTCGCCAGGGCCGGCGTTAGGGGCCTCGAAGCAAGAATCCGCCCATTGTCGCCCGGCTAGTTTGTAGAGCCAAAAAAAAAGGTCGCCCATTTTACCCCGGGCCCGAAATTCCTAGCGCCGGCCCTGCTTGTCGCAATGTCGTCTGGATTTCTACGAGCATGTTGCAGCGACTTTTTTTCCTATTTCAGCTAATGCGGGAACACTTACGTTTATTTGGAGAGTTTTTATTGTTGCGGTTGTAGACTGATGTACTACACACTATTTATAAACCATATTTCCAACAACATATACACAAATTCAGAGAAACAAACCAGACGTTACTTATGTAGATTCAGGGCTTGCTGGCATCGTTGGTCCCAGCCAGGCAGCAAAGGAGCTTTTTGGCGGGCTTTCAAATACTCTAAATTTTAACGTTGAATTTTACGTAAAATAAGCACTTTCATCAAAAAATAAATAGTACCCGGTAAATAATATGTATCAATAAACTATTTAAAACCAATTTCAAAAAAATTGTCAAATAGTCTATTTGCAAACTTAATAGAGATGCACAAACCACAAGTAATTATAGGGGTAGAGTCTTGGTTAAAAGAAGAAGTACTAGACAATAAATTCTTCCTGATGGTTACAGAGTATACTGCAGAGATGGAGGAGCAATTGGCGGAAGGGTTTTAATACTAATTAGCAAAAACTACCACAGTTCACTGGTGTTCATAGATCTTGACCTCTAGTTACTTGGGGTAGGTTTCTGGGGTGATAAAAAAAATCAGGGTTTGGCTGCTTATTGCAGTGGAAGAACGGAATGACAGATGAAGATGAGGCTCTCGGGGAAAACTAAATTCATACTCAGATTTCGGAGGTGATAATAGAATGGTCATTATTGGTGTGGTTTTGAATTTACCAGGTGTAAACTGGGTAGGAAATAAGGTTAATAACACAAGGGAACAGAGATTTGCAAATACATTATTAAGGGAAGGGGGATTTACATAAGTGGTAGAGCAGAGCACTTGAGGACAAAATATTTTGGATGTATTTCTAATAAAGTCTCATGATAACCATGAGAAGTGTCAAGTAACTGAAGGAATTAGTGACCATGGAACAGTTGTGATGGATATTAGAGTATGGCAGAATCAAGGTGAGATGAACTTAAGGAGATAATAAAAAAAGGGCGGGGGAGAAAAATTTATTCCAAAACAGAAAATAAAGAAAAGTAGGGAACCCATGCACTATGTATAATAGGGAGGTGAGGAGGTTAAAGAGGTTGGTAAGAAGAGAACACAACAGAGTTAAGAGACAGCAGGGTAGTATGGCTTACTTAAAACAACTAAACAAGGACCTAATAATAGCTAAGAAGGTGGCTAAAGATGGATTTATGAGGAGTATTGTTAGTGTAGGGGGACCATTGACTGATGCATCAAGAAATTTCTATGGCTATGTTAGAAAACTAAGTGGAACGGAGGGTATTGGGATGCTTATAGATAAGGATGGAGAAGAAGCTACTGAGGATTTGAAAAAGGCAGAGATTTTAAGTAATTGGTTTGTTGAGACCATTAGGGACAATGAATCAGAAATGGGAGGGTCTGAATTGGATAATAATAATATTTAATTAAATTGCAATGGAGCGCTCACTCCAGTGGCAATTTCTCTGCACATCCATCTTCCCCCTTAACAATATAATTAGAAATGAACAGACCAAAATGTTTGAAATTCATCCTGAGGAAATCATGAAGGAACTAAGAAAGCTGAAAAAACATAAAGGGGCTGGTATAGATAAAATTTGTACAGATGTCTTCAAGATAGCAGGATATGACACTGTACCTTATCATGAATTATTATTTAAATTGTGTCTGGATACTTGCTGCTTATCAGAGGATTGGAAAACTGTGATAGTACTGCCAGCACATAAAGGAGGGGTGAGAAATAGAATAGTTAATATAGACCAATCAGTTTAACATCAGTGATAGGTAAATTAATGAAGAGATTGATATGCAACCACTTTGGGAATATATGTGAGAAGCGTGTTTTTCAAGAAGGTGGCATGGCTTTAGGCAAGGATATTCATGTGAATCTCAGTTAGTGGGATATTTCAGATGAAATGGACAAGGGAAGCCAAATTGATAGTGTAGCACTAGACCTTTCAAAGGCTTTAGACAGAGTAAGCCATAAATTGTTGGTTAGTAATGTAAACACTATTGGAGTGGATTTGATGGGTAGAAGAATTTTTAAAAAGTAGAAAACAAAAAGTTAGGGTAGGAAATATGGTATCAAAAGAAGTAAAAATGGAAGTGCCGCAGTTTAGCATATTCAAGCCAATGCTAGTCATTATTCTAATGAATAGTTGTGTTGATAGTTTACTATCAGACATCAGATTGTTTGCAGATGACATAATGCTATATAAAAGGATCAAAATGGTTGAGGACTGTAAACAGCTGCAGGGTGATCTAGACAGGATATTTAATTGGGTTGGTAAACATGGGATGAAGATAAATGCAAAGAAGAGTCAGCATATTAGATACACACATAAAAAAACTAAAGGTTGATTGTGATTATAAAGTGGGGAAGAATTGCTTGTTGAAGACTGGAAGTGCAAACATCTTGCCGTTACATTTGATAACAAGCTTAATTGGGCAGCACACATTGGATAGGTAGTAGGAAAAGGTTTCAAAATTCTGAAATTGTTGTAAATGGAGAATAAACAAACCGTTTCCTGCAGTCATGTAGGAAGCTTTGGCGTGTGCACACCTCCCGAACAACATGACTCATTCTATTTAACATGAAGAAGGTTTAAGACCAAAATATTGTGTATTTTTGTGTTTCGTGATATATGTTCTTCCCCGTCGCTGCCTTCAACTTTGGTGAGTGATGAGTAATTTTCCCTTCCTTGAAAAAAATAAAATAAAGCATTATGGTACAGGTGAAATTATTCATGATTGGTTCAGTTATTAGCTTTTGAATGGAAAAAAGCAAATGTTATCAGAACATTTTAATATTCCAGTTTCCTGAGTTAAGGTCCATCATATGTTGACTACCTCTGGGTACAGTTAAGCTGGATAAATCAGGCAGGTGTGAGGGAGAGGTTTCAAAATCCTGCATTAACTGAAGAGTATGAGGAGATGTATGAGCAAATAAAAATATAACAGGTATACAAAACCTTGAGCAAACCACTGGTTGAGTATTATAGGGTAGAATGGGATGCACAGTATGGATATCATACACAGTAGTTGGTGTGTTGTGAATGGGTGTAAGATTTGTTTGTAGAAATTATCATAAACCACAATTGGTAACTGATGTGGAAAAGGAACTAACTTGAGAGTCACTGGAAGACAGGACATAAGTGAAAATGCGGCAGACATTAGTAATGAAACTGCTATGACCTTACGACGGCCGAACGTCACACGTCAGAAGGCGGTCCACGGAGACGGTCACGAGCAACCCGAACAAGTCCCAGGAGCAGGCCGAAACGTAATCCAAAAAACGCGCACTGGCAGAGTCCGGCGTGTGGTTCACAGTGTCCGAAGAGAGTACCAAGACGTAGCCAAGAACGAGCACTGTCAGAGTCCGGCGTGAGGTTCACAGAGTCCGAAGAGAATACCAAAACTTAGCCAAGAACGAGCACTGTCTGAAGTCCGATAGGCGAATTCACCGTAAGAGAGAGTACTGAAAGCGCAGTGAACACTGAACTGAGGGAGTGGAGCTGCGCGGGCTTTATTTATATGCGCGGCGGGTCGGCTCCGATTGGCCACGGCGGAAAACTATGATGTGGTGGCGCTGGTTGCTCCGATGCCAGCGCCGTCTATATGAAGTCAATATCCATGCCCACTGCCGGGCATGCGGCGATGTTGGAACGGATACCAGATCCCTCCCCCCTGAAGTGGGCGCGTACGGACGGAAGCGACCTCGACGATGCTTGGGGTGATGAGGCTGGAATGGCTGTGGTATCCAGGCCACATCGTTCTCGGTTTGCGCTGACGTACTCTCAGGTTGAGGACGAGGTGACGTGGGTGCCAATGTGATTGGTGGAGGGTTGATAGGTGTGTCCATTTCGACGTCACTCTCGGCTGGCACTGCTGGTTTTCTTGGGCGCAAGTGGTATCGTCGTTGTGGGGAGGGTGGCTGTGGGAGCTCCGCTAATGGCGCTGGAGGTGGTATAATGTATTCTTCACGATATTGTTGTGATGGTGATGGGCCTGTTGTGCTGCGAGGTCGCAGCTGGTTTTGATGACGGCGTTCTATTCTGTGTGGGCGTTTGTACTGAGATGACACGCCGTCCGTGTGTCCCCACTACAGTTGCTGGCATCCAAGTGGCGATTCCTCTGTAGGCGCGTGCCCAGACCGCGCTGCCTGGCGTGTAACGATGGGACGGTCTGGATCGGGGCTCCGCCGGTGATGGTGCCAGCAGGTGCAGCAACGTCCGTGGTTGTCGCCCATGGAGCAGCTCTGCTGGGCTGCGACCATTGATTGATGTTGTCCGGTACGTGTTGAGAAAGAGGGTGAGGGCGGAAGACGTCGTAGCTGCCTGTACCTCTTTCAGCATTTGTTGTTTGAACGTCCTTACGAGGCGTTCTGCTTCGCCATTTGAAGCGGGATGGAATGGAGGACTGAAGATGTGTTTGATGCCGTTTGCCACGCAGAATTCCTCGAATGTGGTTGCTGTAAATTGGGGCCCATTGTCAGAGACGAGGGTGCGTGGTAACCCCTCGATGGCCAAAACCTGGCTTAATGCATTTAGTGTAGCTTCCGTCGTCTTGGATGCCAATTACGAACCACGTACGGGTACTTTGAATAGGCATCAATTATAAGTAGCCACATGGTTCCCAAAAATGCTCCTGCAAAGTCAAGGTGAATGCGGTCCCACGGGTTGGCGGGGGAGTGGGCCAGGGGGCGAAAGCTTGTGGTGGCGCTGCCTGATGTTGGGCGCAGGCTGTGCAGCTGCGTACCATCTTCTCAATGTCTCGATTGATTCCTGGCCAATAAGCATGTCTTATTGCGAGTTTCTTCATACGGGACATGCCCCAATGTCCTCGACGCAGGAGCTTTAGGATTTGTGAGCGCAATTCCGCTGGGATGACCACCACGATGTGTATCGTTTTTCTGCGTCCAAAAGGATGACGTCGTCTGTGACCAAGAGTCTGTGGGATATGTGGCGCCATGTCTTCAATTCGTTGTCCATTCTGCGTGTGAGGTATGTTGGCCACCCATGGATGATATAGCGCAGGACCTGGCGCAGGAGTTGGATCCCGTTGGGTGGCGGAGGCGATTCGGGCCGCTGTAATGGGGATCCCGTCCACTGTCTGCTTCCTCTCTGTGTCGATATGAAAATACAGCACTTCTTGTTGGTCGAATTCCGGATCGGGGCCGGCAGGCAGGTGTGATAGGGCATCGGCATTGGAGTGTTGTGCTGTTGGCTTATATTGGATTGTGTAATTATAAGCGCTGAGAACATCGCCCATCGTTGGAGGCGTTGGGCCGTTCGCTCTGGGAGGCTGGAGCGGGGTCCAAATATTGCCACCAACGGTTTGTGGTCCGTTATAAGGAGAACTTGATTCCAAATAGATATACATGAAATTTCTTGATAGCGAAGACTATTGCCAATGCCTCTTTCTCGATCTGTGAGTAGTTGCTTTGTGCTGGCGTCAATGTCTTGGAGGCATATGCTATTGGTTGTTCAGAGCCATCTTCATTCCTGTGTGCGAGTACCGCCCCGATCCCATATGCTGTGGCGTCGGCTGCTACGACTAGGGGCCGTGTAGGGGAAAATGGCGTTAGACAAGGAGCAGACCTTAGCATGCGCTTTAACTGGTCGAAGGCTCGTTGGCAAGACGGGGTCCAGTTGTAGGCAACACCCTTCTTTCGGAGCTGATTGAGTGGTTGCGAAATATGTGCCGCTTGTGGCAGAAACTTTGAGTAGTAGTTTATTTTCCCGAGGAAGGCTTGTAGTTCCGACAGGTTTTTTGGGCGGGGTAGGGAGTCTATGGCGGCCACGTTGCGGTCTGTTGGCCTAATTCCCTCTTTGTTGAGCCAATGGCCGAGATATTCCAATTCCTCCTGAAAAAAACGACATTTCTCGAGGCGACACCGCAGCCCCGCCTCCTGTAATGCTGCAAATAGAGTGCGAAGGTTTTGTAGGTGCTCCTGACGAGTGGTTCCTGTGACAATGATATCGTCCAGGTAGTTTGCGCATGCCGGAATGTGCCGCAACAGCTGTTCCAAGTATCTTTGGAAGATTGCCGGTGCAGAAGCGATACCAAATGGAAGGCGCTTGTATTTGTAGAGTCCAAACGGTGTATTGATGACGACGATGTTTTGTGATTCCTCATCTAGTGGAAGCTGCAAGTATGCATTTGTGAAATCAATCTTCGAGAAGTATTCGCCGCCCGCAAGTTTAGTAAGAAGGTCTTCTTGTCGTGGAATTGGATACGTCTCGATTTGAGACTTGGCGTTGATAGTAGCCTTAAAGTCTCCACATAACCGGAGGGTGCGATTGGGTTTCCGGATGATGACCAGTGGTGTAGCCCATGCGCTGGATTTGACAGGTTCGATTACTCCAATCTTTTGAAGCCGGTCAAGCTACTGTTTTACTGCTGGACGTAAGGTGACCGGAATAGGTCTGGCACGGCAAAAGCGAGATACTGCGCCTGGCCGGAGGGTGATGTGAGGCTCGAAATCTGAGGCGCACCCTAAGTCTGGCGTAAAGATGGGTGCGAACTGAGTACAGAGATCATCCAGGTCCTGGAATGGGACCGAGTCCGTTATGACCTGGACTTTGTCCACGATTGAGAATCCGATATGTTGAATGCGTCTAACCCAAAAATATTAGTAGCCGAGGGCTGATCGACCACATATAGGGTGATTGGTCTGGTGACTTGTTTGTAGGCGGCCGTGATGGAGAACTGACCCCGCAGGGGAATGTCTCTATCCCCGTACGATACTAGACGCCGTGAAGGTGGAGACAACGGTGGTGAGCCTAGTCGGACATAGGTGGCTTGGTTTATCAGTGAGACCGTTGCCCCTGTGTCCACTTGAAAACGGATGTCCTGGTTGGCGACTCTAAGAGTTAAGAATAGTTTCTGTGAGAGCGGGTCGCCAGTATGAGCTGCGGTCTGTAGTGTATTGACCGTTTCTTGCTGCATGCGGGCCATCGGGCTGGGGCGAGGTGCCCGGTTTCGGCAGACTGACCGCAAGTGTCCCTCTTTACTGCAGCGTGTGCAATGTGCCCAACGGTCAGGGCAACCCGCCCGTGAGTGCGAAGTGAAGCACTGTGGGCAAGACGGCAGGGGCCTCTGGATCCGTCGGCGTGGTGGGGTTCAGGGTTCGGACGTCATAGATACGTCGGACAGCGATGGCGTCCTGCTTTGTTGGCGTCTGGAGCACGCCATGGGTGTGCCTCGTCCGCGGGAGTTGCGTTGTGTCACTTTGACCGCCGCTACTTGTGGGCGTGCCATGAGGCGCTCGTTCGCTGACCGGGCAATTTCATGCGAGTGCGCGATGCGTAGAATGTCCTCGAGTGATGGGTTATCCAGCTTCAGTGCCGCTGTGCGCACCTCTGGGTCTGGAGCTAACTGCACTACGACGTCGCGGATCAGGGAGTCTGCGTATGAAGCCTTGCACTCTGCGTTTGAACAAGTGAAGTCGCATTTGCGGCTAAGACCTTGGAGATCCATCACCCATGACCGGTATGATTGTCCTGGTTGTTTGTGATACTGATGGAACTCAAGGCGGGAGGCCACCACATGGTATCTTTGCGAGTAGTAGCTTGTTAGCAGTGTACACATTTCCTTGAATGTGAGGGCGACCGGATCGGATAATGGGGCCAGTTTCCGCAGGAGGAAGAAAGTGTCGGGTGATGCCCATGACAGAAACAGCGAGCGCTGTAAGGCATCGTCCGTCCGTCACCTGGAACGCCGAGAAATGCTGTTTGAGCCGATGCAAATATGTGTCCCAGTCTTCCTTGGCGTCATTAAATGGTGGAAACGCTGGAGGCCGGATGTGCGAATTTTCCTGGGCCTGGACTGATTTAGCCTCATGTGCTAACATTTTCTCGAGTATAACTGGGAGCGTTTGCTGTAGCACCGCTGTCTGCTGTTGTTGTTGCTCCAGAATGCGAGTCACGACATCCATGATGCCTGCTGATAACCTTTTTCCTCGACGCCAATCGCTATGTCCTTACGACGGCCGAACGTCACACGTCAGAAGGCGGTCCACGGAGACGGTCACGAGCAACCGGAACAAGTCCCAGGAACAGGCCGAAACGTAATCCAAAAAACGCGCACTGGCAGAGTCCTGCGTGAGGTTCACAGAGTCCGAAGAGAGTACCAAGACGTAGCCAAGAACGAGCACTGTCAGAGTCCGGCGTGAGGTTCACAGAGTCCGAAGAGAATACCAAAAAGGGACCAAGAACGAGCACTGTCTGAAGTCTGATAGGCGATTCACCGTAAGAGAGAGTACCGAAAGCGCAGTGAACACTGAACTGAGGAGTGGAGCTGCGCGGGCTTTATTTTTTATGCGCGGCGGGTCGGCTCCGATTGGCCACGGCGGAAAACTATGATGTGGTGGCGCTCGTTGCTCCGATGCCAGCGCCGTCTATATGAAGTCGATATCCATGCTCTCTGCCGGGCATGCGGCGATGTCGGGACGGGATACCAGAGAAACCTTCTTGGATATTTGGCTAAGATTTATGTGAAATATGTGGAAGAGATTATTGACGAAGACCATAAGCAACGAGGTGTGGGATTTTTTATTATTATTTTTATTTATTTTTTTACTTCTGATTAAGGGATTTGTGGATTGGAAATAAAGCTATCAAGGAATGTTCTGAAACAAATTTTCTCAAACAGTGAAAGATTTTGTAGTAAAATGCTGTGTATCGCAAAAACTATTTGTAGAAGTGAATAATCACTTTAGCATAAGTTCCATCACAATTCATTTTTTTTATTCATTTATCAATCTTGTTTCATGGTTTTTTGCTGAGGAAAGACCTTTGGGATGTGAAACATGTCATGGTTAATACACATACATGCATACAATATTAGTCATAATCAAAAGTAAAACCAAACATATGTTCCACAGACTAATAAAGAGAATAACAATAAACATTAATTTTTACAACTGAATTTTGCAAAACTCATATTGAATACAATTAATTAATTTGTTCAAATTCTTGAATTTTGTAGGAGTTGCCAATAAGATAATCTCTCAGTTTTTCTTTAAATATATCTTTATTAACTGCAGACTGTTTTATACTATTGGGAAGTTTATTAAACAGATGTATACCAGAATAATTATATCCTCTTTGTACTAATGACAGAGATGTTTGTGTTTTGTGCAAGTTATTTCTGTTTCTTGTATTGAAATTTTGTACCTGTGAGTTAGCAGTAAAGAGGCTAAAGTGATCTATGACCAGTACCGGATTAACCACGAAGCAGGAGGTAGCAATTGCTACGTGCCTCGTGCCTTCTGGGGGCCTCGTGCCTCTTAGGAGGCCCCGCGCCAGGGTTAGATGGGCGACCTTATTTTCTTTAGCTCTACAATTTCCCCCGGACGGAACAAATCTAGGGCCTCTTCTCCACATTTACTATGGGCCCAGTGCCGTCTTAATACGGCCCTGTCTATGACAAAGCACATGAGAGAATATATACACTGAGAACTCATTGTAAGAATATTGAGTTTTTTAGCAAGTTGTCTGCAAGAATTTGTTGGTTGTACCCTACACAACATCCTAATAGCTCTTTTCTGTGCTATGAAAACTTTTTTACTTTGTGAAGAGTTTCCCCAAAAGATTATGCCATATGACATCACTGAATGAAAATATGAGGAGTACACCTTTTTCGTTAATTCTAGATCTGCTGTTAGAGAAAGTGTTCGTATTGCAAAGGTAGTACTACTTAACTTCTTCAGTAGTGAAGTGATATGTACGGGCCAACAGAGTTTCTCGTCTATTTTAATACCTAGGAATTTTATACTCTTTGTTTCTAATATTGTGTTACTTTTAAAGCTTACTTGTAAATCTGGCTGTGCATAATTATTTGTTTTAAACCTAATATAATGTGTTTTTTCAAAATTTAATTTTAATGAATTTGCCTTTAACCAATTTGCTACTTCACTAAGTACTTCACTTACATTAAATTCTAGATTGCTGTTTGGTGTTTTTCTCCTAGTCAGGTTAGTGTCATCTGCAAATAAAACACTCTTAACATTGTCAGATAAGTTTCCAGGAAGGTCATCGATGTACAACAAGAAGAGGAGGGGTCCTAGGACAGAACCTTGTGGAATTCCATGTTTTATTTTCTCCCAGCATCTTTATTTATTTTAGGATCAAAAATGGAAACTTTTTGCATTCAACGTTCCATGTATGATTTAAACCATTTACCTGCTGTTCCATAAATACCATAGAATTCCATTTTCTTCAAAAGTAATTCATGATTTACACAGCCAAATGCTTTTGCAAGATCACAAAATATTACTACAGGGCTCATTTTATTATTCAGTTCCTCAAATGTGTTATTTAAAAATAAATATTTAGCCATTTCTGTAGATGATCCTTTTTGGAACCCAAATTGTGATTTACTGAGGATATTATTTTGTTTAACATGTTTTATTACTCTACAGTACATGAATTTTTAAAAAATCTTTGAGAATCCTTGAAAGTAATGAAATGAGATGATAGTTATCTACACATGTTGCTTCTCCTTTTTTAAACAACGGTTTTACAACTGCATATTTTAGTCTATTTGGAAACACGCCTAGCTTTAAGGATTCATTACAAATGTGGGCATGTACACGACTGATACAATCTGAACATCTTTTCAGTAATTTGTTTGAAATAGTGTCATAGCTGGAAATTTTTAGGTTTTTATTGTTTCATGTGTTTATTCATTTCTGAGACTGTTACTGGTGGCAATTGCATTTCTACAAATTTATTTGGGAAAGCAGTCTGAAGACGCCTTAGGGCATTATGTGGGGATTGCTTTTCTATTCCTAATTTCTCTACAACTGAAGAAAAATGTTTGTTAAATAATTCACAAGTTTCCCCTACTTCACAACGAACAGATCCATTTTGTTCTATTTTTATGTCTTTAGAATGATTTACAGATTTTCCTGTTTCAGTTTTTATTATATTCCATATAGTTTTCATCTTATTCCCTTAATTCTCTATTTTCTCTGATATATACATGTTCTTGGCCTTTCTTATTACATTTCTTAGTATTTTTGAATACTAGAATAATGACAGTAATGATAGTTAAAACAAATCACTAATTCTCATTCTAAAAACCATTAATTTCATGTAGAGTAACACAAACATCAATATAAATAACATAGATGAAGGGTTCAGATTATTATATCTGTCAGAGAAGGTAATGAGAGGACATGCCAGGGAAGTAAGATAGATGGATTATGAAATTTTTGTCAGGCTGAGCATTTTCCCCGTCACAATTAATAATAATAAATTAATTGTAATACAGGGCAGTCAGATAATATCATATTTCCTTAAAGACATGTGGGTAATATGGCTAGCTTCAAGGTAAGTTTTCGTTTGAAAGCATGGATGTTACAAAATAACAAAGCAGGGGTGGGTAGAATACCGGTAACTATAGAGTTTCAATCATTGAATTGTGTCTTTTCTGATTCTCGACCTGAGACGCTCTGTATCGTGAAATACAAAACATTTTAAGAAAACTCATTGCTCTGAGGAACATAATGCGTTTTATTTAAATTTAAACTACCTGTGTGTCTCATTTCAAACTGTTGCACATTTAATTTAATTTAATTGCAATGGAGCACAGGCTCCGGTGGCCATATCCCTACACACCCATCTTCCCCCTATCCACATTACACAGACATGTCAAGACTAGTGATTAGTTTAATGAGCACATACAAAGCTCATAAATGTTTCATACTTGAAATTAAATTTCAACGCAAAGTGCTTGCCTGGAGCACAGTTTGATAGTTTTCTTTATCGTTGCTTCACAGGTTTGTTCATAGCTTATGTGTATTTATACTAAGGGTTGAGAATTGACTTCGGTATCTTGAATCGTAGTCCGATGGCGTCGTAATGGCCGATGTTTCGGATTAGCTCATTACTTGATGTTTTTGCCTTCGGGTAGAACACCTGGGTGGCCGCTTTGTATCTATCATCAACCTGGAACCGCTGTCTTGTGTGTGTATATCATTAGATGGGAATCTATGTGGCAGATGTAGGCAGTGGCGTTACTATGCCGTTGAGGGCCCTAGCATATTCATCTGATGGTCCTCCCCCTCCTTCAGTGCCGAATCTGTAAGAGGGGAGAGAGAACACACTTTTTATTTTAGATTTACTATTGTAGCGGGCGGCGACAATGGGCGGGGGCTGTTGACAGGGGAGTTAGTTTTCTGGTGTCAATTATAAATGACCAATCCTGGGAATTTCTTGCGTTTCATGAAAATTTCATGCATGTTCAAATTTAACATATTCTGCAAATGCATTTTCCTTTACTTGTGGAAAATAAAAGATAGATTGCAACTTTATTAACATTTTTGCAAGACTGAAACTTTGTCTTCGTCTGTCCCCTTTATCTTTTGTATCTATTTCAAAGTGAAAACTTTTCTACTCCTCTATGCCTGAAATGAAGTACTAATCTTTAATTTTATGGCCCCTCTGTTTCCTTCCATTCTGCTCCTTCTGCCTCCAGTATCATTTTATCTTGTCACTCATGTATGATTTATACATACCCAATAACCACCATTCTCTTAATCTCCTCTTGACTTCAATATGTGATTACGGCAGGCTTATTATTTCTCCTGTCTTCTCTTAGCGACTACTGTAAACCAGTTTCTGTTTCTATCCAAGCATAAACAGATTTTTTTTCTTGCATATTAAAGTTTTTCAGTTCCAATATAACGTTATTAAGATTATCAAACTAAATAAAAGAATAATATTTACATCCTGCTGCCTGTTTTAATTTTCTACCACCAAAAAAAGGGTGTAGTCATGGAGGAAGGAATTCCTCGATGGATGTACCATGGAGGAAGGAATACTCCATGGGGTGTACTCCATGGTGTACTAATGGAGGAAAGAAATATATGAAGACGACGCAAGGGACCTTCACCACGCATTGAAGTGAAGCCGGGTGGAGAGGAGTGGGAAGGCGTGGCCGCCATATTACCATTTTTTGCTGTCATCAGTCTTTTGACTGGTTTGATGCAATCCTCCATCCATTCCTGTCTTGTGCTAACCTCTTCATCTCTACATATTCCCTACAATCCACGTCCTCAATTATCTGCTTCATATATTCTAATCTCTGTCTTCCTCTACAGTTCTTACCTTCGGCTGTTCCCTCCACCAGCAAAGTAACTAATCCAGCATGTCTCAAAATATGACCCACCAGTCTGTCTCTTCTTTCTGTAAGCTTCTTCCACAAACTTCTATCCTCACCCATCATTTCTAAAACTCGTTCATTTCTTACTTTGTCAGTGCACCTAATTTTCAGCATTCTTCTGTACACCACATTTCAAATGCTTCAATTTTCTTTCTTTCTGGTATTCCTAAAGTCCATGTTTCGCAACCATAAAGTGCTGTGCTCCACACATAGAGTTTTAAAAATGTCTTTCTAATTCCCAGATCACTGTTTGAAACTATAAGATTACCTATCAACACATAAACGGGGAATATGTACAAAAACCTCAAGGGGACTCGAGGATAAACATGGCGCCGCAATCTGATGATGGATTATTATGTAACTCGATGAGACAAATAAAAAATGAAGAATCAAATATTTTGATATCCTGCTTAGTTTACGAGAAATTTTGTCTCAAATGTGAGATGTTTTTGGTTGAAATTCAGGCGAAACAATTGGTCAAAGTCAAATTTGATGATTAATTCGTATTTAAAAAGTCGATACAAATAACAAATAAAGAATAAAGAATACAAATTTTCGAAATCTCGCCTAGTTCTCGAGATATACTGTCTCAAACGTGATGTGTCTTGAGTTGAAATGCAGAAGAAAAATTTCGCAAAAGTCAAATTTGTTGGTGGATTCTTATGTAACACGACGAAAAAATCGAAAATAAAGAATAAATCGATATCTTGCTTAGTTTTCAGGATATACTGTCTCCAAATTGATATATATTTGGATAGGTAATATGGCCGCCGCCATTGCCGCTGCGTATGCGCAGTATCAGCCAAAAGATAAGAGGCGGTGTCACAGAATAAGCTGTATTTTGTATCCATATATTTCTTTCCTCCATGGGTGTCCTCAGGCTCATGCTCATGTACACAGAACATCATCTTTGAGCTAGAAATTGTCAGTACTAAGCATCGTCTATGGTACTGGTACTAAGTTTGTATCCTCCCATGTATCCTCCATGGTATGTATATGTTGTGAGTTGTTATCTTTGGTTGTCACTTAACCACTTTGTGGATGTTGTTTTCGTAAATATTGTGTGTGGTTGTGTGTGTCCACCTGTGTTGTTGCATTCAGTATGATGGACATTCTGTCTGAAGTAGGACCTCGCAGGGTGCTAGATTTCTCATGTCAAGTTTGCTCAAAATCGCCAGCGTCAGATCCTGGAAGCACAGCTGTTTCATGTCTTCTACAACTAAAGGTGATAATTCTAATTAATTGGAAACTGTTTATACCGTATTTGTTTAACAGGTGGTATTATAAGTACATTTTACGCACAAGTTTTAATTTTTTTACTTACTAATATATACTTCTGCGTGCAATCCATGCTAAAAGTATTCGTACTATAACAGTTACTGTGAATCAGCGGCGTACCCACAAGGAATTGCACTTTAATAAGAAACTTACTTCATTCATCCCTCAGGCGATACTATTCGAGAAAACGTTTACATTACAGCAAAAAGAAACGGTTTAATTCTAGATGGGGATACCGCTGCCTCCCGACTGTTAACGTGACGTCATCGTGACGTCGCGTTCACGTACAGTCATCGGTTTAAACACATATATGTGACCGTAAAAACAGTTATACGATCCAAAGACAATAACAATAAACATTAATTTTTTCAAATTCTTGAATGGAGTAGAAGGAGTTGCCAATAATATAATCTCTCAGCTTTCTTTAAATTTATCTTTATGGCCTGCAAACTGTTTTATGCTATTGGGGAGTTTATTAAACAGATATATACAAGAATAAATAACTCCTCTTTTTACTAATGACAGAGATGTTTGTGTTTTGTGCAAGTTATTTCTGTTTCTTGTATTGAAATTGTGCACCTGTGAATTAGAAGTAAACAGGTTAAAATGTTCTATGACAAAGCACATGAGAGAACATATACACTGAGATGTCATTGTAAGAATATTGAGTTTTTTTAAAAATTGTCTGCAAGAACTTCTTGGTTTTATCCTACACAACATCCTAATAGCTCTTTTCTGTGCTATGAATACTTTTTTACTTTGTGAAGAGTTCCCCAAAAAATTTATGCCATATGACATCACTGAATGAAAATATCAGGAGTACACCTGTTTCGTTAATTCTAGATCTGCTGTTAGAGAAAGTGTTCGTATCACATAGGTGGCACTACTTAACTTCTTCAGTAGCGAAGTGATATGTTCGTGCCAACAGAGTTTCTCATCTCTTTTAACACCAAAGAATTTTATACTCTTTACTTCTAATATTCTGTTATTTTTATGGTTTACTTGTAAATCTGGCTGTGCATAATTTTTTGTTTTAAACCTAATATAACGTGTTTGTTCAAAATTGAATTTTAATGAATTTGCCTTAAACCAATTTGGGGATTACTGGAGATCGCGATTCCACCAGGAGTTGTCATCATAATACTGAAATGGTCAAACGCAAGACTCCAGTAGAAATTCTTTCCGTAGTACATTTAATGGTTTCATGCAGGTCCAGGCTATATTACAAAATAATTTCTGCTTGAAAATATTGGTCCAGGCTTTATTACAATGGAATTACTGCTTTAAAATAATACGTCTTGCGGCTGACTACAGCAGTTTTCCAACGATATTACTGAATGTTGTTGTAGCGGAATCGCGATCTCCAGTAGACCCAAAATTTGCTGCTTCACTAAGTAGGTACTTCATTTACATTAAATTCTAGATTCCTGTTTGGTGTTATTCTCACAGTCAGATTAGTGTCATCTGCAAATAAAACACACTTAACTTTGTCAGATAAGTTACCAGAAAGGTCATTGATGTATAGCAAAAAGAGGAGGGGTCCTAGGACAGAGCTTTGTGGAATTCCTCGTTTTATTTTCTCCCAGTCTTATGAGGCATCTTTACTTAATTTATAATCAAAAATGGAAACTTTTTCCTTTCGATGTTCAATGTATGATTTAAACCATTTACCTGCTGTTCCATAAATACAGTAGTATTCCATTTTCTTCAAATGTTTTGCATGAAGTCAAAACATAGCGCTACTGTATCTTCATCCTTGTTTTCAGTCATTTCTTTTTGTTTTGTATAAAACTTTTTCACTCTGCACTTGTGAAGTATTTGTTCAGCTGTTACGCTGCACTTTGCATTGTCACTCAAACATGGGTCTCTTAGTTTTGCCTTGAAATTTTCACATTGGCTGCAGACGTCAACCTGTGGTCGCCCAAAAGATAAGCTGAAATTTTCCTTGAAATATTTGTAATAAAAACTATATTTTACTTTGTCTTTTAAATCAGGGTGGTCAATTTGGAACATTTCATACATTTTTTTTTATATTCAACTGTGCATCTAAATATTGTTTCTTAGTTGTCCCGTAGTGTGTTTCCCTCACTTCAAATCACGCAATGTGTTCATGGATAATGACACAAATATTACCTTTGATCGCATTTCCACTGTGATTTTTTCCTCTCATGTCGACAGGTGTTTTATTCTGAACTAATAAATTAGTCAGCCTTGCAACTCTGTCACGAGAATCGCCATGTATCTGCAAAAATACATTTTTACAAACTGGAGTAAAAACTCCATTAACCTTTACATTGTACACAAAAGATTTTTTTTTTCTGCGAGGATTGATGTTCTTTTGCACCAGCAGAGCAATCTTCGACTTTTTTTACTCTACGCTTAATTTCCTTAGCTTCTATCAGACTTTGTAAATATAAATCTTGTTGGTTTTTAGTATGAAACGAGTAGAAAAATTCCAGATTTGAATTTTAGAGTCATTAACAACAGATAAACTGCATTTTCATGGACATTTGCACACAAGCACATCAGGAATAGACTTTTCTGCAACAATGTTACCTTTATAGTTTGTGTATTGTTCACCTTTCACTCTTGATTGTCGTATAACACTACGCTTGTATTTATCTTCATTGGAAATGCCTCGTCTCCTTTTTGGTTGAGGGTCATCATCAGAACTTATACTATTCATTTCTTTCAGGAAACTGTCACAAAAACAATGTGAAACCACACAAAATGTTAAATAATTTAACACTTGAACACTTTACAGCAACTGCCTCTTGAAGTAGTAGAATTATTGGTTAAAACAGGTGGTGCAATGTAATAACAAGCAGGAGTGCCACAAAACGAACACGAAATTTATTGGAGAAACACGCCATCTGATGCCGCTTAGCGGGTTTCTGCAATAAATTCAATATTCGATGATTAAAAAAACCCATAAAGAGGCTTGGCCATTGAGGGTTTTCTGCTCAAACATGTGTGTTTACACATCATGAGCCATAATATGTATATATCTCAATTTTGACAAAAATATCAGTTGATGGGTTCCTGAAATAAACGATTCAATTCATGATTTACACGGCCAAATGCTTTTGCAAGACCACAAAATATTCCTCCAGGGCTCATTTTATTATTCAGTTCCTCAAATGTGTTATTTAAAAATGAATATATTGTCATTTCTCTAGATGATCTTTTTTGGAACCCAAATTGTGATTTAGTGAGCATATTATTTTTTGTAACATGTTTTATTACTCTACAGTACATGACTTTTCAAAAAAAAAAATCTTTTAGAATCCTGTGTTAATGAAATGAGATGATAGTTATCTACAGTGTTGCTTTTCCTTTTTTAAACTACGGTTTTACAACTGCATATTTTAGTCTGTTTGGAAACACACCATGCATTAAGGATTCTTTACAAATGGGGGCAAGTACATGATTGATACAGTCTGAACATCTTTTGAGTAATTTACTTCAAACATTGTCAGTGCTGAAAGAATTTTTAGGTTTTAATTGTTTCATGTGTGTATTTATTTCTGAGATTGTTACTGGTGTCAATTGCATCTCCACAAATCTATTTGGGAAAGCAGTCTGAAGAAACCTTTGGGCACTATGTGGGGATTGCTTTTCTGTGCCTAATTTCTCTACAACTGAAGTAAAATGTTTGTTAAATATTTAATTTAAAAAAAATTAATTTAATTGAATTGCAATGGAGCACAGGCTCTGGTGGCAATTTCCCTACACACCCATCTTCCCCCTATCCTGCACCTACCTACATTTGCCCTCTACAAATTTTATCTTTAAATTCTTTCAAAGTTTTCGGTAAATTGTTCATCATTTCTCTTGGTAACTCATTCCAATCCCTGACACCCTTACCTAAAAAAGAGAATCTTCCCACACCCTTGTGCCTGAAATCGAGTGCCAGCTTGTGGTCATGGTCATCTTTTCCCTTCCATGCACTACTTTTCATACCTATTGCAATATCTTTCCATGCCTCATCGCCAGTATATGCCCTGTACACTCCTATGACCCTCCTCACAAACTTCCCCTACTTCACCATGCACAGATCCATTTTGATCTATAATTCCCTATTTTCTCTGATATATACCTGTTATTGGCCTTTCTTATTACATTTCTTAGTATTTTAGAATAAATTTTATAAATAAGTATTTTAGTGTATACTTTTCTGATTCTCATACTTTTAAGTAAAGGTCCCTTTGTTTTACTAGATACTCTAATACTCTTTGTTATCCATCCCTTACCCAATTCACTGTTTGGAGTGTTGACAACTTTCCTTTTTTTGAAACTGTCTTCAAAAAGTCTTAGAAATATATTAAGGATGATTCAGTTTTTGCATTAACTCAGTTTGCATTAACACTCTGTGCAGTGTATACTTCTAACCAGTGTTCATTATTTAAGGAATCTATGAAATGTTTAATATTGTTTTCATTAATATTTCTTTTATATACCCAGCTTCTCTTTATCTGCTTAGCAGTATTTCTGGACTTAATACATAACAGTTGGGCATCATGATCTGAGATACCATTTATTACTGGAAGTATGTTGTAATTACTGTACTGACATATATCCATTAAAAAAATATATCAATTGTGGTCCTGCTATTATTTTGTGTTCTTGTAGGGAAATTTACAAGTGCTGTTAAATTAGAAGACAACATCAAGGATTTCATATCTAGCCTCTTATTGCTGTGATTAAGAAAGTCAACATCTCCTCATAAAACTATTTGTTAGTTATTTGTGAAACACAGTAGTGAAGATTCCAACTGAATCCCAACAGTGTGTTATGAATTGAAAATCCTTGGACATACCACCAGTTTGAGTACAGTATTGCATACAGACTGCGCTAATAACCATTCATTTATGAGATGTGGAATTATTTCTGGGAACAATTCATCACAAAGAATTGTGGTATTCAACTTGCAGGAAAAAGCAGTAAGAAGAGTATATAGACTGAAGAGACAAGAATTGTGTATACCACATTGCCATTCTAAATGTTCTATGACTATACATCTGTGAAATAATTCTTTTCATTTGAATATCTACTAAGATATCACAAATTTTAAAAAATTAAATGATATATGATCACAGACAGCACTGTAGGATGTTCCTACATACACATAACCAAAAATTTTAAATTCAGGACTAGCATTCAAAAATGGAATACTAAAATCTTTTATTCTATTTGTGAATTTATGGACTTAAAATAAGATGCTTTAGAATTTCTGAATTCTGTTTTTATCTGCTTTTAACTTGTAATTAATGTTTCATTATGCATATGAGTGTAGGATAGGGAAATTGCCACCAGAGCCTGTGCTCCATTGCAATTAAATTAAATTAAAAATTTTTCTACTTTATCAGTCACTTGTACCAATCCCATCATTTCATATCTATGCACACTATTAATTAATAATAATGGCTTACCCAATATCAAATGTATAGATGAAATGATCTCATTCAAATCTATATCTACAAAATGAAAAACTGGGTATATTGGTTCCAGAAAAACTCAAAATCTACTTTGCACATTTCAATTGGGTTTTCACCGTTTTGAAGCTTGGAATCTAAACTGAACTAGATGAACCGTGCAAAAATTTTGCTAATAACGTATGATCAATAGTGAGGTTGAATGCTTGTAATATAGTAGAATAGGTACGAAAAATTTAAAAAAAAAAACTTGCAACATATTACGATATTTTAAAACACACTGTATATATGACAATCTGTCACTGACCTTAACAGAAAACAACCAAACTGAACAAAATGCACACGACATATTACATCTCTGTGATATGTGTTGCTGTGCAAATAAAACGTTTACATTGGAATTCCATCGCGAAACAAAAATGTTTCTGTAACAGAAAAAAATATCCAAAAAGCTACTTGTTGTATAAAAAATAGTTTACTGACATCTGTGTGATATGTGCTGATGCAATCTATGATTTTAACTAATTGGAGACCTTAATCTTTAAAATGATAAGTCATTTATTGATTTCGGTTAGGTTTCAAGGCTCATGACAAAAAAATGTGTTGTAGAAATATTAATACTTTTGCCCTATAAGGGTCAAATTTTGAAAAATTCCTTTCTTAAAATATTGCGTAACAAAACTGAAGACCTGATACATCGTTTATCAATTTTGTTTAATTATCAAGAGAGATAAATTACTTGAGAAAGAAAAAACACATTTTAGAAATACTGATATTTTTGCCATTTAAGGGATCGATTCAGAAAAAAATCCATTCATAAAATATCATGTGATCACAGTGGAGACCTTAATCTTTAGAATAATACCTCATTTATCTATTTCGGTTAGATATAGATGGAGATAAATGGCTTGTGACACAAAAATGTGTTGTAGAACCATTAATATTTTTTCACCTTTAAGGGTTGAATCCAGAAAAAAAAAAAAAATGTTTCTTAATATATGATGTCACCAAAGCCGAGATATTACTCTTCATAATACTACTTCATTTATCGATTTCGGTTAAATATCCATGTAGATAAATGGCTCGAGATACAAAAAATGCATTTTAGAAATATTGGCATTTTTACACTTTAAGGGTCGAATTACAAAAAATTAATTTCTAAAATATGGTTAAACCAAACCGGAGACTTTATACTTCATTTCTCGATTTTGGTTAGATATCAAGGCAGATAAATAACTCGAGTCAAAAAAAATGTTATGGAAATAATGGTAATTTTGCTCTTCAAGGGTCCAATTACGAAAAATTCCTTTCTTAAACTATAATGTAATCACGGCAGAGACCTTAATCTGTAAAATGATACCTCATTTATCTATATTGGTTAGTATGAACGGAGATAAATGACTCGTGACACAAAATGCATAACAGAAATATTAATACTTTTACCCTTTACGGGTCAAATTCCAAAAAATTCCTGTCTTAATATATAATGTCACCAAAGCGGAGATCTTAATCTTTAAAATCATGCTCCATCAAATGATTTCAGATAGATAACCAGGGAGATAAATGACTCGTAACACAAAAAAACAGCGTTTTAGAAATTTTGACATTTTTACCTTTTAAGGGTCGAATTCCGAAAAATTCCTTTCTTAAAATATGATGTGACTAAAGTGGAGACCATAACCTTTAAAATGACACCTCATTCATTGATTTCGGTTAAGTATGAAGGGAGATAATAGCTTTGACAAAAAAAACACCTTATAGAAATAATAAATGATTGTTTGGTATCTCTTACACTTCAACATTACATAACACCAAGGCAGTAAATTAAATTCTAAGTTGTAGTGTAAAACACCAAAGATCTCATACCAACTAAATGTTGCATACATCATACTTCTTTAAAAAATAAAAAAAAAAAAAAACAATAATAGCCACAGTTTTGTATTTTCCGATTTCTTCCTTACATTGAGCTTATGCATTCTTTAAACTCCATAGATGGCCATACTAAATGCGGAGAAGAGTCTATGTAAAGAGGAAACTATGTAAATTAATAATTAGCATAATGAGACACACCTAAAGTTTGGTACTGTGAAAAATTGGTCAGAATTGACTCGCCAGTTTTCAGGTAATGCTAGATTATTCATAAAATAAATGTGTCGTAAAGTCTTAAGACATTCGTTAAATTTTAACTTTGACTACAAGCTTTTATTCTGAAAATCCGTTCAAAATCTGTATTTTCTGCATGGTGCCAGAATAATCATACACAGTCCAAATATTTTTTATGTATGTATTAATGCACATATGGTACATGTTTCGATTTTTTAGCAGCAACATTAGCAGATGTAATTATGTTGAAATGTAATCTGGACCAAAATGAAAACTGACATGCTGCATCAGGGCATCCAACCCACCCCATTCTGAGAGGTGTGTGGGTAAAACAATTTTTATTTTAGGACCAGAAATGGCTGGTACCAAATTTATCAAACTTGGTGCACTTGAATCTTTTGGGACGAATATAAATAGTGTTTCGGTTAATCAACTTCAAACCAACCCTTTCTGAGTAGACTGTGGGTAAATCTAGATTTGCTTTAATTCTGGAAATGGATGATGCGAATTTTATGATCTTGGTACACAAATTTTTCTCATGCGGTGAATAAAAATATTGTACGGGTAATTCGACACCAACTAGACTGTACAACACTGGGAACTTTGTTAGAATTCAATAAATTTGCCCTCTATCCCTGTGTGCTTTCCTGACCCCACATTACAAATGTTTCCGTTAGTTGTTTAATGGGAGATGGAGAAATTTTCATAGCCTTGTGTTTATCTTTTATTGCGCTTTTGATTTCTTCCTTCCATAATTTGAGACCTTTTCAAATCTTCCATTTGGTTTGCTTCCCTAAAATTTCACATGAGGCCTTATTAATATAATTCTTCACTCAATCCCATTCTAACTTCAACTTTTTTTGGGTAGGTGTTTCCATTAAATAATAAATGAGTATCTGTTGATATAACTCTGCTGCCTTGTGATTATGTTTAATCTTTGTGTACTTCGAGTATTGTTTTATTGTTCTTACACTTAAAGAGTAATAGAGTACTAGCCATAACTAAATAATGATAGCTGAAAACGTAATATCCTTCAAAATCTTTTACGTCTTGAAGTAAGAAGGAAGCATTCTTGTTTACTGTAATGTAATCTATTCTTAGTATAGACCCTCTACTTATTCACTTACGTTAAAGAAAAAATATTTTTACTTTTAGATAATTCCAAATTATATGTGCAGTTCTTCCTCAAGAAGTTACATATATTCACTATTCTTTCTATCCAAACATAATAAGACTGTTCATTACTGTGGCTTTCCAGTCTCCACAACTGACTTTTATAATGTTTCATAGTAGCTTTGACACTTCCTGTTATAGTGGTGTAATTCTTGTTCTCAGAATCACTGTTCACTGTTGAGACATTAATCAGCATGCAATATACCACTACTCCACCGTAGTCTTTCAGTCATCACTATTTCAAATCTGAAAGCTGTCAGAGAATATGTAATAGTTTACTAAAAATAACGGTAATACTTCCTCAGTGGATAGACATGAAACTTTGACCATTAAATAATGTTTGTGTGATATTAAGCCACTAAACAATATTGACTGTACACAGGTTCAGAAAATAACAATCCTGGTCTTCATTCCTTTACAGGAAAAGTTCACAGTAATTCCACTTAAATTATCTGTCCTCAAGGGAAATTGGGAATATAGAAATAAGTAACACCAACTTGGCATATAGTTATCACAAAGTTTATTTAATATTTGAAATTCTTCAGGCTGGTATAATGCATTTAATTACAGTTCTTAAGCAACAGTGGACTATGCCCCGAACTTGATTGCAGGTTTGTAATTAGGAACAGTGTCTTATTAATGCATATCCACAGTCAATCAGTTTATGAGGACTTTTAGTTCCAATTCAACACTCCATGTACACATTATGAACAGAGACGACCCAGCATGCTCAATATGTGGTCACTGCTCCGATTGAACTACTACTTGCAAGGCACTGCAGCACCCATCGACGACTCGAGAAATATTGACATACTCAGACATGGCCGAATCGCTCTTTGGTCCCTCATCCAATCACAATCATCACATGCTCCTTCTCAGCCTATCAGCAGCTATGCACAGTTAATACAAAAGTTAACTTCGATAATTGTTAATCCGCTACTCAAAAAGTTAACTTCGATAATCGTTAAAGCGTTACAATTTTTAAAATTTAACACAAGTTACAGTTATCAACCATCAACCGTATTTTTACCCAATGTCCCTCTGGAAAATGAGTTTTTACTGGGGTTCAGTATTTAGATCGGCTTCTCAAAAGTAGCGGATTCTACAAGATGTAGTGGAGTCATATTAGCAATGAAAAAGTTTACAATGCATTGGTCCTCACCAGCCTGAGATATGTAACTGTCAGTAACAACAATGTAGATGGAGATGACAAAAATATATAGATAAAACACTTCTGCTGCTATCTACATCAGAAGAATCCACAGCACTTGAAAAGGCTTTGAATTGTTTTTCCTTTTCCCACAAGTTGGCACAGTTTTTACGTTTTCTTCAACCTGTAATGTTCGGATGTGTGCATCCTCTTCATGTTTGTCAAAAATTGTTGAGGCTAGGAATGTGAGCCTTGAGTGTAGGAAGTTTAGGCAAACCCAGTTTGAATTCATAAATCAACCATTCTCCCAGTCTTGATTTAAATGCAACATAATCACATAAATGTGGCTAATGATTTTTAATTGTCTCACTGTTGCTAACATTGCTGCTTTCACAAACAGATTCTAGATTTTCAGATTCCGTGATGTAATCGTGTAGCAAATTTCAATTTATTTCACTAGCGAACTCCAACTTGACACAAATAAAAAAGAGGCACTGTATTCCTCGTAGTAAAAAAGTTATTTTTTAATGATCAGTGAGTGCTGATAGCACTCCACAACTCTAGCATTCCTGCTCACAACCATGCCATAGTTATATATGCATCACACTCGCACTCGCATTACCTACATAATTCGTACGCTATTCGACTTGCCGAACGTATTCAAACAAATGAAGTGATGCCAACAATCAATGTAACAGACTTAAGTTAACAGAAATTAAGAAGAGCATTAATGATTTTTAGGTTAGCTTAAAAGTTACATTTTTCCAATTTTTTTAACTTCATTAATTATTAATTAATGGTTTTTTGCCCAGATGTGCCTATCAGGTATTTATGTTTCAACTATCATGACATAGATTCTTTTCTACACAAGTCTCTTCACTCCCTACATTATTTTCTGTATAGCACTGATTTGTATTGTTCTTTCTTGTAGTTTGGTACTCTCTCTGCTTGTACCTGTACCAAAACATTTTGACACTCTTTACTTGCTTGGTCAGAGTTTTTAACACTTGGGTTGTACTATATTCATACCTCAGGATCAAAAATGTCTGTTACAGTTAAGTGTACTCAAAGTCTTTTGAAATTGACCATCATTAGTCTCTGGTTATAAAAACTGTACAGTGTTATTCTTTCCTTTCATATTACAACTATCCACATTGCTACACCTACATTTGCATGGGTCTGCTTCTCTTGACACCCATCATCATCATTCTCCAGCTCCAGTCTCCCTGGTGCTCTCCACTTCTTCCTGTCCATGAACAGTTGCTCGTGAACAGTCTTCTAATCAAGCCTTAAGTCTTTGTAACATATCCATTATCTGACAGGAATTCTTCACGGGTTTTCTGCCGGATAAGAACTTCTAGACACGACGTTTCGGCAGTCACCTCCGCTGCCTTCATCTGGTGAGCTGTCATCGCGAAGTAGCTTCCGCGACGGTTCGGCACCGAATGTGTGCGCTTCTAGGAGAGCAATTTGGGCCAACGCCGAAGGCGTTGGCTGTAACAGATAAGAGGTTCCTGTTGCCCTTATTGGCGACATCTTCCCCTACTTTAACTTGTGGTAGACTGACTTTGTTGATGGATTTTTCTTAACTTGTTGCTCTACAGGATGATCACATTTGGTTAAGTAGGTTTTAAGTTTGTAGCAGTGATTTCGGCCTTTGGTGCCGGTGGTTGCCAATCTGGTACTGGCCGATATTTTGAATGATTGGGTAGGTTGAGATTTCTGTTTTTTGATAAAATTTTGTAGCTATGGTTTTGAATCTTTCTCGCACCTTCGGGGTGTTGGCCAGCTTGTGGAGGTCGTCTGTGGGGAAGCGGAATGGTAGATGCAGTGCTCGTTTGAGCGCTCGGTTCTGTAGAACTTGCAGTTTATCTGTGTGCATTGCTGCAGCGTATCCCCAGGCGGGGCAGGCGTATTCCATTATTGGCCTTATCAGGGCTTGGTATATTTGGACACCGCATCTTTTTGGTAATTTTGAGTTTACGTTGAGGACAGGGTACAGTGTTCCGAGCCTTTTTTCTACTCTTGATTTTACGTCCTCTACGTGCTGCTTCCATGTGAGCCTTTCATCTAGGCTTACTCCCAGGTAGGTTACTACAGACTTATGCGGTATAATTTTGCCGAAGAGGTTCAAGTACAAGGGACTTGGGGTCCCTCGCCGGTGGAATACAATGGATTGCGATTTATCCGCATTGATTTTCACTCTCCACTTTGTGGCCCAAGCCTCTAGTAGCTCTAGTGCGGCTTGAAGTCTGATTGCTATTAGTATTTGGCTCCAGGAAGAGGTGAAATATGTGGTGTCGTCTGCGTAGAGTGATGTGAACACTTGGAGGGGTCTTGGGATATCCGACGTGAAGATACAGTAGAGCACAGGGCCCAGAACAGATCCCTGTGGTACCCCTGCGAGGACGCGTCTTCTGCTTGACATTGACTTCTCGACCCTGACTCTGAATCCTCTGTGGCTTAGATAGCGTTTGATTAACACTATGTATGGTCGCGGAATACCTGCTGTTATCATTTTCACCAGCAGTCCTTCGTGCCACACAGTGTCGAATGCCTTGGCCACATCCAGCATTACCATGCCGCAGTAGCGTCTGCGGTTGTACGCGTCCGTCACTTCCTCTACTACGCGTACTAGTTGGTGGGTTGTCGAGTGGCCGGGTCTGAACCCGAATTGCTCATCAGGGATGATGTGGAGCTGGTGCACTTGGGTTATTAGGCGGTTGAGTAGTAGCTTCTCAAAGATCTTAGATACCGCTGGTAGCAGGGATATCGGACGGTAGTTTTGCGGGAACGTAGGATCCTTCCCTGGTTTGGGAATGGCCACGATTTCAGCTTCTTTCCAGGCAGCTGGATATCTTCGCTGTCTGAGGATGGTATTGAAGATCTGAGTCAGTCGCCCGATTGCTGCCACTGGTAGATGTTTTAGGATGTAGTTGTTGATCCCGTCGCGACCTGGTGCTTTCTTAGACTGTGTCTTTTTAGTAATTCCGCTATCTCTATTTCGTCAACGTCTTCTATATCCTGTTCTTCTTCGTTGTTTTCTGTTGCTAGGTAGCGTCTGAGCTGCCGGCGGACTTCGTTGATGTGTTCATCATCGTAGGGCTCTGCGACTGGCTGGAAGTTGTTTTCGTAAACATCCGCGAGGGTGTTTGCCTTGTCTTCAGCAGTAAACACGAGGCCCTGTGGTCCATGGAGCGTTGGGACGCGTCTCCTTGGACGGGTGAACATTCTGGTTTGTTCCCAGGCAGTTCCATCTTCCACCTTTAGTTGGGAAACTCGATTGTCCCATTGCTCCCTCCTATGGGCTTCGAGTCTGGCTTTTATTCGGCGCTCTAGAGTGTTGAGAAGGGTCTTGAAGGTTCGGTCTCTTGTGTTTTGCCAACTTTTTCGAACCTTGTTTTTCTCCCTGATTAGCGCCAAGAGTTCTTGGGGGAGTTGCCGAGGGTTCCCCTTCTTCTTCCGAGGAGCTGCGTTTTCCGCCGCCTTGAGAGTTTCTGTGGTCCATTTGTCGGCTGCGGCGTTGACATCTTCTGTGCCGGTTTGCAGTAGGTCTTGCATTACTGGTTGAAGCTCGTCTTTGAACTTTTCCCAGTCTGTTCGTCTGTAATCTTTGCCACTATCGTCTTCCGTTTCTCCTTCCATTTCCCAGTCAGCGATGACTGGGTTGTGGTCTGAAGACATTTGGGCGACTGACTGTAGCGTTGGAGCCATAGGTATGTTTTTTGTGATGAAGATGTCTAGGACGTCTGCTCGGCGTCCTTCCGCCGCTGGGAAGTGAGTGGGCTTTTCCGGTCCCCACACTGCTAAACCAAGTCTTTGCGCTTCCCGCTGCAATAGTCTGCCACTGGTATTCGCAGCTGCGCTGTGCCACTCGCGATGTTTAGCGTTCATATCTCCACCCAGTATGATGCTCCCTGGAATTCTGTTAATAGATATAATGTCCGCGGAGTCCAGCACTGTTCCGGGTGGGTGGTACGCAGCAATCATTGTAATTGGCCCAGTTGTTGTTTTGACTACAATTGCAGTAGCCTCTATGCTAACTAGGTTGGGCAGTGTAGTTGCATGATGTTTGATAGTCCTTCTAATGTAGATGGCGGCTCCTCCGCCCGCTGTAGGTCTGTCGCGCCGATATGAAGTATAGTTGGGTATCGTCACTCTAATCCCCGGTTTTAGGTGGGTTTCATTCACAAGGCATATGTCTATGCCCTCCGAGCGAATGAAGTCTTGGAACTCTGTTCTTTGTTTGTAGAGGCCATTTGCATTAAAGGCACATATACGGAGGCTTTCAAGAGTTCTAGTTGCCATCTTCGTTTGATAGTCCTGCTTTGGTTGATGCTATTTCCGTTTTGATGATGTTTGGCAGTTGTTGGATGGTGACAGCCAGTCCTTGAACTACTGCTGCTAGTTGGGCAAGAACCTCACGCATTTCACTCAGGATTTGGTCGTTCATTGTTGTTGCAGGGTGCATTGTGTCCTGATTGGAGCTATTCTTGACCCCAGAGGTTTCTTCCTGCGAGACCGTCGCCACTTCCTGTGGGTTAGTGGCGGTTTCTTGCCACGTTGGAGACTTTCCTGCTGGGGTTTTTCTGGTTTGAGTAGGAGGTGGCTTAGACTTTTTGAGCAGTTTTTGCCCTGACTGTTTCTTTCTAGCCTCCTTGTAGATGGGGCATCCTCTGTAAGATGCTACGTGCGAACCACTGCAGTTGGCGCATGTCGGGTGCCCTACTCCTCTAGTTACTGAGCATTCTTTGGATGTGTGGCCACCTCCACATCTCACGCAGGCCACAGGCAGCCTACAATGCCTACTGACATGCCCATACGCCTGGCATCTGAAGCATCGTGGTACTGGCTCCTTATATACCCTGCGGCCGGTGGCCCGCTGGCGGGAGCGGCTGCCTGCCGCGCTCCCATTGGTCGGCGCGTCAACCGGGCTCCGCCCTGGACTGCTGTGTCCCTTGCCCTCTCTCTGGGAAGGCAACTATGCTAACCATTACACTTCCACTTCTCACTTCGACTTCAGACGACTTCGTCCACGACCGCGGTGCCTCACGGAGACGACGGCCATGAGTGTTACTGCCTCCGATGTCGACCCGTCGGCAGCTGAGGACGGCCCAGATGGAGACGACCTCTACATAGAGGCAAAACGTGAGCGAGACGGTTTCGTGTGCGACGGATTTTGGAGCATCTTCTTGTTCAGATGTTAATTTCGGTTTTCCGAAAACCGAAATTAACATCTGAACAAGAAGATGCGTCGCAGTGTTACCTTACGCTGGAAATACCTCTGGAAAGATCGGAAGGATTCTAGCTCGATTTGGCATAAGGAGCATCTTCCGTCCACCTGCGAAGATACGAGACATGTTGCCCTCGGTGAAGGACGATCTCGGACTGCGAGTTCCGGGTGTTTACTCGATCCCATGCGAATGTGGCAAAATATACATTGGCCAGACCATTAGAACGATCGAGGAACGCCGCAACGAACACCAGCGACATCTGCGGTTGCTGCAGTTAGACAAATCCGCAATAGCTGAACACGCTGTGGAAAATTTCCACAGCATAAACTTCAGTAAGACTGAAGTATTGGCTCAGACGCAGTTTTTCTGGGATTCCGTAATTAGAGAATCGCTGGAAATTCGCCTCAGCACCAACAACATCAACAGAGATGGCGGTCTCTTCTTAAGTGAAGCTTGGAAGCCTATCCTCCATGACCTGAAGCAGCAGCAGAACAACATTCGTCCCAGAGAGAGGGCAAGGGACACAGCAGTCCAGGGCGGAGCCCGGTTGACGCGCCGACCAATGGGAGCGCGGCAGGCAGCCGCTCCCGCCAGCGGGCCACCGGCCGCAGGGTATATAAGGAGCCAGTACCACGAAGCGCACACATTCGGTGCCGAACCGTCGCGGAAGCTACTTCGCGATGACAGCTCACCAGATGAAGGCAGCGGAGGTGACTGCCGAAACGTCGTGTCTAGAAGTTCTTATCCGGCAGAAAACCCGTGAAGAATTCCTGTCTACCATACGCCGGGAAAAACTTAATTGTCATATCCATTATCTTACCTCAACTGTTCAGCAGGAGGCCTATTACATACAATACATATACAGGGTGGCAAAAAAGAACACATGGATTTAATTTGAGTAGTATAAATGGTGGGAGTGGAATGTAGGGGTGGGGGATCTGTTGTTTAGTAGGTTAGAGTGTCCAGTCAGTAGCAATGGCATAGTGGTCCATGCTGCATCACGTTTTCGCTGTTATCACAGTTCAACGTCTTTTCCAAACACAGTTCAATGTTCCGTGAAATGGTTTGGTTCCTGATTGCAACACAATAATTTGTTGGGTTAACTCTTTTCGGAAAACTGGAAGTGTCATGAAGCAAAAGTAGTCTGGTCGTCCTTGTACAGTGTGAACCCCAGAAAATGTTGACAGAGTAAGAGCGTCTGTTCTTCAAAGTCCTCGCTGCTCCACAAGGCGGCGCGCTCCGACTCTGGGTTTGTCTCGTCACTCGCTGCAGCGCATCCTGAAGGATGAGTTACAATTTCATCATTACAAAATTATAATAATGCAGAAGATTCACGAATATGATCATGAGCAACTGAAACTGTTTTGTGAGAGAATGCTTGACGTTCTTGCTAATGATAATGTTTTGTTTATGATGAGCCATGAAGCTCACTTCCATTTAGACGGTTATGTAAACAATCGAAACTGTCGGTATTGGGCAGCAGACAACCCACAAGAATTGCATCAAACACCACTGCACAGTTCAAAATTGACCGTTTGGTGTGGAGTTTCAAAATTTTGAATCGTTGGGCCTTATTTTTTTGAAGAGGGTGGTGTTAGTGTAACAGTTTATTCTGAATGTTATGTTGCAGTGCTACGCAATTTTTTGCGGCCACAGCTTGACACTTTAGGGATCAACATGGCAGAGATGTGGTTCCAACAGGATGGAGCCACTGCCCACACGGCGAATAATTCCATGGCAATTGTCCGAGAAATGTTTCCACAACACGTGATCTCACGTTTCGGTGATGTCCACTGGCCTGCATGCTCGCCAAATTTGTCGCTTTGTGACTTCTTTTTGTAGGGTTACTTAAAAAGTACAGTTTACTAGTCTTGTGTAGTTCACAAACGAACTAGTTCGGAAGAGCGCTCCCATGAGCGAACTATGCGAACTAGTTCGCAGATCTCTCGCTCCTTAGTTCGTTCGATCCTTTCCCAACTTTTGTTTTAAAAGGTAACACAGTTCGCTGTGGACACATTTCACTGAAGAGACAGATATAAAAATAAAATTTATAAAATGTAACTGTTAAACATTAATAATTATTGCAGAAGTCAAAAACGGAAATTTAACATGAAATGTGAAAACAAAACACACTTTGATCCCATTAACACTTAAAAGACAACTATTATAACAAAGAAGAGAGCGCGTGAAGTAGCGCTAGCAAAGTGACCAAACGAGCTGTCTTTCTGGAATTCCAGAGCAAAGCTACCTAGTTCGCGAACTAAACACAGCGCTACCGCTCGCGAACTAAACTGAGCTGTACCATTCGTGAACTAAATTGAGCGCTACCGTTCGCGAACTAAACTGAGCATTCCTGGTCGCGAACTATCACCATTCGCCGCTAGGATTACCAACTTTTTATCGGTTAGTGGTAGAATGTTTTTTTTAGAATAACCTATAAAAATATAGTACACTTCAAAAATATACTATTTTACGAAAGAGTAGAAAAGGACAAAGGATATGTTTTTTTACTATTTTATTTTTTAAGCTATATTTGTTTGCACTTCTTGCATCTTTAACAATTTTCTGTCTACAGTAAAATTGAAATATGCTTTATCGCTTTCAGTTGTTAAATTAATGTCGATCAAAAGCTCATTTTTACTAATGAAATACTGCTCTTACTTTAACCTAGATTTCATGTAATATTGTTATTTCAGAGTAACGTTCGTTCACTTTGATACTCATTTTTTCTCATAAATTTAGAACCTCTAATATTGTCTCACAGCCATCAAATGAAACCTCGTGTTTTAAATTTAATTTTTGGATTTTCTATAGCCAATTGCTTTCATTAAAATCTAACTATTTACTAAGATACTCCAGACTTTTATCAACGAACACTAGAGCATTATTTTTAATATTATCACTTTCTGTGGAGAATTTGGCTTCTAAAGGCTTTTTCTTGTTTTCTTAACCAATGAAACAGTATCTTTTACATTTTTCTAGCACTGATTTTAAAGCTGACATAATATAATACTTATCTCAGTCTGTTGGTTATGTATTGTGAATGTGTTGGATTATCCTCCCCTACACTAATAAAAAAATAGCTCAATGACTTTCAATGTACTGGAAATTTACGCAGTTTCGTTATTGTTACCACTTTCTCATTCAAGGGTCACTGTCATTTTTATATGTCTAATTGTTATGTATCACATTGGAAGTATTACTGTTACTTTTCTTAATAATATAGGTAATATTGTTTCTGTCATTTAGTACTTAACTTGTAGCCAATAGTAGAATTATATTTTGTTAATGATTTCCAAAACTATATTTAAATAAAAAAAGCCGATTACTTATAAACGGGTATTTTAATTCATCAAAATAAACGCATTTATAATATTTTATAAGTAATGTTGTGTTGTTGTTGGGGTTTAAGGGTGCGTTGACGGCGGGGTCATTAGCGCCTTTTATAAGTAATGTTTCTTCCATGAACTAGTAAATAAATCCATTTAAAAAATTAATACTCTACGAATTCATTGAAAGTAAATAGTAAAAACAGCACAGTTATTCAGTTTACCCATTTCTGCAAAGGACAATGAGCACTTTGGTTTATCGGCGGCAACTGATCATGCTAATGTCATTTGAAAGGGCTATTATTAAGCAATAACTTTTGTTAAGAAGGTCATATTAAATTCCATTTAGAAACGACAAAAAATGATTATGTCGTAATAAAACTGACATAACAAACAAAATAGCGCATGCAGTAGCGGTAGCAAGGTGAGCAAACGATCTGTTTCTCTGAATTCGAGATGCAAACTAACGAACTAAAAGAGCGAACTAGTTCGCGAGGGAGCTGCAAACTAAACTGAGCACTCTTCTTCGCGAACTATAATGCGCAAGTCTACAGTTTACTGCAACAAACCTCATGCACTCAGTGATCTGAAAGTTGCAATAGGTGACGTAATCACTGCTGTTCCACATGACACTTTAAAGAAAGCAATGGATAATTTCGAAGAAAGACTTTTAATGTGTATACACGAAGAAGGCCGTCATCTGTCTGATATTATCTTTAAGTGTTAAGTGCAATTCATAAACTGGATAAATTACATATTGTATTGATGTGAGTACATTTTCTTTCTGACCAAAATAAACAGTTTGAAATTCATGCGTTCTTTTTGCGCCACCCTGTACCAAATAACTTTTATAATGATTTTCAATAGTAAGGTACTTTTCAGCTCAGAATATGACCTTCTTATACACCCATTATCTTTCTAAAAACCATTTTGCAGGGGGATAACCTCATATAGTGTATAGTAAAGAAATTTTATAACCATTTTCTTTTCGGTAAAACACTTTTTAAATCAATTCTAAACCATTTTTTAAAAAGAAAGGTCATTTTTCAGTCATATTGAACTTTGTTGCATTCATTTCGTGAGGTGTTTTCCCCGATTTCCGGACCCCCCTCCACCCCTGGTGAGATTTCATGAGATCTGGTCTGACCCTCCTCCCCTCTGATGATATCTGATCCGTGAGACCCCCTCCCCCCTAGAAATCGCCGTTGCTGGGTTTTGAGACTTTTTTTTAGGTCTCACCCTTCCAAAACCAGGTACAACCCCACCCCCTTGGTGAGACTTTGCTGGAACCCCCCCTCCCCCCCCCCCCCTATTTCACCTCACGTAATTTATGGACGCCCCCTTTCTACTACGATAGCAGAGAATGACAATCATTTAAGGTGTATTTTGTATGCTTTTAAAATTTATTTAAGGTGATATTGAAAAAATAAAGAATTGGAACTTTCTAGATAAAAGAGCTATGAAGATAAAAGTAGGCTTAAATGAGAGAGAAAAATTCATTTAATAACAAGAATATAACAATTTATTTAATTTTAATTTACTTAATTTAATTGCAATGGAGCACAGGCTCCGGTGGCAATTTCCCTACACACCCATCTTCCCCCTATCATGCACCTACCTACATTTGTCCTCTACAAATTTTATCTTTAGATTCTTTCAAAGTTTTTGGTAAATTATTCATCATTTCTCTTGGTAACTCATTCCAATCCCTGACACCCTTACCTAAAAAAAGAGTATCTTCCCACACCCTTGTGCCTGAAATCGAGTGCCAGCTTGTGGTCATGGTCAACTTTTCCCTTGCATGCACTACTTTTCATACCTATTGCAATATCTTTCCATGCCTCATCACCATTATATGCCCTCCTGTACACTCCCATGACCCTCCTCATCCTCCTCCTGTCTTGCAATGAATCCCATTCCAGCTCCTTTATCATATCCGTCACTGATTGCATTCTGCGATAATTTTCAGAAACAAATCTAGCAGCCCTTTTTTGCACCCTCTCCAACTCCTGTATTTGATACATAAAATGAGGGTCCCATACTACACTACCATATTCAAGCAATGGTCTGACCAAAGTTTTGTAACCCAATTCCTTGACTTCCCTCGTATATCCCCTCATCACTCTCTCCAACAAGTGCAGAACTTTGAAACCTTTTCCTACCACCTGTCCTATGTGTCCTGCCCAGTTAAGCTTGTTATCAAAAGTAATGCCAAGATATTTACATTTCAAGTCTTCAGCAAGCAATTCTTTCCCCACCTTATATTCATAATTAACCTTTTGTTTTTTATTTTTGTATCTAATAAGCTGACTCTTCTTTGCATTTATCTTCTTTCCATGTTTACCAACCCAATTAGATATCCTGTCCAGATTACTCTGCAACTGTTTACAATCCTCTATCGTTTTGATTCTTTTATACAGCATTATGTCATCTGCAAACAATCTAATTTCAGATAGTAAACAATCAACACAATTATTCATTGGAATAATGAATAGCAATGGTCCCAACACGCTACCCTGTGGCACACCCATTTTTACTTCCACTTCTTTTGATACTACATTTCCTACCCTAACTTTCTGTTTTCTACCTTTTAAAAATTCTTCTACCCAGCAAATCACTTTCTCATCCACTCTAATGGTTTTTACCTTATTTACTACCATTTTATGGCTTACTCTGTCAAACGCCTTAGACAGATCTAGTGCTACACTATCAATTTGGCCTCCCTTGTCCATTTCATCTGAAATATCCTTGCCTGAAACCATGTTGCCTTCCAAAGGTACCTTGAAATTTAAAGTAAGAAAAACGAAGTTCTAGTGTCAACATGTGATGGCATCACCATGTGTGACTTTTAGAAATTAATATACCGAGTGTGGTGGTGTAACGGTTAGCGTTCTGGCCTCGCATTCGGGAGGACAGCGGTTCGAATCCCCATCCGGGCATCCAGATTTGGGTTTTCTGTGGCCACGGCCGAATTCCTTCCCATTCCTTGCGCCCCATCCTTTCCCATCTCTAAAGACCTCGCTGTTAAGAGACGTTAAGCAGTTTTTTTTAAAAAAATAGAAATTAATAGCTCTTAAATGAGAATAATTTCGAAAAAATTTGTCATGAGCAAAAAGATTGGGAATAAATTAAATTAGGACATATTAAAATTTTTCGGAAAATCTGAGTAAAATTAGTGTACCACGAGAATGTGGAATTTTGGTAATTCACCAGAGAACAGTACTTCCCCACGAGGATTTACCTTTGTTCTATGGCAATTCAGCAAAAGATTATCGAAGGCTATAAAAAGCCAACCAGTGTTCCATTCTGGAAGCAGATGCCAGCAGCATTTGATCGGTATAGGAGGAGCTTGTATATGTCACCATAAGAACACATCTCTAGTCAACATGCGGGTGATAGAATTTGGATGGTGCATTTGGGACTTTCATACTAGGTAATGATGTCGTCTAACATTTGGCAGTCTGGGGTGGACCACTTCTAATACTATCATGAACTGAAGGGATTTTATCAAGTTCTCACCAACTATGGGGGATTGGTGTAAACTTTAATGAAGTTGTGGGATTAATGGATGTGTAGATCAGATGCCTTTCCTTTAGCTTTCATCAGATACCAGTTAAGCTATCAATTTTTCAGAATATACAGTTTCTTATGAAGTGAACTTTTTATATGACTGTACAACCTCTTACATGTTAGCTGTTACAGGTTGGCGGCTGATTTAATGAAATCTAGCAATTCACGGGTCCGATATAGGTAGTATAAACTGTATCAGCATCAGTCACAGCGTACATGGAATCTTGAAGAAACCCCCCTCTATATTACATTTAATGTACCTATTCTCATTTTAGGCTTTTCCACACCCTTCCATTGCCTAGCATTGGCTTGTGTACCATTATTTGTGTCAGTGGCAAGATAAGTAGACTTTTCATCCGGTGAACTAAATTCATTCCATGGCTCGTTTTAACATTGAAAGCAAGTTGCTGACACCCATATATATCAGAATTGCTTCTCGCAACTTCTTCTTGGTTTCTGTAATTACTCTTTCATTTTAAGCCCTCATGTGCCAATTTTTACCATTCCAAATCTTTTTTTCATATCCTCGCATACATTTTAATAATTAAATCTGTCCAGATGTTTCTTTTGAGGCTGATAAGTAGTTAACTTTTCCATGGTTTCGTCACCAGAACAACCATGCAACCCATAGCCTGGCGGACTTGGGTTTTAAGGTTTTCCTCCCCAGAGTGTCCCAATTTTAAGGCATTGGATGCTCGGCTTTTATCTTCTTGCATTGGCTTTACTGCAATGTGGGTTCATTACCTGGAAGCCATACAGCTTTGCCTTCATGGATGTGTGAATTACAGTTATATTTTTCTAGATTTTACAGCCCCTTACCATCCAACCTGAGCTGGGACCCCTAAAGCCATATCAATCTTATTTGAAGGATGAATAAGATTGATGTATATACAGTAGTCCATTCTGTTGTAGGTTTTATTTTGTCTACACAGTTAGTTGCACTCCACATCACATATCTACGAGGTGCATTCAAGTTCTAAGGCCTCCAATTTTTATTCTAACTAACTACTCGCCCGAAAACTATGAAACTGGTGTTACTTCTTGATGTAATCTCCCTGCAGACCTACACATTTTTCACAACGTCGACGCCATGATTCCATGGCCATGGCGAAGGCTTCTTTAGGAGTCTGTTTTGACTACTGGAAAATCGCTGAAGCAATAGCAGCACAGCTGGTGAATGTGCGGCCACGGAGAGTGTCTTTCATTGTTGGAAACAGCCAAAAGTCACTAGGAGCCAGGTCAGGTGAGTAGGGAGCATGACAAATCACTTCAAAGTTGTTTTCACGAAGAAACTGTTGCGTATTATTAGCCCGATGTGCGCGTGCGTTGTGGTCTGTCAGCATTCGTGGCACCCACCTGGAGGACTCTTTTCGCATTTTCAGGTCGTCGTGCAGGATTGTGTGTACAGAACCCACGGAAATGTTAACACAGGAGGCGATCTGTTCAACAGTCATTCGGCGATCCCCCAAAACCAGTCTCTCCACTTGCTCGATCATGTCGTCAGACCAGCTTGTGCAAGGCCGAGGTTGTTTTGGTTTGTTGTCACATGATGTTCTGTCTTCATTAAACTGTCACAGCCACGAACGCACTTTCGACACATCCATAACTCGATCACCACATGTCTTCTTCAACCATCGATGAATTTCAGTTGGTGTCACACCACGCAAATTCAGAAAACGAATGATTGCACGCTGCTCAAGTAAGGAAAATGTTGCCATTTTAAGTATCTAAAACAGTTCTCATTCTTGACACTGCCACTAGAGTTCCATCTGTCGTACAGTGCTGCCATCTTTATCACATATTAATAATAAGTGCACACTCATTTTAAAACAATGCGCATGTTTCTATTTCTTTCCAGTCTGGACAAAAAAAATCGGAGGCCTTAGAACTTGAATGAATCTCGTATTTGACCAAATCTTCTCTGTTCGATCACATATTAATGTTGTTTTATTTGTGATTAAAATTTTCTATAGCATTCGATATCACTTTTTAGTTCTTTCAGTTGTTGTGGTGCTTTTTTTTCCGTAACTTCTAACTAGCAGTATTTCAGAATGTGCTTCTGTACACTGGACTATATCCCCTTTTTATTTTATTTTTACAAAATATTCATAGTCCATATTGATAATTCTAGTTTCATTTATATATATATTACTCTCTGGCCATTGATATCATGTGGATCTTAATATTGATACTGGTGAATACATATATGGTGTAATAGTGAACAGGAAATTTGTTTGATTGGAGGATTTGTATCTGCCATCAGATTTCCCACCAAGGGCGAGCTGTATTTTTACCGTTTCTTAGGCCACTTCATTGAGTTACATAATACTTGCTATCACTACCATCCTCCTTGTGAGGTATGCAGTGAATAGATGCCTACAGTCCAATTTTGCAAGAGTGAAAATATAGGCTGTTGTGATCTGTATACAACTTGTAAAGTGCAACATCACTTATGATCATATTTTTTGTTATTGTTGTTCTTTTTTCTATTAAGTTTTATTTGTAATTTAACCAGATGACTTTTGCGGTATAGAAGCAGATTACTTTAAAATTCATCTGTTTGATTTCTCCTATTTTCTAGAACATCTGTCTCCTCGTAACTTTGTTTTTCACAATATGATTGAATTCCATTGTAGATTTATCATCTTTTCATATTTTGGAAATGCTTTGGAGCTTATGTGTGTTAAATATTTTTTGTTTTAAGTCTGTATGGCACTTTTAAGTGAATAGCACTCACAGGAAAGAAATTTTGCATTAGTAGTATCGGTTTTATTTTAGAGAGTTTGGTTATTTTGTATTTTTAAAAACTTATTTTCATATCAATTGTTAAGTTGCAGGAAAATCCAAGGATAGTGGGTGAAGAACCTCAAGTGTCTGATGTGACTCTAGAACTGAAGCAGTCAACTTTAGATAATTTACTGGAAGGCATGGGACGAATACGTGACCAGTTGTCGGCAGTTGCAAATAAGAAGACATGATTCAACAGCAGCTTTTGCATCTCTCTTGAAGTGAAAATTGTGTTTACACTTCATTTCAACTCTTTTGTTATTTATGTGCCTATTAAAGCAGGTGTAAAACTTTTTTTCAGTTTGTTATAAACATTCTTCTCTGTAACTATTTTAAATATTTAAGATAAAATGGAAAGTTAACCACAATCTAATCTTATTGTTTCAATATTATGTACAACTTAAACATCCATACATATCAGAACAACACAAGAGTTCAGATTCTTCAATACAGTATTTTCTTAATCATACCGTACAGATCTTGTTTTGTTATCAAAGGTATTATTCATGATTTGTTATAGAAAAACACCTTATGCAATAAAATTTCAGAAATTAATGTATATTATTTTCATTCTGATTCCTAAAGCAGAAATTGATCATGTCAGTTATTTTTTTTTCATGTAAACATAGATTCGTACATAATAGGTACCGAAATTTAAAATCATTTGTAATGTCATATTGTCCTTCCATTGCTCCATTTTAGCTGATAAGGATTATCATATGGTTGTCCGAAGGTATTGCACATATCCTTTCCAGTGGAATAGATGATGGATTTTATTTTTATGTAACTACAAGTGCCAAACTTATATGAATACAATTCAACAATCCACCATCAAAATTTGAGTGTTATCATAGCTGGCTGATTTATAGTGATGGAAGAAATCTCAACAACTTAAGATTCGCTGATGATATAGTTTTATTCTCAAACAGTCTGGAAGAGCTCAAAGAACTGATAAATGAACTAGAGACAGCGTGCAGTGAAGTGGGCCTTAAAATAAATATATCAAAAAGCAAAATCATGCAAAACAAATGGGCAGAAAAAGATAAAGACAAGGCGGACATGAAAGATTCTGGTATTGAGTTCGTAGATCAGTACATCTATCTTGGCCAACTGATCAATATGAATGGTGACTCAAAGCCTGAGATCTACAGACGGATAAAGCTGGGCTGGAGAGCATATGGAAGAAATTCCATAGTTTTTAAATCGAACATGCCAATACATCTTAAAAAACAGGTATTTTAACAATGTGTATTACCGGTCCTCACATATGCCTGCCAGACTTGGACCCTAAATAGTCACACGAAGCAAAAACTGAGAACTGCCCAGCGAAGTATGGAAAGAGCAATGCTAGGGTTTACAAGAAGAGACAGGAAAAGGGCTGTGCACATCCGTTCAATAACTAAAGTAATAGACATCTTAAAAAGAGTCATGACCCAAAAATGGCAATGGGCCGGTCATATTGCTCGCAAAAGAGATGAAAGATGGACTACGGTAGTGCTGGACTGGATACCGAGAAACCTGAAAAGAGCAAGAGGAAGACCCCCGGATCGCTGGGATAAGGATATACGTCGAGTTACAGGCGTGAACTGGAAGAGGGTGGCTCAGGATCGATCGGCCTGGAAAGAACTACAGCAACACTATGTAGAATTAAATTCTAATATATAGCTCATTAGGCTTAAAGAGGCTACATCCTGAAAAAAGGATTGATATAGCTGCAATAATAATAATAATAACCAGGTGACTGCCTTCTGAAACTCTTATCAGAAAAGGAATGGTGGAACAAATTGCCAACATTTAATTTTGTTTTAAATGGGGTGATACTGTCACGAAAAGTTTACAATTTGAACTGTTTATGATAGTGCAGTTAGAAAGAATACTGTTTTTGAATGATATGCAAGATTTCATGGTGGAAAGTTGAAGATGATCCATAACCACGGCCATCTTTGAAAGTTCAGATTGAAGAAAATGTTCAAAAAGAGGCAGAAATGCTTTGTGCATACATGAGGAGGAGCTTAATGGAATTTCTAGTTCCATTCTCTTTTTCTATTCTTAAGGAAAATATGGAAAAGCAAAATTTTTGTTCTTGTATTGTACAACTCAGTTACAATCAGAATGATTGCAGAATGGAGGGTAAACAGGATGAAGGTGTTTAATACTTCAGGAATTATGGAAATAAATAGATAAGACCTGCTACCACAGTTGATGGGGAGGGGGACTGAAAAATGGTGATTTCTTACAAAATGAAACACAAACCTATTTAGGAAACTATTTTTTTCATTGATTAACATAGTAATCGTACCACATAATCTAAGGACCTATTATGTAGTTAATTAGGTTCGTAACTCAGTTATAGTTTTTTATGTAAATGGTAATCGTCTCTGATTCACAGAATTTTTTTTTAATAACTTTGTCAATATCTCAGTGTGTTCTTTCACGAAATTTTGATGCACACTCATCCAGTCAATCTTTCCTGCGCCAGTTCTTCTATTGTCGAAACGTACTGAAGGATAGTTCCAATGTTGCTGTAGTGCATGGAATAATTCTCAAAATTGTGAATGTTTTTTATGGCGAGGAAAAAATATTAGTTTTGTTAAATAGGTCCACAACTTCTATATCCCTTAATATGTCTTCTGGCAAAATTCTTCTTTACCCATAAATTGTAACAAAAGTAGAGTTCTCCAGTGATATCATCTAACTCATAAAAATTGTGAACAGTTCTGCGCTCTTGTGTTAATCTGCTATACTTATTTTGGTCATGAATAAAAAGTGTAATTTTGATAATGCAAATGATGGTGCAGTTCCGTGGGAAAATGTAATATTTAATGATGATATAAGAGAATCCAAATATGGTATAATTAGTGCATGTTGCCAGTATTCTAAGTTATTGTCTGAGGGTGGATTGCTTCCATTTTTTGCCCATGAGCAAGTTTAGATTATTACACTTTAATTTTTCGTGTAGAGCACTATACATTTTGAAGATTCACCAATTTGTTTGTGTTGTAATGTTGTAGTTACCCACACACTTAGAAGCATGATCAGTAGTGTGTACCACAAGAGAGTATTCCAAAAATATTAAAAACGGACACATATATGTAAAGTCTCAAATACAGGTATAAAATGATCTAATAATCATATTAGTAAAAATAAACCCCTAAAATATATCAGTGTCATGTAACATTGTAGAATCATAACAAAGAACCACATTACCAAAATTATTAAATCATAAATATAAATAATAGAAGTCAATAAGATACAGAATAAAATAACAGAAAATACAAGATTATAATTAAAATGAATAGAATGGGAAGAATCAGAGAACATACTGTAGTATTTCATAGTGAAAAATACGATAATAAAATTCATATCCAAGAAAATAGTCCCGTATCTAAAAGAAATCGTTGGGCATGATAAAAATGTCTTTAATTCATTCAGGAAGAGGATTACAAATTCAGGTTCAACATATTAAAAGAGGCTTAAATAAATATGTTAAGATTTTTAAATATGATACAAGCAATTATTGAACAGGATACGTATTTATTATGTATTAGAAATACATATAACCGCACAACAGAAATGTAGCCGAGAGTAGCTTAGCACGGAATAACAACTGAACTGTTTATACATTGGTCAGAGTATAAACTAAGCTAGAGATATAACAGAGATATTATTGAAGTATAGAAGGCAGTAATTCAAATTAAATAAGTATAAACAAACGATACTCTAACACTCCCACCGAATTACAGCCTTCTTGAAACAATTATAAACCAATGTTTAATGTCACTGTTGTTCAAGTAACAGCTGCTGTATTTTTAATAAATAAAATGTCACTGGCAAAGACATCATCACTGTACCCAACTAAGTCTGTAGTGTTTGTGTTAGGTAAGTAGCACAATCCATAATTCTTGCTTTCTTTCAAATATTTTAGTATTTTCTTGACAACAGTCCAGTGAGAATCATCATAAGAATATAGAAGTCGATTCACCTGACTTACAGCAAACATAACATCTGGTCTGCTTACTATTGCTGCATGGATAAGTGATCCCACTGCTTCTGTGTATGGGTGATTTTTCTCAGGTACTCCATTAACCTTTGAAAGTCTCACATGTGGATCAGCAGGAATACTGTTAGGATTGGCATCAATCATATCAAATTTCCTCAATAATTGTTCTTCATACTTAGTTTGGTGTATAAAGATACAGTCTTTAAGTCTCTCTATTTGCATGCCAACAAATTTAGTAAGAGTGTAAATCTTCAAATCAAAATTCTTTTGCAGATCATTAGTTACTTCATTCAAAACAGTCTTATCTCTACAAATCAAAATGCCATCATCAACATACAGATAAAGATAACAATTGATGTCAATGATTTGTTCAGTATAAACACACTGATCTGCTTTGGTTTTCACAAAACCAAATTTATTTAAAATTGAATTGAATTTTGTATTCCAGTATCTAGGAACTTGTTTTAAGCCATATAAAGATTTGGTTTTACATACCATATTTGGTTTGCAGTCTAGTTCCTCTGGTGGTGTCATAATAATATTCTCTTTCAATTCACTTACTGTTGTTGAGAAAGTCTCATCATAATCAATTCCTTCAGTTTGAGTATATATCTTTCCACAAAGTCTGAATTTGTAACCTGGACCAGTTGGTTCATCCTTAATGCAGAACACACATTTACATCCTGTTACTTTTGCATCCTGAGGCTTTTCTACCAATGTCCATGTTCCATTTTGATGATGAGATTTTAATTCCTTGTTTGTAGACATCTTCCACTTTTCTGAATCAGATGATGTTATTGCTTCATTGTAGTTATTTGGAATAGGAATTATTGTATCTACACAGTAGCACAGGTAATCCTTCTCAACTTTATCTTTTTCTTTAGAGAGCACTTGTTTATTTCTAGGTCTCAGAGTCATATTTGAGGGTAAAGGTGTCTCAACAGTCTCTTCTGATTTATGCTAGTATTGGTATCAGAAAAGTATTCAGCAGTAGTAGTTGTGGAATCTGATTTGTCACTGGAGCTCTCTGATGTATGATTGTCATTTAATTCAGATGATGTATCACACATTGATTCTGTCAAATCAACAGGGAGATAATTTCTTTTGACAGTAGATTCCAGAAAAACAGCATCTCTGCTTTTAATTACTAACTGAGAAGGAGGTATTATAAACCTGTAACTTTTTGAATTCTCACAGTATCCAACAAATTTAGCTTTCTTTGCTTTAGGATCCCATTTGATTCGTTTTTCTTTAGGAAGATGTATCATTGCATCACAGCCAAATATTCTTAAATTACTCACATCTGGTTTTCTTCCTGACCACATTTCTTCTGGTGTTTTAAATGTCAGTGATCGAGTTGGAGCTCTGTTGATGAGGTAAGCAGCAGTATGTACAGCTTCAGCCCAGTATAGTTTAGGAAGATTAGCATTGATCAACATACATTTTGCTCTTTCCACTAATGTCCGGTTCATTCGTTCAGCAACACGATTTTGTTCAGGAGTGTATGGTGTGGTTGTTTGATGGATTATTCCAGCACTTTGTAAGAACTCAGAAAAGTTGTTGTTAACATATTCAAGGCCATTGTCTGAGCGTAAACATTTTATGTTGCATTCTAATTGTTTTTCAACTTGCATTTTAAAATGTTTGAACTTTTCAAAAGCTTCTGACTTTTTATGGAGAAAATAAATAAATACCTTTCTTGAATAGTCATCAATGAATGTCATAAAATATTTAGCACCTCCTAATGACATGGTTTCCATTGGACCACAAATGTCAGAGAGTAATAGTTCAAGTAACAGTGTAGCTTTGGATCCATTGTATTTTAAAGGTAACCTGTTTTGTTTTCCTTCTAAGCAAGTTGTACAAACTAATTTGTCTGGTTTCTTGTACAATTTTACACCTTCTACATTCTCCACTATTTTCTGCAGATCATTAAAGTTCAAATGACCCATTCTTTGGTGCTCATCAACATCAGATATATATGCTTGATGATTATATACATTTAATCTATACATATTATTGATTAAACTGGCTGTCCCAACTATTTCATCATTCCTGTTTATTATTATACAGCCCTTACTGTTGAACTTTACTTGACCACCATTTCTAATTATCTGACTGACAGATAGTAAATTTGTCGACAACTCTGGCACATACAGAACATTTTGAAACAAAATTTTCTTACATTGGCCATTAGCATCACACACATTTAAACTCAGCTTTCCTGAGCCTTTTACTGATAAGCATTTGTCATTTGCAACCTTAATTGAGTTGATGAATGGTACTGTTTCTTCTTGTAATATATTTCTGTGCATGGTCATGTGCATAGAAGCACCAGAGTCTATATACCAGGAATCACTGTTACTCACTGGAGCTATGAAAGCAGCGGCATAGCTTGAGCTTTCCCGATTTTCGACTTTGTGTTTCTTCTTTGCTTTAGACTTGCACTGTGCACTCAAGTGGCCATGTTTATTACAAGTGTAGCAACGAGGTCCTTTTTGAAATTGTTTCTTGAAGCCTTTGTTGTTCTTATAACTTATGGCAAAAGCTGATGTTTCACCATCATTTATTTTTACATCTTGTAAAATTTTAGCCTTTACGGAGTCAGCACTTATTTTCATACCGGAACTTTCGATGGCAATTATCATCGGTTTGTATGAATCTGGTAGATCGGAGAGAAGCAGAGTTCCAAGCCACTCGTCGTCTACTTTAAATCCAATATTTCTCAACTTGTGTGCTGTTGTCATGATTTTGCTAACATACTCTTCTACATTTCGACATCCGACTAGCGTTGTTGTGCACAGATCACGAAGTAAGCCCACTCGACGCGTTAATCCAGAATCATCGAAAGCGTTTGCTAAGTTGTTCCAAACTTCTTTCGCTGTCTTTGCTTTCTGAATATGGACATAGTTGATTGAATCCACTAGCAGGATAATTTTTGACTTGGCTTTCAAATCGCGTTTGGGATCAACGTGATCATCACTCGCATTTTCAATGCAATTCCACAGTCCTTCGTGTTCCAGATAGGTTTTGATGGCAAATCTCCATGTCGAGTAGTTTTCCCGACCAGTGAGTTTTTCTATAAAAGTTAATTGATTGCTTGAGCTCATATTTTCGCACTTTTAAATGCCGCGTGTTGCCTAGGTTGTAAGTTTTACTTTCGTCAGATATTTATGACCTTTACATATACCTGGCTACTGGGCCCATAACCTGTTAAGATTTTTAAATATGATACAAGCAATTATTGAACACGATACGTATTTATTATGTATTAGAAATACGTATAACCGCACAACAGAAATGTAGCCGAGAGCAGCTTAGCACGGAATAACAACTGAACTGTTTATACATTGGTCAGAGTATAAACTAAGCTAGAGATATAACAGAGATATTATTGAAGTATAGAAGGCAGTAATTCAAATTAAATAAGTATAAACAAACGATACTCTAACAAAATAATTCAGGAATATAGGACAAAAATTGCTTAAGTTTTGAAAGAATTTGAAGTATGCACATGTCACAGAAACATTAGTATTACAAAACCTAAGGAATAAGAGATTTGTCTGAGAAAAGAAAAACAGTTTAACTGGAGAGAATTTTTGAAGAAGAAAATTATCATATTGGTTCATACAAAAGTTAAAGATTTGAGAAAAAAAAAATAATCATATAAATGTTCGGTCTTTGAAGGTAAATTATGGGAGCAGTAAGAGTTATTTCACAAAATTCATCAGGGAATAAAATGTATAAAATAAATTGTAGAAGAGATTAGAAGAAGTTGGATTCTGAACTGTTGATTTTCAAATCTCGGTAGCAATTCACACTCAACCAAAGTCAAAAGTACGGTAACCAGGAAATAACAGGTGCCAAGTAGTGAATAGAAATAACAAAATAGGATAGCAAAATGAACCACCCCTTACCTTAGATGATGGTTGCATGGCGTAAACACCCAAAAAAAAGACAAGAACAGGAATAGCAATGTATATTTCTGATCTTCGCCCTTTGTCAACAGGAGAACATTATGGAGGGTGGGTGTTCTAAGAGACCGCCTCACAGAATGACTGTTAGTCAGGAAAATGGTGGGGAGTAAATTCAGAGGACAGGGAGCAGGGGATAGTGAATTGTAGCTAGTAACAAACAATGCAAAATGTTGCGAAAAGAGCAGAATAATACAGTAAAATCTTCACAACATAAATCTGAGTAAACAAAAATAAATAAGTAAACAAAATAAAATAGAAAATAATACTCTACACAATTAAACATCACCGCTGGTGTATGTGCTGGTACAATTTAGACAGTGGAGATGGAGGCAAGGAGGGGATGGAGGGAAGGAAAAGTTCTGACTGGGTGATTGTGTATTATCTCAGATTGAGACAAGGAGGTTGCCTTGTGCCCAGCTCTAACCTTCCGAGTTCAGAGGAGCTGCTGCTGTTTGGGAGAGGACTCCGTTAGCAAGGACCATGAATCAAGAATTAAAATTATTGGTGTCATGGGAGATGGCGTGGACAGCTACTGGATGTTTTGGATTTCGAGTGAATACTGTCTGTTGGTGGCCATTGGTTCTTATTGATATTGGATTGGTAGTCAAATCTATATAGGAAGCCAGGCAGCATTTGCAGGTTAGCTGGTATATTACATGGAAGGTTTCAGAGGTTGCATGTCCTATTATTGGAAAGCTCTTGCCATTGATAGGGTTGGTGGAGGCACGGTGTATGTCACACATCTTACAGCAGGTTTTATTGCATGGGATGACAAAGGCTATGTTGGTGGACCAGTAGTTGGCTGAGGTTGGGCAGCCTGCCGAAACAAGTTCTGGCAGGATCATGGAGGATTTTTGGGAGAATGGATCTCATTTCTGGGCAGGTTAGCAGGAATTCATATCCCTGCCGAGGGTTTCTGTTGATGGATTGGAGGCCTCAGAAGTATTGTGTAACCAGGATTGGTTTTTGGGAGTTTGGGGTAGTCAGTAGGCTGAGCAGGTTGTAATGCGGCTTATGAAAGTTGCTTGTGAACCAAAGCTTGAGGATAGTTGGGGAATACCAACGCTTGTGAGTTGTTGTTTGAATACTCCATTAGGAATTTCTGGTTGGAGCATTTACAGCTGCCAAGACTGTATGGAAGGGAACGTTTAGTGTGATACGGATGGCAACTGTCAAAATGGAGGTACTGCTGCAAGTTGGCGGGTTTGGTGTGGACTGAGAAGCTGAGGCGGCCACTGTAGAGAGACAGATCCACATCCAAGAATGTTGCTTGGGTGTGGGTGTAGGTCCATGTCAAATTCAGTGCATTATTACAGGTATAAAGAGTGTTCAAAAATTTAGAAGCGTGTTTTCCCCATGCATCCAAATCACAATATCATCTCCATGAAATTTAGAAGGGCGTTTTTGCCATTATAGTGATTTGGAGAAAACACTATTCTAGATTTTTTGAAGTATCTTTATATCTTTAATAATATGCTGAATTTTACATGGACCTATTCCCACACCGAGGTCACATTCTTGGAGGTGTATCTGTCTCTCTACAGTGGCCACCTCAACTCCTCTCAGTCCACACCAAACCCAACAACTTACAGCAGTACCTCAATTGTGACAGTTGCCCACCTGTATCATACCAAACGTTCCCTCCCCTACAGTCGTGGCATTCAAGGCAGTTGTATGCTGTAAGATACCTTAGAATTTCATAAATTTGTGTAACAAAATTTGTTTACAGTATAACGGGCATAGGTGACCCACACAATATCACAGCCCAAGAACCATTTACACAGTTAATTCAGCAAATAAAGTAAACTAAACAGTTAATTTAGATAATAAATCAAGTGTAAATAATAAATTCAAATTCCAAAACTAAATAAACAGCTATAGAAAGACTTGTGAGGCAAAGATGTGCAATGGGGTTTGTGAAAAACCTTCAGTCTCAGCTGTAGCCATGGTCTTGCCTTGCATAAATTTAGTTCGTGCTTTGCTACATTAACTTGGTCGCCACCTGGCTTGATTTAAACCCCAAGCTAGGAAAGGTTACAGCTAAAAGTCACTGGCATATTCTGGTAGATAATCACTATGTTCTTCAAATTTTAGCAAAGCCAAAAAACTAGATTGGCATCAGACACAAAGATAAAATTGCAGTTTCGATTAAACGATCGAGCCAAACCAAAGTAAAACTAACTGATGCATGAAAGCAGATAAAGTTTCATCACAAGCCCCCTAAGGTTCAACCTGTTTGCCGATGACCGATACTTAAGTTTTGCCACCACACCACATGGTGTAAAATTCTACCGAAGAGCTACATATTCACGCCCTAACTAATTCTTTGAGACTGGCCGACTGGGGCAAGGAAAATCCAGGGCTCCTATATATAGAAAACCCTTGGGAATACAAAGACTTCCAGGTTCCCACGAAAGTAGTATGATAAACTGATCAGATCTCACGCTTGTAACTTGCATCATCCATTTGACCTTGAGAACTTAAAATATTCCTATCATTCTGAAATTTTGACGGTAGCTAGATCTTCTAAACAGTGTTAATTATGATCCTTAAAAAATGTTCGTAGCTTCAATAGTTTGACTGTAAAAAAAAAAAAAATCTATTTCCTGAGATTCCCAAAAATGTTAATAACTTTGATAATTTTGTGGGTTTTCCATGGTTTCCCAAATCACTCCAGGCAAATGCCGGGATGCTTCCTTCAAAAGGCCATGGCCGAATTCCTTCCCATTCCTTGCCCCCCATCCTTTCCCGTCTCTAAAGACCTCGATGTTGAGAGACGTAAATATAATAATAAAAAAAAAATAAAAAAAAGATAATTTTGTACTACAAAGCTGAAATAACTTGTATTTTACTCTTAATTGGCTACTCTTTCATTTGCTATCAGGCAAGTGAGGTTTACTATTTTCAAAAGAATGAAATAAAACTCATCAGCAAAAAATAGAATTTACCTAATTAATATTTCCTAAGCTATTAAGTTATCAATCTAAAAGTGACTTTAAACAATTCTACACATTTCAAAATGACTACTGAGCGATTTTGAAGTCGCTACATGTTTTCTTCGATTTATTATTAAATTTTAAAATATAATTCCAGATGAATGCTTGAGGATGATGCAACAGAAAATACTTCCTTGTTCAGATACTTTCTCAAAACTGTAAAAACTTGATTTCTAGCTTGAATCAACTTGGTAACTCTCTTTAAAAATGATGTGCAATGCTATTCAATATAACACTTGGTTCTGAGAACAAATTTTGTTACACAGTTACAAAATTTTTAGGTTACCTAACAGACTCAACATAACATTGGTATATGCAGTCATTGGTTTCAATATAATTTCACTAAAATCAATATTTTCTCCTCTTTGAAAGGTAGTCACTATAAGAAACAGTCAAGAGATGATAAATTTTGTAACAAGGAAAATTAATTATTTCAAGTAATGCACGTAAATACAGGGGAGAAAACATTTTCAGAATATACTATAGCTTATTAAATCTTTTTGAGAAACATGCTGAATTTTTGATTGAAATGAAACAAAATAGCAATATTTTTAATATGTCTGACTTCTGGATTACATCAGCCAGTGGGGCATTCATTTCAAAAATTAATAAATTGAAGAAAACAGGTAGAGACTTTAAAAGACCACTGTAGGTAGCCTATTTTAGAACATGTAGAATCGTTTAAAATATGTCTTAAAGTCATTTAGAAAGTTATTAGTGGGGTCGATTTCACCATAATTCATATTTCCTGTATAAGAGTAAACAGGTCATATTTAGTATCAAACAAAAGAGAATTCAATTAGAAGCTGAAAAAAGTGGTTTTAACCCTGTAGCTTTAAAATTGTAAAAGTTATAAACAAATTTAGGAATCACAGGAAATGACATAATGCGAAACAGTTATAGATACAGAAAATTTCATCAGGATCAAAATTTTTGTTTACCTCACATGCTAGCTACTGGTAAAGTTTCACGACAATAGGAGTAGTGAGAGGAAAGATAGGAAGAACTATTTTGCGGATCAGTGTATGAATACATAGTCTTATGCCAGTTGGACTTTGATCACGCAGTGATCTATGGAGAAGATATATACAGTTTGTGGACAATTCCATGTTTCTTTTACTGTTGACTACTGGAGCAGGCAGATTGTCGGTTTGTGTGGTGTTGCACGCGAAACGGTGGTTAGGCATATGACAGGGTAGCCATTTTTGGATTTGGTAGTACCACAGAACATTTTCATTATATAACTAGGTGACTATTAAAATCTTACAAAGGGGTTTGGTCTGATCTGATCACTTTTCATAACTTGCAATCTAATAATTTGATAAAGATTTCCAAAAGCCATCGATTGTTTCAACTTGTAATATTTTTCTGAGACTATAGTGAAACTTTGAATTTGAACTTACTAGCAGTGACTTTCATTACAATGTGAACCTTACCTTTCCTAGCTTGGAGTTTAATCAAGATAGGTGGCGGCCAATAGAAATTTAAAACAATCGATAATCCAATGGCTCATATGTAACACGGTTGGAGCTAAGGTGATAAAATGTTATTACACCCCTGTTGCAGTTCAGTCCCTTACAATATGCTCCAACCAGAAATCCCTAATGGAGTATTCAAACAAAATCTCATAAGCATTGATATCCGCTGCTACCCACCAGCTTCGGTTCACAAACAACTTTCATAAGCCACATTACAACTTGCTCAGCCTATTGACTACCCAGAACCCCCAAAAACCAACCACAGTCCAGTCCCAGGCCTCGAATCCATTAACAGAATCCTTCAGCAGGGATATTATTTCCTGCTAACCTGCCCAGAAATGAGATCCATTCTGCTAAAAATCCTCCCTGGTCCTCCCAGAACTTGTTTCGGCAGGCTGCCCAACCTAAGCCAACTACTAGTATGCAAACATAGCCTTCATCATCCCATCAGACAGTGCCAAGGCTCTTTCCCATGCAATAGACCCTGCTGTAAGATATGTGACATACACCATGCCAACACCACCTGACCAACCCTATCACTGGCAAGAGCTTTCCTGTCATAGGACACGCCACCCGTAAAACCTCCTACGTAATATACCAGCTAATGTGCAAACACTGCCTGGCTTCCTATACAGATTTGACTACCAATCCATTATCAATAAAAACCAATGGCCACCGACAGACAGTATTCACTCGAAATCCAAAACATCCAGTAGCTGTCCACGTCATCTCCCATGACACCAATAATTTTAATTCTTGATTCACGGTCCATGCTACTCCAAAACAGCAGCAGCTCCTCTGAACTCAGAAGCTGGGAGCTTGCCCACCAATACAAACTGGGCACAAGGCAACCTCCTTGTCTCAATTTGAGATAATACAAAATCACCCAGTCAGAACTTTTCCTTCCCTCTATCCCCTCCTTGCCTCCATCTCCACTGTCTAAATTGAACCACCACATACCACAGGTGATGTTTAATTGTGTAGATTATTCATTTCTTTTTTTTGTTTACTTATTAATTTTTGCTTACTCAGATTTATGTTGTGAAGATTTTACTGTACTATTCTGCTCTTTTTCACAACATTTTGCGTTTCTCTTTTCTAGCTACAATTCACTATCCCCTTCTCTGTTTTAATTTATTCCCACCATGTTCCTCACTAATAGTCATTATGTGGGATTGTCTCTTACAACATCCACCCGATATATACAAATCAGTGGAAGTCAGAGCTAACACCTGCAGTGGAGGTAAAGGTAAATAAGAGAGATATAAGGCTAAATGTAGACAAAATTCTTTTTATTTAATTAATACACTTTACATATTGTTAAGTCACTGATTAAATTGCTAATTAATTGCTAAGAAATCAGTTATGAAAAGGAATATTTGTCCTTGTGGAAATAAAGTTATAAAATGTTTTCTTTGGTGCTCTTGTCTTGTGAAGTAATGAGCTCTTCTTCTGTAGTGAAATTCTCTTAAGATTTGTTCTGTGGATGTGATTACCTTTATGTAGAATCTGTTTCGTCTTTCTTCCTAAATAATTGTTGCTGAAATATACAGAAACAATTCCATTGGAATGAGAATTTCATTTCTTGATTTAAACTGAACAATATGTACTTTCATGAACACAGTTATATAAAACTAGAAGCCAAATATAAAATATTTCAAACATTTTGCATTAGCACGAGGGTTTTTATAGTATACGTGTGTTCGTGTTTCTCAGTAATAATGTTTATTGCCATAAGATCGCAGTTTTTCACGGCACTGCAAATAAATAAACTCTTCTCGGGTTTCCAGCTGTGTGACTTTAAAAAACTGCTGGATGCCCGAGAAGACTTTACTTAATGTTTATTTTGTTTGAAGAAATAGGTGGACACCTTAAATAAAACCTTCAGACTCATTTTAAATAAAATTTCAAGTTAAGGTCAGAATGTGTGTCCCTATGCTGGCACCATACCATGATAGTTAAATTTGGATTACCTCTTTTAAATAACTTGTTTTTATCTCATGCTTTTTCCTTTGTTGTTGCTTTGAGTTGTTGACAACATTCTGTGGTAATTTCTTCAATCAGAAGTAGCTGCCCTCCATTGCACCACCTCCAATTCCTGTATTTGATAATATACCACCATGTTCAAGCAATAGTCTGACAAAGATTTTTTAACTCAATTTCTTCACTTCTCTGGAGATCCCTTTACCTCCATGAAATGAAGATTTCTAAATCTTCTTCCTACCATCTGCCCAATGTGTCTTGTTCAAGCACAGAAAACAGTGTTTCACAAAGGTTTAAATATATATAACAAATTACCTGACGAAATAAAAAGGACCAGAACTGTGGCAAGTTTCAGAGAAAAGCTGGGTAAATGGCTGGAGGAGAGAGATTGTAATAGTTTTTTGTGGAGGATTCAATGAAATTAACACCTTGTTTGTTCTTGTTTTTTTATCTTTTATTTTTAATGTGATGAATGAATTGTATATATATATATATATATATATATATATATATATATATATATATATATTATCCATAGGCTATTTGAAAATAAATAAATGGAAATGGAAAGGGAAAGGTTTTTAGTTAACATAAATAACAAAGTTGAAGGCAGCAGAAATTGCTTTAAGTATTGGTGAGGATAAACTTCTTTTAAAATGGCTCATATCTCAACATTAACAAGGTTTTAAAGCAAAATATTGTACCACAGTGTGTGTCTCATGTTTTGTGTGTTCATCACAGCTCTCCTGCATTCAATTTTGCCTTGTGATGGATTTACTTTCCCTATCCTTTGTTATTTAAACATATACGAGGTGTGTACAAAAAGAAACCGAACTTCTGCTGTAGTTGCTTTATTGCTCATGATACTAACTTTTACACACTGTCCCGTTCAAAGTACTGTCCTTCACTATCAATACACCGTTGCCATCATTTTTTCAAGTTTTAGAATGCTTCCTGGAATGCAATTTCTCCAATGGCGCACAGTTCTCTCATCACATTGTCTTTAATTTCTTCTATGGTCTGGAAACGACGTCCTTTCAAAGTGTTTTTCAGTTTTGGGAAGAGAAAAAAAGTGTGCCAGAGCCAAGTCTGGAGAATAGGGTGGCTGAGGCACAACGGGAGTGCGATGTTTTGTCAGATAATTCGTGACAAACAACGATGCGTGAGCGGGTGCGTTGTCATGGTGCAACATCCACGACTGATTCTCCCACAGTTCAGGCCTTTTCCTACGCACAGCATCTCTCAATCGTGTCAGAATTTTCTGGTAGACTTCCTTGTGTACCGCTTGACCACGTGGTACAAATTCATGGTGCACAACTCCTTTGCAATCAAAAAACACGACATCATCACCTTGATGTTTGACCGACTCATCCGTGCTTTCTTTGGTCGAGGAGATCCTTTCCCCACCCATTCTGAAGACTGCCTCTTTGTTTCCACATTGTACCCATAAACCCATGTTTCATTGCCTGTAATGATGTTCTTGAGGAAGTTTTCATCCTCATTTGCTTTTTCAAGCAACTCCTTAGAGATCCTAGCTCGATTCTCCTTCTGCTCATCCGTCAACAAGCGTGGCACCAGTTTTGCACTGACACGATGCATTCCAAGTTTAACACAAAATTTCACACAGACTCATTGCTCCTCCAATTCCTTCATTCTCGCTTTCTCACAAATCCAACAAGCACTCCGCGCATGACCTCACTCAACCAGCTGTCACTCGTAAACTAATGCAGCGACCATAGTGTGACAAAAGGCACTCTCTTGCCGAGAGATGTCACTAGTGTGCATGGAAGTCAGAGAATTTTATCTGCAGCCGTTGGCGTGCTATTTAATTAGTTTAGTTTCTTTTTGTACACACCTCGTACTGTTTGGAAAATAGATACTGCTATTCTGGTTATACAAACCAGCACTACATAATGAGAGGAAAGTATAATATCTTACCAACAGCTGATGATTATCTCAACAATTAGAAGTATCAATGCTGTTGCAGCACCTGAAAAGAGCAGCTGCAGTGCAGGCCATATGTGTACCAGCGTGATTTTCACAAAACCAGTGCTGCTGGACAGATCATCACAATGCAGCTGATTTGATGGGCGTTCACCAAAATGTCGTCGCTGCTCACGCCTTACCAAACCATGTTGCATCAACATAAGTAATCTATAATTTTGAAACGAAAAAAAAATTATGTTGCATTTGACAGTAGGTTGGGTTCATTGTGTAATTCAAGTGAAGTACATTTAGTGGATCTTAATTTGTAAAGTTACTCTCACATGCTGAAAATCCTTTAGACAGATGTGTATTAAACTGAATTGCCAAAAAGAAAAAAATGTAAAACGATATTTAATTTTTTGTTGTTATGAACTTGTCTTGCAAATGGTATAGATCAGTGTTGCTGTACATTTTACAACAAAAGGACCAGTGCAAATAAATAATTTATATGGGGCCTAATTTTTAACCTCTGTGTATGTTATTAACCAAACATACACATTGTTATTGGCACATACTTTGATTCTTTATCACCTACACATATGTCTACAAAAAGGCCATCATAAAACCAAAATTAACTTATCCACAAAGGAACTCTGCTGTGTTTGATATTGATTGGGAAATGTTACGTGAATAGACTACTAAACTAACAATGCAGTTATATCCACAAGATAAAATATTTTGCTGGTCCCTGGAACATTCGTGACTTTTAAAAAGTTTGACTTATAGCTTCTACTTGCTTATACATTTCAAGTATAATTTCCATTTTCTGTGAACAATTTTTACTAATTTAATTGTTGTTTTGAAATCTTTAATTCAGTAAGATTCAAATTTTAAAAATTCTTCAGGAAGACCACCTGACCTATCTTTGCAAGCCATAGATGACCCACAGACCACAGGTTGGGAAACATTGGTATAGGTAAATCAAGCCCAGTGGGTGAATGGTAATGCTTGGTCATGGGATTGGGAGGAGATGAGTTCAAATTCCTGCATGTTGTTCCAGACAATGTTTTCCCAAAACCACCCCAAGTGAATGCCAGGATATTTCTTTTGAAAAGCCAGCAACAAATTCCTTCCCATTGCTTGCCCCCCATCTTAGATCTAAAGAGCTTGAGACTGATGTGCCATTCAGTCACCCCAAAATGTATATATGAAACAAACAAACCAAATTATTTGGAAAAATTGTAGTAGTTCTTAGAAATAAAACAGAAACAGAAAAATTGTTATAGTTTTACTGTAAACTTTCGGAGGCCAGGTATCACTATAAATTTTTGGGTTAGTAACTTTATCAATAGAGGAGGAATAATTTTTTTATTGTTTTTCAGCAATAGATTATACAAGTCACGTAATGAAAAGAAAAATCCAATCCTTTTGAGTATCAGTTGAATGCCAGTATCATTTTACACCCATAAAGTTCATGTATGGTTTCCTTCAGTCTTCACTAAACTCCTTATAACTGTGATTTTTTCCCAATTTTATATTACAACTAGCTGATGCCGATGACTTCATTCATGATTGTAAAGATTTTTGATTGACAGCTACATACATGAAACCTCCATAGTGCACGATGGAACCGTCTTGATGTGAATTATTTTTTAGGAACACCGTGAGGCCCGAGGATCCCTCAGTTCAACGAAGAAGACGCGTCGTTAATCTAGATCTTGGTTCTGGAAGTGACGGCAGTTGCGACTAATGATGTTGATATAATACTAGGAACCGAGAGCTGGTTGACGCCAGAGGTAGAATCTAGCGAAGTATTTGCTCCTCAATTCAATGTTTTTCGGAAAGACAGAACTACCTCAATGGGCGGAGGTGTGTTTGTGGCCATTAATAAAATCATCAATTGCTCCGTAGTAAATGAAATGGAAAATTGTTGCGAGTTAATACGGGTGAAGGTAAAAATTGGCAGAAGTTTAAAGTTCATAATAGGATCATTTTACCGACCTCCGGACTCTGGATTAGATAACGCGGAATATTTTAGACAGTCACTTAATAGTATTTCTCAGAAATTTCGGGGACATACATTGATCATGGTAGGTGGTTTTAATATACCCTCTGTTAACTGGGACACATTTACGTTCAGGTCAGGCGGAAGAGATAGGTTAATAACCAAAATGTTCCTGGAATCATTCGCCGAAAATTCTCTTGAACAGATGGTCGAAGATCCAACGCGGAGCGTCAAAGATTCCTCGTCCATTTTGGATCTTTTTCTTACCAACAATCTGGATATTGTAGATAAAGTTTGTATAGAAGACAGTATACGTGATCACAAGGCGATTGTGGTAACTTTAAAATCTAGGCTGAATTTGAAGCATGATAAAGACAAACTCGTATATTGTTTCGATAAGGCAAATGATGTGTTTATTGTCGATCATTTGGCGAAAAATTTTGAAACATACATGCTTAATACAAATGTTGAGGAACTTTGGTTTAATTTAAAAGAAATAATATGGACCGGCTTAAATCAATTTGTTCCCAAGAAGTTTATTAAGGTTAGTAAGAACTACCCGTGGTTCAATAGGGAAGTGAAACGTTTGCTCAGGAGGCAAAGGCGTTTACATGCCACGGTAAAGAAATTGGAGGACTCATCTGATTGCGCTAAATTAGTCCACTTGCGAGCGGACATGCGTAAGGCAATGCGTGATGCGTTTAAAGAATTCCAAGCCAGAAATTTATCCGAAGATCTGATTACTAATCCAAAAAAGTTCTGGTCATATGTCAAATTAATAAGAGGCTCTCATAAGTTCATGCCGTCATTGATTAATGAAAATGGGGAATTATCAGAAACTAGCGTCGAGAAAGCAGAAATTTTGAATAATGTATTTAAAAAAGCTTTCACGTCAGAAAACTCGGAGGAGATTCCGATATTTAACAATCGAACCAACAAAATTATGAATGATCTTGTTCTCGATGTTGAGGGAATAACTAAACTGCTTATGAATGTAAATCCCAATTAGGCTCCTGGACCAGACGGTATTCCTACAAGATTCTACTCTAGGTACGCAAAGGAAATTGCGCCGTATTTGATGAAATTATATACCGCCTCCTTGGATCAAGGAAAAATACCAGCCGAATGGAAGACCGCCATCGTAAGTTCAGTGTTCAAAAATGGGAATGTTAATGATCCTCAATATTATAGGCCGATCTCGTTAACCCCAATATTTTGCAGTATTTTAGAACACATAATCTATTCAAATGTCATGCGGTTCTTGGATGAAGATGAGCTTTTGTACCCAAATCAACATGGATTCAGAAAAGGCCGATGCTGCGAAACACAACTTGCCCTCTTAATTCACGACTTGAGCCGTATTATAGATGAGCAATCCCAGGTTGATTTAGTTTTATTAGACTTCAAAAAAGCTTTTGACACTGTGCCTCACACTAGGTTACTTAGGAAACTTCGCGGTTACGGTATATCTAGACAAATATGCGATTGGGTTGCAGACTTTTTGAAGGACAGAACACAGTGTGTAGTTCTCGACGGTGAGCGTTCATCACTTGCCGAAGTGAGGTCCGGGGTTCCCCAGGGAAGCGTGATAGGGCCTCTGTTGTTTCTCATATACATTAATGATTTGTGCGACATCATAAGGGGAATGAAAAGATTATTTGCCGATGATGCTAATATTTATCGTGAAATCACAACCCAGGATAACTGGGCTTTGTTACAAGACGATATTATGAAAATAATTGCGTGGTATAAAGATTGGCAGTTGGAGTTAAACACTAAAAAGTGACAAGTCATGCATGTAAGTAAAAAGGTGACACCATTTAGCTTTGAATATACAATTAATGGTACTATCCTTAGAACGGTAGATTCCGCTAAATACCTAGGGGTAACAATTCGTAATAATTTGTCGTGGAATGAGCATATCGAGAATGTAATTGGGAAAGCAAATTGTATGCTTTGATTTCTAGGTCATAATTTAAAAACAATGCACTCCGGAAGTTAAATCGATTGCGTACAAGTCACTAGTGAGGCCTCACTTGGAATATTGTTGCTCTGTATGGGGTCCCCATCAAAAGGGATTAATGGAGGCATTAGAGATGGTCCAAAGAAGAGCTGCCCGATTTGTGACAGGTATATATAGTTGCAGGGAAAGCATAAGTGCCATTTTGAAGGAGTTAGGTCTGGGAGACCTGGAGCACCGAAGGCGTTGCTCTCGACGGAAGCTAATTGAAAAATTCTCGACTGACGTATTTCGGAATGACAGCAATCAAATATTGCTACCAGCAACATTCATATCTCGGAATGACCGCGAAAATGAGATAAGAGAAATCAGGGCCAGAACCGATACATTTCTCTATTCATTTTTTCCATGAGCGATTAGGGAATGGAATAGAAAGGATTACCGGGCAAGTAAACACAAAATTGGACAGGAGTAGCTTCCGATAAAGCACTCCGGCCATCCTGATCTGGGTTTTCCATGGTTTCCCTAGATCGCTCCAGGCGAATGCTGGGATGGTTCCTCACAATAGCCCATGGGCACCACCTGCCATATCCCGTATATCCCTTCCAAACCATTACCTTTCCTGATAGGTGCAATGCACCCTCCACAAAACACTTTTAGTGAATTGCGGAGTAACAGTAATAGTAATAGTAGATGGCAGACTTGAGGCTAATATGACACACAAACATCAGTGATCTGCGCAGGGTATTTATCACTGCAAAGTGAAATATAGACACACACGTTTGGTCAAAATATGAAATTGCCCTCTGTTGACCAATTTCAGCTACCATATCTCCCGTACCCCCATAGCTACCAACATGACACCACCATGGTGCATGTTCGGAGATTTGAGATTAATACCACACACAATCACCAGTGGACTTCACTGGTAGTTTTGGCTGTGTAGTGAAATATAGGGACACACATGTTTATTTTTTACTAGGTCCACCACTTTCAACCACCATATCTACCACACCCTCACAGCTACCGACATGCAATCTCCATAGTGCATGATGGAAGACTCCATGCTATTACAACACACAAACACCCATAGTCTGATCTTGGTAGTTCTGGCTGCAATGTGAAATATAGGGACACACACGTCTTTGGTAGACATAAGAAAATGCCCTACATCAACCACTTTCAACCACTATATCTCCACACTCCCATAGCTACTAACATCTAACCACCATTATGCATGATGGGAGACTCAAGGCCACTACCACACATAATCACCAGTGGTCTGCACTATGTAGTTGAGGCAGCAAAGTAACATATACGAAACCACATGTCTTTGGTTGAAATACGAAAATATCCTTGACAAGGTTATATAAATAACAATGAATAGGTAGAATGACTCATCACTATTGAAGCTGAAGGCTACAATGAGTGAAACACATATGAGACAAACAGAAACGTATACAATATTTCAGTTTTACACCTTATTCATGTGATAGGGACCGAGTCATATTTTTTAGGAGGTGTGCACAAGCCAAAGTTTACCACATGACTTATATTTGGGGAGAGACTCAGATGATATATATTAATCGCTGGTGGTGATAAAATTAATATATATAACAAAAGGGTATGGAGTGGAAAAGCAAACAATAAATAAAAAAGTTTGGAAGAAATTTATGACTAGTTAATTGATAATGATAGTACTAATAATGAGTGATTGGACAAAAGGTTGAATTTTATTGGTGATTGAGGCCAGGTGGGTTTCTGGGTCCCTGTGGATACCATTGGTAGATGGGGTTTCACTAGGCATGGCCTACACCTAAATATGAGGGGCAAAGGAATACTTTTGGGAATTGTTTGCTAGAACTTCCAGTGAAGATGGGATCAGGACTGTGCCTTTTTAGATTAAGGGCTGGTGGTAAGGGGGTAAAAATAGGTAATCATTGGGATACTGAGTGTAGATCCATAGTTTTAGAAAAATCACTAATATTAAAGAAATAGAAGAAGCTTTTGAAACTATAACAGAGGAGGGCAGATCTGGGAAATGTTAGTGCTGAAAAATCACAAAGCCAGTGATAAGAGTGTTACTCGTAAACTGTAGAAATATAATGAACAAAGTTATGGAGTATACAAACCTAATAGAGATACAAGAACCTCAAGTAGTTATAGGGGTAGAGTCCCGGTTAAAGGAGGAGTACTAGACAATGAGGTTTTTACCGATGGTTACATAGTGTACCGCAGAGAGAGGGGAGCAACTGGGGGAGGGGTAGCAAAAGACCTCTACAGTTCACTGGTGTTCAGAGATCATGACCATGAGTTACTTGGGGGGTAGACTTCTGGGGAAATAAAAAAGAAAAAGTCAGGGTGTTGGCTACTTACCGTAATGGTAAAATGAATGATAAAGATGAGACTGTTGGGGACAAACTAAATTCAGAGTTCAGAAGTGAGCGTAGAATGGTTATTATTAGCTGGGATTTAAACTTACCAAGTGTCAACTGGGTAGGAAATAAGATTAATAATACAAAGAAACAGAGATTTGCAAATACCTTAGTAAGGGAAGGAGCTTTACACAGGTGGTTGAGCAAAAAACAAGGGGACCAAACATGTTGGAAATTTTCATAATAAAGCCAGATGAAAACCTAATCGGTTGTCACGTAATTGAAGGAATAAGTGATCATAATGCAGTTCTGATGGATGTAATGGGGATTCAGTAAACCAGTAGCCAGAATTGAAGGGGGAAATAGATACAATTATAAAAAAGCACAAATGTTGGATCTGAGAAGATATTCACAAGGTTCATTTTATTAAATGGAAGAATAGCACAAGTACAGTGGAGAAAAAGTGGAAGAGTTCAAGCAAATAATTTTTAAAAAAAGGGCAAAGAAATGTTTATTCCAAACTGGAGAATAAAGAGAAGTACAGCACCTTCATAATATAACAGGGAGGTGAGGAGGTTAAAGAGATTGGTGAGACGAGAAAATAACAGAGTTACGAAACAGCTAGGCAGTAGGGAAGTCATGAAACAACTAACCAAGGAATTAATAATGTCAAAGAAACTAGCTAAGGATGATTTTATCAAGAATATTATTGTTGCAGGGGGACCTCTGACTGATGCATCTAGAAATTTCTATTGCTATATCAGGGAATTGAGGGAAAGAGAGGATATTGAGACAAATATAGATAAGGATGAGAAGAAGTAACTGGGGATTTGAAAAAGGCAGAGTTATTAAGTAACTGGTTCAGTGAGACCATTAGGGACAATAATTCAGGGGTTATATCTGAAAATGAGCCTATCCACACAGTTGGAGGTGAACATATTAGAAAATTTGAAATTAAATATGAAGATTACATGAAGGAACTAAGGAATCTAAAAAAGTGACAAGGGTCAATGTTGATAATATTACTACAGATGTCTTAAAGATAGTAGGATGGACATTGTACTTTACCTTGAAATATTATTTAAATTGAGTCTGGATACTTGTTGTTTACCAGAGGACTGGAAAAGTGTGATAGTAGTACTGGTCCATAAAGGAGGGGTAACAAACAGGGTTGAAAAACTATAGCCCAATCAGCTTGACATCAGTGGTAGGTAAATTAATGGAGAGATTAATATGGAACCATATTAGAAGTGTCTGTGAGGAAACTAAGTGGTTTTCAAGTCGGCAACATGGCTTCAGATAAGGATATTCATGTTAATCTCAGTTAGTACGCTGTATGCAAGATACATAAGAAGATATTTCTGATGAAATGACAGGGGAAGTCAAGTTACTAGTGTAGCACTAGATCTTTCAAAGGCCTTTAACAGAGTGAGCCATAAAATGGTGCTAAATGAGGTAAAAAACTATTGGAGTTGATAAAAAGGTGATTTGATGGGTATAAGAATTCCTAATAGGTAGAAAGAAAAAAGTTAGGTAGGAAATGCAGTATCAAAAGAAGTAGGAGTGAACATGGGAGTCCCACAGGGTAGTGCTTTGGTACCATTGTTATTCATTATTCTAATGAATGATTGTGTTAATGGTTTACTGTCAGAAGTTAGATTGTTTGCAGATGACATAATGTTATATAAAAGGATTAAAACAATAGAAGACTGTAAACAACTACAGGGTGATCTAGTTAGGATAACTAGCTGGGTGAGTAAACATGGGATGAAGATAAAATCAAAGAAGAGCCAGCTTATTAGGTACACAGAGAAAAAGCTAAAGGTTTATTATGATTATGAAGTGGTGAAGGAGCTACTAATTGAATACACTAAATGTAAATACCTTTGCATGACAATTGATAACAATCTTAACTGGGCAGGACACATTGTACAGATAGTAGGGAAAGGGTCCAGGTGTGGACTGTTTATTTCTTGTATCTTTCATTTACCGGTAAATATTCTTTGTTTTTACCTGCTAGTGGTTCTCCCCCCCCCCCCCCTTAATTCTTCAGTCTTGCCTCTCCCTGAATATCCCACCCAATGGTTTAACCATAAAACTTCCAATTTCAGGTTTCCACCCACAAATTAACCTATCCCTTCATGCTTTCCATTAAACACAGTCCTTTACCCTACCCACCTCGTTCTCCAACAGTATATTCACATGGCTTATCAACATTCTATCCAACTTGTTTCCCTCCACAAAATGCTATGCCTTTCATCCCCTCATCTCATTCATCATACAAAGCAAATCCTGTCACAATGCATGCCTAACATGTACAAAAACACCTGTGAAAGCTATCAGCTATTGTCAGGAGCTATTTAGCTCTAGATTTGTTCCTTCCCTATCAACACACCATCCCAGCAAACCACACACCTACTGCACCCTTAATTGCAGAACTCCTTGTTTAGCTCACCTCCTCAATTTTCCCCATCCAAACCTTCTACCATTTGCCCCAGAAGCTGTGCCCCCCTTCAGTGAAAAACCAGCAGTCGGTGATCAATCTTTCCTCCACACCTCTGACAGAACCCCAGATATCAGTCCTATCCAAGGAATTCACCATCTCTCCAACCTCCATGTTTGACCATGCAGCTTTGATTTGGGACTCACTAGCATTCTGCCGTTCCCTTCGTTGGCAACATTATTTTGCCACCACAGGAAATATGAAATAGCAACATCCAACAAAACGAAATTGAATCCAGCTTACAACAATTTATACCTCCATCTCACTGGTTTCCTACCCCCTCCCAACTTCCACAAAACCATCACTTATTGCATTCTAGGAACTCCTCACCTCCATCCTATCCTCACCCTGTTTCCTAAGTTCCATTCCACTCTCCAGAAACCAGAGCATCATGGAAACTCATGAAACAACATGAGAAAACTGTACAGGAACCATAACATTATCATCCTCCCTGCTTATAAGAGCTCAACCATCTTAGTGATGGACCACAACTATGAAGCAGCTGTCTGATACAAACACCTACTTTTCACACTCTACAGATCCTGCCACCTCCATATGTCAGGGGAAAAAATTGTTTCTGGACCTGCAGGGCCCTTTAGAAAGCCTCTCTCTTCTGTCCATTTCCCTCCTAACTCCCCAGAATCCCTGTATGCCCACCCTGTACCTTCTTCCCAAGATCCACTAGGTTGGCAATCCAGGGCGACCTATAGTTGCATCATTTGGGTCACCTGCTGATCAATTTCAGCCTTGGTGGATCAATATCTTCAACCCCTTGTACAGAGTCTTCCCTCCTATGTCACACCCCACACTTCCTTGAATGTCTGTCCACAGTCCACACATCTCTATCCCCAGACTCCTTCCTTGTCTCCACCGATCTAACTTTCCTCTATACTAACATTCCCTACAGTCAGGGCCTTAGTGCCCTGGAACACTTCCTAGATCTATAACCCCCACACAACTGTCCAAGTATACACTACCTTCTTCTGTGTCTCACTAATTGTCTACAAAAATTTCTTTACCTTCAATTCCAAAGTATGTCACCAGATCTGCGGCACTGCTATGGGCACCTGCATGTCCCCATCCTAAGCCAACCTATTCCTCAGTTGTCTGGAGAAACGTTTCCTGAACCGCCTCCCTCCCTAAATCCGTTGTGTGGTTGGGATACATTGATTATATATTCACCAGAAGACAGTTAAAACTAACACCAGAATTTCTCGACTCCCTTAACAATAGCCATTCCATTAATTTTAACTGGACCTACCCCTTTCACACACATCACATTTCTAAATGTGGACATCACACTTAGGTTGGGTTTCCTTTACACTTCTCTCCATATCAAACCCACTAATCTGCACCAATATCTACATTTTGACAGTTGCCACCCATTCCATGCCAAACGTTCCCTCCCTTACAGCCTTGCTATCCATGACAGACGTATCTGTTCTGATGCTGAATCCCTCTCCCAGTACTCTCAGAACCTATTTCCTGCTGTTACCTAGCAGATCCTGTACGTAAACAAATCTCCCATGTGATCACCCACCCTCCAAGTAATCACTCCCACCCCACATCTCTAAAATCAAACCATAGCTCTACCTTTGTTGTCCAGTTCTCCCCTTGTGTTGAGTCCATCAATTGAATCTTACAACAGGGGCATCTTCGCTCCTTCTTTTCAGAAATGCGCACTCTTCTACAACCCCCACCACTACCACCACCACCACCACGAATGACTGCTTCTCTGTGAGAGCAGAGTTTTCCCTGAAACCATGGCTGCTTCAGAACTTTGGAGATTGGAACTTACATACCAAAATATCCTGGATACCAGACATCCACCTGGCCTCAACCACTGGTAAAATTCAACCTTTTCGCCCATTACTCACTATCATTAGTATTATCATTGTTGTCATTTAACTAGTAACGAATTTCTTTCAAATTTATTGTTTGATTTATCACTCCATATCCTTTTGTTATATATATATTAATTTAATCACCAAATAAAAGTCATGCGGTAAACATTGGCATGTGTATACCTCCCGAACCAAATGACTGGGTCCCTAGCACATGAATAAGGTGCAAAACCAAAGTGTTGTATATGTTTTTGTTTGTCTCGTAAGTGTTTTATTTGTTGCAGCTTTCAATTTTGGTGAGTAATGAGTCATTTTTCCTATCCTTTACTGTCTATATTGCCTAAAAGCCTTTTCCTTTTTACACGCTTTATATTAGCTTGACTTGTATGTATGTATGTATGTATGAATGTAACGGAATTTTACAACTCCATTTTGACCCACTTCCCGATGTCCGAGCTGTTTGAAATTTGGCACACATATTAAGAACCGGTGACAATACAATAATTTCATAGCTATATCCTGCTATGTTCATTACTTTGACAGTAACAACAGAAAAATGGTTGAATGTCGTGGAATTTTGCAATATAATTTTAACCCAATTCCAGATGTCCGAGTTGTTTGAAATTTTGCTCATGTATTGATAACTGATTACAATACAATAATTTCATAGCTATGTCTTGATATTCTGATTACGTTGACAGTAAAAACATAAAAATTTTGCACACGTTTTAAGAACCATTGACAATACAGTAGTCTCCTAGCAACGTCCTGCTATTCTCGTTACTCTACGGTAACAATAGAAAAATGGTTGCCATGTAATGGAATCTTTCATTTCAGTGTTTACCCGCTTCCTGACGTCCGAATCGTTTTAAATTTTGCACACTTATTAAGAACCGATAAAAATTCAATAATTTCACTCTCACCACGTTGTCAGTGTATCCTATACTTGATGGGATTACTGAGTTAGGCAAATGCAGCCGCAACATTAGTGCACAGGTGCGATTCGAGAAATCTTCATCATTTGGCGGCCACACCCTTCAGAGATTTCCCACCCAATATAGCCATCATCATCATCATCGTTCTCCAGTTTCCCGGGTGTGATTTACGAGCCTTGGTTGCTGTAGACGATCGTCTTCTGCTGTCTCCTATCCAGAAAGGTTTCTCTGTCTGAAGTCGCTTAACGTGATGTTGAATAGTAAGTATTCGAAATATTACTTTGTACTATTATAGAAGAGTAGCCTTCCTCGTTTACCATGCTATTGGATCTCTTGTTGAGTTGACCATTTAATTGTAATTAATAATGAAACTGCAACTCAAAGAAAAAGAGAGATTGGCGAAGAAAAGCCAACAGTAAGAAACATACTTTTTAAACTATCTGAACTAAAAAGTTACAAATAAAATTGTAGTTTAAAAAACTAAAAACACGTTTTCGTAGTAATGTGAACTAAAAGGTTAAAAATAATATTTAAATATAAACATTTTGTTTAACAGTGATAGACCGTCCCACAATTCAGGATAAATTATTTTTTTTGAATAAGTTTAAGTATAAAGTCACTGATTACAAAATTAACTTTAATGTTAAAAAAGCTTGGGGTGCGCTCTACATAACTTTTGACAATGACTCTGTCTTTACAAACAGCCAACGACAAAAAATATAAGACAACTGAAATAGCACCCCATGCTTTTTTACATTAAAGTTAATTTTGTAATCAGTGACTTTATTCTTTAAGCTTATTCAAAAAAATTAATTTATCCTGAATTGTGGGACGTCCTATCACTGTTAAACAAAATGTTTATATTTAAATATTATTTTTAACCTTTTAGTTCACATTACTACGAAAGCGTGTTTTTAGTTTTTTAAACTACAATTTTTTCTTAATATCATGACTTAAAAGGTTGAGAAGTTATGAAGATGTGACTGCCAGATGGTCAAATAAATGAATCCGTAAGGATCCACAAGAGTACAATAGGTAAATAAGCACATACAGGGTAGTAGTAAGAGAAAACATTAACTTCCAACCGAGGTCTTTGCTCATTTGGATATTGAAAATAATACACTTGCCAACCAAAAAACTGAGGCACCCAGAACACATGGTCAGATATCAATGTAACTTCATACACATATAGACTATCAGCCGGTATATAAATAATTAAGAGTTGCAATTCTCTGTGACAGTTTATATGGTCACCAAAGTGCTTTAGTTTTAACCATATTTAATGTTGTTGCCAGCTCATTAAGGTACATAAGGGACGTGAACAGTCAGGTGCAAAGTGATCACTGTGAAGGACACGGAGATGCTGTGTACTTGTGAGACACCATTATCAGCACCTGACAGAGTTTGAAATGGGCCCCATTGTAGATCTCCATTGGGCAGCTGGTTGAATCATGCAATATCATGTTTTGTGTGGCATTTGGATGTGACGGTTGCCTGATGTTGCATGGGAATATGAGGGCAAGCAACAAGGTTCTGATCCACCTTGTCTGACCACCTAAGGGAGGATAACCATATTGTGCACCAAGATCATTGTAACCCCTTCACATCTGTGCCTGCCATCCAAGAACAAATAATGGTCTCCTTGTGACATTCCTTATCATCCTGCACCATTGGTCAGAGATTAGCAGCAGCTGGATGAGGGAATTGCTGTCCCATGCATAGGCTTCCATTAACATCACAACACAGATGGCTGCATTTGGAGTATTGCATAACTGTATAGCATGGTTTGCTGATAAATGTAATCACATTGTTTCAGTCATGAATCACATTTCTGCACTACTTTCATGACCATCATGAGTGAGTATAGCAGCGTCCTGAGGTATATTACCACTCTTCCAGTGTTTTGGTGAGACTCAGTCATGTTATTCCTGGCATCATTGGGTGGTAAATCATCAAGTACAAATTCAAGACACAGCTAATAGTGATTGAGGGAGCTCTGATGGTACAATGATATATCATGGATATCGTGTGCCCTTGTGTGTTACCTCTCATGTGCCAGTATCATGGTGTCATTTTTCAATGATCGTCCACACATGGTGCAACTGTGTGTGTGGTGTTGAGGTATTCCTGTGGCTTCCAAGATCCCCAGATCTGTTCCAAATAAATCATGTGTGTCACTAGCTCAGATGTCAACTCTGACCCTTTGCCAGCCAGTATCCAGCGTATCAACAGTTGTGAGCCAGTTTGCCCATGAGAGGATACTATGACTTTATGCCACCATTCCCAACCAAATCAGTGTATGCATCCAGGCCAGAAGAAGTGCAACATCGTACCGATATGTGGGCTAATACTGCCAAGTTCATTGTAAATTTATCTCAATTTTGAAATCACTGAAATAACATCACAAACACTCTCAACTCATGAAGTTTTATTTCATATCCTCCTTCTCTTCTACAGGCTTCACCTTTTTTTACAAGCAGTGTAATGTCCTAATTCTACACACTGCTGTAACATGAGGAAGGGAAGGTAGTGGGCAGTTAAAAGAAAGTGGTAGTAGTGAAGAGAGCAGAAGAGCAACTTATTTCTGAAGGAAAACTGTATAACCCTTCATACTTAGTGTTAAAGAAATGGTGTCACGTAGATACCTGCATGCATAGACTGCAGTAGATGCTAATGCTGTAACACAGGATCTTGATAACTGTTTATTCATATTTATGACTTATCAGTGGTGGGACCAATACAGGTACAGGTACAATGGCTACTTATGACATAGGGTCTGAGTTGAAATATGGGTATGATTCCCCCAATGAAGCAGTAAGAGTAATTACCTGCTATGAGATACATCATTCTGTTTCACGGTTTCAGGAAACATAAGGTGGTTTCATGACCACATGAAGTTTGGTGCCTGCAGACAAGGGTTTTTTTTAAAAAAAAATTAGCAGAATATATTTTGGGGGGGGGGGAGAGAGTTGAGGGGGAAGAAAAGATTAACTTCTGCCTAAGTAAGTGTAAGTTGTTATGAGTAAAATTTAATGTAGGATTGTCATTACAGTACAGGAATAATATACACTCCTGGAAATTGAAATAAGAACACATTGATGCCGGTGTGTAAGACCCACCATACTTGCTCCGGACACTACGAGAGGGCTGTACAAGCAATGATCAAACGCACGGCTCAGCGGACACACCAGGAACAGCAGTGTTGGCCGTCGAAGGGCGCTAGCTGCGCAGCGGTTGGGCACCGCCAGTTTGCCGTGGCATACGGAGCTCCATCTCAGTCATTAACACTGGTAGCATGCCGCGACAGCATGTACGTGAACCGTATGTGCAGTTGACGGACTTTGAGCGAGGGTGTATAGTGGGCATGCGGGAGGCCGGGTGGACGTACCGCCGAATTGCTCAACATGTGGGGCGCGAGGTCTCCACAGTACATCGATGTTGTCGCCAGTGGTCGGCGGAAGGTGCAAATGCCCGTCGACCTGGGTCCGGACAGCAGCGACGCACAGATGCATGCCAAGACTGTCGCATCCTACGCAGTGCCGTAGGGGACCGCACTGCCACTTCCCGGCAAATTAGAGACACTGTTGCTCCTGAGGTATCAGAGAGGACCATTCGCAACCGTCTCCATGAAGCTGGGCTACAGTCCCACGCACTGTTAGGTCGTCTTCCGCTCACGCCCCAACATCGTGCAGCCCGCCTCCAGTGGTGTTGCGACAGGCGTGTATGGAGGGACGAATGGAGACGTGTCGTCTTCAGTGATGAGAGTCGCTTCTGCCTTGGTGCCAATGATGGTCGTATGCGTGTTTGGCGCCGTGCAGGTGAGCGCCACAATCACGACTGCATACGACCGAGGCACACAGGGCCAACACCCGGCATCATGGTGTGGGGAGCGATCTCCTACACTGGCCGTACACCTCTGGTGATCGTCGAGGGGACACTGAACAGTGCATGGTACATTCAAACCGTCATTGAACCCATCGTTCTACCATTCCTAGACCGGCAAGGGAACATGCTGTTCCAACAGGACAATGCACGTCCACATGTATCCCGTGCCACCCAATGTGCTCTAGAAGGTGTAAGTCAACTACCCTGGCCAGCGAAATCACTGGATCTGTCCCCCATTGAGCATGTTTGGGACTGGATGAAACGTCATCTCACGCGGTCTGCACATCCAGCACGAACGCTGGTCCAGCTGAGGCGCCAGGTGGAAACGGCTTGGCATGCCGTTCCACAAGACTACATCCAGCACCTCTACGATCGTCTCCATGGGAGAATTGCAGCCTGCATTGCTGCGAAAGGAGGATATACACGGTACTAGTGCCGATATTGTGCATGCTCTGTTGCCTGTGTCTATGTGCCTATGGTTCTGTCTGTGTGATCATGTGTTGTATCTGACCCCAGGAATGTGTATATAAAGTTTCCCATTCCTGGGACAATGAATTCACGGTGTTCTTATTTCAATTTCCAGGAGTGTAATTTGAGGTTTTATGGGAATTATGTTATGAGAAATAGGCTATGATGTGGAATGGCACAACTGTGGTGACTTGAATTTAAAAAAAAAAAGTTCCTGAAGACCACACCAGGTTGATATTTCCACGATGCCAGACACTAGTGTATATTTCTGGATTATTTTGTCAGAGAGTTTTTACTGTTGGTGGTGTTACCTGGTATCATGAAGATACAGAAATTGCTTTATCTCAACAGCTGCATCTGGCTTCCATCACCTTTGAAAAGATCTGGTTTACATCTATTTCACTGATTTGTTTGAAAAGAAATAAAAATATTAAGAAACTTAAGTATAATGTTGATGATTACCCCCTATTGAAGGCAGATGTGAATGGTGAATTCTGTTTCAGAGCAAAAGCTCTTTGGTATCCAAGGCCATTAATAACAGAAATTTCACCCACACTGCAAAGGCTCTCTTCAGAATGCTGACTGTTTTGGAGGTATGTGTAGCCATCAGTTCGATCAGTTGAGAATGCAATTTGTCCCTGGGGGAAAAAAAATGTCAACCTTTTTATAGTCTTTGACTTGATTCGAAATGTTATTATCTTAAGGAATTATAAGTAACTATGTGTCAGAGAGGCAACATATTACATTGGAATTTGGTTATTTGCATTACACAACCCCTTCATACTGTTGCAATCTTAATGTAAACCAATTAATTTTAAAAAATGAGGAAGTATAAGGAAAATAATCCCATCACTCACCACAGAATAAGACAAATAAACATGAACACATTATACAATATTTTGGTATAAACTTTTATCATGTTTAGGTGTGAGACATATACAAGGGTATCAGACCTGTACACATCTAGGCACACAAAATGACTAAAGCTAAAGCTGAACTAAGTGTGAAGGGCGGCAATGACAATGGAACAGGGAGGAGTAGACAATTGATAATTAAAGGCAAGAATAATCTCTGAAAATTGTGTAAAAAATAATAAAATAAAAAATTTAGACAATAAAAAATTAAATATAGTACATAAATATATATTGGTATCTATTATATATGATAAAATTGTAAGAAAAGTATATCTGTACCAGAAATCTACTTCAGTAAGAGTAATTGCAATGTACGCTATAAACATGCCAAACTGTAAAATTTCGAATTTCTATCTGACTTTGTACAAATCTAACTGGTGGATTTTAACAAAACTACACATAACTTATATCATCAGTTAACATATAAGGTACTTTTTGTCCAGATTAGTACCATGTTTCAGCTATGTACCATAGTTAAAACGGCAAATTTTGAAAGTTTTGTATATGTGTACTTGCAAGCAAACACCAACAATTCCATGGAACTCTACATAGTGATAGCTTATGACATGCTTGTGATAGCTTGCATTGTGTATGATATGAGAACTCCTGCTAAGAATTTAAATATCAGCTGGTAAATAATTGTTCCATAGTATAATATATCCATTTGATATTGTCTGCAGCAAACATTCTTGCAGTTATTATTAATTTTAATTGTGATGGAGCTAATGCTCCTGTATAAATTCCTTCAATCATTATATATATAAATTAATTTTCTTTTATAATTGGAATGTTAAATTGCTCCCCCATTTATTTTCCAATTAACAAATTTTAATTTTAAATTCCTTAAGTGTTTTTGGTAAATTATTCATTACATCACTTGGTGATTTGTTCCAATCCCTGACACCCTTACCAACAAAAGAAAATTTTCCCACTCCCTTATGCATGAAATCGAGAGCAAGCTTGTGCTCATGATCGTCTTTCCCCTTCCATGCACTATTCCTAATTCTTTGACCAATATCCACCCACTCGCCATCACCAACATATGCCCTGTACATTCCCAGCACTCTCTTCACCCTCCTCCTTTCCTTCAATGATTCCCAATCTAGCTTCTTTATCTTATCAGTTACTGACTGGGTCCTGCAATAATTTGCACAAACAAATCTAACTGCTCTTCTTTGCACACCTTCTAACTCCTGTATTTGATAACCAAAATGTGGATCCCAAATTACACCACCTTATTGATCCAAGTTTTGTAACCGAACTCCCTAACTTCCCTGGTACATCTTCTCATCACTCTTTCCAGTAAATGAAGGATTTCCTACCACCTACCAAGTGTATCCTACGCAATTGAGTTTGTTATCAAACATTATGCCAAGATATTTACACTTCATGTTTTCAACAATCAATTCTGACCCCACCCTATAATCATAATTAACATTTAGTTTTCTATCTGTGCACCTAATAAGCTGACTCTTCTTGGAATTTATCTTCATTCCATGGTGACCTACCCATTTAGATATTCTATTCAGGTCACCCGGCAACTGTTTACAGTCTTCACCTGTTTTTATCCTATTCTTTGCCATTATATCATCGGCAAAACTCCTATATTCTTACAGTCAGGGGTGGATCCATGATTTTGGTTTTGGGGAGGCTTGGCTTGAGTAAATTTTGGTTCAGAGGGCTTGTCTTCAGCGGATTTTGGTTTTGGGTGGGGGGCCTTGGGCCATGGGGTAGTCTTCGGGCCTCGAATCCGTAGAACTAAAAAAAAATGTCTCCAAAATTACAATGTTGGGGGGGGCCCTTGAGCCCCCTAGCCTCCCCCCCTGGATCCGTCCCTGCTGACAGCAACCCATCAAAACATTAATTCATTAGAATAATGAACAGCAATGGTACCAATACTCCACCCTGTGGCACTCCCATATTTACTTCCACCTCTTTCGATAGTGAATTTCCTACACTAACACTTCGTTTTCTGGCTTTCAGGAATTCCTCTAACCAGCAAGTAACTTTTTCATCCACTCCAATAGATTTCAGTTTATTTAAAACCATTTTATGGCTCACTCTGTCAAATGCCTCAGAAAGATCTAGTGCCACACTAACAGCTTGGTCTCGGTCTCCCTTGTCCAATTCATCTGAAATATCTGAGATTCACATGAATATTCTTGCCTAAAGCCATGTTGTCAATCTGCAAACCAGTTTCTTTCCTCAGACATTTCTGATATAGTTGCATATAAAATTCTCCATCATTTTACCTATCACTGATGTCAAACTGTAATTTTCAACCCCATTTGTAACCCCTCCTATATGAACTGATACTATTAGCTCTCTTTTCCAATCCTCTGGTAGCAGCAAGATTCCAAACTCTTTTTAAATAAAATTTCAAGGTAAGGTACAATATCTTATCCCACAGTCTTTTAAAATCTGCAGTAATATTATCTACACCAGACCTTTACATTTTTTTAGCTATCTGAATTCCTTCATAAAGTCCTGAGAATTTATTTCAAATTTTGTATTTTTCTCATTTATACTTTTAAGGAGACTCTCCTCTGATTCATTTCCTCCCATCACAGGATGATAGTTCCTAGTTTTCTCACTAAACCAGTCACTCAATATCTCTGCAATTTTAAAATCTTCAGTGACTTCAACTCTGTTCTTATTTACAATAGTCTGAATACCTTCCCTTCCCCTCAGTTTTCTAATATAGCCATAGAAATTTCTACATGCATCATTCAGTTGCAGGGCCACCATAAGCGGGCGTGCAAGGCGTGCACCGCACGCGGGCGGCGGCATAAATCGAGTGATCAACAGTCGCTGCGACGAAATTTGCAGCGTATTGTGTCGAGGGCGACCTTTTTTTTTTTTTAGCTCAACTGCTGCTGCTCCGAGAGATCAGAGATCAGATTGATACCAAGGGCCTTGCGTTTCTGCCATTTGTGGGTGCCCTAAATTTCAAAATAGGTAGACTGCTATCACAACACGGAGTCAAGACAATTTATAGACCACCCATTAAAATTAGTAACTTGGTCGGCAGCGTTAAAGATGACCTAGGTTTATGAACCCCTGGTGTATATTATATACGATGTGTATGTGGCCACGGCTACATTGGAGAGACACAGCGATGCATTGTGCAGCGTTGTATAGAGCACGCCAGATATGTTTGTCTTGGGCAAGAAGAAAAATCTGCGGTAGCCGAACATAGTGTGCAAGAGGGTCACTCATTTGAATTTGAAAAAACAACAATTTTAGCCCGGGTCAAAGATTTTTGGGCCAGCGTTATTACAGAGGCTGTAGAAATAAGATCAACTGATTTATTAGTCAACAGGGACACTGGTTATCAACTCAGTGTGGCCTGGAAACTGGCTATTAAAATTCTGAAACAGTTTCGCGTCGGTAACGAGCAGAAGAGCGGATGGCGTAATCGCGTTGTGTTGGTTTTTGTCTTCCACCATTTCCGTGGCAGCGGCTGAATAAACAAACAGTTAATCATTGACATTTGGTTGAGAATGTAGGCAGAGAAGGATGCCTTTGAAACGTCCCACAAATGTGACATCTTAACACGGCTGGAAGCCTGAGAGAAATATATTAATATTCAACGCCGTGAAAAATTACGATCATACAAGAACTCTGGTGGTTTGGCCTTTGTGTGTACCATGTTTTTCAAACTGATATGATTTATTGAAAGGTTAATAATATGACCTATGACTGAAAACTGAATATTTTGCATTTTTTATTATTTATTTAAAAATTGGTTTAGAGTAAAAAAAAAAAAATGTAAACACTTTAAATAACTGTGTTTTAAAAATATGCATTGAAAAACTTTTAGCACCAATCCTGCGAGATCCCGTGGGATTCGCACAAATCCTGCAATATCCCGTGGGATTGAAAACACTTCGGAATTGCAGTCCTTAACTGCAACTAGTAACAAACTTTCATGTGGAGTCTGATACTCATATTCAATATCTAAACATCCAATGGAGAGGAAAATACTGCAAGGCAATATGAAAACAAAAGAGGATATTAAAAGTAAAATCATCACTATCCAAAGCTTAAAGCAAACAGACTATGACAACACAAAAAAAGACAATCAAAATTCACAATATGTCATGTAACCATTAACCATGTGGAAGAGGAAAGTGTGCATATGCTGAACCCTCCATGTCAGCAATCATTGTGTGCAAAAACCTCTTCTACAGGATTAAGGAGTTACCCAAAATATGGTGTTGCCTGTTTTGATATTGATTAAACCCTCCTGTCTTCCACATCAGTGATGATTTTATGTTATCTATAGTTTGTTTGAAATTTTACTATAAGTACAATAATAGCAATGATTCAGTAAGAAAGTAACTTGCTTGCAGGGGTCTTGCATACAGCACTTTGTCTAAACTATGATCCTGTCTAGTACCTTTACAGCTTCTGTTTAGTGGTCACCAAGCCTTTGTCATTACCTCAAGGGATAAAGTTGTTGTTGTTGTTTTTAGGGTTTTAGGGTGCATCGACAACTGGGTCATTAGCGCCCTTCAAGGGATAAAGGTATGTTCTCAACAACTCTAGACTTCCTGATAAATTCAAAATTATATATTTTGCCAAAGTTCTTACATAAATTCGGTACCAGTATAGGGCCTAATAGAAAAGCATCCGACTTCTATCCAAAATAAATGATTACAGGCTAAACCATCCTCACACAGTAAGCAACTTCTTCCTAACCCCTAGATGTGAAAGTTAAAAGTTCATCTCGAAGGAAGAGTGAGCCCGCACCATTGTTGCACCACTACTAAAGTTTCCTCCTACATCTCCGCGACCAACACACCATGCTCCCAGTCCAATTTCTGCCAGAATACTGCTGCCCCTAGTGGCTAGCATGGTCTCTTTATATTCATATTGGGCCCAGCTCACTCAGCATATACGTGATTTGAAAAAGGGAAACCTTATTTTTATTCCGATCATTCTGAAATTTTGATATGTTGTGAAGCCTGTTAAATGTCAATTTCTGATATGAGAGTTTTTCTCCTAGGTTTTATGGTTTTTGAGCTAAAGTTGTAAAAGCTTTAAATCTGTCATTATTCCAACAACTCTTCAGTCTGTGAAATTGATAGTGAAAATGTACTCCTGAGTATAATTGCAATGTCAGTTAAAAACTTTGATGTCACTTATCTCCAAATATATGAGTGCTAGCAATATGTAATATATTTCAAACTTTTCTAAATTTAATTCTCTATCCGATGGTAATATTATTTCCCTTTAATGCTAATCCTTTGTTCTGATAGAAACGCTTGACACCCGCCATTACGTTAAAAGTTTCATTTCCCTTTTGCAGCTTAAATATTGTCAGAATCTTTAAGGAAATCACTGTGTGTGTTCAGTGAAAATTTCACTTTAATTTAATAATATTTAATTAAATTACAATGGAACACCACTGAAGTGACAATTTCCCTACACACCAATGTTTCCCTTTTCTTGCATCCACCTATAATTGCCCTCTGCAATTTTTAACTATAAATTCTTTCAACATTTTTATTAAATTATGCATCATTTCTCTTGGAATCTTATTCCAAACCTTGACACCATTACCCAAAAAAGATAATGTTCCTGTACCCTTTGACAGGTATCTAGTAAATTTTGTAACTGCATGACAATTTTTTTTCTCAGGACCACGAGTTAAATTCTTACAGTTTTGAGATAGTATTTTCTGTCACATCAGCTTTGAGCATTTGCCTGGAGTAATATTTCGAAAATTCCTAATAAATTAAAGGAAAAAGTTAGAGATTTCAAGTTCACACAGTAACTATTTTTTTAATATGTAGATTTGATTAAAACTACTTTCAAGACGATAACTTTAATAACTTCTGAAATATTAATTAGTTAGATTCTGTTATTGGATTGCAAATTTTTATTTCATCATTTTGATAGCAGTAAATATTCTTTGCTTAATAGTAAACAATAGAGCAACCCTTTGGGAGTAAAATAAAATTTATTTCACTTTAGTAACAACAAAATCACGAAAGTTATTAACAATTCTTGGTAATCACATCAAAATAATTTTCTACAACGAAACTATTTAAGTTACAAATTTTTAATAAGGATTAAATTTGACACTTTTTACAATATCTAGCGACTCCCAAAATTTCAAAACGCTAGGAAAAATTTTAACATTCAAGGTCAGAAGGCTGATGCAAGCCTTTCAGGCGTGAGAGTTGATACCTTATCAGATTTCCAGCATATTCTCATGTGAACGTGGAAGTGACTGGCATTCCCACGGTTCGTGTGGGCTTAAATGCCCGCCTAGAACCTTCCTTCACCCCCAGTCATTCAGAAACCGTGAGTGCGACAGGATGTAGACTTTTGCAGTTGCAGTCGGGCAGTCTTCCAGAAACTGTGAATGTGACAACATGTAGCTGAGTAGGCCAGCAAGTTTCATATCGAGCACTACTGAGCAAGCGTTTTATTTTGGCACAATATAGGTTCGTGTATTTAGTTTTATTGTAATGTAGCAGTGAAGAAGTATTTAAACTATGGGTGCCTTGGGATAACCTAAGTGTCAGTCGTTGACTAACAAGTTGAGCAGTAAAAATGTGTGACAAACTTTTGTATACTTTCAAGTGATCATTAATTGTACTTTGAACTATGGGGTGTGGTCTTTCTCGAATCGGTTAATTGAATTTGTTTGATGCCTGTTCAGTTAATAAATTTGCAAAAACTTTCAAGAATATACTAAATTTTACCAAAAATACACTTGTGAACTTTATTTGTTAATACCTTTTCTTAGTTTGGAACTATTTATATTAAGTGGTGATCTTTTCAATGTAGCAAAGCCAGAGCTGAACATTATCCACAGTTATCTATGGTCATAGCTGAGACAAAGGTTTATGTCCAACCCCAGCATCAACACAGATTCTCACACCTTCTGCCTGAAATTGAGTGCCAGATTGAGGTCATGGTCATCTTTTCCCTTCCATGCATTCCTTTTAATTCTTACACCAATATCTTTCCATGCCTCATCACCAATATATGACTTGTACACACCCATGACCCTCTTCATCCTCCTCCTGTCTTCCAATGAATCCCATTCGAAGACAGAAGGAGGGTGAAGAGTGTCATAGGAGTGTACAAGTGTGGTTTCTATATCCTCAGACCCATATGTCCGCAGAAATTCTGAATTGCAAAGTCAGCGAAATCTCTCATTTTGTCTAAAAAAGATCCTTTCCTATTGGTTATTGACTCTATCTTTTCATATGTTGTGGATTATTTTATGCCAACCATTTTGAGCTATGAATCTTTACCTAGAAAATTAAGTGAAAACTGTTTATTGTGCAATCTTTTATGTTTGCTTGCAAGATCACTGAGCTCAAAATATCTCCTTAATACTATTTTCTAGGCTCCAAGTGTGAGACCTAATTTGAATTGTAATCTCATTTTACACATCTGAAAATGAATGTGGCCAAAAGGCTTCTAAAAAATTTAACTCTTTTTATAGTACTTTTGAAAACTTATAAAATAGCTTAAACTCTCCTTACCAACATATTTTCTGACTCTAAAACTAGTAGAAAGTGCTTCTAAAATGATTTTCTGTTGGTTTTAAGTGTTTTTAGGATCCTTTAAACTGTTTTTCAAGGTTTACTGATAAAAGTAAGGTTATATAACAATTCATTCAGTTTCTCACACTTTTTGACTCTTGCAAATAATTTAGATTTTTATTAGTAAAAATTTTCAAAATGTTTTTTTGTTTATGACTGAATGCTAAATATTAAAGTACTATAGAAACTGACATTAAAAGTAAAAATAGTGAAATTTACTTTCAGATTATCTTTACTAACTTTCAATGCAAGCAGAGTTTTCTAGTACCTCTAAAGTTGATTCTAGTCCTTCTTCAAGTGTTACAAATGGTGGTGGCTCTTCGAGATGACTCAGACTCTTGGACAAAGAATTTGACTCCAGCTTGAGCAAAATGAAAAAATTTGAACTTTTTATTGAAATTGTTAAAAACAATATTATTTTCATGAATTAATACAAGGACAGAAAAAAGTAAAAGCACTGCTCATCAAATTTGAAGATCGGGCATTACGGCAAGACAAAATAAAGTGCTAATAAACAAACAGTAATTTGGAAAATTCCTCAATCAGGTAAGGGAATAAAAGAGAGACAAGAGTAAATCTAATCTGGAACCCAGGTGTTATTTGTTGAGGAACTTCAAAAGGTCTTGGAAAAACCATAAAAATTATTATTCCTTTAAAGGTGGCCTAAAGATAGACATTACAAGAGAGTTTTAAATTCTTTTAAGGCCATAAGGTGGCAAAAATAACTTAAGAAAAAAATAAAAGATATTCTTTCCATCTTCTTCACTGATGAGGTTAGGATTGTTACTTTTTCAGGTTAGAGATTGCTGGTGAGGGGAATTTGAATAGGTGACCAAAGAGATGCTGAATGCAGATGCATGATGGAAAAATTCATAAATGCTAAGTAAATATTTAAATCTAAGGCCTCAAGAAAGATGGGAAGAGTATTGCTGTAAATATCACAAAGTCAGTTGTTACCAATGAACCAAAGGAGCAACCTAAACAAAGTAATAAATTTTTGTAACTTCAAACAGATACACAACCCACAAGTAGTTACAGAGGTAGAGTCATAGTTAAAGGAAGAAATACTAGATGATAAGTTTTTCTCTGATGGTTATAGTGCATTCAACAGAGATAGAAGAAGAATTGGTGGAATGATTTTCATGTTGGTTAGCAAGGCTACTACAGTTAATTTGTGTTCATACATTAAACTCATTAGTTACTTAGAGTAGATTTCTGTGGTGATAAAAAAAGGATTTTAGCTACTTTCTGTGATGTAAGTCTGAATGATGAAGATGAGACTCTTAAGAAGAAACTAAATTCATATTCAGAGGCCAGCACAGAATGGTCATTCTTGGTGGTGACTGAAATTTACCATGTGCCACCTGGGAGAGAAGTAATATAAATAATACAAGGGAACAGAGATTTTCAAATACCTTATTAAAGGAAGGAGGCTCCAAACAAGTGGTAGATCAGAACACAAGAAGGCCAAACATGTTGGATAGCTTCTTAATAAATCCTTATGATAACCTTTTAAGATCTCACATAACTGAAAGTATATTATCATGAAGCAGTTCTGAAAGATATTAGAAGCTTTCATAAACCAAAGACTGAAATGGAAGGTGGTTATTGGGACAGTTATAACTGGGTATATATTTTGGAACTGAAGAGATATTTCAGGTCAAGTTTCAGGAAAAGGAAGGAGAGTACCAGTAGAGTGGAAACAAAGTGGGAATATTTCAAGGAGGTAATAAAGAATAGGGAAAGAAAAGTTTATTCAAAACAGAAAATAAAGCAACGTATGAAATCAATGTATTATAGAGCCTAAAGAAGTTGGTAAGAAGAGACCACAACAGAGTTAAAACTGAACAAGGCAGTAACAAGCATTGCAAACAACTAATTAATAATATCAAACAGGGAAGCTAAAAATTATGAAAAATAGTTTTGGTGCAGGAGGACCACTGAATGTAACATATAAAAATTTCTATGGATATGAAAAATATGAGGAGGCAATAATGCATAAGGATGGAGAAGAGGTTTCAATTTAATTGTGACCTAGTGCACACTCCAGTGGCAATTGCCCTCCACATCCATTTTCCCCTTTTCCTGTACTCATCTACTTTTGCCTTCTATGAATTTCTACTTTAAATTCCTTCACTGTTTCTGTAAATTATTCATCATTTATCTTCATAATTTAATCCAATCCCTTACCTCCTTTCCTATGAAAGAGAATTTTTCAACACCCTGAAATCAAGTGCCAGATTGTGGTAACAGTACCCCTCTTAATTCTTCCTCCAGTATCTTTCCAGGCCTCAGCATCAATAATATGACTTACACAGTTCCGTGACTCTCATCACCCTCCTCCTGTCTTCTAACGAATCCCATTCCAGCTCCTTTATCATATCAGTTACTGATTGTGTTCTGCGGTATATTTCAGAGATTACACCACCATATACATCAATGGTCTGACTGAAGTTTTTTAACCCAATTCCCTTACTTCTGTGGTACATCCCCTAATCACTCCCTCCAACAAGTGAAGGATTTTGATTTTTTAAAATTATTACTAAATGTTATGCCATGATATTTACATTTTAAGACTTCAACAAAAAATTGTTTCCCTACTTTAAAATCATAATCAACCTCATATATGTATCTAATAAGTTGACTCTTCTTTGCCTTTATCTGAATCCATTGTTACCTAACATCTAGATATCCTATCCAGACCACCCTGCAACTTCTGCTGTTTTTATCCTACTATGTATCCTACTATGTCATCTACAAACAACCTAACTTCTAATAGTAAATCATCAACACAGTCATTCATTAGAATAACTCATAGCACTCTATGGCATTCCTGTCTTCACCTCCATTTCTGAAGGGTTTTAACCTTCTGCTCAGATTTGAAAGAAACTCACAATTGCGTTTAGAAATATATCTTCAGGTATGTGCAGGTTATGATGGGAAAAAAAGCAGGAACATAAGCAAATGATTTAGTTAGAACGTAATGGCTTATTATTCAGAGAAGAAATGGTTTAAATCAGAAGATAAGTTCATTCACATTTTTATAAATGAGCAGACTAAAAAACTGGAAATTGATCCTGCAGATACTATGGAGGAATTAAGAAAGCTAAAAAAAGTGTAATGGTACTGATGTGTTTAATATTGCTATACAAGCATTAAAAATAAGTAGAATCAACATCATACCTTACCTGATAATATTATTTAGATTGAGTTTGGAGACATGCTTCATATCAGAAGACTGTAAAATAAGATAACTGAAGTTTGAAGTAAAGGATGGGTAGCAAACAGGAATAAAAACTTACAAGCCAATTAATTTTACAACAGTGGTAGGCAGATTGATGGCCTCCATATCAGGTATGTCAGTGAGGAAAGAAATTGATTTGCAAATTAGTAACTTGGCTTTAGTAAAAGATATTCATGCAAATATCAGTAAGTGGTTTAGGTACAAACAAGATATTTTGGATGAAATGGACAAGGGAAGCCCAGTTGATAGGTTTTTTTTTTTTTCCAAGAACTTAGTGAAATATAAAATTGTATGAAATAAGGTAAGAACTATTGGAATGGATAGTATAATTCTTAAAATATAGAGAGCAAAGAGTCAGGGTAGCAAATTGGGAATCAAAATAGTTTAAATTGAAAATGGGAATGTCATAAGGTAGTGTATTGAGATCATTGCTATGCATTATTCTGATTAGGGGTGTAACAGAGTTCTGGTTCTGTTTTTGCAAGTGCGCAAGTTCCACAATTTTTTTTTACTTCTGTTTCTGCTTCTGCATCTTTTAAAATGGAAGTTTAGTGGAAGCTAAAATTAAATCAAAATAATCTGAACCAGTGTGACTGGTAGGTCTGACACCTTCTTTTGGAAAACATTTGTTGGAGTACATTTGTGTATAAAAAAATAAAGTAAATTATGCTTTATAGAAAAAGATCGCTTTTATTGTTCAGGTCTGAACACATATTATTCATTGATTTTTGACATATTAAACAAACAAGTGTTAATCTTTTGAATCACTTCCCCTGCATCTGTACAGTTGATTAAAAAACATTTTTCAATGAATGCAGAAATTACAGGTATGGATAAAAGAATACAAATTATTTTAAACATATTGCGAAAATCTTCACATTTATTGAATATATACTGCCTTTTTTAGAAGTTTCCAAATCAGCATAACTTTGATCATATTTGAATTTCACATGCATCTCATCCAGCATTATATTTATTCAAATAAACAATTTGCAGTTTATGCAGATTTAAAGGTGCAATAACACATACAAAAATTTCATATTTAATGGGTTTATATGTTAACAATACTGCACACAAATGATATCAGTGGGCCAGAGAAATTGTCCGAAAAACAAAAAACTGTTTATAAAAAAAGTGGTCAATTGATTGCGACTGAATGTGACCGAGTAATTAGAAAACAGAAGACTATGCCTCCACTGCACACGGCCTATTCGGTCGAATGCGACTGAGTGATGGACACATCCAAAGGTTTAGTTCTGATGCTATTTTTGTATGTGAAAGGTCAACCAGCGAGTTGAAAATGTGTGTTGGATAAAAAATTGTATTTTAAAGTACTCTAATATTTTCGTAAAATTACAGTACTTCTACATGAAATAAGTACTATAACCAATAACAAATTATGGGTGGAAAGTTGACAACCCTAGTCACTGCCGTGCTCTTTGAACTTCGATTGACTGAATGCCAACAATAGGCCAACTGTCGGTGTAGTGACTGTTTCTTGTTCGTGATTGTTTCACATGTTGTATAGCATACTTATGTGTGTATTTTGGTGTAGTGTTCAGTGTATACAGTAGTGTGTCTCAAAATGAAGCCAAAAACAAGTCCAATCTGGAGATTTTTCATAGATAAAACTGAATCTATGGCAAAGTGTACAATATGTGGAAAAGAATATTCTCATAAAGGGCATACTACCACAGCTTTAAAAAGTCACTTGAAGGCTATGCATCCAGAAGTGTTTAAAGAGTTTGAAAAACTCAATGCAGATCTTAAATTGCAGCCAGAAGAAATAAAATATCAAGGTCAATCTAGTCCATTAATTGAAGCAAAATAGCAATTAACTATACAACAGGCCCTTACTAAAAATGAGTTCACATCAAAAAAGTGAAGAAATGGATTGTTTGATTGGTGAAATGTTAGCCTTGGAGGACTTGCCATTTAATTTTGTAGATGGTATAGGATTCCGTCGAGTAGTTAGTGTAGCTTTGCCTCAATATAAATTAAGAGGATGACATTTTTCACAAAATTAGTATGCGATGATTTGTACAATCGAGCAGCAAGTAAAATAAAACAATTAATAGGAGATTTCGAAATATTAATCTTTACAAGTGATATCTGGTCGAAGATGAGGTGTGACATTTCTTTACATGGGATCACCGTTGATTTTCAGAAAATGACTATTGTTTTGAAATATGAAGTTATGGAAGATGACATACGGGAGAAGCTATTTCATCCAAATTCCAATCTTTTTTCCAAGACTGGGGTGTAAAAACAGATTCAGTTCATTTCATAGTACGTGATCAAGGTTCTAATGTGATTAAAGCAATGCTGATGTCAGACTTTCATGATTTTGATTGCGGCATCCACCAACTGCAGCGCTGCATCAAATATGTTACACAGGCAGAGGAATAGTTAGAGCAGCTGGTATTAAAACTAAAGATAATTGCAACACATTTTAATAATTCTTTAATAGCCCAAGAAACATTGAGAAAATGCAAACGGAAGCGCTAAATAAACAAGCACTATCTACAATACAAGATTGTCCTACTAGGTGAGTAATCCAATTTATACCCTTCCTTACAAAATATTTAATTTAAATATTTATTTAATGTTATTTTTTCAGATGGAACAATACATTTTATATGATGGAGCGTTTTATAAAAATTAAAGACTCAATTGTGTTGTACCTCAGCCAAGAGAAAATTGCCACAATCACTCCAGATGATTGGGTAAACGTTGAAAAGTATGTAAAAATATTCAGGCCCTTTGAAGAAGTCACCAGGGAGTTCAACAGTTCTCAAGGAATGATTTAATCTGTTATAAAACTTGTACAAGTTATTGTTAGTACTTTTCAAGTGGAGGATGTAAAACCTGAGACTTCAAATGATTTCAAAAGAGTAATGACAGATGAATTAAATTCCAGATTTATTGATTTGAGCAAAAACAATTTATGCATTATTTCTACATATTTGGATCCACAATATAAGACGAAATTCTTTAACGAGATTACCAAGCAGGAGGTAGAAAACCAGTTAATTCGAATTATGACTGAGAAAAATGAGGAAGAAGAGATGATTGATCAGGATCCTAAGAAAAAGAAAGAAAATGACTCTTTCACAAGTTCACAAGAATCTCAGCCTTCGACAAGTAAGACATTTCCACAACATTCATTGGTGATATTAGAATCTATTTTAAACTGTAGTGATATCGAGAATGATGATCCTTCTTACCAATTAGAACCCGTTATGAAGGCAAAACAAGTGTTACAGGACTACAACAAAGAAAAAAGGCTTCCATTAAAAAAAGATCTTCTTAAATGGTGGAAAATGAACGCTCACAAATTTTCCATGTTGTTACCTCTAGTTCACAGGGTTTTGTCAGCGCCACCTAGCAGTGTTGCCAGCGAACAGTTGTTCAGTGGAGCAGACTTACTTCATGATGTAAGAAGAAGCAGTTTAAAAGGAGAAAAGACAGCTAAGCTTTTGTTTTTAAAATATAACTTGCCACTTTTAAATTTCGAATATTAATTAAGTACTTAGAAAAATACTATTTCTTAATTAAAAGTCAGATTGATTTGGTTTGATTATTAAAATAAACACCATTATTTCGCTTGGCACTTTCATTAAATATAAATAATATAAATTTTCAAACACTTCTGCTTCCGTTTCTGCAACAAACAAAAAAAAACAAAAATTAAAAAGATACAAATATAACATCCGCTCCTGTTTTCGCTTCCATAATGTCACTTCCGTTACACCTTTAATTCTGATGAATGACTGTGTTAATTGTTTAGTCAGATGTTGAGTTGTTTGTAAATGATATAATGGGAAATAATTGGATAAAAACAGGAGAGGATTGTGAATAGCAACAGATTATCCTGGACAGATTTTCTAGCTGTGTATATCAATGTGAAAATTAATGTGTAAAGAATTAACTTATTAGGAATACAGATTTAAAAAAAAAAAAAAAAAAAAAAAAAAAAAAAAAAAAAAAAAAAAAAACTGAAGGATGTGTATGATTATAAATTGGGGAAGGAAATCTTGTTACATAACTGAATAGTATATATCTTGGCATGAAATTTGATAATAAACTTAATTGCAGGACACACTAAGATAATAATTTATTTAATTGTGATGGAGCAAATGCCCCAGTGGCAATTTCCCTAAACAAACATTTTTCTTATTTCTTGCACCTGCTTACTTTTGAATTTTCAGTGTTTTTGGGCAATTGTTCATCATTTCCCTTGGTAATTTATTCAAATCCCTGCCCGTTTATCCACATCCTCATGCCTCAAATTGAGTACCAGCTTCTGATCATGGTCATTTTTTCTTTCCATGCAGCTCTTTCAATTATTTTACCAATATCATTCCACACTTCATCACCTTTTACACGCCTATCACTCTCTTCACTCTCCTCCACTAATCCAATGAATCCTATTTTATTTGGGCAAGTTGTAGTAACAAGTTTCAAAATCCTAATTTTATTGGAGATAGTGATGAGGGGATGTTCCAGAGAAATGGAGTTGGGTTAAAAAAACTTTGGTGAAACCACTGGTTGAATATGGTAGTGAAGTATGCGATCCTCATTTTGAATACCACATGAAGGAGTGGAGGTAGAGCAAACAAACATATCTGATCTTAGGAAATAAGAAACAATGTTACGCTAACAAGTTTAAGATTGGAATAACTCAAATGGATGAGGAAATTGTACCTATTCACTTGCATAGTTGCTGAGAGGATAAATATAGTGTTTGTTTTTATTGTTTTACAGGAAAACATGTGTATTAAGGGGATAAGCAGGTCATTACAGTAGTCGTCTGAAGTTTTCAATGGAGCAATGTGGTCATGAGGGGAGGAATGTGATGCTATACAGGGTGATTAAAAAAATAAGTGGACAAAATGACATGGTAGATCTGTCATACAATAAGGATCAAAAATTGTGTAGGAACAGAGGGTTGCAAATGCCTGTAGAGGACACTTGAGCCATGAGAGGGCATTGTGATACAAACACGGTCCCTTGGATTTTTTCTTGTGGGGATTTTTAAAAGGATGTAAGGACCAAAACTGCTACCAGGGTTGGAGTAGAGTTTAGTTCCTTAACTAGCAGTTCACTTGAAATGAAAGTTCTCTGACGTTAATAATTTTAATTGACCATGTTGCCTATCTGGACTCAACTGAGATGCATACAGGTCGCCACTAAATTTGTTTAAACCTGAAACATAGAAAAGGTTTTCAGTCTACTACAAAATCACAAAAGTTCATTTTGATGAAAAAATTTGAAGTTTATTTAAAAAAAGGTCACATTTCCAAAATTTGCATTCTACAGTTGAGTAGGCGATCGGACGAGCATTTCCAGAAAATTGCAGATTGTTGAGAGAAAGGATACCAACCAAATAAGAAAAACCCCTTTTGAAATTTAAAAGTCCATGTTAATTGTTAATACCACACTTTGGTCCCAAAAAATTCATCATGGCCAACACCTGTTCCCAGGCTAACGTTGCAAAACCGACCCGCAACAAATCACTTGATGCAGAGTTACCTTACATAGCATTCCCAGAGTAAAGACACCCCTTCCACTGGGCTTCCGCTTATATTAACTCCAACTGTATACCACATGTATACTGCCGCTTAGCATAAATGTGTAAATGATCCAAATTATAAAAAAGTGTTTAAACTTTGACAGTATGTTTTCTTATCTTCAAGATGGATGTTTAGTGAGAAATTTTGAGTGATTAGTATTAATTTTTATTTAATTTGCGTAGTGATACCAAGTCTTCTCAAGCGAGTGGGGATTTACCCAAACGTTTGAATTTATTCAATTTTTTAGAAATACTGCTGAATTTCAAATTACCTGAATAAAATTAGTGTCAAAATGTTCTACAAAAATTCCTGAGTTTAATGATGTAAATTATACTGAGATCGGTGGCGAGATAGTGAAGTTACAGCTTAGACAAGATTTTGTAAAGTAACTGTTTAGAAGTCATATGGTTTTTCGTTAATAATAATTAACATATAGTTTGTGTCGAAAAGGCAAAATTATGGGGATTTTCTTTTCATTTAGTTACGTGTTTTCAAAGTTATTTTATCTCTGGAAATGACTTGGTTTGGTTGTAAATAATTCTTAAGTGAACCATGTGTGTTTAGTGATGAAATAATTTCAAAAACTTATATAAAATCTGTTTTACTGCATGAAACGTTCTGAAATTTAAATATGTGATACTAGATTTTTGGCTCTTTCAAGAAATCTCCTTTTTAGATCGAGAAATTACTAGGAACCTATGATAAAAAATGTTAAAAGTGGGAGTGCATTTATCGAAGTGTTTAAAAATTTATTTACATTATTAACATGCCTGAAACTACAAAATTTTAGTGAATTTAACTTTCTTTTGAATTATTATTATTTTAAAATTACTTTACTTCACTTAAAAGTATTTAGAAATAGTGAAATGGTCACGTAGCAAAAATCTGTTGTTTACAAGTTGGATTATAATGGATTATCTTATTCCAGGTTGGTTAAAAGTTTCTTTATTATTATAAAAAGTTTATTTAGTGCTTTTACTAAATGTTGAGTGACTTTACTGCTTTTAAAATTGTTTATTTAATGAATTAGGTTGTGGTATCAGCTTCTATTTAAACGTTCCTCCCATAACCTGTGTGTGCAATGAAAACTATATTTTTACTATGAATTTACTTCCTCGCTTATACTTGAAGCTAGGAAACTAGAATTTACCAAAATTCTAAGGTGCTTACAAGGACTTGTGTATGAAATACCTGTTTAAATGCCAGAAGACTTAGTAGGACAATAAAATGATGTGTAATGGTTATGTTTCTTCTCTTTGTGTCAGTATTGATTTAGATGCCCTGTAGTGGCTCTGGATCACAGTTGTGACCCTCTGTTCCTATGCGATTTTTTATTCTTATTATATGACTGATCTACCATGTCATTTTGTCCACGATATTTTGAATCACCCTGTAAGTGGAGTGGTCAGGACAATCATTATAGATCTAGTTGTTCCAATAAAGAAATAGGACCCAAGGATTACAGCAGAGTATGTCACTTAAAACTTGTCTTTCAGAATGTCATATGGCAGCAAAAGATTATATTTCATTAATAACTATGTGAGAGAATGTCTATCAGTGGCGTAGCTAGGGAGAGGTGGTGGGGGTGGTCCGCCCCGGGTGTCACCCGCTTGGGGGTGACACCCACATTTCGAAAATGGTAATCGAAATAAGTGTGACACAAAAAAAAATAATAAACTTCTTTTATCCTTTGGTGTCGAAACACGTCTACTTTTATTGTTGTGAATATTTGTTTTTAGGTTGATCTAGCGCTATGAGCTATGGAAAATTGTGGACGCGAGGGGGCGAGCTGCCACTCGGCCGACTGTCATTGCGGTGACGGTACAGACCTGTATTGGCAAAATAGAGCTCGACCTTTACACGTAGCAACTGATACACACACTGGCGCAAATTAAAATCCCAACACCCATACGATGTTGTGATAAATGAATGAAATTTGGCCCCAAGTATGCCCACATGAAGAGTATTAAATGATTTAAAATTGAAAGTTTTACATGTAATAATATGAGAATTACGGTGCTATCTATTATGTAAATTGCTATTTTTTTTATATTCTTTTAACGTACTAGTGGGGTACAGTGTGGTGTAACATGACACTTTGCTGTCCATGAGTTCTTGTTGGCTAAGTATGCTCAGGTGAAGAGTGACAACTCAAATGTCTAACTGTGAGAGAGGTCGGAGAATTGACATGTTTTAAAAAGGTGCATCATATCGTGAAATCTCCCAAATGATTGGCCGTACTGCATTGTCAGTATACAGACTTGTTACACAGTGATAAAAGAAAGCTCTAATCTCCAGGTCTATACTGATGGATAACAGCACGTGAAGGCCGCCAAATTGTGTGGGTGGCTGCTGCTGGCAAATGGTTGACTGCAGGCCAGATCCAAACAGTGGTTACAGAGAGAGTTACCCCCCTCCAGAGACAATTGAAAACCAATTGCTTGAAGCTGGAGTATGCTCTTTGAACCCTATGCAATGTGTCCCATTAATCTGATTTCATTGCCAGCATCATCTAACCTGGCGTAATGCAAAACATAAAAGGACATGTGAATGGTGTACATTTGTGTTTACAGACGAGTCTCGATTCTGTCTGTGGCAAAGTGATAATTCACGACATGTTCAGAGGCATATTGGAAAATGGCTTACCTGCTGTGATTTCAGAACATAACACAAATGCAGTCACCGGTGTCATTTTCTGGCGGCAATCAGTTTCGACAGCATGACTGAGTCGGCTGTTGTTGATGGCACAATGACAGCCCACCACTATGTGGACAGGGTACTGCATCTTATTGTGATACCCATCATGTTCACCATTCAAATCCCATCTTACAACAAGATAATGCCCGTCCTCATATTGCGGCCATTGTTACACAAGCCTTGCAAAGAGTTTCGATCACAATTTGAACAGCACAGTCCCCAGATTTGTCCCCAATAGAGCATGTCTGGGATACCAGGAGTAGACACATTTGATCACATGGTGACCCAGCACAAACTGTGCAATAACTGACTGCAAAAGACATGCAGGCGTAAAGAGAAATACCCCAAGAAGACATTCAAAACACTTGTTGACTCAATGTCGGCAAGAATCCACGAATCCATTGGTTTTCAAGTTGGACGAATTTCTTACTGAAAACTGTATCTAAAGGTAATAACTTATCCTGATCCATTTCCATTTGCTATCATATCTTCTGGGTATGGTCCAGGATATATCTTCAAAGTTTCCTAAAATTCTACCATTCCTGTATGCATTGTGAGATCCTAATTTTTGCCAGTGTAACTATAGGGTGACCATAAATTCTATAAATTTTTAAAAAAATCGAAAACTACCCAATCATTTGTTGTTAAAACGTTAACACAGGTCGTATTTAAATGACTTCGCAAGGGATATCGAGAGGAAAGTTAACAGAAGTGGCTTGATCCAAGTAGAAGCAATTCCAGACCCAGATGGGGTTCCATCGGTGCAAACCCATAATCCGGGTGCCACAAGTCATGAGACCCTGGGAGATACTGTATAGTCAGAGAAGCAACTCTACATTAAGGTCCTTCATAAAAATATAACAATAAATGCAATATAAAAACAACGAAATTAAAAAAAAAAAAAAAAACGGCTTAGGTAATATAAGAACATGCCTTTGCGGTATCTTCCGTATTTACATGAAGTACTTCACAAGTGAAGTATTTTACTATCCGCCTAAGATACATATAGCTACAGACTTCTAAATATGACATTGTATGTACTGAAGACCGTATTCACGTGTTAATTTTACATTTCTAGCGCCGCTATGTAGCATATAAATAAAAATGTTGTAAACGGCTTGAATGTTCGCTCAGTTTGATTAGGAACAAAAGTTCGACATCCCTGTCGATTTAAGGAATACACCTGTATTCGACGGAGGGGTTACCCATACTACAAATTTTCTTCTTCTCCAAATTTATTATGGAATATTGATAGAGAATCATACGCTTATTTATTTCATTGTGATCATATTTGCATATTCTCGATCAGAAGAAAGCATAGCAAACTTACATGAACCTAGAATTTAAGTGCTTACTAATGTTAAGATTTCGCTAGCAAGATACGCAGTTCCGATTTTTTTTTATTTATTTATTTAGATGGCTTTCGGCCTTATCGGCCACACAGCCAAGTTCTTTGCGTTTTATGACAATTCACATTTCATTACTTTACAGTTCTATTTACATAGTTTAACAATTTACATTTCATTTCCTGTACAGTTTTAAATATATATAATTTACATTACAGTTCTATACACAACAGTTACGGTTCCGACTGTTTTAAACACAAGATTTAGAAAAACTGATTACCAACGATGGACGATACCATCAATGAACACTTGGACCCATTCAGATTGATTTGAAATCTGACAGTATTGCTAGTTTAATGCACAGTTTTTACTACCATAAATTTGAACATGATATGATTTCATGTCGAATATAGGTGCACTGTCGATAATAGGCAGGTACGCAGAGTGTAAATCGGATAACGCAAAATGTACTCAGTTTGTACATCACGAATCTGTCAGATAATAAATTCAAAAATTACTAGAAAAACTTAAAAGCACTTGTAAATCTTAGCATGAAAGCTAATGGAATTCTAAATAAGCAAAACAATTTTAAAACCTAGACTATGCGTATTCCGACATACGCTTGGTTTTCATTTCCAAATTTTCTCTAAATATTTTCAAGGATTTACAATTTAACTGTCTAATTACTATGATTTTAGCAATTATATATAAACTTTAATTTTAAAACTTCCTCTTTTTATACAAGAAAACTTACATTATATCCACCGCCGCTTCTAACAAACCAAACAACAGTGACGGACGGCAAGCACAACAATGAATGATTTCTAGTGATTTTTGGAGCTACAGAGCGGTGCTCTCTTTGTTTAAGCGCGCAGTATTGCCAACAATTATATTCTACTATAACGAATGAGCACAGCTGCCTGGATCGCATTTGAAAAAGCGCTAGATCAACCTAAAAACAAATATAATAATAAAAGTAGACGTGTTTCGACACCAAAGGATAAAAGAAGTTTATTATTTTTTTTGTGTGTCACACTAATTTCGATTACCATTTTCGAAATGTGGGTGTCACCCCCAAACGGGTGACACCCTGGGCGGACCACCCCCACCGCCCCTCCCTAGCTACGCCACTGATAGACATTATCTGACATAGTTATTAATGAAATATAATCTTTTGCTGCCATATGACATTCTGAAAGACAAGTTTTAAGTTCCTACCCGGTCTTTAGTCTCCTCTAATGTTTTCAAGTGATTGTTACAGGGAATCAGTGTTGGGGATGACAGGTAGGTTTGATACCTTTACTTTATTTTGCACAGTTTTGGTATGAAAGTACATTAAAATACTTTTTTATCTGACTCATGTAATCACCTATCTGGTTGATCTTTTATGTACAAAAATAGTATCCCAGCGCAGCAGTACCGGATTAACCACGTAGCAGGAGGTAGCAAATGCCACGGGCCTCGCGCCTCCTAGGGGGGCCCCGCACCTCGGCTAGATGGGCGACCTTTTTTGTTTTTCACTCCACAATTTTTCCCAGGACGGCAAAAATCAAGGGCCTCTTCTTCACATTTGCTACGGGCCCCGCGCTGTCTTAATCCGGCCCTGCAGCGCAGTATTAACAAATCATTACCACACTATACCGGAATGAAAGATTCTCGCATATTCCAACGCAATCGCAATGAATTCGCACTTGACGTGTTTGTTTTGCTTGAGATTCTTTTCGATTCATTCATTTTTTTTTAGCAAAGTATGAGGTTATAACATATTTTAATTTAAATTTAGGTCGTAAAGATTTTGTATAATAAATATAATAATTTCATGTTATCTTAAAGTTCTAGTCGGAGTTTCTTATTAGGAAACTCACAGTGCACCTATATTTTAATCACCTAACTTCGAAAGGAGATCAACAGATTAACGTAAAATTCGAACACGGAGCGTCCTAGAATCCTCATATTAACAGATAAAAGCATTGCCAGAGGTAAATGTCAATTTTTAGGCCCACAAAAATTACAGTCGAGTCCGGGATTTGACCCGGGACCTTCAGTATCCAAACCGCATGCAGTAATTTGAGTCACCAGTGCGAATGTAGGTGTAATGAAAAATAAGTTTGCAAACGTGATACAATGAATATACTTTTTTTCTATACCACCTATTTTTGCTATCAAAAAACACGAATCAACTTTTATGTGTTAGAATACATATTTTTCAGTACTTCTAGATTAGTCTGGCGTATGGTTACGGCGTGCGATTAGGGTGTGGAAGGTCCCCGTTACAAATGCAGATCTCGGCTGCAATTTTTGTGGGTCTTAAAATTGATCTTCAACTCTGGCAATGTTTTGATTTATTAATGTGAAGATGCTAGAACAATTCCTACATGTTGAGAACATCTTATGAACATGGATGAAAAAAAAGACACTTGTTTTAAGACCAACAATAACATGAAAACAACAATTGATCGTAAGGGTAGGGAAATTTCCGAACTCTCTCTATGCGTTCTCCACATCCAGCAGACCGACACTGGTCCACACCGTCAAAACATAAACCAATCCAATGTCGGACGACATGCCGTGTCCTTTGAACAAACTTCGACCGAGTGAGCGCCAATAGTAAGAAACGTGTTGGTGCGGTGATGGTGCGGAACAGTATCAGGCAAGAGAGACCCAATCTTCAGAGGAGTTAAAATTAATCTAAAACCACTTTCGATCACCAGTGATCAACACGTGGCTAACATCTTGCCATACTGATTATTGAACATGAAGTAAATCAAATTTTTAATTTCGAAAATGTGATTTACTGGTTTGCAGTTGTTAAAGATAGAAAGAGGGGATTGTGTAAGCAATTGTTTTATTTTATTTGTATATCTTTTAAATGTTGTTAATCTTACAATTTTATTAATTATTATTTTTAAATAACAATAAATTTTTATTTAATTATGTTTTATTAATATCATATTTTACACGTAAAAGATGATATAATATACTCAATTTTGGATTTAAGTTTTCAAGGGGTGACACCATCGATATCCGCCCCAGGTGTCACCCACGCTAGCTATGCCACTGATGTCTATATATGGCATTGTGGTTGTAGATTTCTTTGTAGTAATTCCAGTTTAATGAGAAACTAGAACATAAGAAAGTTAGTAATAATTTTTATAAATGTTCTTTGAGTTACGATTTAAATTTACTTTACAGATATTTATTTTTGAATTTTCAATATCGTGGAAAATCAGTCTAGCTTCTATTTCAGTCAATATTCTGTCCATTTTTGATTTAACGATGTCAATGCTACTTATAAATCACACATAAAATTTCTTTTCCTTTTTTTTTTTTTTTTTTTTTTTTTTTGCTGCCCATTGCTTTTTACATGGCTACCAGGTCCTATTTATATTTGGATTAATCATACATTTCAGAAGATAATTCATTTGCCTCCTCCACCATTTATGATCTAGAATTGTAGTCTGCCTTCAGAGATGTTGACGTTTCCTTGTATTACCCCACCAAGGATTGGATGACCTAAAGTCTTCTAGAACTTGAATTTTAATGATACTGAGAAAAAATGAAATGGCTTTTAGGTAATATAAATAACAAATGATAGGGAACATGACTCATCATGCACCAAATTTGAAGGCTGAGATAAGTGAAAACATATGTGATGAACAAAGACATATAAAATATTTTGGTTTTACACTTTATTCATGTGACAGGGAATGGGCCATATGGTTCAGGAGATATGCACAGCCTGAAGTTTACCACGTACAATCCAGAAATCACAACCAATATATAACTGTAGTTTGAATAAACACCATTTCCTTAAAATTTAAACAAATGAAAATACTTGTACAAGATTTGGTCTCCCATGTGGAGAACAATATGGTGAGTACAGATGGTTTAAAGGTAAAATAGGTGGGTTTTTTCTTAAGGGGACCTCCATTGTATGGTAAAGACAATGTTTGGAAGCAAGACATAATGATATCCTGTTTGTCAAAATGACTGTGCCACTTTCCTCTCTCTTCCCACCAACTCTCCATTACCAACTTGGTCCAGTCCTTTCATCTTCAGCACACATTCCTCCAAAAAAATCATTCCTGGAAAGTGTGAAGCTATTTGTGAAGAATTGTTTCAGTTGTAGCGAATGTAAGAAGTGGTTTCACTAGGAATGTAGGACAAAGGGAAAATAGGAACTACATGAGCTTCTTCCAAGGCAGTGCCTATTGTGTTTATGTACAGGAAACTTACAGAACAGGATAGGAAGCTTTCAGAGAAGTATAAGAAAATCACTCAGGAGGACAAAAAGATCAGAGAGATGAAAGAAACAACCAGGAAGATTGGTGAAATGATCAGGAAGATGGGCCCTGAAGGCGAAGAAAGGAAAGATGGTAGGATTAGTGGAGTGGGTGAAATAGTTGGTTGTGAGATGGCAATAGGTCATATGGGAAATAAGGTAAATAGTAAGAAGATGCCACATGCTTCAGGAATTTTGGGTAGAAACAGGTTTGACCTATTATGAAAATCAGATGGGCAAGGGTCTCGTGTAGAAGCAGGAGTAGGAAAGACGCAGCAGGCCTTCAGAAACAGAGGAAAGGAAAAAAAAATTGGAAGAAAAAGGTCCTCCTGCTAAGTAGTAGCCATTGTAGTGGTATAGACCCACTTCTGCAGGATCAGTAAGGCAAAGGTTTCCAGTTTTTTCAAATTTAGTGCAACAACATGGCAGGTAATGGAGGATATAGGATCATTTTGTAGGGATTTCACAAATGAGGGATAATGACAGTGGGAGGCACGGGCCATGGTACTGGTACAAACACAGATTGTGGTATATAGAGTGACGTGAGGAAGGAGATGACGGAGACACAGCATACCAGGGTGTAACTCATGCAGATCTAGAATTTCCGTGATCAGCCACAGTTGAACCACATTGTGAGACAGATAAAGGAATTGCTTGCGAAAGGCACTAATTCTGTCTAAGGGGCTGTGTCTGTGGACACCATTGGTAGGTGGGGCTTCAGTAGGGAAGGCACACACCTAAATAAAATGGAGCTGGGATAGTTTATGAGTTGGGTAGAACAGCAGCACCAATAAATATGGGAAGATTAATGTTGAAAATACTGCAAAGTCAATTATAAAACTGTTATCAGTGAACCAAAAGGAGGAAAATGAACAAAGTAATAGAGTTTGGTAGTTTCATAGAGATACACAAACAACAAGTGGGTACATTGGTAGAATCTTCGTCTTAATATTAATACCTAACTCTAATAATATTACCAAAATAAAATTTGAAATCAATGCTATGAAAGCCAAGAACATAACATTCTAACAAAGTGAACAAAGAAACAAAAACATTAAAAGTAATAAAATATGTCAAAAATAAAATTATTACCAGGAACTGTGTGTGATAGTAATGATTATCATGAAGAGCTAGTCCCATTTCTGAATTGCTGTCAATGATGCCCTGCAATGAGTTGAATACTGGTTTTTTAGATGACATAATGGATATAATGCTGGCAGAATAAGCTGTGTACATCAGAACAGCTAATGTGAACAGGGTTAGGAATAAAGTTCGTGCAGCCATTGTTTCTGGATCCCTGTCTGCGCCTGCAATAAAGAATACATTCACAAAAACCTAACCATATTAGTATTAAGAAGACTAATGTTCTCTGTTAGGAGCTGTTTATGGTTGTCTGCCCAATACTTCATAGTTATCATTTGTATATGTATTTTCATGATTTTATTATTACCCTGGACTAAGGAAAAAGTATAAAAGAATTTTTATTATAATTTTTCTGTGTCACATATTCAATTTCACAACAACAGTTCATAAATGCACAAAATTATTATTGCTTATGTGTAGAGTGTGATATTTCTCTTTGCAATGAAGGCTTTGAAAAATTTAAATATTGTCAAAAATAGTATATGAGTAACTAAAAAACAGGTAATTAATTTTCTTTGAGTTACCTTGCTGCGTAATAGCTCCAAGTGTAACTAGCATTACTTCACTGAGATCCCATGATGGCACATTTACAGTGTTTAGTCTTATTTGTTCATGATTGAAACTGTTATCTTGCATAAGATGTTCATGAGAAGATAAATCCTGTGTAAATTAATAATGATTTAGTTTTAAATACACATCTTTAAAAAAAAACTGTGTATTTTGTGTATTTATAAAATACTTACTCTGTTCATTCTTGCTCCAGGTAGCCTTCGTTCACTACCAAGAATAAATGTGAGTACAAAGGTGATGCCAAGGAGCAATGAAATCAAGGAAACCCATACATCAAGAGAGAATGGGAGAAGATAAATATTTCTAGAACCACGCAGTGACTGCACTTTATAGAACAGTTGTGGCCTAGAATCATGCATATTTAAATAACAATAAATTGTTGGATGTGATTAGTTAAAATTAGGACTTATTTCTTTATTTGATTATTACTTACTTAAAAAAAATCAATGCCAATTGTGTAATCTGCTGCTCCTAACCGATCATTACTTAAAATAATTGTAGATGAACCTACATCAATGAGATCGTTTGCTAACTGTCTAAGTATCCATTTGTCTTTTGATTCATTTATCTTAATGGTTTTTGGGAATTCTAGCCTGAAAGAATGATTTATAAGAACATTAATAGCTTTAAATAACTAGAAAATACAAAGCAAGAACTATTATAAAACTTTTCCTACCAGACCTGAAAGTGAAACGCGAATGTATAAAAAAGGTAAATAAACATTAATCTTTAGCAAGACACTAAAATCTATTTTCAATTGCTCCACATGATTCATGCTTTACTTAATTTCTAGAGGTGTTTTGTTTCTCCTAAAGTGGGGCGTTTATACCGGTATTTTGTTTCTTTTAAATGGCAGGTCATGTTTCAACATATTTTTACCTTTGTACTTTGGCAGGTGACACACTTGAAATTCCATTCCCTACATTTCTCACTTATTTCTCCTTTTTTTCCCAAAGTCCTGGACTCTGCATACTAGATGTCCCGATTGTGGTTTTTAGGTAGTGTCCTGCAATCATCTTGATGAATGCTTGGACAGTCCCCATTCTCTACCTCATAAACTAGATATTTCATGAACAAAAATAAAGTTATCATATAGAACAAAAGTTACACATTTTTCAGACAGATTGAAATACAAAAATTCCACCCGTAAGATAAATGTTCCAGATCTAAAATATCTGGTTCCAATTACAGTGGGGCCTAAGCCACCTCTCTCCCACCTCCTGCCTCTTCATTCATACTAACTACCTGTGATGAGAGGTAGCTAATGCCTACATAGTCCATAGTGACTGTAATGATGAAAAAAATGAAGATAACATTAGGTTAGTGCATAAGTTGGTAGCATTTTTGTTTGGTGTGTTGATGCTCTTGTTGGTATGACTTTATTTGTCAAGTGTCCTCTTTTTTCTAAGTTCAATTATTATGTTTATATACATAATGAATTATTTATTGTTTCAGACCCTGAGTAGAGCCTTGGATGCTACAAAATAGTGTGTCAAGTGGAGACGTGAACATTTCCACCACATTCTTCTGTTTGAGTTCAATATAGGTGTGATAGTAGCAAAGAATGTCAGAAACATTTGCACTGCATATGGGGACAAAGCTAATGGAGAGAGAACACCAAGAAAATTGTTTTCTCGTTTTAAGAAAGGGTCGTATTGAAATTAATAAAACTCCACATTCAGAAATATCTTTGATAGACCATTTAAACAATTCAATCAACAATAATTTGTGTCAATGTACTTGAGAACTGGCAAATGTCATCAACTGTGATTATTTCATGACATTACATTTGCGTTAAATGGGAAGAAATCTGTTGCATGGGTTACTATGTGTCTAAACCAAAATCACCAAAAATCAATGGGTGGTCATGTGTGCGTCTATCAGTGTTCCTTAATGACTGGCACACGTACAACATCAACATCATTACTTGTGATGAGAGACTCTTTATACTAACATATGCAAAAATAAAGGTAAGGCTTAGTCTGAATGAGAAAGCAACTCACTGTACAAAGTTCAGCATGCACCTATGAAAGATTAAAGGCTGGGCCACACTAGACCACACTGCACCCCATCACTTTTCTTATTGTTGTCGCTCACTCGATTAAAGTGAGTTCAAACAAAACCGCATGTCGGCCGACACTCGGCCCTGTGTTGGCCGTGAGTAGTTTGGTTTAATTTTTGGCGGTGCGGGCCAGTGTTGGGCTGCTTCAGGCTGGTCAATATGGAGAAGTGTATAGAAAGAGTTCAAAAATTTTCAGGCCTTTATAACTAAATATTGTTTTAGTGTTACTGATTACATTAGAAAAGTGTCATTTTTGTTCAGCCTCACTTCAGGTTCATTAGATGTTCGTAAAATGTAGGTAAAGTCCTTGCATGTTTGCATTAACAAATCAAAGCTTTGCCAGAGGTGAAAGTCGATTTTAAGGCCTGTAAAAATTGTATCCAAGATTTGGATTTTGAACCGGTGACTTTCCATACCCAAATCACACGCCACAAGCATCTGAATCTAGAAGTACTGAAAAATGTGTATTCAATCATATAAAAGTACATTTGTATTTTGGGATAGCAAAAATAAATTATATAGAATAAAAGTACATTTATTTTATTATGTTTGAATAATAATTTTTGATTACATCCAGATTTGTCTTCTGACTCAGATGGTTACAGCGTAAGATTGGGGAACTGAAAGTCCCTGGTTCAATTTCCTGTCTCAGCTCTAAATTTTATGGATCTTAAAATTCACATTCACCTCTGGCAATGCTTTGAGTTGTTAATGCTAAAATGCTAGGATGTGCCGTTGTTCGAATTTCACTTTAATCTGTAGTTTACCTTTCCAAGTTAGGTGACAATGATAGAGGTGTACTGCGCGGCCAGGGCCGGCGCTAGGAATCTTGGGCCCCAGGTAAGTGATCTTAGGCCCCCTATCCCCCCCCCCCGACCCTCCAAAAATATTTTTACTCTTTCACTTTTTTTTAAAATATAAATTCAGAACATTTTAATATACAAATGTTCAAAATTGTTGGTGCAGATTTTAAAATTAGTGTTTGATTTCTATTTATTTAGGCACCCAGGCAGGCGGGCCCCTCTTTGGTGGCCCGGTCCCCGGGTACTTTTGCCCCGGTTAACTCCCCCTAACGCCGGCCCTGTGCACGGCCGATAAGTAACTCTGTGATTAGAATTTTTAGATCACATGAAATGTGAAGTGAGTGACGCTTGACATTTAATCTTTCAATCCAGTGTGACGATCTTTTGTTAAAACTGCTTTAGAATACTATTTTTGTGCATAAGAGATCAAACAATTGGAAGATAACAGGAGTCAGAGAAAAAAAAGTATTTTAACATACTTTATTGCTTTCATATACTTTCCAATACTCTATAATAAAGTACGGGTGGTAGCCACAACTACGATCCCTTTTATGGTAATTTTTTAACATTAATTCAATGAAACAGTCAAGGGTATTATTATTTATTTTTTATTATTTATTTTCCATATGCAACATAGCCCAGCACCTAGTATCTAATCTGGGCCCTTATTTCCACTCTTTTACATTTACATATATTTGTATCTTATATATATAATATATTAACATATAAACATGAATGAAAGAAAATTTTGATTCGATTTCCAATAACTATTACATCTACTGCTACTAAACAGAATGGGTACCACACCACTACTAAATCTACTACTACTGTTATTGCCCCTAATATTACTACAATCATTACTACTACTACTACTAATACCATTACTACTACTACTAATACTACTATTACCACCACCAATTGTCACAGCCGCACTTCGGTCCACTATTGTTCATTTTTCTTGGTGTTGTGTGCACTCCAAAGGCAGAGTCCCCTGGAACCGGCAGCAAAGTCAGCCGCCCAGGCCATCAAGAGTTGACCTCCTGGAATACCAAGATGGCCCCAGTTGTCGCTCAGAAGACGGCCTCTCTGGAGCACACTGAAGTTCCTCCGACGATTGATGTTGCTCATTGTCGTAGGATATCTTCCGTCAATCCGGTGTAATTGTGTTCTCCTCTTCTGCTATCTGTGGCCTTTGATTTCGCTCGGCATTTTTCCTTTTTATAAACTTCTCCTTCCAAAATTTTGAGGCTAGATCAGCTGCCTCGTCCAGCAAATGCCACAAACTTTCGTCACGCAGTATGTCAAAAATTCTCCTACCTTGCAGCCGAGCTTGTTGGTGTTCTCTCAAACTGGCTGTTGTTTCACACTCCCATACCACGTGCTCCGGCGTACTCTCTTCACCACATTCGCACCTGTCTGAGTCCACAATATTTCGACTTCGGAGCCAGCTATTGTATGGCCCGTGACCTGTAATGTAGTGTACCAATCCGGGAGAGGGTTGAAGGTACTTCAACTTTAACCTCTCCTCTACGGATGGGAACATATCATATGCTCTTCGACCTGTTTCACTGTTGTTCCATTTTTGTTGCCATTCTGCCAATAGAAGCTTCCGAATGTGCATCTCCGATGTTGCTTCGCTGCCTACAATTTCTGCTACCTTATCTTGTTTCCCTTTTCTGAGTCAGTATATGGCACCCCGTTTCCTTACTTCAAGGTCCAGTGGCCATACACCAATGGCAATGGTTAATGAATTTGTTGCCACGGTTCTGTATGCTCCTGTCAATCTTAAAAGTATTCCTCGTTGGACACGTCTGACTCGCTGTTTTAGTTTTACTTTTCTTAGTTGCTTTGCCCACACACTTGCTGAGTAGCCCACTAAAGAGGATAAAATTGCGTCATGGTATAGTTTTATTGTTTGGACTGGAACAGTAAATTTTCGTTGGCCAATATTAATGATTTTATTCATGACCACCACTGCTCTTGCTATTGTCTTCTCTAAGTGGGCTTCGAAGTTTAAACGTTCATCCAATTGAATGCCTAAGTACCTGCACACTGGGTTTCTACGAATTGATTTACCGTCGATTCTTATAGTTGGTTTTCGAGTCAGCTTGCCCTTCAGCAACATAAATGTTGTTTTATGTGGTGCTAAACTCAGTTTGACTTTACTGCACCATTGGCTAAGGCAGGTAAGTACTAGATTACTATTGTACTCAATCTCTGCTCTTGTTGCTCCTTCCACGAGTAGTAAAAGGTCATCAGCAAAAGCTATTAGACCTAGAAGTTCAGGTATTCTTTGTAATAGTTCAATCACTGGTTCCATCCCTATATCCCAGAATATGGGACCGCAAACGGAACCTTGCGGGCATCCTTTAGTAAGGATCTTCGTGATGAACGAGTTCTGGCATCTCAAGGAAGCAGTTCTAAATCTGCAATAGTCCCTGAAGGTGTAAAATAATCTTCTTGGACAACCAATCTCCCTCAGCCGTTCAAACAGAGCGGGCCACCATAAGTTGTCGAAGGCTCCCGAAATATCAATAAATATGCCTACTACGTAGTTTTTTGTACTGCTACAAATTATTTCCATCGACCGATTTATGGCATCCTCTGTCGACTTCCCGGTTCTAAATCCATATTGACTAGGATTCATTCCCTGAACATCCCGGTGGCTTTGTAATTTGTTGCATAGAATCTTCTCTTGAACTTTGCCAAGCACATTCAATAAACAAATCGGCCGGTAAGATTTCGGTTGAAGAGGATCCTTGTCGTCTCCTTTCTTTAGAATTACCACCTCGCTTTTCTTCCATATCCCCGGAACTCTACCCTGATATAGACATTCGTTCAGGAGCCTGCATAGGACGGGGGTTAATTTTATGATTAACTCCTGCAGTCAAGGGTATACATTAAAGGAACCCAGTAGGAACCCATCCGTCACACTGCCATGCTACTGACCAGTGTGCACGCGAGGGGGGCGAGCCGACACTCGGCCAAGTGATGGTGCGGTGACGGCGCTGGCTCTGCTTGGTCTAGTGTGGCCCCACCTTAAGTTGTGCCTCTGGTTGAACAGTGAATGTGAGCTATAATATGAATTGCTTTCCCAAGATGTAACCATCACTGCCAACATTACTTGCTTCCAATGTGGGCATCGTGTAGAAGTGCTCCAAAAAAAACAACCAATTAGACAGTGTTGAGTGAAGCTATTGTATGATAACACCCACCATTCCTGCTCAAACAATCCTCAAGGAACTTTATTTATGGATGGCAGTACAACTTTTTTCAAATCCATGTGACATCTACAAACGTGGAATCAAAAAACAACTCAAGCATTAGCAACCTGTTGTATACAGTGAAGAAGAATATATTGTTGATGGTTAAATTGATAAGCAATGTGTCTTTTATGTGTTTCTGATGTGTTTAATAAACTTATGAAACAATGATATCAACTTATGTGCCAACCCAATAATTTAGTCAAACATTATACCTGAAGGTGAGTATTTCCTGAAGAAGACAGAGAATAGTTTGGTCAAACATTTGACGATTTCTGTTGGGAGTCATTTCTACCTAAAAACCAATAGGCAACATTTTAGAAAGTCTACATTCTGTTGTTACATACAAAATTAATTAAATTCTGGTATCTGTGTAGTAAAGTTAATAGTCACTTACTAAACTATTAGATGAGATGACCACACCATCCAATGAATTCTCATAATCTTTTAACTTTGTTCCACAATATGTGAAATTTCTGTCATCTAAATACCATTTTGCAATATGAACAAGATTTCCTTTTAAGTTTTGACTAATGGAAATAAAATTCTTTTGTCTGAACAGGAAAATTGTAACAGTTGACTCTGTGGACAAGAGTGCTAGATTAGCAAATTTAGGTGCTTTGACAGTGTTGTATGTATACTTCCATTGAATTCCAACAATTTTCTGGAAGTCACTGTCTTGGCTTATAAGGAAGAGCCACTGAATACTGCTAGTTTTAGGAAAAATGTTTCTTGTTACCTGTGAAATCAGATTATTGTTATATCATAGAAAGTGATTATCTAAAACTAATATTATTAAATTATGATACAAAACTATTGAAAAGTCTAGTTATTAAAAACATTTACTCCTAACACCTGTGCATACCCATTCAATGAAGTTGCTACTGTTCTCACAAGATATATCTACAGCTACTCCTTCTCTAGCAATACTTTTGTTCAGATTAAAAACATTATACCATCGTTTTTCATCTATATCAGAATTCAAAGATAGAATAAAAGATCTGTGATGAGATGATTCCATATCTGATTTGTAGACCAGCAAACCTGTAAAGATCCACAGCTGAGAACAAAATTTTTGATAGTAATATCTGGCAATATTTTATTGTTACATTAGAGAAACTGAAAAATTAATTTACCACAGTAATGTCTGGCAATATTTTATTGTTACATTAGAGAAACTGAAAAATTAATTTACCACAGTATGTGCAGCACATAAACAAAACAACGTGACATATATTATTTTCCATGAAAAAATCAGTAACAAATTTTGCCACAGCTATATCTGCCATGATGTTAGACTGTGCAGTACTCCAGATTGTCAGTCCACTAAGAATAATACAAGGAGAGTAAATCTGCTCAATCAGTTCACCACTGCAAAGTTTACCTTGTCACTCAGCTATTGTAATATCAGTAAATGGAATTATGCTATATTCATGTGTCAATCATCTCATATTGATCTCCCCCGTTCCGCTCTAAGTAATTATGTTAGGCAAACAGCACAAACAAATTTGTGTAATGGTTATCTTGGCTGGCTTTTTTAATTTTAATTTAATTCATTTGTGATGGAGCCTATGATTCAGTGACAATTTCCCTGCACATCTATTCACTCATTTCTTCTTATTTATCTTTAATTATTTGAGTGAAATTTTACTAACAATTGTTATTCCAAGATATTTAGATTCAAGAAGTGGCAAACAGCACAAACAAATTTGTGTTGTCGTTACCTTGGCAGACTTTTTTTTATTTAATTCAATTGTGATGGAGCATGGGAATCAGTGACAATTTCCCTGCACATCTATTCCTCCATTTCTTCTTATTTATCTTTAATTATTTGAGTCAAATTTTACTAAGAATTGTTTTTCTAAGATATGTATATTTAAACTCTTAAACAAGCAAATCTTCTCTACCCCACCCCAAGATTATTTTTTTATCTGTTTACCTAATAAGCTGACACTTCTAGGCATTTATCCTAACCCAAGCTAATCTATACAGCTAGATATCCTGTCTATGTTCCTAAATGGCTGTTCATAGTAATCTACCATTTTGATTGTATTATTATACCACTATGCCATCAGCAAGCAATCTAACTTTAAGCCAATAACAACCACTCATTAGAATAATGAGCATGTTCGCTCCTAAATCACTGCTCTGGGGCCCTCCATTTTCACTTCCACCTCTTTTGTTACTTCATTTCCTACCTCAACTCTCTGTTTCCTAACTTTAAAGAATTCCTCTACTCAGGTACCTTATCCTCCCACTCCTTATTTAACGCCATATAATAATCACATATGATATTTTGGAAACATCTAGTGTTACATTTTCAAGTTATTCTACCTTGTCCATTGTCATATGAAATATCTTGCATGTAGTCCACTATCTGAAATTGACATGAATATCCTTGCCTAGAGACATTTAAATTTGTAAAACATCCCCCCCCCCCCCCTCACAGATGTTCATAATGTTATTGCATCTCTCCATCAATTCACATTCCATTAATGTCAAACTAATTGACCAGTAATTTTGTATCCTATTATCACACTTCCACAGTCCTCTGACAAGCAGCAAGTCTCCAGACTCAGTGTAAATAATATTATAATGCACAATGATGATTCCACTAGTATTTAATATGTCTGTACTAAAACTACCCACAGTAGTCCCTTAATGCTTTTTAAGCTTTCTTATTTTCTTCATAATATCCACAGGATCTATTTCATAATGTACATTGATACACTCCTAGCACTTTCCTCACCCTTTACCTATTTTCCAGCTCCTTTATCACATTAACTACTATCTGGGTGCTGCAGTAATTTCCACAAACAAATCTAGCTGTTCTTCCTTGTACCCCCTCCAAACGTTGTATGGAATCCACAAATTGGTATTAGCACAGGAGCTAGAGGGGGTACAAAGATGAGCAGCTAGATTTTTTATGGAAATTTCCACAGAACACAATCCGTAATTGATATTCCAATGCAGTGTTTCTCAACCTGTGGTCCATAGTGATGGTTTAGGTGGTCCGCAGACAGAATATTATAAATGTAGTAACCATATTCGTAAGCCTATAATCGAGTGTAAATTAATGCCCAACTTTTTTAAAAATGTGAATGTGTTTAATGACCAGGTAGAAATCTGGCATTTCCAGGGTGACAGTACGGCAGCATTGTTCCTACAATAGTCCTTTTACTTCATAAGGCAACAAAAAGAGTGGTGTTAATCATTTAAGTAAATAACCATTTTGGGGAATCTCTTATTAAGTGTAAGGCAGGGCTGCATTTAGACTCTGTGGTCCCTAGGCTATACATGTGGTGCGGACCCCAGTCAGCAGTGTCGTAATAATTTATTATGGGCGACCCTTGTTTTTAGCTCTATTGCTCTCCCAGGTGGGGGGGGGGGGGTCCTCCACTTGTGGTATAGGCACCCCTCCTATGTGTTGTGGCCCCCAGGCTACAGTCTAGGTAGCCTATGCTTAAATGCAGCCCTGGTGTGAAGGGCCATGTTAAGGTTGGTAATTTAAGAGGGGTGAAGTAAACAAAAATAAAAGGTTTAAGGTTTAGTGTCTTTTATTTTGGGCATGTTGATCATTGGTAGCACCCAGCCTATATTAGGCCTTACAATGTTATTCACTTGGTTACTAAATATAAAGAGGCAGTTCAATACATAATAAAGTTTTAATAGTTCACCTCCAATTTGGTAATCCACAGTAATTCAAAACATGCTTTTAGATTTATGATGTTATAAGGGTAGAATAAAATACATCTGATGTGTTAACAATCTATCAGTAGGGAAAAAAAATTAGGTCCATATAAGTTAGTAATCCACAGCATTATTTTTGACAACTTACTATTCCTCACATTGTAAAATGTTGAGAAATGCTGTACTAAAGCAAATGTCTTGGGAGTTACTGAAAGACAGGAGGAAGGTGAAGAGAGTGCTGGGAGTATACAGTACAAGCCATGATGAGGATTTGTAGAGTTAAACAATTAGGAAAGTGGGTGTGATGGGAAGTTGCTGGAGTTTGTGCTGTATCATAATTATTTTTATCTTGCAGTTGCCTGAAACGTCGTTCATGTGCTTACAGTGCACACCACTCTCTTAAAATAACATGATCAAGAACTATGTAAACCACGACCCCTGTGGGCTGCTATATGTTAATTCTTTTTGCTTTGAGGGACTCACCAATAAACTGTAGCTTCAGTCCTCCGAATAATACAATGTTGCTCATACGCTGAAATCACAATAAACATTTTGACTCAAGCAGTAACTTACCTTTAAATTATAGTCCTACTAATTTGTGGACTCAATTATTCTTTCTTCTTTTTTTTTTTCTTTTTTTTTTTTCTGCTGTCATCAGTCTTTCAACTGGTTTGATGCAATCCTCCATGCTTTCCTATCTTGTGATAACCTCTCCATGCCTACATATCCCTTACAACCCACGTCCTCAATTATCTGCTTCATATATTCTAATCTCTGTCTTCCTCTACAGTTCTTACCTTCGACTGTTCCCTCCACTAACAAATTAACCAATCCAGCATGTCTCAAAAAATGACCTACCAGCCTGTCTCTTCTTTCTGTAAGCTTCTTCCACAAACTTCTTTCCTCACCCATCTGAAGCATACAACTTGTACTCCCCTTTTTTATGAATTAAATTACCTTTTAATTTAATTATTTTATCAACAAAAATATTATTATTGAATAAAAGTTCTGAGAATGGGAATTGGGATGTTGCTTTACATGTTGGAAACACTGTTTCACATGCATTTGATATTAACATTCGTTACAAATTTACTTTCAATTACAATTAAACAATCAACTTGTATCAAAATATATTCATTACCTATCACTTGTTGTAAGTCCATTCTCAATGTTCAGTGGGGCGACAAGAGTCTCTAGGGCGATACTGGGTTTATCAATTCGACAACTCTTTGCGGTGATTATTAACATCTCTGTGCAGTTAACCATTTTGCAGAGGGCACCAGTAGTATTGCCAGGTCATGATAACTCTGCTGGCCATCAAACTGTTTTATCCACTCCGATGACAACATGTAACAAAGAGCACCACCACAAACAGCACTAACGTTAGTCACCACACATCATGTTCTGTAGTTGGCTGGAGACGCACATAGTCACACAGCTGGCAATCTACTGTACTCTCTCCCCTCACTCTACCGGCCACACTTTTGTCACTTCAGCTACCTGCCCCAAGGTCACATACCACAGCGTTTTTTTTGCATTTTCCACCTGTGCGAGCTAGGAGCCCAGCATATGGCGAATATTTTCATATAGTGTAGTGATACATTACATAACACCCATCTTTCCCAGTTATCAAGATGCGGAGTTAAGCTTGATAATTCAGTAATTTAACCCCATTATTCGTCATATGTACATTACACTGCTCTATAGTTCAATGTATAACTTGCTTTTAACATTTTCTTTACATTGATCTCACTGATTAGTTTAACGAAATATTTTCAATTACTATAAGTTTACTAACAGTTTGGTGTTGACCAAAACACAATCCCATTCCCTTTAATGCCAATAGGAATCAAACAAAAAACACACAAACAGTCAGAAACCCACAATACTGATACATGCCATCAATTACTCCCATGTATCCCACACAGTGATTGCATCAGATCATGGTTCCGAATGTGCTCAGCCTTCCATTCACCTCAAACACACAAGTTGTAATATAATAAACATACATCAATATATACACAGAGAACATACACACACACAAACACACACATGCACACCCATAATGTGTTCACCTGGAAATTCAACGAAACATGGTTATATCTTATAATTTATTTAATTATGCATCTTCACTATCTAACAATTTCTTACGCTAGTTTGCATTTCCACTGGAGTAGTATTTCTTCAAATTTCTTGCATTGTGGGGTCCCAATTCTCAATATCCATCATGCAGGACTTACGAGTTTGGTCCAATTTTCCAATGAACTTCAAACGGGCCTTCATACAAGTGAAAAAAATTTGAAATCAATTTCTTTTCAGCATCCGATGGTCAGAGATTTTTAAGAACTACCTTTTGTCTGACTTGGTAGGAGGGTGGGTTCTGTCAGTCGTCTGGCTCCTGCCTTCGCCTCGCCTTCTCCAACAAGAATTATTTTGCTCTCTGCTCATTCTGTTCATAATCGATTGGTATCTGCAGGTGGGTGTATTATAATTTTCTAGGCGAATGACACAACCATTTTTCAAAACTGGAGCTCTGACGGTATACACCCTATGCTGCAATTAACCACTTCATTGAAATATCCTTCCATTTTGTCCGTCCAAATGTCTTAACCATGACTGATGGTGATCCCCAACCAATAAACAGAAATATATGCTTAATTGCCGCATGTAAAGCTCAGATGGGTTATATTGGTGTGATCTAATAGAACTCATTACCACTTTAATACCTTCCTGCCTAAATGTCTCTCACCAACGAGGGCTCGTAAATATGGTTCCTTGGTCCGACAGGATTACCGACGGCTTCCCACATATAAGCAAATACTTCTTAATTACAGTATCCAGCGTGTGCCACATGCTTAGCCTAGAGACTGGATATACTTTGACATACTTGGTGAAAGCATCAACCATTACGAATATATATGTTGTCTACGAATGGCTCCTTCGGTAGTGGGCCAAAATGATTGACACATTCCAGCTGTCTCGGCCCTTCTCGAGTAATTGGGTGCTATTCCGCCCGTTGGTTGTTATTTTTTATATGTTGACACCCATCACAATTACGTGCGCATCTTGCAGCTTCCCTGCGTATTGCTGTTGCTTGCCAGTCTCGATCAACTGTCCGGTACAGTTTCTCCATATCTAGGTGGCCATAATGTTCGTGGTATAAGAGTGTGATTCGTTCTAACATGCTCTGCGGCAGCCATACCTTCCATTTCTCCATCATATTGATACACCTGAAGCATACTCCATCAATCATTGTGCACAGCATAGCAAGATTGCACATTGCACGTCCTTCACTTCCGCTTCCCCTTCGATGAGATTCCTTTCGGCAGCAATGTCTGTCTGTGCATTTTGCGCAGGTATCAAATCTCTTTTCAGTTCCTCGGGTCTCGTTCCATCCACAAAACGCACCACGGCCATTAGTACCTCTCTCGAATTCAATCTGTGCTTTTCATCAGTATTATTCCCTCTCTTTTGGCGACTTAGCCAATCTGCCACTACATTGTCCGATACTTTACAGTATTGAATCTTGATGTCAAATTGTTGCAGGAACATTGTCCATCTGGCTATTCGACTACTGGTAAATTTTGTATTCCGGAGAAACGTTAGAGCTTGGTGGTCCGTCCTTGGGCACATAGTGCATCCTGACAAATAGGTCTTGAATTTCGTCACTGCGAAATAAATTGATAACCTTTCTATCTCACCCACTTAGTAATGACACTCTGCTGGTTTTAAGGTTCGACTGGCCATAGCTACAATTCGAAAATTTTCCTGGTCATCCTTTTGTCGTAAGCACGCCCCAAGATCTGTAAGGCTACCATCACAATGGAGAAGGTAAGGATTCGTTATGTCTGGATGAGCTAAGCATACATTCATTCGAAAAGCCTCTTTGATGGCAAGGAGAGCATTGTCGTGAATCTCTTCCCACTCCCATCGCTTTCCATTCTTTAGTAATCCATACAGGGAGTGTAGCATAAACGCAAAATTTGGGATGTTTCCCCTGTAGTAGGCACAGACATCTAGAAACTTACGCAATTCCTAAACCTTCGTTGGTGGTGGAAGATTCACAATCTCCTCGATCTTTTCGTTCAAAGGAACCACGCCTTCCGGGCTAACAACGTATCCTAAGTAGTTCACTTGATGTGCGAATAGGGTCACTTTGTCAGGCCTCAACGTTATGCCACTTTCTTTGAAAACAGTGAACAATTGTTGCAGGTGCTGTATGTGTTGATCGAATGAATCAGAGGCCACCAGCAAGTCATCTACATGCGTGGTGGAAAATTGATTGATTTCCGGTGTTAACACACCATTGAGTGCGCGAATGAACGCACATAACGAATTTTTCAAACCAAACGCGACGCGATTAAATATATACTGGCGTGCTTCAAAGGTAAACGATATATATTGACGATATTCAGATGCCAGCTCCATTTGGTTCAATCCCGCTGTAATATCAAGTGTGGTTAATCACCTCTTTCCATGGAAATGGGCCATCAAATTGGGGATAACTACCGGTCGTTCACCATCACCTAGCATCCAATCACACTCTGACTGAACCATCCTTTTTACCAACTAGGGTTATTGGGCTTATGTGCGGGAAGAAACCAGGTGAAATGATACCTTTCTTTTCCATATCGTAAATCGCTTTTCGAGCGGCAGAGTGCATTTTCAAAGGGATTGGTTAAAGGCCCGGCCACACAGAACGCGACAAGCGACAACGACACGCGATATTGTGTCGCGGCGCGACGTCGCTATTGTTGTAATTCACAGTTTTGAATCGGGACGGTCACACACAAAGCGATCCGTCGCCGGGCCGCCGCCTTTGTCGCGGCGACGAGCGACACAGTTGTACAAAATCACAGAATTGTCGCGCGACAGAGCGACATGGCCGATGAAGAAAAATTGATTTCCACCGCATCCGACGGCCACTACTTCAGGTGTGCTAAGAGATGCATATGAAAAGATTTCCAGCTCATAAAAAATAATTTTTCGCATTGAGAATTGTATTTTTTCTTCTTAGTTTCTCACTTTATGTTTGTTTGTTTACACTGTAATTATTTAAAATAAATAATACTTGTATTTGAGCCTATCTTTTTATTGTGAAATACATTGTCAATAATAAATTGTATATTTTATTGTGAATATTTCACTTTGTGACGAAACTCCTGGTTTTAAGAGTATTTCTTAATATTGACCTCCACGCAAATGACACAGCTGCCTGCAGGGGGGAAGAGCTGGGAAGTGATAAGATTGAAAATCACTTAGAGGTCAGGGGCTTTGGCCAGGGCGCTAAGATTTTCGGGCCCCGGGTAAGGATTCTTAGCCCCCCCTCCTCCCCCCCCCCAACAAAATTATTTATATTAAACTTTTAAATTTTAAGGCAAAAAAATCAAATTATACCTTTTTAAGCAAGATTTTTAAAGTTTTATTTTTATTTAATTAGACACTCTGGCAGAGGAGCCCCCTTCGGGGGCACAGGCCCGGGATACTTTTGCCTCGCTTAACCCCCTAGCACCGGCCCTGGTTTTGGCAGTGTCGTTTTTGTTTTGTTTTTAAGAATATATATTAAATGAACAGAACATACCTCATACTGTCATACAAATGGCTAATCTTTCTATTGTACCAATTACTTTTCTCCAGTTCGTGGTGCAATAGTTGATTTTAACAGATTGTGTATTTTCTCGAAGCATTCTCGAGACATACGAAAATATGTATAAAATCTATCTTCTTGTGATACCAGTCCCCGGCAAAGGCGGTGGTATTCACCAAGGCATTCTCTCTTCTGATTGATGTCAGGAACCCAGACCATTTTTAGTGCGAACAAAATAAGTAGAGTCCCCTCATCACTTGACATGTTTTAAGAATTTCCTAGCCCAAGAAAACTTATTAAGAAAGAAATAGAGAAGTACAGATTTCTTCGCGAGAGAGGGTCTCACTGGCATTTGTCGCTATGGAGTAGAGATGGGTAGGTCCGGATGGATGCAGTTCCGCGGACCCGTATCACTTGCGCTAGGGATAGATGTACATCCGAGAGCTTGTCGGATCTGCTTCCAGCCGGACCTGTAACAGCGCCACAGTTCTCGCGTGGCCGGAGGTTGAACCACGGCCGGACCTGCAACGCGGAGCTGGAATGCAATTTTTCATTACAGTTTCGATTTGAAATCTATGTTTTGAAGAGTTTAATGTCATTTACTGTACGATTCGATTACAGTTCTGTTTAAAGATGAGATTATAAATGAAAAACTATTTCTTAATGTCTGACTGCTAGTAGATAATTACAATAACTATTAAATGTCAATGGGTAGCTAAAACCCGGTAGTACTTTATTGGTCGGGTTCATGCTTCTAAGGTGAGGAATGTTTTACGTGCTAAATAAGAATGGACTTATAATTTAACTTGTAATTTTAATGCGTTGTAGTATTATTAAACTTTTAACGTTCAGTTTGATTGATCACAAAGTCTCTAGAATTTTTAACTTTCTGAATTCTGATGGCTTAAGGACAAATCAGATAATACATTTAACATCTCTTTATTGCAGAAACATGGTTCGTAGAGTTTCCAAGGAACATTATACATATCTATACTAATATTATAAAGCGAAAGTAACTCTGTCTGTCTTTATGTCTGTTTGTTACGTTCCTTGGGCTAAACGGATACTCCGATCTTGATGAAATTTGACAGGAAGATGCTGTATACATTAGGATCGAGATGGGATACTATATTATGTATAAATAAGAACATATTGTCATTAAATTATGAAAACTATCTCAACTGTAAAAGACAAACGCATAATATATATCTATATTTGTAATGCGCACCTATTTCTCACAATGTTAGGGTGGTGTAGTGGTAACGAAATTGCTTCTTATACATCCTTCAGTGTTGCTCCGGGATCTAATCCCGTTGGGTACAAATATTTTTATGAATTGTTTTTCATAGTTTGAGCCAAGCCTAGGATTTTATAGTAAGGTTATCATGTTCTGGCAAATCTTTGGCGGTAGAAAGCGTTAACTTTATTCACGGTATACTGGTTCCACAGGTAGTTTTTGTGTGATCTAAACTAATAATATTGTGTATGTGAAAGTGAGTCTCCATCTTTTTTTTTTTTTTTACGTTTTGATGAATATATGTGTATACCGATGACAAGGAAATACTTTGTATATTTGGGAACGAAATAGGATGCTTTTTCCGATATGAATAACAGTTTTAGTCATGAGACAGGTTCGAAGGTAGAATGGTATATCGATTGCGTTCCCGTCATATTATGCCGACTCAGTGTTATTTGGGACATCTTAGATAATTTTCAGCTTTGTATATGCAATTCTAGCAATCAAATTCTAAATCCACGCGTACGAAGTCGCGGTTAACAGCTAGTAATATATATAAATGATTATGTGACATTATTGCGAGCTACTCTGCTGGCCGCTTTTACAGAAATATTTTATAATCCAGCCGTTTCTAGAACGTCTAACAATGGCTCAAACAATCGGTTATTATTATTAAAAATTAAATCTTGCTTAAAAATACTTTCAACTAGATTGGAAATAATTTTAAATAAAATTACAAAGAAATTAAAAGTTTCTGAAATTGCACAAAATAAAATAAAGATTTTGAAAGCACCAAAAACACTTTATGGTAGCTGGCAAAACATAAATATTACTGTTTGATTAAAATGCATTGTATCGCACTCGATTTAGCATTCACGACAACGTTTTATTCACTCAATCAAAACAGTTTCACATAGTATACAGAGAAAAACACTATACATAATATAAGAACAAATCTCACGTAATTTCTCGCTCACAATTTAAAATAAGTTATACTTGAAATTTTGTTTTTTGTTCATTTATAATAAACTGTTTCTTAAGCTGGTATATTGTGGAAAGGCAACATTTATCTAAAAATGTTGACTCTTGAATAATTTAATTTTTAGTAAAAAAAAAAAACTAACAGTTAACAAAGACTTTCGATTTTTTTTAGTAGTACTTAAACATTATTAAGAAATGATTTCATTTTATTCTTATAGAAGTCCACAGAAATTTTACTTTTACTTTTATCATTATCAAGTCTGATTATGCTGTGATTTTCTAATATTACGTACAATTGTGAGTTTCAGACAAAAATAAAACAAAATTATCAGAATTAATATTCTTTCATTTCATAAATTAATGGATAAACACGATATAACTCATACTGCAGTTCTCCTTGGTAGGATTTGTATCCACCATACGCTCGATTGTAGAGCCGGACCCATACAACTCCGCCGGACACGTAACTGGATGTAGGTCCGCACAGATCCAGTTCCGCCATTCACTCCGCCCGCCCGATTGTAGAGCCGGACCCATACAGGTCCGCGGACACGGAACCTGGATGCAGGTCCGCAGCGCTGGATGTACATCCGGACCCGACTCCTTTAAAATCTCGGACCTGCCCATCTCTACTATGGAGTTGTCGCGTCCTGTGTGACGTACCAAAATCGCGTATCGCCGCGACGAGAGAACGACCACTTGTCGCTGTCGCTTGTCGCGTTCTGTGTGCCCAGGCCTTAAGTTCGTCCCTTCTGCGGCGACGCGTCCTTGACTTTAAATCTATGCAACGCTACTTTGAACTTCCCAGGTCTGAATGAAAAGAGAGCCAATATTGTTCCCTACTAACAATTTTAATTGGTTCTTCTGCGAGACTGAAAGGTTTTCTTTACTCCAAATACCAACGGATAATATATCCAGTATTTCATTTCACTCGTCAACCATGGCGCACACGTTCACCAACGGTGGAGCGGCGCAACACTCTGTTTTTTCCGTTTTTTGCTTCCTCAGGTAACCCTCGGACAACAGTTAATAAATTCTCCCCCGCACGAGTGCCAGTCCATGATATGGGAACAGGCACAAGATTGCTTATCGTGCGGGTTTGCCAATCTAAAACGGCCTTGCATTCCCCCAATACGTCGGGTCCTAGGATCAAATCCATCGACAATCCAGTCGACTATTTGAGCGACAATAACGATATTGTAATGCGATATGGTAATGGGCATTTAAATTTGTTCGCTGATCAATTTCTCAGTGCGCCGAACGCGGGTGCGAGTGCGAGAGGACAAGAAGGAATTATTTCAAGTTTCATTCTGGTCGCTTGTAATCTGCATAAAAATGCCCCAGAAATCGCCGTAATTTGCTATCCACAATCGATCAGGGCCATACAGTCAATACCAAAGATGTTTACATCGATTTGCGTACATACCGTTGGCGTATATAATTCTTTCATTTCTGTATCCTCATCATCTGACATCACTTCCGGACCATTTCCCTTCCAGTATTTCAATTCCTGGCTCAGATGTCGTTTATTCGCCTCTATAACATCTCCCGCAAATTGTTCTAGTGATTTTAAATTTTTCTGATCACTCTCTACCACCTGCCTTTTTCCAGATGACTTTGGGTGGCCACCTCCATTTTTCATAGAAACTGTGGAATTCAGTTTCGAATTAATGAAAGTTTTCTTAATTAGTTGCGTTTTCATATTTCCACTTCCCCTAGGCTTCCTATTACTATGCCGCGGTGGATTATTCCCTTTCCAATGCCAATCTTGCAATTCTTGATCATTTTCCGCCTCCAATCCAGGCCTCTGACAACCGTCATCTTTATCCGTCAGTCGTGACTGTTTGACATTATGACCCACACCTCTGCAAGTATCAATCTGGTCTAAATACTCTAAAGTGTCCAAAAACAGATGCCACGTTCGTATCAGTGTGGGGTTTAAGTGACAACTCCAAAGAAGAATGCGTCGTCAGGGTAGAAAATTATTCTGTTTCTCCCATCTGTTGGTCTAAATACCGAAATTTAATAGCCCATTTTGAAGCATATATACTTAGTTTATTTCCATCCCTGGGGTCATATTTTTCTTCCCATATTTTTAATTTCAGCCGCATCTGGGCTGCATGTGACCAGTATCTTTGCAAAAACAACCATTTGAATTCGTCATACGTCACTCCCAAGCAATTAGTAACGCAGCATAATCTCTCGCCTTCATCCAAAAACTGACGAATTACGATTGATTTTAATGCGTCAGGCACATATCTGATCTTGAAATTCATCCAACTCATCAACAAATGCCCTCGGCTTCGTACCACGTTTTACTCCAAACGTTGGAACCAAAATTTCAATATTCATTCGTACAGTGCTTTCAAAATTTAATTCCGGCCCAAACCGTCTTTCATATTTTTCAATTGCAGCAATTATTACACCGATTTCTCTGTACTTTGTCCTCTTTTCTGTATGCCTGAACACCTTCACAATTTTCGGACACGCATTTTTCCATCACAGACATGCGCGCCTCAAAAGCTTCATTCTTATCCGCGGCTTCCTTACATACATTACTGGTTTGTTTTTCTACATTCCCTGTCCTTGATTCCAAGTTCAACTGAACATTCTGCAACTCCTTACATTTTTTGGCGACCTGCTCAGATTCTTGCCCCACAGTTTGTATTCCCGCTTTAATATCACTCCACATTTCTACAAATTTTTCATTGGCTGCCGTGCGAAAATCCAATAAGTAGCTCAAATCTTTCTCTCAATTGAGTTTGATTAACCTCCAAAATATTTATTCGTTCCCGGATCGTCTGAGATTTCATATTTATTACTGTCCTTAGTGACTGAATTTGTGATGAGATTTGTGCGAACATTTGTTGTAAAACATTTGACTCTACTTAAATGACCGGTGATCTAGTGTGGCTATCAACTGTCCGTTCCGTTTGAACGTTACTATCTTCAGTTTGACCCGGCATATTTGAATTTTCCACCTCGCGGTCCGACATTTTTGATCGCTCAATAATTTCACTTTGTTTTGAATCGGATATCACTTTTCCCGATTTCATATATTCAAAGTCTATTACAGCACCGTATGTCCCACAACTTTTTATGAAATTCCAACTTATCAGATATTATAAATCAACGCCGTAATCTCAATAATACAATTTGCAGAAACAGCATATCTAAAATTGAAAGCAAAAATCAGCATAGATCTGCATACATCTGCCGCCTCGCACCTGAAACGTCATATTAATTATACATGTTCACATGCACATAATATGTTACAACAGACAGCCACTCTCCTCTCGAAGTCGTCGGTCCAAAGTAGGAATACAACACAATATAGAAAACATAAGAAAATTGATTCACCGCAAATATATCGTAATAAATATTGAAATTTTCGTGCCTACACGTTGTAAAACGCCAAATGAAGCGTACAATTTCTACTACCCTTTATTATGAATTTAAATTACCTTTTAATTTAATTATTTTATCAACAAAAATATTATTATTGAATGAAAGTTCTGAGAAGGGGAATTGGGATGTTACTTTACATGTTGGCAACACAGTTTCACGTGCATTTGACATTAACATTCATTACAAATTTACTTTCAATTACAATTAAACAATAAACTTGTAACACAATTAGTTCATTATCTATCACTTTTCAGGTGGGTTGTTATGAGTCCATTCACAATGTTCAGCGGGGCGATGAGAATCTCTAGCGCGACACTGGGTTTATCAATACGACAACTCTTTGTGGTGATTATCAACATTCCTGTGCAGTTACCATTTTGCAGAAGGCGCCAGTAGTATTCCCAGGCGATGATAACTCTGCTGGTCGTCGGACTGCGCCATCCACTCCGATGACGACATGTAACACAGAGCACCACCACAAACCGTGCTAACGTTAGTCGCCGCACATAGCCACACAGCTGGAAATCTACTGTACTATCTCCTCTCACCGAACCGGCCACGCTTTTGTCCCTTCGGCTACCTGCCCCAAGGTCACATACCACAGGCTTTTTTTGCACTGCCCACCTGTGCGACCGAGGAGACCAGTATATGGCAAATACTTTCATGTAGTGTAGCGATAATAAACAGCCTGAACTCGAAAACGTTATTTTAGTACAGATGCTGATATCGTAATAGTAACAGAAAGTTGGCTAAAACCGGATATAAGTTCAGCCGAAATTTTTAATAGTAACATGAACATTTTCCGTAAGGATAGGTTGCATTCTCAAGGAGTTGGTGTATTTATAGCTGTTAGTAAGTACCTCCCATGTAGCGAAATTGATGTCCATACTGTCTGCGAAATCATATGGATCAAGCTCAACGTAGCTAGGACAAAACTTGTGATAGGCTCCTTCTATCGTCCACCCGATGCAAGCGTAAATATTGCCGAGGCCTTAAGAAATAATGTAAATAATATAGCACGGCAATTTTCCGACCATACAATAATGCTAGGAGGTGACTTTAACTTGCCAGATATCGACTGGACTAATTACGTTCACGTTACTGGGGGCAGGGATAAAGCAGCTTGCGAAATCATTCTAGACCTCTTCTCAAATCACAATCTTGAACAGCTCGTAACTGAACCAACGCGATGCCTCAACGGTAACGAAAATATTTTAGATATAGTTGTTACAAATAGGCCTGAACTATTCACGAATATTTCTACCACCGCAGGAATAAGTGATCACAAAGCTGTAATTGCTACAGTTAAACTAACAACCACGCGCAGAAAGAGAAAAGAGAGGATCGTTTACAGATTCGAAAAGGCTTCAAATGAGTGTTTTAGAGCGTATTTGAGGCATAATTACCACACCTTCTCAGTAGCAGGAGGCACCGTTGAAGAGAGGTGGCATCGATTCCTACATATAGTCGGGGAAGGTATGAACTTGCATATACCGAAACGGACAATCAGGGAAGAGAACGATCCCCCATGGTACACACGGGAGGTTAAAAGGTTACTCAAGAAGCAAAGGAAGATACATGCACGATCAAAAAGGACGATGCATCGGACTGATTTAGATAAGCTATTGGAGATAAGGGGACGTGTTAAGAATGCGATGCGTGAGGCCTTTAATAACTTTCGTGAAAATTCTCTCTTTAAGAGCCTCGCCGAAAACCCTAAGAAATTTTGGTCGTATGTAAAAAAAAAGTTAGTTGTAGTAGGAACAATAAGCCAGTTCTAATAAAAGACGGACGGGAAGTTGAAGACAGCCGCGACAAGGCTACCGTATTTAACACCGAATTAAAAAATTCATTCACGCGAGAAAACATGGAAAACATCCCCACTTTACCACATCGTGTGGAATTAGAGATGGATCCGATAGAAATTGATAGCGTAGGTATTGTAAAGCAATTAAAACTCCTGAAGTGGGGTAAAGCGCCGGGTCCCGATGGTATACCGGTAAGAGTATTTTCTGAATACGCGGAGGATATTGAACCATTTCTGTCAGATATATTCCTTAAATCACTAGAAGAGAGAAAAGTACCTTCTAGCTGGAAGATAGCCCAGGTAATTCCCGTTTTTAAGAAAGGAGATCAGAGTGATCCTAGGAATTATCGACCCATATCTCTAACATCGGTCTGCAGTAGAATTCTGGAACATGTCATATGCTCGAACATAATGAAGTTTCTAGATGAGAACGAGTTACTTACACCATGTCAACACGGATTTCGGAAGAAGAGATCGTGTGAAACACAATTGGCCCTATTTTCCCACGACATAATGAAAGTTATAGATGCAGGTTCGCAAGTTGATGCAGTTTTTTTGGATTTTCAGAAAGCTTTTGATTCTGTGCCACACAACCGACTTTTAGCGAAGATTCGAGCTTACGGTATGTCGGCTCAGATTTGCGAGTGGATACGTGATTTTCTAACTGGACGATCACAGTATGTCGTTGTTGACGGGGAAGCCTCTTCTAAGATAAATGTTACTTCCGGCGTTCCTCAAGGAAGTGTAATAGGTCCACTTCTTTTATTAATATTTATAAACGATCTAGGTGACAACGTCAAATGCTGGTTGCGATTGTTTGCGGACGATGCGGTTACCTATAGGGAAATAAGGTGCTCCGACGATTGCTTAGAAATTCAGCGTGATTTGGATGCTATTTTCGATTGGTGCCGTAAATGGCAGCTTACACTAAATTACAAAAAGTGCAAGGCAATGCGGATAAGTAACAAGAAGAATCAGTTTGTTCACGATTACAACATAAACAATTCAGCTGTTGACACGGTTGATTCCGTGAAGTATCTGGGGGTGATAGTACAAAGCAACATGAAATGGACATGCACATAACTTCCGTCGTAGGCAAGGCTCATTCTAAATTACGTTTCATAGGTCGTATTTTGAGGAATTGTAATGTTCAAACAAAAGGAGATAGCGTATAAAACACTAGTGCGTCCGCATCTGAATTACTGTTGTGGGGTTTAGGACCCGTATCGCAAGGTTCTGATTGACTCAGTTGAGAGGGTGCAGAGGAGAGCCGCTAGATTCGTGACTTGTTGTTACAGCCCTTATGAAACCGTCACTGAATTGATACATAGATTGGGCTGGGATAGTTTGGAAGACAGACGACGTAGCTTGCGTTCGAATTTATTGGAGAATATGCGAAAAAATTTAAATTTCGAGTGCAATGAAATACTTCTTCCGCCAACCTATTTAGGTCGCAATGACCGGAGGGATAAGATTAGAGAAATAAGATGCCGTACTGATACTTATATGTATTCCTTCTTTCCTCGCACTATTCGGGATTGGAATGGGCGGGTTCAGGATTGGTGCTTAGCACCCTCTGCCACCCACAATTTTTGTGATTTGCAGAGTATGAATGTAGATGTAGCGATGTAGATACACTACACCATCATTTCGTACTTTTTCTGTCCACTTAATTTTCAGCTTTCTTCTGTTGCACCACATTTCAAATGCCTCAATTTTCTTGCTTTCCGGTATTCCTAAAGTCCATGTTTGGCTACCATAAAGTGCTGTGCTCCACACAAAGGGTCTTTAAATGTTTTTTCTAATTCCTAGATCAATATTTGAAACTATAAGCTTTCTCATTTTCATGAATGCTCTTTTTGCTAGTGCTATTCTGCTTTTAACATCACTCCTGCTTTGGCCATCGGTTGTAAGTTTGCTTTCCAAGTAGCAGAATTCACTTACTTCTCCTATTGCATCCGATCCTATTTTGACATTTAATGTACTGTGATTGTTATCATTTCTGCTACATTTCATTACTTTTGTCTTGTTTTGATTTATATTTAGTCCAAAATCTTCCTTCAGTATTTTGTTCATGCCATTCAGTAACCTAAAATATGAAGGTTGAAATTAGTCTACTGAGGGAATTTTTATATTTCGACCAACGACATGTGTATCGACATGTATATAAGATAGTCGTCCACTGGCACCGAATTCGTCCGATCTACAGGTCAGCCGTATACGGCCGACTATGACCAACTAATCCTGAAATAGGTAAAGGCATTGTTAAGGCAGGACCACACGCTTGCCAAACCTAGCCGTTACAAATTGAAAAGTGTGGATAGGGCGTTTGACTTGGCTTGTGTAGGCTTGCTGGCACTTGTAACTGATCCGATCGAGTGTCGGTTTTTTTGGCAAAAATCAAAGAAAGTTTGCGGCAAGCGCTTCAGAAGCGTCTACACGTTTGTGCGGACTTAATATCGTTTGTGTACTGACGGCGGACAGATGTGCGTTCCTGTTTGTTGTCATAGAAGTGCTGCAGGAAAAATGAATAACTGCTCCAATTAGGATATTTTACAATTCCTCGAATGCTAATGTTCAAAATCAGCATAACTCATGTGACAGAAGTTATCATACTGTCCAGAGAACTCATAAAGAAGCTCATTAAATTTTTCTGCCATAAATTCTCTGCAATCAAATAATAATTGATATAGACATTATAATACCGTTAAATCAATAATTATTAAAGAATTTTAATTATAAATAATAATTTCATATACTTATACTAAATGAAATAATATAGTAATCATAGTTACATGAATGAAATTATAACAATTACCTGTTACGGTTTTTATGGATTTTTAACATATACTATCTTCTTTACCGCTTTTTTCATTTTCTTTTAAATTTTTATGGTAAAAACAGATTGTGCCAAAAGTTATGAGCTACAACGTCGACGTCCGTCATGCTTGCCTCTCCAAAACATACAGGCGCCTTCGCAAGCGTCGGAGGCTTGGAGTTTGTGGCTAGTGTCAAGTGTGTGGACCAGCTGTTACACGTCCATTGGACACAATCTTCTCGGACGTATACGGCAGAGTGACAGACGAATCCCATAGAAATGTGATCAATCGGACGTATTCGGCTCTCCTAATAAACAGATCTTCATTTTTTTAATCTTTTATTTGATCTTGATTTGTATTTTTTCAAACTCCATCATACACTGTTGTGGTACACAGTCACTGTAAGTATTTTAATAAAAATATCTGCAGAAAAGGATAATTATTGCAAATGCGTCTATGCAGTTATAGTAATTATTTAATTAAAAATTTGTAAAGACTAATTTAAATTCGTAATGGAATATTCTCAAACGATTATACCAACGTTGTGAGGACCGCATTTAGGCATGGACTATCTAGACTGCAGCCTATGAGCCCGCATCACTAAAAAATGTTTTTTGTTTTTTTTGTTTCTTATATTCCTTCTTTTTTTTTCTTTTTTTTATATGTTCATTTATTTTTGAAAATGAAATATTTATTTTGACAGAAGAAAGTGTTGGAAAATTATGGCTGAAAGTAACACGCCACCACATATCATAAAAGCAATATTTACAGCTACATTGTGTTAACAGTCAGGACAGGACAACAGTTGTCTGAATGGAAACCCAGTAGTGAAGGAGTGAGAAAAGGATGTTTCCTTTCGCCCCTTCCATTTAGCATATATAAAAACAAAATCATTAGCGGTTGGCAACAAGAACCCCATGGCAGAATCAAAACAGACACACAGATCAACCTGGACACACTACCATTTGCAGACGACCAAGTACTTTATGCTGAATCTGCAGATGACCTGCAGAGATCGGTATATAAACTCAATAAGGCAGTAAAAGAGTACAACAAGAAGATTTCCCTCAATAAAACCAAAGTTACGGCCTTCATTGGAAAAAAATCACAAAAGAACCAAAATTTCAATAGAAAACGCACCCATAGAACAAGTACAACCTCAGATAAACCCTAGAAACCTATATACAACGAAAAAACACAAATTTTATTAAAGTTACAGGAATAATAAATAGAACCTTCAGACCATCTCTTGTTCAGAGTCACACAAGAATCAGGATATATAAAATCCTGGCTAAACCTTCCCTACTGTATGGCAGTTAGGGCTGGACACACCACAAACGTGATGAGTGGAGGCTAATGGCGGTTGAGATGCAATTCATGAGGAGAACAGCTGGCTACCCGTTACGAGACAGAAAGAGATGTGATGAAATCCTTTTAAAAAATTCAAAGTTAAACTGTGCAAACCTACAGGACATCTTAGACTAGACCTACCAGATGTCCCCGTTTGCCGGGGACAGTCCCCGTATTTAGCTCTCTGTCCCCGGACAGATTTCGTCCCCGCAATGTCACCGCATTTTTATTGTTGTCCTCAGAATTTTTTTTTTAGTCAAGCGAGAATTTTTTAAAAGCCCGATTTGCTAATGCATTCGTTTAAAGCAAGATATATGAAGCGCACTTCTTTCCTTGTACGTGCCTAGAATTAAAAGAAACTTACAAGGATACTGCGTCTTGGACGCAACAGCTTTAAAAAATCAAGTCTCCTTGCTGTGTGCAACATGGCTGTCTGTGACTCTCATTTAAAATACAAAATTATCGCAGAATGCAATCAGTGACGGATATGATAAAGAAGCTGGAATGGGATTCACTGCAAGACAGGAGCAGGATGAGGAGGGTTATGGGAGTGTACAGGGCGTATACTGGCGATGGGGCATGGAAAGATATTGGAGTACGTATGAAAAGTAATGTATGGAAGGGAAAAGATGACCACAAGCTAGCACTCGATTTCAGGTACAAGGGTTTGGGAAGATTCTCTTTTTTAGGTAAGGGTGTCAGGGATTGGACTGAGGTACCAAGAGAAATGATGAATAATTTACCAAAAACGTTGAAAGAATTTAAAGATAAAATTTGTAAAGGGCAAATGAAGGTGGGTGCAGGATAGGGGGAAGATGGGGGTGTAGGGAATTTGCCACCGGAGCCTATGCTCCATTGCAATTAAATTAAATTAAATTAATTAAAGTTAACCCAACCTTTAATCATATAACTTATAAAAGTACTACGCGCAATTAAGATAAATGTCAAAAGCGTTCCCGGATTTTGGTGAAAAACTTGTGAAGCGTCCCCGGATTTGGAGAAAAAATTCTGGTAACCCTATCTTAGACAGACTGTGTGCTAAGGATGAAGATTGGCCGGATCCCACGAAAAACCATCAAATACCACCCCAGAGGCAGGAGAGATGAAGGAAGACCACAAATAAGATAGATTGAGACCATAACAGGCCACCAGGCCTAACACCGGATAGGAAGAAGAAGAAGGAAAACAAATATATATTTTTGTAAATTTGGCAATATGGACTTTTCATTCTTTTTCTTTTATATTTGTTCAGAGCGATTTTAATAAACTGTATTGAATACCTTAATCATTTTCAATTGACTTTATTTTTAGCTCAACAATTCTAAATACTTCTAAATACTATTTAGTAAAATATTCTACAATTTAATAATAAATTTCAAATATTTAATTAGGTTTTTGATTAGAAAATTGCTATAAAATTCGAGGTTAAATTTCAAAACATTTGCGGGGAGGGCGAGCTTCATAGCTTCTGTCCAAGGGTCTACACATCCTAAATACGGCTCTGGCCCTGGCCCTCGTAATATTTCGCGAGAGCAAGAAAAAGTCTGCTTTTGCGAAATGTAAGTCACTATCTATAAATATAATAATGATTGTGTCTTTGTATGTTTGTCCTCTATATGTTCCTAAACCATTTCTTTGATTGTGATGAAACTTTGGTGGGTTTTAAAGTGTGCACCTGCGTTGGTTTCTGACAAAAAAATCAAAAAGATCACTCCCTCTCCCCCTTTAGCCCCTTAATTTTTGCAAATTATTTCATTTTTTTAATCCGATTTCAATGAAAATTTTCACACGTACAGTTTAAAACATGTAGAAAAATACGGTCTAAATTTGTTTTGCCAAAACCCAACCCCTCTCCCACTTTACCTCTTGCCCCTTTTAATTTCCAATGATATTTATAGAAGGCCACATTTTTTTTTAGATTTCGATGGGACTTTGCACATGTATACATTAAAACAATGAGAAAAATAATCAACATTCGGTTTGCAAGAATCTAACCCCTCTCCTCCTTTCAAACCCCTTATTTTTGTCAATGTTCTTTATACCTACAAAGCTACAATCGAAACCGTTTGACCGATCAACATGAAAGTTGGCACATACCCGTATATGTATTTTTTCATGGAGGGTTCTGAACCAAAAAAATAAATAAAAACCACACCCTTTCACCCTTTACATCTCTTAATTTTAATACAAACCTACATTTTTTATCGATTTCAATTGAACTTTGAATATGTATACTTTAGAACAAAGAGAAAAATACTGCACACATCATCCTCTTATATAAAATGCGTTGTCTGAAGACTGCGCGCGCCTCGATAGCTATTGGCTAGAGAACGGTTACGTGCCAGCCGTAACTCGCGAATTAACAGCCACCATGAAGTTACAGTCGTACCTTCCTTTAAATTTACATGTTACCTTTTGTTTATTTTTGACAACTAGATACAGAACTTCATGTAAGGAGAAGGATATACGACGTTTACGCAATATTATGTGTATCAGTTTTAAGAACTAGGTTGAAGCGTAACCTAAGAATTTTTTTGGCAGAAGAAACAATGAAGTTTATTTAAAACTCAGAGAAAGTTTACACTAAACTTAAGTAATCGCAACATGTATCAGTCAAATAAATAACAGTTATCCTTTTTCGAAATTATAGTCTCCGTCATTTAAAGTAAAATGCATTTATTAAAAAAAATCCTAGACAAATACTCTGATAATTTAACTAGAGTAAGGTACTAATACCACGAAAGATATAATTAAAAATTATTCTTATTCATTTTTTCTTACAAGCTTATCCAGAATAAATTTCTACTACCATCATCTATGATGGTAATATCATCTATGATACCCTTAGTCTTTGATACACATGTTAGCTATTAAATGAGTTTTAAGTTTACCTTTTTATGTAGATTTAAATCATCAAGAATATGACTATGCATACGCGATGTGAAACTCAATTTATTAAGGGGGTAGGTACACCTAACACATCAGTGGCGTAGCTAGGGGGGGGGGGAGGGCGGTGGGGGCGGTCCGCCCCGGGTGTCACCCGTTTGGGGGTGACACCCGCATTTCCAAACTAGTAACCGAAATTAGTGTGATACAAAAATTTTTTTATTTTTTGTTAGACTTCTTTTATCCTTTGGTGTCGAAACACGTCTACCTTGAATGTTTTGAATATTTGTTTCAAGTTGATCTATCGCTTTTTCAAGTACGATCCAGGGGGCTGTGCTCTTTAATTACAGTAGAGTATAATTATTGGCAACACCGCACCCTTAAACAAAGAGAGCATCCCTCTGTAGCTCCAACAATCACGGTAACTCATTGTGCTTGCCGTTCGTCACTGTTGTTTGGTTTGTTAGAAGCGGCGGTGGATATAATGTAAGTTTTCTTGTAATATAAACAGAGGTAGTTTTAAAATTAAAGGATGTATTATATATATCTAAAATTGTTAAAATCATGGTAATTAGACAGTTAAATTGTAAACCCTCTAAATTATTTAAAAAAAAATGCTAGATTTTCCTTTTTTTTTAAAAAAAAAAAAAAAAAAAAAAAGGCAAACAAGCCTTTCAAAATAGTTTTGCTTATTTAGAATTCCATTAGCTTTCTAGCTAAGATTCACAAGTGCATTGAAGTATTTTCTAGTAATTTTTGAATTTATCATCTAACAGATTCGTGATGTATAAATTGAGTACATTTCGTGTTATCCGGTATGCGTACCTACCTATTGTGACAGTGCACCTATACTCGACATGAAACCGTATCATGTTCGAATTTATGCAAATAAAATGATTCGGAAAACTGCATTAAACTAGCAATACTGTCAGGTTTCAAGTCAATCCGAACGAGTCCAAGTGTTCGTTGATTGTATCGTCTATCGTTGGTAATCAGATTTTTTAGGGCATGTGTTTAAAATAGTCGGTACTGCGTATCTTGATAGCGAAATCGTAACATTAGTAAGCACTTTAACTCTAGGTTCACGTAAATTTGCTATACTTTCTATTGATGGAGAATATGCAAATATGACCGCGATAAAATAAATAAGCGTATGATTCTCTAAGAATTTTCTATAATAAATTTACAGAAGAAGATTTCTATTATGGGTAACCTCTCTGTCGAATACAGGTACCTAAATTCTTGCGGGTTCCTTAAATCAACAGGGATGTCGAACTTCCGTTCCTGAACAAAAATTGAGCTTTAGTCATAAACTGAACGAACATTGGAGCCGTTTACATCTTTATTTATACGCTACACAGCGGTGCTAGAAATTCAAAAATCTTCAGTACATACAATGTCATACTTAGGAGTCTGTAGATACTTATTTCTTAGGCGGGTGGTAAAATACTTGTTAATTACTTCATGTAAAGACGGCAGATATCGCAAAGGCTTGTCCTTTTACTATCTGACCAGTTGTTTTTTTAATTACATTTAATTATGTTTACCCGGATCCTGGGTTTGCAACAATGGGAACCCATCTGGGTCTGGAATTGCTTCTACTTGGATCAAGCCACTTCTGTTAACTTTCCTCTCAATATCCCTTGGTCCTGCAAATACCGAGGTTGCAAAGTCATTTAAATACAGCCTATGTTAACGTTTCAATAACAAATGGCTAGCTTTCGACTTTTTAAAAAATTTATAGAGGAATCTTATGGCCTCCCTATAGTTACACTGGCGGAACTTAAAATCACAACATGCATACATGAGTGGTAGAATTTTAGGAAACTTTTGTGCTGGGTGACCATGTGATCTAATGTGTCTACTTCCAGTATCCTAGACATGCTCTATTGGGGATCGTGCTGTCCAAATTGTGATCGAAACTCCTTCCAAGGCATTTGTGACGATGGCCGCAGTATGAGGACGGGCATTATCATGTTGGAAAATGCGATTTGGATGGTGAACATGAAGGGTATCAAAATAAGATGCAGTACCCCGTCCAGATAGTGGTGGGCTGTCATTGTGCCATCAACAACAGCCGACTCAGTCATGCTGTCGAAACTGATTGCCGCCAAAACATGACACCAGTGGCTACACTTGTGTGACGTTCTGAAATCACAGTAGGTAAGCCGTTTCTCCACTACGCCTGCGAACATGTCGTCGATTATCACTTTGCCACAGACAGAATTGAGACTCGTCTCTAAACACAAATGTACGCCATTGACATGTCCATTTGTGTTTCGCATTACACCAGGTTAGATGTTACTGGCAATGAAATTAGATTAATGGGACACTTTGTACAGGGGCCAGAGAGTGTGACCCAGCTTCAAGCAATTAGTTTACAATCGTCCGGGGAGGGGGAGGGGGGTGACTATCTGTAACCACTGCTTGGATCTGGCCTGCAGCCAACCATCTGCCAGCAACAGCCACCCACACCATTTGGCAGTCTTCACGTGCTGTTATCTATCTGTATGGACCCATGCCTGCTCTAGGAGTATTAGAACCTTCTTTCAACCACTGTGTAACAAGTCTGTATACTGACATTGCACTACGGGGAGATTTCACGATATGATGCACCCTTTAAAAACACGTCAATTCTCCGACCTCTCTCACAGTTAGACATTTGGGTGTAGAGAGTTGTCACTCTTCGCCTTGGCATACTTAGCCAACAAAAACTTGTAGACAATAAAGTGTCACATTACATGATAATTTTTTTTTAAATTGAAATTTATATAATAAGTAGCACCGTAATTCTCATATTATTACATACAAAACTTTCAATTTTTAACCATTTAATACTATTCATGCGGGGATACTTGGGGCCAAATTTCATTCATTTATCACAACACCGTCTGGGTGTTAGGATTTTAATTTGCGCCAATTTGTGTGTCAGTTGCTAAGTGTAAAAGGTCGAGCTGCACTTTGCCAATACTGGCCTGTATCGTCACCGCAACAACAATCGGCTGAGTGACGGCTCGCCCCCTCGCGTCCACACTTTTCCATAGCTCACCCGCGTTCCTACCGTGTCTTTAGTCTCCTTTAACGGTTTCAAGTGATTGTTTCATGGAATAAGTGTTGGGGATGACAGGTAGGTCTGATACCTTACTTTATTATACTGTACTTTATTTTGCACAGTTTTGGTACGAAAGTACATAAAAATACTTTTTTTATCTTACTCACGTAATCACCTAACTGGTTGATATTTAATGTATAAAAATAGTTTCCCATCACACTATTAACAAATCATCACCACACTGTACCGGAATGACACATTCTCGCGTGTTTCAACGCCATCAGAAAGAAATGTCAATCACTTCGCATTGACGCGTTTGTTTTGTTTGATGTTCGTTTCCTTTCTCTCATTATTTTTTGTTAGTAAAGAAGGAGATTATAACATATTTAAATTTAAATATAGGTCGTAATGATTTTGTATAATAAAAATAATAATTTCAAGTTATCTCAAAGTTCAAGTCACAGAGTTTCTTATTGAGAAACTGTCAGTGCACCTATATCGTAGTCACCTAACATGAAAATGAGACCTACAGATTAACGTGAAATTCGAACCACGGAGCTTCCTAGAATCTTTGCATTAACAGATAAAAGCTTTGCCAGATGTAAATGTCAATTTTAAGGCCCGCAAAAATTACAGTCGAGGCCTGGATTTGAACCGGGACATTCAGTACCCAAATTGCACGCCGTCATTTCAGTCACCAGTCCGAATGTAGGTGTAATGAAAAATAAGTATGCAAACATGATAAAATGAACATTTTTTTCTATATCATCTAGTTTTACTATCAGAAAACACGAATCCACTTTTATGTGTATCAATACATATTGTTCATTACTTCTAGATTTTTCTGGCGTCTGGTTCCGGCGTGCGATTCGGGTGTAGAAGGTCCCCCTTACAAATGCAAATCTCGGCTGCAATTTTTGTGGGTCTTAAAATTGATCTTCAGCTCTGGCAAAGCTTTGATTTTTTAATGCGAAGATGCTATGACTCTTCCTACTTTTTACGAACATCTGATGAACATGGATGTTTTAAAGCAAACATAACATGAAAACAACATTTGGTCGTAAGGTAATGGAAATTTCCGAACTCTCACTATGCGCTTCTCCACATCCAGCAGGCCGACACTGGTCCACACCTTCAAAACATAAACCAAACCAATGATAGCCGGGTGATGGCCAAGTGTCGGATGAGACACCATGTCATTTGGACAAACTTCCATTGAGTGAGTGCCAGCATTAAGAAACCTGTCGGTGCGGAACAGTATCCGGCAAGTGAGGCCCGATCTTCAGAGACATTAAAATTAATCTAAAACCACTTTCGATCACCGATAGTGTCATATTGACTATTGAGCATGAAGTAACTCAAATTGTTAATTCTGAAAATGTGATTTACGAGTTTGCAGCTGTTAAAACTGGAAAGAGGAGATTGTGGATGCAGTTGTTTTTAGTTTATGTGTATATCTTTTAACTGTTGTTAATATTATAATTTTATTAACTATTATTTTAAATAATAATAATTTTATAATCATGTTTTATTAATATCATATTTTACACTTACAAGATATATTTTACTTAATTATGAATTTAAGTTTTCAAGGGGTGACACCATCGATATCCGCCCTGGGTGTCACCCACGCTAGCTACGCCACTGTAACACATACAAATATTTGATAAAGTTGAGATGTCATTTTCTCCAAATATATTTAAATTTGAGGGTTCAAATTTCATAAATCCATAGAACTGTTATAGCTAGATATAAAAGTTTATTTTTAAAATAAAAATACTGCTTCGTAATAGAATAATGTACCATCCAAATTGACAGTGAAAAATATATTGTTGTAAAGGGTTTTAAAGATAAAAGGCATAGTATTTGAAATTTTTCAGAAATGGTCTTTTAATATTGTAAACTAATATCAAGCCAACAAGTTGAACCTATAATATAACATATTTAACTCTATATGTTTTATTAATAAATTTTTTGTCAAGAAAATAAAATTTTTGCCTTTTTTTGCTTAAATATAAGGGCATATTTTTATTTTGGGAAAAGCTGCATAAACAATAATGGTTCAGACTGTAGTACTTAGTATGTAGAACACGTCCTGCAAATTTGAAAAAGATCTATACATATGGAAAAAAGTTATCTTTAAAACCATTTGATGAATTGCTGTTTTGAGATATTTAAGGTTAAAGATTTGGATCACCTTCAAGTGCTGTAAGATTTAAATGGCTGTCAATCGTGCAGGGCATTTCTTAATCACACATAATTCCCACACTGTTAAAGATATTGAAATAATTTTTTCACTAAAATGAAGCCAAAACTATAAACTATTTTTGTGAATAATAAAAAAAAATATCGTTTTTTTGAAACCTGATAAGTGTACCTACCCCCTTAATCGCAATTCAACAACGATATTCTTGCCGAATAATAATAGCAATCAGAAATATTAGAAATTAGAGATTATGTGCAACTGTTATGAAATTAATTGCCATAATACAGTTATAAAGTTTGTTGTTTAATTCTTAAGAAATGTGGAAAAATATTTCGGCTGAAAAACGTGGAACTACAACTACTTTCAGTAATACGTCGCTAATGAAAGTAACATTTAAGAAACTTACATTTCTCTTGGTCTCCGCTATAAACACGAACGGAAAATACAAACAATGTGATGCTTTCGAAGCAAACAGGAATTCTTCAAAGTTTGCAGAATGAAACTTTGAAGTCAAGATTGCATTTCAGTAAGTTCGAGTCTTCAGCAAGTACGGCCTTTGAAAAAATTAAATGATTGCGCTATCGTCTCTATCCGTGTTGAATACGTTTATTAATATTTCTGAGTTCTTCAAGATTTTATTCACCCTAAGGATTTTTGTTGGCGGAAATTAAGAAACAATTAAGTTTATTAAAAACTAAGAGAAAGTTTACATGAAATGTACCTTAATCGCAAAATGTATCAGTCAAATAAATAACAGTTATCCGTTTTCTACATTATACTTTCCACCATTTATAGCAAAATTAATTTATTTTTAAAAAAATCTTAGCCAATATTCCGATGGTCTAACCAAAGTAAGGTACTCATATCACAAAAAATATGATCCATATTCGTTTTTTCTTTACAAGCTTTTCCAGAATTAAATTTAATTCCTACTACCATAGGTGATACCCGTCCTTTTTGACGGGCGTTAAAACTAGTTTTACATAAACAGTCTCTCTCCCCCTTTCCACACCCTTGATTATTGCCAATGTTCTTTATACAAAGCTATAGTTTCTATCCGATTTTGAAGGAAATTTTTACATGTATACTTTAAAAAAAGCAGAAAAATACTGGCTACATTTGGTTTCACAAAGCACAACCCCTCTACTCCTTTACCTCTTCCCCTCTTAATATCAAAGAAGTTTATAAAAACCCACATTTTTTTATCTGATTTCTATGGAACTTTGCACATATAGACATTAAAACAAGGAGAAAATTTCTATCCATATTTGGTTTACAAAACGCAACTCGTCTTCCCCTTTACCCAACCCTCCTTACTGTTTGCCAATGTTTTCCATACATACCAACAGTTTTTATACGATATCAATAGAACTTTGCACATGCATACATTAAAACAAACAGAAAAATATGGTATACATTTACGTTACAAGAATCCAACCCCTCTCTTGCTTTACTTCCCCCTTATTTTTCGCCAATGTTCTTTATGCATACCCACAGTTTTTATTCGATATCAAGGCAAATTGCACATGAATATTAAAACAAACAGAAAAATACTGTATGCATTTAGTTTACAAAAACGCAATCGCTCTCCCCCTTTCTATTCCTATAATTTTTGGCTGTGTTCTTTATACAAAGCTACAATTTGGTTTGCCAAAGCCAAACCCTTCTCCCCCTTTACCACCTACCTTCTTAATTTCCCGTGTTTTTTACACAAGCACACAGCTTTTATTCGATTTGGATGAAACTTTGCACAGGTATATATTAAAACAAAGAGAAAAATACTGTCTACATTTGTTTTACAAAAACTCATCCGCTTTCCCCCACAACCATACTTATGCAAAATTTACCCTTGAAAGCATTCAGTTTTTTGCAAATATCTCACAAACTGTGAGAAACTTGGGCAAAGTAGACACCTATAGTCTTAGAGCACATCAAACAGCGTTGGACCGATTCCGATCGGACAATTGCTGACCAAGAAGTTCGAACTTGAATTTTAAAAATTATTTTAAAGTTTTTGTCATACCACACAAATCTATAGTTTTTATTCGATATCGAAGGAAATTGGAGCACATACTCTTTAAAATAAGTGAACAATGATGTTTACATTTAGTTTATAGAACTGCAACTTGTAACAGCCCTAATACCTGAATTTTGAATAGCATTGTACGGTATGAAGTATTTGAAATGAGCTAAAGTTTGCTTGAAAGTGATTTGATATGTTTATTTTGTAAATTCTTGTAAATCAGTGTATATAGACTTTATTTTATGTAAGAAAATTATTTAAAGTCCGTTTAATATGTTTAAGAACCGAATGGAGCAAGAAAATTTCTTAAAAGTTTGTAATTCCATGTATTAATGTAAGTTACGATGTCTACAGGACAATTTTCCACCATTTGAAAGGATTTCTGTAAATAATTTTGTATTTAAGTATCTATAATTACCATTTTTGATCACTTTGTAATGTTATTAGTTAATTTTGTATCAATTCCGATTGTTTTTAATATGTTTGATTGTTTGAGTGATTGTTATGATCGAGAAATATCGGGCGGATGCCTTTGAAGAATTCTCGTAAATTCGATAGACTCTATATAAACAGATCGCCTGGACAGAGTATTCATGCAAGTTTTCATTCAGTTTTCGATTTAATTCAAGTATTCAGTAAGTCAGTATTGCATCTTTGGATTGTAACAACTATGCTTGTCAATGTCGCAGACTTGTTTTGATTGAAAATAAACGAGCATCAACATACATTGTTTTTTGGTGGACTTTTTAATTAATTCATCAGAAATTAAACCACCAAAGAACCTTAACATGGCGACCGTTGACATGACGAGAAGTTCTTAAACATCTGTGGGATGTTTATCTTCTAAAAAGAATCTGCAGAAAATTGCGACGGATTATCGGCGATAAGCGAACATAACCTGCGAGAAAATTTCGACCGGCTACGACACTAGAGGTTATACAGACGACACGGAGTTGACGGCAAGCGGACCTTCTTCGGCCTAAGGCGGAGATTTTTCCATCGGGAATCGGCTGTAATCTTCCGACGACGAGTGGATTTTCTTTGGTCTCAAAATCGTCTTCCTACAGTGAATTGTGAAAAGTGTGGTTAAGTGTTTGAAGTCAGTGTGGTGTTTAATGGTTAAATAAGTGCTTCTAAGTGAAATTTAATGTGATACAAAAGTGAGGAATAACTGTAAGTACGGCATTGAATATTCAAGTGATTTATTTGGCATGTTATTGTGTGGCAGATTGGAAAGATTTTAATTTTCCTTAATTTTGTTTTTTATGTTGATTTTGCTCATTACTAAAAATGGCTGATAGTCAGAACCTACAAGCAATTCTAGAGTCTTTTGTAGCCAGATTCGATAGCAAATTTTCTGAAATTAATTCTCAGTTTGCAGAAATCAATGGTAAATTCGATAACAAATTTTCTGAATTTAAAAATGAGTTAAAAAGTGATACTGACAGTAAGTTTTCCAAATTCGATAGCAAATTTTCTGAAATTAATTCTCAGTTTGCTGTAATCCATGATCAGTTTTCTCAACTGCAACAAAACAATGATAAAACATTCTCTGATTTGACTAAATGTTTTGATGTTAAAATCGCAGAGCAATTTCAGGGTTTTAGCTCTCAATTCAAGGAAGATATTAACAATTTAGATTCTAAATTGGGGAAGGTAGTAACAGAATGTCAGGAGAAATTTGAGAAAGTTACAAAATTTTGTGAACAGAATAAGGCTGAATGTGAAAATTTGATTTATAAAGAGGTGAAGGAAGTCAGTGAAAATTGTGATAAGATGAGGGAGGAATATGTCACTTTATTCCAAGCCAATGATAGTAAAGCTGCTCAAAGGGTCAATGAGTTGAGACAGGAAGTGGTTGGTATAGGGAAAAATGTTAATGCATTGGCAAATCATCAGGAACAACTTACCCAGGGATTGGAGACAACCCAATCTAACGTTAATCAGTTAGAGAAAAGGGTTACTGGGTTGCAGATTCAGTTAAGTCAGGTTCCCTTAACAGGTAATCCAAATTTCAGTGTCGATGTAAAAGAAGAATTTGAATTCTATGATGATAGTGGGAGGCTTCACCCTATTGAATTTATAGATAATTTTGAAAGATCAGATTATTTTAATTTATTACCCGATAGTAAGAAAATTGCACTTGTGGGTAAACATCTAAAATCTTATGCTAGGGCATGGGGTGATAGACAAGCTAGGGAAGTGACTGACTACAAGCTGTTTAAAGAAAACTTTTTGAAACATTTTTGGTCGACAAGCAGGCAGATTCAAGAAAAGAGGGAGTTGATGACTGGAAGGCCCTATAAACCTGGTCGGGAAACTCAACATGATTTTTTTCATAAATGTTGGATCCGTTGTAAGTACTTAGACCATCCTTATGGAGAGGAGGAATTCATTGATTTGATAGGAGCTAGGCTACCTCAGCAAACAAGAAATTTAATTGCCACTTTGGATGTAGTAAATGTGGATAGAGTTTCTGAATTGTTGAGACGCTTGGATGCCCAGGAGTCATTCAATGAACAACATTACCACCATCAACACCATAGGAGGGGCAGCAGGAGTCCCCCTAGAAGGGGTAATGGGTCAAGGGATGGTAGATCGAGGGGATGGGATCGTGATAATTACGCAAGGAGGAATGATAATGGGGGAGTGAGAGAACAGAACCCTCAATCTGAAAGGGAAAGGCAGCATGGGGGGCAGGCAAACTAAAGACCACCCCTGTTATGGGCCCCGCAGTGGTGGACAAGAATGTGGGTCCAGGTACCAACTGCTATAGAGTTAATACCATTTTTATGAATAATCCCAGAGAAGATTTATTGGAAGAGGTAGAGGATAAGGATGAAGTTTTAGATAAAGTTCCCATAGTGCAAATTAATGCTTTTAATAAACAAATAGATGCTCTCATTGACACCGGGTCACAGGTTTCTTGCCTTGCTGAGGGATTATTTAATGAAATTGAAAGCACCAATCAAATTGAAGTGTTACCCGTTAGTAGTATGACAGTTATTACTGCTACTGGTTCTCGTAGTAAGAGAATTAAGCAGGAAATGTTGATGGAAGGTTGTATGGGGACTGTAAATGTAGAAATACCCATGTATGTAGTCCCTAAGTTGAATGTAAATTGCATTTTAGGCATGGATTGGCTTACAAAAGTAAAGGCTTTGGTAGACTGTGGAGAAGGTAACTTACGGATTAAATTAGACAGTGGGGAATACTGGGTTGATTTTGAGAAGACTGTTTGGAAAGGCATACAAGAAGTAGATCATGTGAGAGTTAAATATAAGGATGCTGGTGTAGCTAGAGTTTGTGACGAACTATTACCACAGATTTGTGTAAATGTGTTAAGGCAGAGTAGTGAGATTAATAGTCTGATTGAAGGTCAGGAGATAAGCGAAGGAAACGTTATTAATTACCCAAACAGTATGAAACTATTACCGTCAGACCAACAAGAAACGCTGAAATGTCTAATTGAAGAATATAGGGACGTATTTTCTGACAAACCAGGTCTGATAAAAAATTATGAGTGCAAGCTTACTGTAAAGTCTGAAGAGCCTTTCTTTATTAAGCCATATCCAATCCCTTTGACCAAAAGAGATGAAGTGAATAAGGAGATAAATCGAATGTTAGAGTGGGGGGTAATAGAGAGGTCAAGGAGTCCTTACAATAATCCCTTGGTTGTGGTAATAAAACCGGACAATTCTGTGCGACTAGTTCTTGATGCTCGCACATTAAACAAGCATTTAGTAACAGAACGGGATCATCCTCCACCTATCAGTGAGTTGTTGCACAGGATTTAAAGGTAAAAGATATATTTCGTCTATCGATTTGACTGCGTCCTATTGGCAAGTCCCGCTTTCAGAAGAATCCCGGAAATACACTGCCTTTCTATTTGATGGCCGTTGTTATAATTTTCGAGTGTTACCATTTGGGTTAAATATTTCTGTGGCTACCTTTATTCGTGCTTTGGATAGTGTGTTAGGAAAGGAATTGCTTGAACAAGTAGAGATATACGTAGACGATATTCTTATAATGTCAGAAACACTTGAGGAACATTGGGTGCTACTTAGAAAAGTTTTAGAAGCATTGAGAAAGGGGGGTATGACGATTAAGTTAAAGAAATGTACATTTTTGCAAAAAGAGGTTGAATTTTTGGGCCATCGTATTACACCACAGGGGATCTTGCCTAGTAATGATAAAATAAATGCCATTAAGAATTTTCCCCGACCTAGAGATAAGAAACAACTACAGAGTTTCTTTGGATTGTGTGAATACTATAGGAGATTTCTTCAGGGACAAGCTTTAAATAGTCCAGCCTTAAGAGATTTGGTTAAAACAAGTGTCAGGTGGGTGTGGTCCTCAGAATGTGAAAGAGATTTTCAAAAAATCAAAGATGACTTATGTAACTCCAATATCCTCTATTATCCAGATTGGGATCTAGATTTTTGCCTTGCCGCAGATAGTTCTGACTATGGTTTAGGAGTTCATGTCTTCCAGGAAGTGGAAATCAATGGAGAACCGGATTTTAGGACTATTGCCTTTGCCAGTAGAAAACTACAACCAGCTGAAACTAGATACACAATTACGGAAAGGGAGGCCTTATCTATTTTGTGGGGTTTGACTAAGTTTAGGTACCTACTGTTAGGTAGAAAAATTATTGTAGTATACAGACCATAAGGCTCTTTCATTTTTATTAGAATGTAAGTTAGTCCACAGTCGGTTAACCCGTTGGGCATTGGTTCTGCAGGAATATAATTTAGAGATTCGGTATAGACCTGCTAGTAAAAATCAAGTTGCAGATGCTTTGTCACGTCTACCGTTAGGTCTAGATTCCGAAAAGCGATGTCTAGGACCACAGACTGAGGTTAGAATTGCTTATCTAAAAGGAGTACCGTATGAAACTGAGGTTAAGTATTCCTTGAGACAAATCAAAGAGGAACAGGACAAAGATGTAGCTATAGCAGAAGTAAAAACTAATCTTGATAGCCCAGAACACAGAGATAAGCTTCAGAAATATTATACTTTGCATGGGGAAGTATTGTTTAGAAGGACTAGTGAAGATGAAGATGGTTGGAAGTTATGGCTTCCAGAAAGTTTGGTTGAAAAAATTGTTTGGCATCACCACTATAGTTATGGGCATTATGGGCCATCCAAGTGTTACCGAGTGTTAAGGGAAGATACATATTTCTATAATATGAGAAGGAAGATTTCCAAGCTATTAAAATCTTGTCAAGTGTGTCAAAGATCTAAAATAGATAGTGTTAAACGAGTGGGGAAAATGCAAAATATCATCCCAAGTAGTGTATTGGAATTAGTTTCTGCTGATGTTCTTGGCCCGCTACCCATGTCTCGGGGAGGGGTGACCCAAGTTTTAGTTTTATTTGATGTTTTTTTCCAAATTCGTTAAACTTTACCCTGTAAAGAAGTCTACGGCTAAAATTTTGGTCAGAAAAGTGATTGATGAATATTGTCAGAAGGTAGGTAAACCTAAGAGGGTGCTTTCGGACAATGCCCCGCAATTCACTAGTAAAGTGTGGACAGAAAAACTTGAACAAGAAGGAATAGAGGTTATACATACTTCTGCTTATCATCCAGCAGGAAATCCCGTAGAACGCCTAATGAGGGAAATCGGACGTTGGTTTAGGACATATTGTACAGACCAACACAGTAAGTGGGCATGTGAAGTAGAAAATTTTGAAAATGTAATTAACTCTATACCTAGTGATACAACTGAAATACCACCCATTGAGCTGATGTTTAAGAAACCGGCTAACAGATTAATTCGAGAATGTGTTAGTTTTCCAAATAGAAAGAATTTCAACTATGAGGAAAAGGTAGCTTTAGCTCTTAAAAATTTAAAGGAGAAGGCAACAAGGAGAAAGAAAAAGCATGATGAAGGTCAGAAGTGTATAGAATATAAAGTGGGTGATTTGGTGTTAGTTGAAGTTCATAGTAAGTCATCAGCTTTGCGACAAGAGACTCGTAAGTTTAACCGTTTGTTTGAAGGCCCTTTCAGGATAGAGACTATACCAAGGAAAAACTCTTATGAGCTAATTGACCCTGAGAGTGGTAAATGTAAGGGGGTGTATAATGTTGAAGCCCTAAAACCCTTTTATGAATAAGTGGTCACTTATGAAATGTGCCCCTATATGTGTAAATATCTAATTTTGTAAATAAGTTTGTGAATGGATGTATATAAATAGTTTGTGTGAGTATTTAAGTTCAGATGCAGATGTAAGCATTTCACTGTATAGAACAATTTGTAACAGTTTTGTGTAGAAACTTTTGGGGGTTTTCATGATGTTGTGGCTTTCTACATTGTGTTGACAAATTATCAGCTGTAAAATGTAAACAGACTGTTGTCATTAACAAGCAGATATCAAGTGTGTAAATTGGTGTGAAAATAATTGTAACTTAAGGCGATGGCATTGAACGTTTGTAGTGTAAAAACAGTAACTGAAAAAAATGATTGGACCTGAGAAAAGACAATTATTGTAACCAAAATCAGTGCCATGGACTATGTGCAGATGTTGTATGAAGAATTGTACTTGTTCATTGTAAAAGTCATTATGGTTGATTGATTGTAATCTGTTCGTGTCTGCATTATGTGTACATTCAACCTGCTTAGATTCGTGACGGATTCAATCAATTTTATCTGTGTAAAATTAAGTGAATCCTGGGGAGGGGTTGTAACAGCCCTAATACCTGAATTTTGAATAGCATTGTACGGTATGAAGTATTTGAAATGAGATAAAGTTTGCTTGAAAGTGATTTGATATGTTTATTTTGTAAATTCTTGTAAATCAGTGTATATAGACTTTATTTTATGTAAGAAAATTATTTAAAGTCCGTTTAATATGTTTAAGAACCGAATGGAGCAAGAAAATTTCTTAAAAGTTTGTAATTCCATGTATTAATGTAAGTTACGATGTCTACAGGACAATTTTCCACCATTTGAAAGGATTTCTGTAAATAATTTTGTATTTAAGTATCTATAATTACCATTTTTGATCACTTTGTAATGTTATTAGTTAATTTTGTATCAATTCCGATTGTTTTTAATATGTTTGATTGTTTGAGTGATTGTTTATGATCGAGAAATATCGGGTGGATGCCTTTGAAGAATTCTCGTAAATTCGATAGACTCTATATAAACAGATCGCCTGGACAGAGTATTCATGCAAGTTTTCATTCAGTTTTCGATTCAATTCAAGTATTCAGTAAGTCAGTATTGCATCTTTGGATTGTAACAACTATGCTTGTGAATGTCGCAGACTTGTTTTGATTGAAAATAAACGAGCATCAACATACATTGTTTTTTGGTGGACTTTTTAATTAATTCATCAGAAATTAAACCACCAAAGAACCTTAACAAACTCCATCTCCATAGACAAAATACGAGCAACGCTGGGTACTCTGCTTATGCAGAAGATGGAGAGTCCAAAAAATATTATAAATTCCAAAGCACTAGAATAAACTTTTTCCAATTCAATTTATGCACCAAAAATCATAGGCTTCCATTTATTTTGTACAGGCATATGTGTCTGCTTTATGTAAATATTTGTACCCACTTAGAAAGAAAAATAGACCTTGCAGCGCATGCTGGGCAAAGTTAATACATTTTATAAAAACATCCCTTTCACTTGGTGTTGCAGCGACAATGACAGATTGACAACGTGTGTCGGATGTAATTCGGCTGCAGTGGTTGAGGTAAATCGAACGTCTTGGTTGGCCATAAAATCGGACAATTAATTGGAAAAATACGGTTCAGACGAAATTCGGTTCCAGTGGAAGACCGTCCTGAAACTTGATCTGTCCAGATTCTGTCCTGGGAGGACTTAAGGATGCACAGCGTTCAGGAAGGCTAAGTTTTGCATTCTGGTTGGTAAATAACTCTTGTACGAGGTACATCCACAAAGTAAGAATCGATTGGATAAAAATAATATATAGAAAGGATTTTTTAAAATATCGTTATCGCTAAATGTTACCACACACATTATACTACTTTTATAAATAGTTGTCATTTTTATTGAGATATTTGTCATAGCTGTCACCAGCTATTGTATTATTTTAATAAAAAAACTTACCACCAATCGGTTCAATTATTCTTGTATTGTTGATCACTCTTCACCTAAAAAAACCGCGTTAATGGAGAAACAAATTTTAATCGCCGGAATCGGTGTGTTCGGTGAATGTTCAAAAAATTTCCCAGTAATAATTACGATCAATGCTCAGACGGTGGTGTGTGGACTGTCAGCTTTTTGGGAAGCTATCTAAAACAATTATTATTATTATTATTATTTTGTAATGACGGTGCTATATTAACATTTCCTGTAAAACAAAACGAGACACTATTGAAATCGATTCGTTCCAATCAGAAATTTTGAATCTTCTGTCTTCCACAATTTTTGCATTCATTTCAATCAGCAAACCATTTACCACCATAGAATCAACATGCACATAGGCCATATCCTTCGTAAAATAACATATACCATTTCCTTACATTTCATTCATGAGGATTTTCGGTATAAATTTCAATAATTTGTCTGTATTTCCGACCCAAAAATCTTATCATCGATCTAGTGCATAGCGGGCGGGATTTTTAATTTTGACGATAGTCTGAACTAACACACCAAACGAGACAATTTTGTGGAACAGTATCTTACAAAATTGTTGCGGTAGATGTTTTGTGACCAACTGAAGGCAGTGTAATTACAGCGGCGTGACCTTCGCTTCCCCATGTGCAATCGGTTCTTACTTTGTTGACGCTCTGTTACACAACGCTGATATTTATGGATATTTACTTGCTTTATTGCATTACACACCGTTCAAATAATATGCGTTGTTCGCTCTGCAAAAGGTGACTAGTGCACAGTCCATGTTTGGCTGCGCATTCTTTGGTGGACGTGTATTTAGATAGAATGGCATTTTCGGTTCACGGAGCAGTGTTGTCCCTGATTACAGCATTGTGCTATAATGGGCAATAAAGCTTTCATGCGGTATCTGGCGACGTGAAGTATGGGTGGTATTTAGCGGACGGGAAGTTCATTGACGGCCAAGTAACGATAAGGCCTGGCCATTTCCGCCCAATGATTAATATCGTATTGCTAGATGTGGCTTGTGCTGCGCTAAGTTGTTGAAAATGGAGGCAGACAGATTTGGAGTAGTTTGTTTCGGGCGACTCGGCGTGTTATAAGAGGAATGCAGGGTCGGATTAAGACAGCTCAGAGCCCGTAGCAAATGTGAGGAAGAGGCCCTTGGGGCCCTTGGTTTTAGGAATGTAAAGCGTTCAGCGAATTACCGAACATTTGCAGCGAAGGAAGCGCAGCATGATATGCGCATTGGACGCTTTTTTGATGGTTAAAATCTTATGAGTTTGCATCACCAACTTGCTAATATTAACAGTGTATCTGTAGCTATAACTATGATGCGTTGCGCTTGGATAACAGTGAAAGTATAGATTATACTTGTATCTAATATATAAAAGCGAGGGGTTTTTTTTCCAATGATCTTTATACCAACACACAGTTTTTCTCCGATTTTGATGGAATTTTGAATACATACACTTTAAAACAAATATAAATACACTGTTTACGTTTGATTTACAAAACCCTAAGCTTTCTCCTCCTTTCCCCCCTCACCTTGATTTCTGTCGACGTTGTTCACACAAACCCACAGTTTTTATCAGATAATGATAGTACATAGCGCACGTAACCAAGGTGGTCTGGTAGCTCAGCGGTTAAGGCGCTTCCTTCCGAAAGTTTCTCTCTGGTCGCGGTTTCAAAATCTCGTGGTGAACAGGAATTTTTAGGAATTGTATTTGATTATGTAGCTACTCCAACATATTCCGTGGTTCTGATTCCACGTTAAACTGTAGGCATCTGAGGATGTTTTATCGAAAATCGAATCTCGTAGGTCCTACAAGTTGTACTGTGAATGCGCCACTAGAGCGGTGGGAAGGCGGGTGGCGAGCACGGAACTGAGCGTGGCGGGTAGGCGGTAGCGGCCTGGCTTCGCATTTGGGAGGACGTCGAATCCCCATCCGGAAATCTAGATTTTGGTTTTTCATGGCTTCCCCAAATCACTCCAGGTGAATGCTTCCTTTAAAATCCATGGCCAAATTCCTTACCGTTTCTAGCCCCGATCTTTTCACATCTCTAATGGTTTCGACGCCGACGAGGCGTATACTTATAAGGCAAAAAAAAAAAAAAAAAAAAAAAAAAAAAAAAAAAAAAAAAAAAAAAAAAAAAAAAAAAAAAAGCGAGCGCGGAGATGCGCGGTGGTGTGGTCTTGTGCTTGACGCTTGAATTAGTCTAGCCACGAAATCCGCAATGTTCATATCACAAAGACTGATTTTTAGGCGCGTAATTGTGTGAATGATTTAATTCACTTGTTAAATCATCCCACATTTTTGTTGTTGAAAGATGAGGCAAAAATAAATCAATATGGCAGTATTATATGGAAATAAAATTTACTTATGAAAAAAGATTGATTTTAAATATATTTTTCATCAAATATTAAAATCTGAACAGCTATAAATTTATTTTTCCACATCCGAATCCGCTTCCGCAAAACACCCGCATCCGCGGATGTCAAGCACTGAATATCCGCATCCGCAAAGATGACATCCGCGACATCCCGAACTCAAGTATGGTTCAAAATAATCAAATATTTGGAAAACATCGTGCAAATTTTCTGTGAAATCTCGCTGAGCTAAGATAGGCAACTTTACTTGGATTATCTCGAAAGATTGCTTTACAATGACAGTTGTAAGTATCAAAATGTTCATATACTGTACATTAAGTATGACTGGAATTAGATTTACCATATGAAGAAAACATTTTCAAGTCTTTTTTTTTTTTTTTTTGTAATTTTTTAAATAATGCTCCATAGTTGCTTTGAAAAGGAGTCTGATATAAATAATTTTACTCTATAGGGAAATGGGGCGGTGTGCTGATGTAAAATGCTTTGATGATATGATACTTTGTTATATTGTAATCTAATTTACTATCACGTGTGGTGATGATGTGATTAGGTTATATTCTTTGCCTCGTCTTCCTGACTCGAATATGACTTTGTCTATGGCAGTAACCTATAATGAGTTGCATGTTGTTTAGTAACATCCATTCTTCAAAATAATGTCACTGATTCTTGTCATATTCATATTTCTGATGGTAAGAGTTGAGATTACTGGAATTGCTGGATGATGAAAGCTTTTCAGATCATTATTCGACTATTTAATTTTGGGCTGTTTGTAAACATAATCAATGACAACGCCATTAACTTCGACCGCAAGCAGTTCAAGATTAAAATTGCCCTTGAAATTGGTATTCTCACAGAGAAGCTATAATATAATATGTAACTATAGTATGAACGTTACTGGGGATAGCATCGATCACCACTCAGCCAGTATCCGGCCCATTGGTCACAAATATTCATCTAATGTTAAGGGTGTTTTCTTGATAGACGACAACACCAGTAACTTCATCTCACATTTTTGCATCCCCAGGATATACTCTTGATTGTACTTGAACATCTTTGTTCCCAAGTATGTTACAGTTCCGTCGGAAGAATTTACTGGTGTTATTCCGCTGCCTACCGAACGTCCGAATGCATATGCTTCACACTATTCGCGGATGCTTCTTTATTTTTAATATTATATTGGAACTGCACAATTCGGCATGATCGAAATAAAAAAAAAAATAAAAAAATGTACCCTGAATATGAGTTCAATGTAATGTCTTAGTGACGATAGCCAAATTTTTTGTTATGATTTTTTTTCTTCTTTTCAAAATGACAAGTAAGAATTGTCTTCTCCAGAAGGTTTTCACATTATATTCAGTTTACATTTTCTGATTAAACAACAATTATGACTGAAATGTATATGAAACGAAAAATGTTTGTAGCGGAACATTTTGAAACGCGGTTTAAGAAGGTTAATTAATTTAATAATTATTCTTTAATAATTACGCCAGTACAACTGTTTTTGACAATATTTATTTGACGGACGCGTTTCGCCTCTCGTCGAGGCATCATCAGCGTACAACGTTTTCTGTAATTTGTGATATTTTACATAGTGGTTTTATTTTTACATATAAAGAAATTTTTCTTATCTATAGGAAGCGTAAAGATGACTTATATTTTTACATATCTGTTTTTAAATTAGCTAGCAGCAGCAGATATGTAAAAATATAAGTCATCTTTACGCTTCCTATAGATAAGAAAAATTTCTTTATATGTAAAAATAAAACCACTATGTAAAATATCACAAATTACAGAAAACGTTGTACGCTGATGATGCCTCGACGAGAGGCGAAACGCGTCCGTCAAATAAATATTGTCAAAAACAGTTGTACTGGCGTAATTATTAAAGAATAATTATTAATTTAACAAACAACTGTGGAAGAGATGGCCTACAATAATCACATATGTTAATTAATTTAATTGCGATGGAACGTTCCCCTCCCCCAATTGAAGTATTACTACTCATCTACTTTCGCATTCCACGTTTTTTTTTTAATATTAAAATCCGTTCATAAGTTACCAAGAACATTTCTACATTTAAGACGAAAGAGTTGACACATCGCAATCGCATCTATTATACAAAGGAGAGAGGAAAAAAAAAAAAAAAGAGGGCATCTAGTTGACATCAACTGTCTTTTCCTTTTTTTTTTTTAATCCGAGCTATTGATAATACCGTTGTTAAATAACTAAAAACTGTTTCAAATAATAATCTCACCATGCAACTACAGTAGGGTGGCTGCCAAGCCTGACTTCGGTTCCGGCCGTGACGTAGGAATGCTGTGAACCTCGACCTTGGCAATGCGCACGCGCAAACGTTCATTGTACAGAACACCGTGTGCGCGGGTGGCGTGCGCTTGTCTGGTCCGCGTCTGTTACATCAACAGTGTTGGTTGCCTCTCATTGTTACGATAAAACGCAATGCAACAAGATTATTGTCTCGAAATCAGAATGAAATAAATACACATTTGTAAGGGCCCTCGGAGGTAAGTTTTTTTTTTGTGTCTTGCATATATAGTTGTAGTTCCTGCGCTTAAAACAATTTATTTCATCTGGAATACAGTAATTGTATTGACTATTGCCTGGTGACTCTCGATATCAGCGACTGTTTAGTGGAAGACGGTCGTAATGTAAACGATGCAAGGTAGTTGAAGTATGCGGAAGTGGCTGCTATCAAGGAACGCTTCATCTGTTGGTGTTGACATTTCCAGTAGTAGATAGCAGATGAATGTTATTACACGAATAGTAAATTGTTCTGCGTGATGTTGAAGTTAAAATAAGTGTCTCACAGCCATCAAATTATGAGATTCCATGATTATGCACTATGTTTTCTAAGTAAAACAAAATGTATTAAATAGTATCGCTTCGAAATTACATGTAATGTTGAATTTATTGTCGTTTATTTTATTCATTAATTGCTGTGTTTTATGAAAACGAACGAACAATCTTAAATGATTCCTGAGACAAAGTTTTGCTAACAGAAATCTTTGATGTACAGTTTTTGTTAAATTTATTTATTTATTCCGATATGAGTAACCTCCAGCCAAATTTACAAACGATAATTTTTAGTATATAAAATTGAACCCTACAGCATCATTAGTTCAGTACGTGCACTTTGGTCTGTGACTACTTGTATACATACTCTGCCTGAATTAAGGAAAAGACAGCTGTGTCTGTTTGATGCAGAAGAAAAGTTTTGAAATTGGCAAGACTACAAGAAGGAGATTTATATTTAACGAAATAGCGAGACTGTAATGAAAACATGAATATAATACAGTAAATCTTATCATTACAGTGAAAAATATTTTTCTAAATCCATTTCGGTATTGTGTCGATCTGATAATTTGCCGTAATGAAATTTCTGGGAAACTCGTATTTTACAGTGTCAAACTAGTTTTACGATGCAGTTTGAGTGTCTTGCAACAGTTATAATACTTTGTATTTCACTTAATTTTAATTATAAATTTCGTGACATGGGTTTACAAAAACATTTTGTATATAGTTATTAACAAGACATCTGTAGGAAAAAAATTAATGTAAACATTACACTTAAGAGAAATATATGTTACTGATTTTTGTAATTGTATGAATTCAGTTTACATTATGTTTAGCTTAATCTGAAGATTCATAGCTTTCTCTTAGAGTGCTATCATCCATAAGTTTCCAATAAAGCCAATTGAGAAGGCATTTAAAGTCATTTTGTGTAATTAATTGCAATATCTGATATTGTAAACATGCATGATGTTGAAGGTTTTGATTTGTTATGTTTATATTAATTTAAAATTCTTTACTTCCTTGATTATCAGGTTCTTGGTTTAATAAATGACATGTCATTACACCATACATTTGTTGTATGGGTTAAGCTATTTTACTTCTGCAAAGAAGTAGTAATTTGTATTTATTATAAATAGGCCTACTAGCCGAACCATGTAGTGCAGAATGCAAGATGATCCTTTGGAAGAAATCAAATTTTTTGAACCTCTTCTGCACTGCGTTTCATTGATTTTTTAATTATGGAACAGAAAAATGTCACTTTCACATTCAATTAATTTAACTTGTATGAATACTATAAACGTCATTCATTTTACTAAGTTCTTAATTGAAGAAAACAGAATTAGGAGTTCTGATACTTGAAAAAAGAACAAGTACAATACAATACAGTCTTTTTCCATAGATCCCAGGGAAACAGTTGCCTCTGTGGGATGGTAAACAATTCTACTTCCAACAAAATCATTATATAACAAAAAAGATAAACCACAAAAGATGGACCCTCACAGAATAATGTGGATGTTTAATTGTAAAAACTGCAGTTTGGGGGAGGGGGCGGGGGAAAATAGTGGATTGAACTATACAGTACCAGCAGAACTACTTTCTTCCACATCAGAATTTTTTTGAGAAAAATAATGTTGTCATTTTTCAAAACAGCTAATGCAGTCAGATATTTAAGATATGTTGGAAGGTTGTTACCTTTCTTAATAAAAGAAAATTCATGTGCTTTTAATCTTTTAGATATAAAGCAGGTGAATTTACTTCTAATTTTGGTTGCAAAGCAAGATTTTAGGTTTCTGTCAATATAGTATAGCTCACTGGTGATCACAGGGGGGGGGGGGCTAGGGGGCTCAAGCCCCCCCCCAAATATCTAGGTCCATCACCGAAATTGTAATTGAAGACCTTTTTTTTCTTCTTTTTTTTTTAGGCCCGAGGAAGCTATAAAGACTACCCTATGGCCAACTCAAGCCCCCCCAAAATCCACTGAAGGCAAGCGGTCTGAACCAAAATTCGCTCAAGCCAAGCCCCCCTCCAAACCAAATTCTGCTCAAGCCCCCCCCCCCCAAACCAAAATCCTGGATCCGCCCCTGGATGATCACATGTAATTTGATGGAGTTTGATGTATTCTGATTATGGATTGCCAGTTGTTCTAATCTGTAGTGGATGAAGATTGTTCCTTATCACAGTTTTATGGCTAATTACTAAAGCTGTAATAAATTGCCAATTTCCATACAGTGATATGGAAAATGAACTCAACAGTTATAAATCTGAAAGAAGAAGGGGTTAAAAACACAAGAGCAACACCAATAGTTAATATTCTGGTCTTCCAAGTATTGAGTTTCATTTAGTTATATCAAAACTGTAATAATTTAAAATTACAGCATTGGATGTTATTCTACAAATGAGCATGGTTGCAATTCTTACTATAACCAAGTTAGGTGATAATATTTTAAAGACATTCAATCCAGATTTTATGAAATTTTTGATGATAGAATAATCTGAGTTAGTTAGATAACATTTGCCAAATAATTTCACCTGTATACCTTTTTTGTAACTGCAGAAATTTCATTTCAAGGCAATTTTTTTTAGGAGTAAAGTAACTTATTACACATATATTTACACAGAGGATTGCAAGATAATGCAAAATCATATGCATTATCTCCATGTTATGTTGCATCTATGCGATCATCATCAGCGAATGCGTCATGCAATAATGTGAGCCTTGGAGTCATGAGCACGAAAAAGATTTCAATAGTCTTCTCTGGATAGAACAGTCTTGAGAAATTCCCTGCCAGGTGACTTGACGACCCACCGTATGTCTAAGTCCCATTAGCCTGCGGGTCTTCCTTTTGGTCTAAATCGGTCTCTTCCAATAACATTTTTGTCAATCCGTCATCTTTAGTCCCAATGACAAGGCTGCCCCATTTAAATCTCCAAGTTATTGTAACTGGCTTGCTATTTAGTTTCTTATTTCTGTCTCTGATAGTGAAATCTGCCAATTATTTTTCCATAGTTTTCTAGGTTTCTTTTTTTTGTTTTTTTTTGTGCTTTACACCTTCTCAACATTAACGTCATTATAGGTGGGAAAGGAAAGGGAAGAATTTGGCCATGGCCTTTAGAAAGAACCACCTCAACGTTCACATAGAATTATTGTGAGACACCATGGAAAACCAAAATTTGGATGGCGATACAGGATTTGAACCCAAGTTCTGCTGAATGCCAGGTCCAACTGTGACCACTTATCCACCAGGATCAGTCTTTCGTAAATTAATCCAGTCTTCGTGTTTCTTGGTCATATGTCAATATTGGAGAATATACTGATCATAAATTATTTTATATATATATATGTATATATATATATAAACTGCAGAATTCATTCTGCAAGCTAGTCATCATATCTTTCAGAGCAGGAAATTTGGTCTACTGAAGTTTACAATACTAGCTGTTTGTGTGTGCATGCTGAAATAATAAATATGGGTGTTGTTTTTCCAAAATTACTACATTACTTTTCACCAGAAGTATTGGTTTAGAAGGCAGTAATTCTAGTAGTATTTTATACTTCGGTATTTCTGTAAATTTGTGATCTTATACGTCCCTTTCATATTTAAAATATTACTTAGATAAATGTTCCCTATTATTAAGGTATGTTATTTATAGCATGGTGTGAGTCATCATTTGAAAAAGAAAAATTTAACTGGGTAAACAGATTTGACATTGAGAGGACAGATATGTTGGAATTATTTATTAGCTAAGAAGGCCATGTAAACTGTTAGTTTCAGGTTGTTAAGTGTAAGTTAATGAGCTTTCCTTAGGGTATCTGTTCCCATGTCTCATTATTTTGCTCCAAGTGGAGATCTCAGTCCTTTCTGTTGCCATTATGTGATCAATGACTGTGTTAAACTGGTTCAAAATGGAGAAATCTTTATTAAAGTGAAGAGCCATAATCTTTGTCAAATCCTAATTCATCTTCACTAAACACTCTGTTGTGTATAAGTTCCACAGTAGAAAATTTAATTTTTCAGAAGTGCAGGTCCGTTGATTAAATATAACTGGCTTATCTTATTGTACATATATTGTGACTTAGATATTCACATTGCTTCTTTAGCAGTTTTGTTGCCTTTTTATTTGTACAGGGAAATATCTTCATTTAGATGCATTAATATCAATTTCTCACAGAATGGAAGAAAATAAAACTCACATAATTTTCTTCATTCTCATTGTCTAATAATCATGTATGTAAATATGTCCTTTTGACGTAAAGGTCAGATTTACATTTTATAATGTAATGTAAAAGCTTTCTAAGCATGAAGTATTTACGCAATCGTTTCTAGCTTCAATATTTTAAATTTCCAATATAATTTAAATCTTGATTTCTTGTCATCCATTCAGTATATATTAAATTAAGTACACTAAACAAACTTGATGCCTACTACAATATTCTGCTAATGGTTTTGGTATTTTTCAAACCACTCTAATTAGATGCCAGAATGGTTCCTTCAAAATGCCTAGAACAAATGCCTTTCCATTCCTTGACCACTCTCCTCTACTGGTTTTAATGACCTCAACAAATCACAATGTCCTATTGAAGAAAAGAAGTAAATCTTATGCTGATAGACAGATTACACCCTATAATTTCATGCATTTGTTTTAATTTTATTTTTGCTGTGATCTTTGGTAAGTGATGGCTCTTTAACAGTCCAAGAATCAGTATATAACAGTATTAAAATAAACCCATCACTTACCATAGTTGAAGCCAAGAGGACTGGTAGATTTACTTTCTATTTCGTTTCCATATTAATATCACATTATTGCTTTTAAAAATAATAAAGGCTTAATCGCATGTTGAGGTTATTAAGAGTCAAGTAGGGATTTGTCCCATCCTTCATTTGACTAGAAAGGTATTGAAAAACCATAATTTGTATGAATGACCATCTTCCCAAATATCAATCCTAAGAATTAACAACTCACCCAATAGACTTATTCTGACATCGCTTCAGGCTCCATAAATGTTTAATATTATGTTTGATTACTGGTTACATTGTTAAGATATTTAGTAGTTACTTTGCATGAATGCATTAAGCTTGCAGAAATAATTAATATTTTTTTATAAATCAAAGTTAACTGCATTAACTTACCTGAAGGCATGATGGTGTGGAAACGGAACATATATTACAAAAAATAACATAAAAAACTAATATTTTTGGGTAGAACCCTTCTTTAACAAGATGAATGTAGCAACACAGGTCTTTGCCTAAAATATTACTTTTTGTGCAGGCATGTTTCTTTGCTGCGTGCATTGTGGCTTCTTCCTCATTCCTCTACATATTTATGCTAGTAAGCATCCTTTTTTTACTGAGTAACTAAAGTCGAAGAAAGTTGATCATTTCATGTTGAAAAATTAATCTACCTTAATTCAGAAGCATACATGCAGCATTCACATCTGACGCAAATGATTATCTCAGCTATTTTTATTCTTGTTTTGGGGATTAATACGGCCACAAAGTACATATTCTGCCATGTCACATTCACCTTTTCATTGTTCTCACCAGAAAATATAATTTTGTTACTTTTCCTATCCAAACTGCCCTTTGCGTTTGTTTATTTAAACACTGACAAGATAATAGCTTAATATAAGTTTTCCACTTAAAATACTCTGTTTCTCAGTCTGTGGTCGGAAGACTGGAATATTAAAATTTAACTCTTATTAAAGTAGAAATATCAGAAAAAGTAAATTAAAAAAAATGATATAAAATGTGTAAAGTAAGTGTTAGGCTATAAGTAAGTGTAACCCATCAGCCTATAAACCACACGTCAAACGTAGCGGGTGAGCGCTAGTGATCTGGTCTTGCATTCAGGAGGATGCGAGTTTGAATCCCCGTCCAGACATCGTAATTATATATCTGGATTTTAGTTTTCCATGGTTTCCCGAATTCACTCCAGGCGATTTCTGGGATTGTTGCTTCAAAAAGGCTATGACCAAATTCCTCCCAGTTTCTTGCCCCCAGTCGCCTCGCGTCTCTAATGACACTGACGATGTGTAAAGCCAGTACATACAGGGGGAGGACAAAACAATACGAACACCTCTGAAATAATGGAAAATCTTTATTAATAGGGGTTGGACCACACTTTGACTGAAGTACAGATTTAATGCGACGTGGGATAGATGCATAAAGGTCATGGACAATATTTAAAGGTATATTAAGCCATAATGGAGCCACCCCCATACTTCAAAGTAGGCAAGAGGCATTCAGGATTAAAAGCATCTCTGAGCGTTCTCCAGACATAAACGCGTCCGGTCCTCTGAAAGAGGGTGAATGACGATTCATCTTACCATATTACCTGTTGCCACTGCTGTGAGGACAAGGCTTTGTGATCTCTGCACCACTGGCGTCGCTTGGAAGCATTAGTTGCTGTCACGAAGGGTTTACGAATTGCCACGCTGCCATAAATGTTCGCAGCATGAAGTTCCCTTTTGACAGTTTTTGTTGAAACGGGTTCCTGGAGATGACTATTCGTTTCGGATGTTATCTCGGATAACGATTGCTTGTGCTTTCGGGCTACTATGCGCTTCAAGCCCCGTCTATCCCTATCAGTAAGCTTTGACTTTCGGCCACTGTTGTGCTTTGAAGACGCCGTCTTACCCTCTTTCGTGTTCGCTGTCATAACGGCTGATACCGTACTCCTTGCAAACTCCAAAAGGTTTGATGTTTCCGTAACCGATGCTCCACTTAAACGCGCCCCGACAATCATTCCTCTTTGGAATTTTGACAGGTCTGACATTTCAACTTACCACAGACAGTTCGATAGACGCATACAACGCAGGTGACTGCTGTTGAGAGACTGATACCTTCCTCTTCACGCTCACTAGGTGGCAGACTTCTGTTGGAGGTGGCGCGGCTGTACTGCAGCAGGGCCCGCTCTAGCGGTATTGCCGCCCCGGACAAACAGACAAATTGCCGCCCCTGAAGATTATGTAGAATTACAATATATATTTCTTTAAAAAATAATTAATTTTTAATCGAATAAAATATTTAATTTTAATAAAATCATATATTAATAAATAAACTTATTGAATTTTGATCTAGTGACACAAAATAGAGAAATTAATTATGAAATATCTTTACGTAGCCACAAATTAACCATATTTTTACGTTTGTAAATGCTATTACAGATGGATATTATCACACAAACAATCTAAATTCCATTATTTTGAAAATAAAACGAGATTACATCAAATTCGCTAAAATCACAAAAAAAAACTTTTTTTCTTACTTTCAGGTTGCGATTTTTTTATTACATCATAAAATTTACTTCATCAGCAATTTCATACTCAATTGCCAAAATGGCTAAATCATTAAATTATCAATTTCTTGGTTTTCGTAAATGCTTAGTAAGGCGTCGTATACATCTCCCAAATGAAATTTTTAAGGTTTTAATGCCTCTATCCTACTCTCCCATCTAGTGTCACTCCATGTTTTCAAAGTTGAACCCTGAACATGCTTTAATAGCATTGCCCATCGAAAAGTAGATGCCAAAAAGAATAAATATATTTTTTGGACCATGTTCAAGAAATTAGCGGCTTCCAAGGATGCTTTTGCCATTAATAACAAGATTGAGAGAATGGCTACTACACGGAACATTGAATGCTCGCGAATTATATTGTTTAATTCTAAATTGCACTCCTGCTTTATTGCGCCTCATATTGGACCCGTTGTCAGTCCCTGTCCTCTGATATCCTGCAAATTTAAACACAAGTCATTAAGTTCTCCAACTATAATGTCAGACATTTGTTTTACTGTGAATCTTCTGACTGGTAAGAAGCCTTAAAAGCTTTCATTAATTTTAATCTCAACATCAGGATTAAATTTATTGGTTGAAACATATCTGATTACAAGAGTAATTTGCTGTATCTTACTAAAGTCAGGAGTACAGTTTAAAATTATGGAAAAATATTTAAATTTTTTTATTTCCTTAATAACATGAGACTTTACACTTTGATGCAGCAGATCTACTATCCCGGTTTGTATATTTTCCACAAGACATTGAGCTTTAGTCTCTACTTTTTAGAGCACTCAACGGACGTGCTCTTCCATAATGGGATCGTATTCAGACAGTAACTCAACTATTTTTCAGCAATTACCGGTATTATGCTCAAACAACAAGTCGCTTGTACCTTGAAAAACCAGTCAACTTTTACCAAGCATTTTGGTAATTGCAACGATTCTTAGAAGCACCTCATTCCAATGATTTATTTCGGCATTAATAACTCTTTGAGAGGCAGCATGTACAGTTTTACAACAATTTAATCTTTTTTGCCTGAGTATGATTTTTCGAAATTTCATGCTCTTTTTAAGTTTCGTCGAGGTGCTTCCAATTTTTAAAACCCTCCTTTGAGAGAGAACGAACTAAATAACTGAAAATTTTGCAACAGAAGCAGTAAACGCAGTAGCTAATCTCGGTATATTTGCTCTGCGTTGCTAAAAATTCGTGCATAATATTCTGCGCTAAAACGTCGATCTGTGTCATTGGAAGGAAATGTGTAATTATGCAATAGTTTAGGAGGACCTTGCCTTACTAAAAAGCTTCTTACGGCGTCTCATAAAATTCTTGGCCACAAAGTTTTAGAACGCCTTCTGTGAGTCTCACGTTGGTGTCAGTTCCAGTTGGTTTACAAACTTCGTTCATTTGTTCGCTATTATTCTCTGATGATTCTATACTTCATTCGTATCCCGACCTGATATTGGATTCTAAGATTTGTTTTGGTAAAACCCTGAATACAGTAAATTTTTTTAACGCGCCAGATTGATTCTGCCTTTACGCTTCCTTTACCAAACTTCTTTTTTTGTACTGGTAACCAGAAAGTTTTCTTTGACCGTCAGACATTTTGAAAGAGGCACACACGTAACTCAAACAATGTACACTATAAAATAATATAAAAAGTAAATATTTATCCTTGCTCTAAATAAGCTAAAACCATAACTAAGATAAATTATTCTCAGTCGATATAAAAAAATATTTATGCACAACACAAAATATTTTTCATACCCTGTGAACATAAAGAAAGTCTAGTGTTACTACACAGTCAAAGCTTATTCGCGGATGATACTATCCGTAAATTTGCTGCAAATACAAAAACGGTGTATACAGAATGGCAATTTCTATAGGCTTGAACGGAATAGGTTCCAAGTTGACAGACAAAAAAATGATGTTGTGGAGTGATTGTCGCGCAATGCACTTATTAAACCAACTGACAAAGTTATTCACATTCACTAAAATAGTTAATGAATTTCTTTTTGTTGAGACGATTTACAAATGCAGCAATTGGAGTATCTGTAAACCGCATTCGTATATATAATAAACATCATGGATTATTATATTTTAGCAGTTAGCATTCGAAATTAAATATATTAATGGTATGTGGAGTAACTAATCGGTAATCAGCAGCTGGTAATATTATTTATTTATTAATGATTGTAACTACTGTCCCACACCCACTAAACTACAGTATTTTCACAAGCGATCAAAGCTAGCGTATGTGGTTCAAGTTTACGTCGCGAAACACGACGATGATAATTTAGGATAAAATTGATTGTATCAATGCGCGTGTGATTGAGGCTTTGAATTTGTAGCGCCAATATTAGCGGAGATTGTGGTTAGGTTGAGATTCAGCCTGCACCAATATGAAAGCTGAACCTCTTTGTCACAGCCAATGGCACGAGGAATTTAGTTACGAGAAACAAAATTCATGAACACTATGTCACGTTGTGATGTCATGTATCGCGACGTAAACTACTCCCGCGTATGTAATTTAACCCAACCAACCAAAACACTTACAATGCCTATATCTAATTTGTACAACAAATCTTTGAGGCTCGGATTATGAGAAGAAATTATTATTCAAATTATTCCACTTCGATTTCCAATAACTAAGATCCATATTGATTTGGTTCATCAATTAAATAAAATAAATACTCAGCATCTTCCGCCAAGCACTATCGATTCCATGTATTAGAGCCTAGCTGCAATTGCGAAAAACACACCTTTTCACCGCGTCTAGTAACTTGTGGGCAGTATAACGTCGGAATCAGTGCAGGTAGCCGAGGGCAGGTGTAACAGCCCCCACCTACTGGGCTTCTGTTGTGTGCTTTTGTCGTTGTGCGCCTATGTCGTATATCCAACTAAATAACAGTTTAATCATAGATGTACTTACCCTTAGAAATTATGAAATCCTGAAGTAAATTTTATGAACTACCACTTATCACTAATAACGTAATAATAAGACTAATGCTGTTGTGAAATGAAACCACTTTTTGTAATTAGCAATAATAAGCAAATTGAGACAACAACGCGTTCTACTCGCGTGCAAAGGCGCAATTTACACAGAACAGACGTGGCGCGGACTTCGGGCTGAGACATGGCGCGGACGCTGCGCATTTTGAAGTTGCTCCTATGGCGGAATTCACACAGAGGCGGCGAGGCAACGACGCGCCCCTTTGAGGTCCGCGCCCCTTTGAGGTCCGCGCCCCGTCTCTTCGAAGTCTCTAGGGGCGTACCCAAATAGCTAAGAACCGTAAGTTTTTAACGAACGAAAAAATCGATATGTGGATTTTTTTTTTATTAATTGGGTATTTAACCCATTAATATTATTAATATTTTTCTCACACTTACAGCCGAAATGGCGCCCCTAAATTTTAGCGCCCCGGGCAAATGCCCGGTTTGCCCCCCCCCTAGAGCGGGTCCTGACTGCAGGTATGAAATACGTCATACTTTTTCACAGGTGTTCGTATTATTTTGTCCTCCATCTGTGTATTATAGCTACAAAGGACGTGTTCTGCCATGTCACATTCACATTTATATACAATATAAAATTTTCAAAAGCCATGAATATTTTAACGATCGGCAAAAAATGGTATTTCAGTGATATTACTATTGTTACTATGGTAAAATGAGTTTCCAACTGGCACTAAAGAGCGTTTCTTTAAGGATTAAGTTAATGACCGTTTTGTGAGGGTTTAATAGGGTATATACATGTATTTTTATTTTTAAATCAATTAATTACACTGTTATATAACCGCAAAAATATAATATTGATGAAAATATTAAAATTTTTCATTAAAATTGGAATCCAGTTCCGACGATTTAAACGCCGCCAATTTGGCGCGTTGCGCCGTGACGTCATTGTACTCCACTCATCTTTAGTTGGCCGTGACTCCACTACATTGACGTATCGTATATTGTGGAGTGTTATGTCTTGAAAGTTTTATGTTTTATAACTAATTTCGATATGGAAGGAGGTCGAAAACCATTTTATAAATACTGTATTGCACCTATGTGCAAATATGCGATAAGGAATGCACCTGATAAAATCTATTTTTATGTTCCGCGAGATACGAATGTAAGAAAAAAAGTGGTGTATTGCTATGAGAAGACGTAAAGAATCTTCAACTAGTTGTTTATACTGTCGTGAAGATCAGTTTAATATAAGTGTATAACGTTATGTTAAATTTGTTATAATGTACAAAAATTCATTACCAATTCAAACTGTAATCATAACTTAGTTTACAAGAGCCCGATAGATATACAGGGTGATTCAAAAAAAACGTGGACAAAATGACATGGATCAAAAATCGCATAGGAACAGAAGGTCGCAAACGCCTATAGAGGGCGCTAGATCCACGAGAGGGCGTTGCGATGCAAACACGGACCCTTGGATTTTTTCTTGTGGGGATTTTTAAAAGGACTTGTGTATGAAACACCTGTTGAAACGCTGGAAGACTTGGTAGGAAGAATCGTTGCGGCAGCCGGATGTGTTCGAGATACACCTGGTATCTTTGAGAATGTGCGCCGTTTCATGCAACGGAGATGCCGGGCTTGTCTCGATGCTTCTGGCAAAAACTTTGAGCATCTGCTGTAGGCTCAACATTTGGCTTGCATAAGTCGCATGTGCGTGAGTAATTATCAATAAAATGATCTGTAATGGTTTTGTTTCTTCTCTTTTGTCAGTGTTATTTTAGACGCCCTGTAGCGGCTCCCGATCGCATTTGCGACCCTCTGTTCCTAAGCGATTTTTGATTCTTATTGTATGACTAAAATACCATCTCATTTTGTCCACGTTATTTTGAATCACCCTGTATTTTTCAAATCATTTCTTATTCAAGCTTAATCCAAAGCATCTACGAATCTTTTAAAACCCTTAAAAGAAACCATCAGATATTTTAAAAACGGATTTCAATCACCTGTATATATGTTGAAGGGTATAGTCTACCAGAATTCATGACTTTAAGGCGCCACATCATTTAATTATTGAACCGGCTGATAATATGTCGTTTCATCAAATACGCTTACCAAAAATAAAAAATCCAAATGTCTTTTAGTTACAAAATTTGGCATATATTACCAGTACCAGAAAAGCCACGTAGCAAGATTTAGCAAATGCTACGGGCCCCGCGCCCTCAGGGGGCTTCGCGCTTATGCGTTTAAATGATCTGACTTTAATGAATACAGAAAATGATTTACTTAGAAATATTGATTTGGCTAGTGTTATCTCTAAATTTGCCCACCGTAAGTCGCGAAAGGTTGTTCTGTAAATGTGCTGTTTTATATTGTATTCTAGACTTTAATACCTAAAGAAGTCGAAGACCTTTTGTTCGCATTTGCAACAGACCCCGCGCTGTTTTAATCCGGTTCTGTAGAATGTATATTACCTAGAGTCAGCGTGGTGTTGGCGGTAAGGTGTCCGCTCTCTAATTTTCTGACCCGGGTTTAAATCCTTGCAGTATCAGATATTTTCATTTATTTTTATCTGTAGAAATTGCTGAGCATGATTTTTTATTTTATTTCAACTTTAAAACAAATCTCATAACAGATACGTAAATGCAATTTCGGCCAACAATGACTTCCTAATATGCCTCGCACTTAAACCTAGAAGCATAGAAAAGACGAAAATGAAATAAAGTAAAAAATAATAACTATTTCAATTGAAGAAACACCAAAACAATAAACTTATTAACAAAACGTGAAACATTATGTAAGAATGGCCTGCCATATGATTAAAGTGAAGTCCTCACGGATGTACCTATGAAAACACAATGCGGTGTTACACCCGTGAGGACTTCATTTCGAAACAATGATTTTCTGCTACTTTATGTAACCAGATTCAAAGCTCGTTAAAAGTAACGGGCTGAACGGTATGTTCTGGCAAGTTATTTCTTTTCAATTGATTAACTTAGTAAAATTGTTATAAAACAACGCGCAATGTAATTCCTTGTGTCTTACCTCTAACAAAAACTATCAGTTGTCACTCTGATAGGGCTGCTTTAAACTTTACCACAAACTCCGCTAATATACTAGATCTATATTTGAATTACATGCTTATTTCCCATTGTCAGCAGTTTCATTGTCGGTTACTCTCTCGTGTCCCTCGATTCACATCAGATGTATCTAATACGTAACTAATGCACTAAAAGCATAAAATTTTAATAATATAAATGTCTAACACTTAATTACATTGAAACTTTCACTCCTCGGACGTCAACGACTTTAGAATCCGGATTTGATGCAAAATACGTCATGATGAAAACAACGTTTCTTTTGCAAAACCGCTTCCATTCACTATTTATTGTATGAGTATTCTCGCAGGAATGAAATATTTCACCAATTATGCTGATAAATTATAATAAAACTTAAACACAATCACAAAATTATAAAAACTCCCGTTAACTACGCCTTCGTTTACAATATGAACGTGTACTTTGCCGTCACGATTCGATTCTACCAATGGATTTGCATTTCCCTGGTATTTCTGACACTTTTGATTAATTAAAATCAATAAATAAAAAGCGAATAAATATGAAAAACTTTGTAGCGGTAATTCCACAGTAATAAAGCTTCTAAATAAAAATACTTGACGTATATTTGAATTGTATGAATATTCCCTGTTGTCTGATGCATACAATCCACCAGTCTGGCTATTCATATTATACTGCCACCATTCTGGACAACAGTAGGTAACTTACGATATTTCATATTTCAAAGCTGGGGCCTGGTGTTCTTGCTGTTCTTATTATGTTTTTTTTTATTATTTATTATTCTATGCTGAGACAGTTCCTTAGAAACTACACATTTAATGTATAAATCAACATATTATGTACAAAACACAAAAAACTTACACGTTTCACCTGCAGGTTGCATCACTTACACGATACTCTTCTTGTAGTGATGGGAACGTAAAGGCGGGTTTACACGGTTCACTTTTCGTAATCACTACAGATGAATCACTTGCAGTGAAAGGAAAGTGATTGATCCAAATTAATCATCCAAGAAGACGGATGAAAGAAGTTGTCTCGGGTTCAATTTTTCGTTCACTTTCGGTGTTTCACTGGGATGAATCAAGAGTGACTCGTATAAACAGTTAAAATATCGAAATGAAACCTCCTCCAGGATCGGTCGTAAGTGTTTGTTTCTGATTGTTGTTGTTTTCAACACTTAGTGGTTTTTAAATGTAAATAAGAGACATGATTAAAGAATTATATCTTCCATTTCCGACAATAGAAGACATCAAGTGCAAAATTAAAACTATCCGAAACTAGGTGTTCTAGTGAATTAACTTAAGTTTTAAAACCAGATAAATTTGGTGTAAATTGTGTTTCTGGGTAAAGTAAATGTGTTTCAAAGCAGTTATCAGTTGCCAGAAACATGGGAGTAGTTTCTAGCTTCAGTTTAGCTGGAAGGCATTTTCTCATTAGTGTCCTGTTTTGCAATCAGTGGTGAGTTTTTTTGATAACAGATCTTTGTGATTCATACGTTAGAAGATGATACCCATTCTACCACGCCGCAAGATCCAATTGTAGTCCACAAACTTCTCTTTTTTTCAGTTAACTTTCTTCACGTTGTAACTTTTAATTCCAGGTTACTGACAATTACATCCACTCCAAAACGCACAAGTTTGTTTGTTGCCATCTTGAAGTGAATTGAATGGTCTATTTGTGAGTAAACGAAAAGTAAAATCACTTTCTTTGTAAATGATTCATCCTAAGTGATAACGAAAAGTGAACCGTGTAAATCAGTCTTAACCAAAAACCAAACAGCGGATTAAAATTCTTCTATCAGAATCATGTGAATCCCCTAAACAAAGAAGAGGTGTTGAAGTAGTCTTATTTGCTGAAATAAGCTACATGGGATGATGTGAGGTACAGATAGATAAGTAGAAAGATAAAAGTTATTTCTGACTTGTTTTTCCTTTATTGTCTTTCCATTTCTTGTCATATATAAAGCATAACAAAGAAAGTTTCAAAGGAAAATCTTGGGACCAAAAAAAGTGACAGGAAGCGAATTTAATTTCCGTTTGAGATCGAACCAAGAATTATACAAATTTGAAAAGGTATCAAACACAATTAAGAAAAGAAGATTAGCTTTCTATGAACACTTCAAGAGAATGGAATCATAAAGAATGGTAAAGAAAATACTCAACTTTTTCAGATGTGGGATCAGCATGGAAGACATACAAGACAGGGAATTATTCAGAGGAAAAAATGCGGAGGTAAGGATCTGACTGAAGAAAAACCAATCAGGAAAAAGAGGGCATTTTCAGAGGAAGAAAAGCAAGAGTGAGCCAGAGAATGAAAGAGTACTGGAGGAAGGAAACTCAGAAGAGAAAATGAAATTGCGTAGTCGTAGTCCATAGATGGCTGGTGTATATATTCAATCATACTGTATAAAAGTACATTTGCGTTTTGTGATAGCAAAAATAAATGTTATGGAAAATGAGTACTTTTTTAATATTTATTTTTCACTACATGTGGATTCTGTCTAATTCACATGGTTACGGCGTGCGATTGGGGTACTGAAACTCCCCAGTTCAAATCCTGGTTTCAACTGTAAATTTACGGGCCTTAAAATTGGTGTGTGAGCGGTAACACTCTGTCCTCACACTCGGGAGGACACGGGTTCGAATCGCCGTCCGGGGATCCAGATTTAGGTTTTCCATGGTTTCCCCAGATCACTCCAGGCGAATGCTGGGATGCTTCCTTCAAAAGGACATTGCCAAATTCCTTCCCGTTGATTGTCCCCAGTCCTATCCCGCCTCTAATGACCTCTACGTCGACGAGACATAAAGCCATAATTAAAAAAAAAACATTGACATTCACCTTTGGCATAGTTTGATTTGCTAATGCAAAGATGCTAGTACGATCTATGGTTAGAATTTCACATTAGTCTGAACGTCTCCTTTTCAAGTTAGATGGCTACGGTAGAGGTACACTGCGCAACCGATAAGAAATTTTGAGATCACATGAAATTATTATTTTTATTATACAGAATCTTTACGGTCTATATTTAAATTAAAATATATAATAAGCTCACTCTTTATTAACAAAATGTTGAGTGAATAGAAAAGAACCTCAAATAAAACCAACACGTCATGTGTAAAGTGAGTGACGGTTAACATTTCATTGTGATTGCGTTGGTACACGCGAGAATCTTTTCATCCCAGTACTGTGTGATGATAATTTGTTATGACTGCATTGGGATAGTTTTTTTGTACATAAAAGATCAATCAATGAGGTGATAACGAGAGTCAGGTAAAAAAAAAAGTATTTTAACGTACTTTATTCTTTTCATAGATTATAAAATATGCCTACGCAAAATAAAGTACAGTACCCTATAATAGAGTACTGATGCCAACCCTAGCTATGACCCCCAATTCACTTTTATAGAAATTTTTAACATTTATTCCGTGGAAAAACCACGTGAATACGGTAAAGGAGAATGAAGATAGAGTAGGAACTCACGTACGAGCTACGGACAAATGTGGAAATGAGGGGAGCGAGCCGACACTCGGCCGAGTGTTGTTGCGGTGAAGGTGCGGACCGGTATCGGCCTAGTGTGGCCCAACCTTTACCGATACTATCCAGGGTCACATTTAGGCATAGTCTAACTAGGCAGTAGCCTAAGCGCCCGCACCACCTTAAAGAAGAAAAAGAAAAAATACAGAGAAATTAACCTATTTCCGAAACGGTTTTAACAGCGAAAGTCTTGAAATGCTCTTGAAAGTAGAAAACAATATTCGCGCAGTTTAATCCTTTGAATTTGAAGTATGGTTGTACAATAGAACTCCAATTATTCGAACTCCGACTATCCGAATCGCTGAATATCCGAATGGCTTTTTTAGTTAAGACGGAAACGCTTACATGGTAGTGGAAGCTTGTAGTTTGGTGATGGCAGTCACATTAAGACATGCTTGGAACAAGTTGAAAGGCATTCCAACTGAAAAAGAGAAGGAAAAGGAGAAAAAGAAGCTCAAGAAAAGGAAAGGAAAGAGACAAGAGAAGATGTGGATGACGTTTCACGTGAGTAATTCAGAAACATTCTTTTGAAGATTCCTGGATGTTCAGAAGTTAGTGCTGAAGATATGGGAGAGAGGGTGGTGTGTGATTCGTCAGGCCCTGGGTATGAAATTCTAAATGATGATGAACTTATTGAAAGTGTGAGAGAATAAAGTGTCGAGGAACAAGACGACCTTAATGTCGAATTCAGTCAAGCATTTGCCCACCTCGAAACTGCGATGGAGCGTCAGCCCGAGTGTGACCACATGCAACTCCTCACTGTCAAGCGGATGCGCGTCTTGGCTGCCCGAAAACGGATGAATACAGTCAAACAGCTTACTTTGACCAAGATGTTCAGCAAGCAATGAGTGTTATTTACAATACGGTACGTACATACTGCACAGCACTTGTAAGTACGCTTAACATGTAAAAGAGTTGCCTTTACATTTAATCAACTAAAAGGCCATTTATTTAAAAATAGTTTTACTGCCATTTTCAATATACATACAGGAGTTAATTAAAACAGACCATTTTTTCAGAAAAAAATCCAGTTATCCGAATTTTTAATTATCCGAATGAGGTCCGGTCCCAATTCATTGGGATAATTGGATCTCTACTGTACTTAAAATAACATTTCAGTGCATCTTTACCTAAAGGTAATTTTTCGGCTCAACGATGAGGCCTTATAACCTTTGTAACATAAGGTTGCAGTAAACTGGGGGGGGGGGCGTCCTTTAATGACGTGAAATGAAATAGGGGTGGGGGGAGATCGGTTAGTAGGGGGGGGGGGAGTCTCTGTCAAAATCTCACGTCATTTTAGAGTCTCACCAGAGAGGGGGGGGGGACTCCGAAATTCCGAAAAAACACCTCACGTCATTAATGGATGCTCCCTAGGCCTGAGAATGTAGAGTGAAGTCACTGTCGTACACCTGCAATACGAAATGAAATTCCCCAGCCTTCATGTCCAGAAGTTAAGGTAAGATCAATTTATTTTGTATACGTCGTAAACAGCGAATAGAGGTGGGAGGTCCAAGTTTTAATGGGTTTTTTTTTTTTTTTTTTTTTTTTTTTTTTTTTTTTTTTTTTTTTTTTTTTTGGAAAGAAAGTACTTATAAAAAATTACATTCGATTATAATTGAAATAGGTGTATTTGGAAATCAAAATTAATTCTATTTTTAATTCGTTTTTATTTAATTTGTTGTTTCAAATCACTTTTTGTTTCTTTTAAAACTTTATTTCAGGCTTCAGCAATCTGGATCGCTTTGTGTGGCGTGGGAAGGCTCTGATTAGTGGAGCGTTGTCTAAAAACAGTTGAATCGCAGTCTTCTTGTTGACATGCTTGTGTAAATAACCACTATTGTGTTCTTAATCTTTCTCTATTACGTGGTCTGGTGATCTTGATCATTTGTTTTATCTTAATATGTAGGCCTACACTTTCATATTGTTATTAAAACTTTTGAGTTTTCAATTCCGCGGGCTTTTGTTGAGGGTGTTTGGCTGCAACAGCACAACTGCAATAGGCAGCACCTTATGTATCGACCATCAGTCGAAAAATTAAGCATGTGAGCATTCGAGTATATTCCTGGCCAATTTGCCACTCGCATATTTCTTTTGGCGTTATTATTGCACATATATTATTTGTAAAGATGGTTTTGTAATTACAGTATGGAATTTCATTCTTAAGAGAAAGATTTCTAAAAATTCTTTTCGTATTGAATGAGGGATTTTTTCCCTCGTTCTACCCCGTTTTATATCATCACTAAAAGTTGTTTCCAGATTGTTCATCCTGTCTGTTAGTGGTAATGCAATTTTATTTGTTATAGTTTTCCAGTTTTTCTATTGCCGTATAAATAACGAGAAATGGTATGACCCCATTGAGACAGAAGTATGTTTGGCTCAAGTTCAGTATCGCTCCTTTTGTAACCGCCCTTCCTGATTACGTTATTTTGGCAATTTTCCTTAATCATAGACACAAAAGGTGGAATAATCACCCAAATCCGGTTCAAAAATGCTGTTCACGATAAAATTACGTAATATGCTAAAACAAAATTGACGCTTCGCATACAGATGGTCAGGGGGCGTCCATTAATTACGTGAGGTGTTTTTCAGGAATTCCGGACCCCCTTTTCTGGTGAGATTTGGAGAGATCTGGTCAAACCCCCCCCCCCCTCCCTGACGGGACCCCCTCCCTCTGTTAATCGACCTCGGAGTTTTTTTTAGACCTTATACTCCCCCTCCTAAAGTCGATATCCCCCCCTCCCCCTTCGTGAGATTTGGTAAGATTTCGCCGGACCCCTACCCCTCCCCTATTTCACCTCATGTAATTAAGGGACGCCCCCTAACAGCTTTCATAGTTTCGGAGTAGTTCGTTCTTAATCTCATCCCCTTATGCCATTATAAGTTACGCTTGAAAGGCAGAGGTTGAGTGAGCATTTAGAATTTTGCTAAGAACTCCGTCGGGAGAGTGTTGGTATCCAGAAATTCAGATCTTTGACAACCATAAATGAGAAATATCAAGTTCTGTTAGTGAAACAAAAGTGAAACGGGATACGCAGGTAAAATATGTAGCAGGCAAAGCTAGTTATTGTGGTTGACAAGCAGAATTTTGAAGGATTATAATAATACTGCAGAAGGTAGTTGATCAGTAGCTACTGTATGTTTAAAAATTGACTAGTGACTTAGAAGTTCATAGTAACTTTTAACTGCGAACTTTTTGCATGAAATCCGATCTTCTGTGAAATAATACTCCAACCTAAAATAGTGTTCGTCATGGAACTGTGAACTACTATTCGTAGATACGAAGTGTAGATTTAAGTGTGGTCTTTAAATTTATCCCTTCAGTACTGTCGGAAAAGACATGGAAACACGTCTGTGTAAAATTTCTAAATAATTATAACTTTTCCTTACCGAAAATATGGATAAGAAAATACTGCGCGCTGCTGATTATTATTAATAAGTATTAACTAACCAGCATCTGAACCAAAATAAAATTCGAGGTATTGTCCTCTTGGTTTGTTTCGTGCTTCTTAATGCAGTTTTAAAACCGTGTGGATACTGCCAATAAACTAATAAAGACGCTAGTTACGACTTTTGGAATAACTACTGTCTTCAAGCTATGTATTAAATCCTCTGGTTTAGAATGGCAACATCCTATAGTCACGTATGCCCCGAAGCTTTGTTTTTAAGGCATCGATTACAGTTGAAGGATAATGCGAGGCCACACAAGACGTAACGTTACCTTTATAGGTTTCACCTTTAAATTTGAGACAATTGACAGCCTCTCTACCCGAATCAGTCACTTTACCGTTACGAAGGTAGCCTTGTTAACAAGAATAGTAAGGGGAAAAGGGAGGGGGGAGAGATCCACCGGATTTTGCTGGTGCCCCCTATTTGCGTTGGGCTCTTAGTGGCAGATAGTTTTGATAGATGATAAATTTTGCGACTCCGCTGTTTCTTCTTCTTATATCGTCATGGTATAAGCCACGCTTAAAACGCGTGGGCTGAGGTGGGGGAACAAGGGGTTAGTCCTTAGATATATACGTGTCGCTTTACTGTGAAGATTTAGGATAGGTGGAATTACATGCCTGTATTCCTGAAAGTTGAATTCAGTTAATAGTGCTGATTGTAAATAATGAAGGTAATTGCTTAAAACTTTTCCGTGGTTGTTGTAACTATTCTTCAAATAATTTCCAACTATTTACCAGTTAAAAGCTACATGGTGAAATTTGGGTCCCTTTTACATCTGCACAACGTTTTATCTCCAAGGCTAACTTCTTCTTTCTTGTTCACGCTTATAGCTTTCCGCTGTTGGGCGCTCAACCGTCCATTTGTCTTATCGCATTAACAGGGACATCACTAGTGGATTGAGAGAGGAGGCTAGCATATGCAAGCAGCTAATTTATATTCGCTATGACATATGAAAACAACAAATCACGTCACTTATTGGGTTCAACTAAGTGTGTGTCGTATTAGAGTTTTATATATGTGGAAAGTACGGATTCATAAATCACTGTCAGCCTGAAAAGGCATGACAATACGAAAGATAATTACCATCGTAAAAAATATGGGCCTCCATCCGGTAAAAAAAATCACCTCTTAAAGTTCTAGGTCACTACAGTGACACCCATTTTTATCCCAACTTCTGCACTCGCCTACTTTTTAACCGACTTGAGAAAAAGGATGAGGTTCTGAAATTCGTCTGGTTCTTTTTTTTGGGTGTGTATGTTCAGCGATATCTTCGCCAATTTTGAACCGATTTAAATGAAATTTTTTTAACGGATAGGGTATACCTCCAAATTGGTGCCTTATGAATTTAATTGAGAAACCACCCCTTCTACCACTTTACACCCCTTATTTTTTATACAAGCATACATTTTTTATCCGATTTCGATGGAACTTTGGACAAGTATACTCAAAAATAAAGAGAAGAAAAATACTGTCAACTTTTGGTTTGAAAAACTGAACCCCTCTCCCCATATGCACCCCCTTAATTTTTGCCAAATTTCTTGATACAAAGCTACAGTCGATAACATTTAACTGATCTCCACTAAAGTTGGCATATACGTGTAATTTTTCATGGAGAAGGTTTCTGACAAAAAAAAATTAAAAAATCACCCTTTATACCCCTTAATTTTATAGAAACCTACATTTATCTGATTTTGATTGAACTTTGCACATGTATACTTCAAAACAAAGTGAAAAATACTGTCAACATTTGGTCTGCGAAAGCTCAACCCATCTCCCTCCTTCCACCCCCTTAATTTTTGTCAGTGTTCCTTATAAATAGCTACAGTCGCCACCGCTTGACTGATTACCTTGAAAGTTGGTGCTTATTGTATTTTTTCACGAAGAAGGTTTCTGACCAAAAAATACAAAAATTACCTCCTCTCCCCATTAAACCGCCTAATTTGTACACAAACCCACAGTTTTTATCCGGTGTAGATAAAACTTAGCAAATATTTACTATAAAACAGAGAGAAAAATAACGTCAACTTTTGGTTTGCAAAAACTCAGTAATTCGATCTTCGCGATGTGACAGCTGGCACAGACTCCAAAAATAACTAATTAATGTAAAAATTTCAATAACAGTAATGTAAAATATTGTCCATTTAGATTTACTTTCTTCTAAGCATGGTATAAAGTTATTTTAAAATTTTTAGTGTGCTTTTTTTGAACGGGGTTTTTATGTGTGTATAACAATTATTTTTGTCTTTTACAAATTTCAACATTAAATTCTTTCAGCGTTTTTGATAAATTATCCATCATCTCCCTTGTTAATTTATTCCAATCCCTGACCTCCTTACCTACGAAAGAAAGTCTTCCCACACCCTCATGCTTGAAATCGAGTACCAGCTTGTGGCCACGGTCATCTTTTCCCTTCCATGCACCTCTCTTAATAAGTATATTTCCTCACCTCATCACCAATATACGTCTGTACACTCCCATTAATCTCTTCACCCCTCTCCCGTCTTTCAATAAATACCATTCCAAATCAGTTACAGATTGTGTTTTACGGTAATTTCCAGAAACAAATCTGGCAGCAGTTCTCTGCACCCACTCCAATTCCTGTATTTGATCTATACTAAAAATACACATACTACACCACCAGATTCAAACAATGTTCTGACCAAAGGTTTGTAACCGAATTCCCTTTCTTTTCTGGTGCATCTCCTCATCAATCTCTCCAACAAGTGAAGGATTTTTAAACCATTTCCTACTAACTGTCCAATTTGTCTTGTCCAGTTGTTGTTATCAAATTTTATACCAAGGTATTTGCATTCAGATCTTCAACAAGCAATTCTTTCCGCACCTTATATTCATACTCAAGCTTTAATTTTTTGTCTATTTACCTAAAAGGCGAAGTATTCTTTGCATTTATCTGCATCCCATGTTGACATACCGAGCTATATATCCTGTCCAGATCACATTGCAACTGTTCAGTCTTTTACTTTTATGATCCTATTATATAGCATTATTTAATTTTCAAACAACCTAACTTCTGATGGTAAACCATCAACACAATCATTCATTGGAATTATGAATAGAAAGGGTTCCAATTTCCATTTTCACTACCACTTTTTTTGATACTGTATTTCCTATCCTAACAACCTGCTTTCTACATTTTTAGAATTCTTCTATCCAGGAAATCACTCCTTCATACTTTCGAATGATGTTTACCTTATTTACCACCATTTTATGGCTCACTATGTCAAATTACTTAGAAAGATCTAGTGCTGCACTATCAATTAGGCCTTCCTTGTCAATTTCAGCCGAAATAGCCCATTAAGTTAGGTTCGCATGAATATCCTTGTCTGACGCCATTATGTCGATTTGCAAACCAATTTCTTTCCTCACAGACTTTCTGGTGTGGTTGCATATCAATCTCTCCATTAATGTCTACCTGATGTCAACCAGATTGGCCTGTAATTTTCGACCCTATTTGTCATCCCTCCTTTAAGGACCGGTACCACTATCGCACATTCATTCCTCTGAAATGCAGCAAATATCTAGACTAAATGAAATAACTTTTCAAGATAAGGTACATTGTCACGTCCTGCTATCTTTATGGCATCTTTAAAAAAATGTACACCAGCCCCTTTATATTGTACAGTTATATTCTCAGTAATCTCACAATATTCTGCTCATTGTCTGGAATCAGTTTTCTTGATATGACATTGCAAAATTGGCATGTGGATTGTTTAGACATCAGTCCTCCACTCACAGGCTTAAATCTAGGAAAGATTTCTTGGGAACCACAGCTTCCTTTAGATGTACCGCGAATAGTTGTCCGGCTCATCGTGTGACGATAGAGATTTAACCCCCAGGTAGTAACCTTATTTGGAAAATAAGAAGACCGATAAACAGGCAGAGAAGTAGTGTGGGCAGGACGAAGAATAATCTATCAAGATGGCCCCATCTCAAGCATTCAACAGTTATATGTGGATGAGGAGCATTACCCATCACCCAGCGACATTCACTTTGGAAGATCTCCCTATTGCCTAGTGATAATGCTATCAAGTTGCTGACTTTTGGTCATCTATAATCTGAACGATTGTTGTACTTCTGTCCTCTTCTTTTTGTTTCCTTGTCAACAACTGTTTGTGTTTTTGGGGCCTTGACTATTTTATCATCAACTGTTTTGACGCGGAATAAATAAATGTAATTACATGCAGCTAATTATTTTTTAGATTGTTCTAAGTGGCATTTTTATCAGACATTTTTTTTATAGTTTCGAACATATTATCCCATTTACCTTTATCAAAAGTTTTTAAGTCGACTGCGCATAAAAGTACGCTTTGTTTCTTGGACGCATGTGATGTCGAACTTATTAACGATAAAATTCTCATTTGTCATCTTGTGCTATCGTCAGGAGTTTGAAGGTGATACGATTTTTAAAAAATATCTTTGAATCACTGTTGATATACCCTGATATGCCAAAAGTCGAGGTTACCTCCTACTGTGTGAGGAACCTCCGGCGAAGTACAACAATCCTACGTGGCATTGACTCAAAAAGTCGTTAGAAGTCCCTTGAAGAAATACGAGTACTCAGCTATGTTTTCTCCGTCCATAATTACTAAAGCATGCTTAACGTTTTATATGAACTGACCTTTCGATCATGTCCCAGATATGTTCGATTTGATTCATGTCTGGTGATCTAGGTGACCAAATCATTTGCTGTAATTGTGTAGAATGTTGTGTGAACGATTCTGGCCTTGTGATACGACAATAATCGTTCTGAAAAAGTGAGAACGCAACTGTTTCCAGTGAACGGTCGGTTCAGTTTAACCAGAGATTCCAGTCCATGTCATGTTTTTTTTTTTTATCTGCTTAAAGTCTCCCTAACAGCGAGGTCTTTAGAGACGGGAAAGGATGGGGGGGGGGGTAAGGAATGGGAAGGAATTCGGCCATGGCCTTTTGAAGGAAGCATCCCGGCTTTTGCCTGAAGTGATTTGGGAAACCATGGAAAACCCAAATCTGGATGACCGGACGGGGATTCGAACCGCCGTCCTCCCGAATGCGAGGCCAGAATGCTAACCGTTACACCACCATGCTCGGTTCATGTCATGTAAGAACATCCTGAACCAGGATGGAGCCACCATCATCTCACACAGTGCCTTCCTGTCACCATGAGTCCATGGCATCTTGGGATCTGCGACCCACTCGAACCCTACCATCAGCTCTTACAACTGGAATCGTGACTCATCTGACCATGCAACCTTTTTCAATTCTTCTGTGGTACAATCGATTCGTTGACGAGCCTAAGAGAGGTGCTGCAGCAGAGGCACTCCCGTCAGTCTTCTGCTGCCAGATTTGACCAACGCCAAATTTCGCTGCACTGTCCGCAAGAACACGTCTTTCTTACGTCCCATGTTGACTGTTGCCATTCCTTAACACAGTATTGCCTGTCTGTCAACAGTGACATCTCGACGCAGACGTCGTAGGTCTTATTAAGTAGACGGGGTCGACCACGGCATTTTCTATGGTGGGAGGCAATCCTGGAAATTACTCATTCACGGCGCACTCTTGGTGCTTTGGATTGAGGAAAGTTGAATTCACCAACAATTTCCAAAATGGCATGCCTCATGTATCTAGCTCCTACTACCATCCCGCCTTGATAGTCGTGCAGCCATAATTACATAAGAAAACCTTTAACACGAAACACTAGAATAAAAATGAAAGTCCCGACACTACACGGCACATCTATACTTTTCTTCGATGGTACTACCGCCATCTGGAAATCTGCATCTTTTTGTCCCACCAGAATAAATTTGAATACTTTTTAAATTTCTACTTCTCATTGAGATTATAACAGTACTATGAGAATATTATGTTGTCTTATTTGTGTTCAAATTTTTCAAAGTTCATTAAAACTCTTTCGTTAAAACACAGGACATCCTTCATTATAAGAGACATTATCAGATCATATTCTCTTAACGGTACAATGATTTTCTCTTTCATACATTATCTTTAGGTATCATTTCCATCGCTTAGCTCTTTCTTTTGAGCTTAAAAGATATTTCCTACTAGTAAATTGCATTTTTATGCGTCTTTTCTTGATTTCTTAAAAAATACTGTATGATTCTGATATCTCCTTTTGCTACAACTTTTCCCTTCTCTGTTTCTTACGTTTTTCTTTGATTTCCTTGCACTTACTGAGTTCTGAACTATCCGTATTGTTGTCATCCTGTTTTATATCTACCATTTTTGTTCTCTTCTGATCCTTTAAGTCCAAAACGTCTTCTGAGATCCATGATTTTCGTCCAGTTTCTTTCATAATATCCAGTTTCTTTAGTATCCTCTCCTCTTCACAGGGCCGCATTTAAGCATAGGCTACATAGGCTGTAGCCTAGGGGCCCGCACCACAAAGGGGGGCCCGCACCACAAAAAGAGGGGCCCCTCACCACAACCCTCGCCTGGGCAGGTAGCAGAGCTAAAAAAAAAAAAGGTCGCCCATAAATTTAAGAATCCAGCCACTGCCGACAGGGGGCCCGCACCACATGTATAGCCTAGGGGCCCACAGAGCCTAAATGCGGCCCTGCCTCTTCAGCATATTCCATCCTTCTTAAGGTGAATTTCTGTCATAGTTTTTTGTATTGCATATATACATTACCATATTGCGAACTTTGTTTAGTTAGAGATTATTAATTTTTTCACTTCAAATCAATTTTACTTGTGCTACTTGCTTATTCCCTTAAATTTAAATCTGCATTTAAATAGTGTGAGATCGTGGTCAATGTTTATATGAGTTCGTGTAATTTCATTACAGCCTTACTTTCTGCCTTTGTTTTGATCTTGACATAATTTAACACATATCTACTTATAATCCCTCGAAGTATTCTTAAACTATTCCCTAGTAGTATTCTTAAATTACATGTTCGCTATGATAAATTTGTATTTCCCGCAAAATTGTAACAGATTCTTCCAAATCTAAATTACCTACAACAAAACCTAGTTTTTATCCACCGAGCTTGGTCGATGAACAGTAACGGTCTGGCCTCGATGACGCGGGTTCGAATCCCCATCCAGCAATCCACACTTCCTGTTTTCCATGCTTTCCTGAAATTAGCCCAGCGTTTTCAACCATTTTCAACCAGAGCACCAATAAAATGACAAATTCTACGGAATACTAACTTACATGAGATTTTTTAAGTGTCTAAATTTTTACCAATTGTTATCTGCAAAAACCGCGGTCCTTTAAGACCTATACTTGCAATAAGGCACTCATAAAATGGTGACTAGACTAAATCCTGAAGATTTTATGTCGATTGGAAACGTATGTTGTGAATAAACTATTGAAATAACAATGCAATCACATTCAAATGTCCCGGAAATACTAGCGTTTTGCCTGATAATTAAAATATTCATGACTTTTATTGGAAAGTTTGGCTTATAGCTTTTATTCGCTTATGTCTTTATACAGTACAAATTTTATATTAACAATTTTTTTACTAATTTATTTTTTGTGGTGATACCTTTAATTCCTGCGGACCACCTATCCCATCTTTGCGGACCACATCTTGAGGATCTCTTCACTAGACGAATGCTGGGACGGTCCCTTCAAAATGACAGAATTTCTTTCCGTTCATAGCACCCAGTCCTCTCTCGCGGCAATTGATCTCGACGTCGACGAGGTGTAAAGCAAAAATAAATAATCTTTTTCTCCTCTCTTCTTACCGCTTCAAATGATTACTTGATATTTTCTCCCTCTTTAATTGTAGAACGTATTTTCTCAATCTCATCGTAATATTCTCTTATTGAAAAATACACTTATACTATGTGGTGGATGCTCTTATTAAAATAATTATTTGCTTAACTGTTGTAGTAGCTCACTAGTTATCCTGTTCTATTATTCATATGAAATAACCACCAAGATAACCCATATGCTAATGCTCCATATTCCACATTCCAGAAATACTATCCATCTTCCATTTAATCTCACTAATGTTAATCACATTTGTCAGTAGTCGTTCTATCTCAATCTTAAGTTCTCCATCGTACCTGCCTTATTCAGATTCCTACAACAGCTACTACTGTAACCGTAATCACATAATTATTCCGTTCATCCGTCGTGCATCAGAATTTGCGTTGTGTGGCGTTGTAGAAGGCGGAACTAGTCTTCACTACTTGTCTGTCACGTTAACATACAATCTCAGAATATCATTGTCATTATATTCTCTAGTAGAAACTATGTAAAGCAGCAGCAACCCAACGATACCGTTGCGCATCCTTTGCAACGACCTGATTGTGCCACTGGTTTTCACAGATCGCACTGTTGACAAGAAAGGAACGTTACATGCCCTCCTGGCATTGATACGACATTTGAAATTCAAAATTGTATCGTCAGTCGAAAGGCAATGGGCTTAACAAATTATTAGACAGCGTCATGTTGCATTTCATTGTCCAATAGATTTAAGATCGTCTTTACCTGGACTATTGACAAAGAAATGCCAATTATTTTTCCCCATATTGTCCAGTAACCCTGTTTAGTTAATGTATTTCGTTTATTAACATATTCTACATTTCAGAGAATTTAAGAAATAAATATCCGAAGTAAAAAAACTAAACAAAATTCAAAGAGAAATACGGTGATTTTTGTGAATATTTCTGAGAGACGTGCTCATTTAAAATACCTGTATTTGCCATGTAGACATTATTATGATTTCTTGTCCCTATCCGCAGTTTTTAAGCTACACAATAAGATTTCAAACTGCGAAAACCCCATCCAAATTGGTGTCATTGTTTTTGCGTGATGGATTAACAAATCCTCGGACACAGGCAGCTCGTTTACAAATTTGTAATAGTACTGATTTAAAATGAATTCTGTTTATACTCTGATCCTATCAAGCGTAAGGCTTAAGTTTTCAAACTGCGTTTGATGTTTCTTATTGTAGATTATCCCCTACGTCATGGACGCATGACAGCAGTATGGAAATTTTTTCAGAAGCGCAAACCTCTTGCACTTGGGAAGCATATCTGCCATACCGATGATAAAAGCGTTCTCGATGTATTTGGGTGATTGCTGAAGTTGACCATCATTTCTGCTTCAAAAATAGGCGTGTAGTCGACATTAATACAAAACGTTCGTAGTTCGAAGACAGAAATAAAGAATCACTTTCTTTTTTCCCATTATTCAGAGTTAATCTTCATTGAAAGTGTGACACTACGCTTCAGCAAAAAGAATAATTATCTGAGTGCAGATCTGTCAGCTGAGAAAACATGTTTAGCATTCAGTGAGGTGGCATTTAGAGGGAGAAAGTGGAGGCACTGATGCGTGTTGCAGGTGTTGAGGCCCCACACCACAGCTGCGCCCAAGGCTGCCCCACCAAACCGCCGCGCCGCCTGCCTCTCACTTCTCCTCACGTTGCTGGTTTCTATTTCTGGCTCGGTGGCGATCTGGCCCGTCCCCGTCGGCCTTGAAATCGCGGGAAAGCCTTCGGACTCTATTGAAACTGTCTCTTCCACTTGAAGCTCTTAATGCTCGAATGAATCCGATATTCAAACTCTGTTTACCATTTTGTTGTAGCAGTTCCCGAAAAATTTAAATATATCAGCTTCGTAATGTCTTGTCTGTTGACTGGACCATTGTTGTTTGTGATCAGGTGATGAAAATACCTGAATACAGTATTGACAGGAGTTCTTAAAATAGCTTTATGCTATTTTAAGAACTCGCTTCAATATTCGAAAGTCGTATGAAATTGAGATCGCAAATTATATATCGCGAATATAAATCCAAGTGGAAAAGCGTTCCCGTTTCCGGGTGCTCGTTGTAAAGGATGATTGATTTCATCGGTTGCTAGGACACCGTGACAAACAGAGGGGAGGAGCTGTTAATAGTCCACGCACACGCTTCCTACTTCGATTATAAATTATTTCAAGAGACTAATAACTGGGATTGACTAAGAATACGAGGAGACAATAAACAAACCAGTTCCTTACAGAATTCAAATTTATATTATGCGTAGATATCAGTGAGCATAACAAACGTTTAAATTTTGTTTCACTTCTGTTCATAAACAAATTTCACCGATTTTGTCATTCACTCATTTACTGATGATGTCAAAACTCTGAAGTATTTCCTGTAGTCGTAGAAAGCTGAAATAGGATAGGGCGTTTGACTTGGCTTGTGTAAACTTGCTAGCACTTGGGGAGCGTGCATAAACCACGTAGCTCCATTTTGGCCTCCTGTGAACCCCCCTCCCCCCCACGTAGCCCTACGTAGCTTTTGCCTCTACCCCCCCTCCCCCCACGTGGAACGTAGCTTTTTTTCCCTTTTGATTCCAGAAGATATTTTCTACTGTTTTCTCCTGTCAGACTATTGTAAATTAGATAAGGAGATAATTAACTGAGGAAAATAAATATTCACATGCTTTTGTGAGTTCAGTTCCTCATTTTAACTGTGAAAAATGTTATGAAGGAAAGGTACGTGGCCTGGCTCGAAACCCCCCCTCCCCTCACGTAGCCCAAAGAAGTCTTCCAGCCAACCCCTCCCACTCCCCCCCCCCCCCCCCTAGACCAAGCCACGAAGTTTGTGCGTGGTCCCTTGTGGCTGATCCTATTGATTGTCGTTTTTTTGGCACAAATCAAAGAAAGTTTGCGGCTAGCTCTTGCAAAGCGTCTACATGTTTGTGCTGACTTAGTATCGTTTTACCCCCAAATCATAAAAAAAAAATCTTAAATTGGTTAATTTCCGCATATTTACCCCTTAACTACCAAAAGGTGAACCCGCTTTCTACCATAATATTTTTAGACACCACAGAATTTCATTAAAACTGGAGCTTACTAAGTTTTACTAATGTGTTAAATGTTACTTCGTTCCAGTAAAGTAGATAGTAAGCCTTATTCCTAAATAAATATCATAATAATGTTGCTTCATCAGTCTTACAAATAAACAAAGTCAAGATTTCTCTCGCACCTCTTTCATTTTTGTAAAACATTTGTCAAGCCTAATGGTCACGTCAGCAGATCCATAACATACTGAAATGAATACAGGCTGTACAGTATAGACTTGGCTCAGAACAGGATCTCATACATTTTTATCAGTAAACAGGCATGAGACTAATCCATCTTTGGCAAGAGTTGTTTTTGTGGGATAAAGTGTACTGGGTAATGTTGAAAGTAAATGAACCAAAGAAAATATCTGACGAAACTAAAAGATAATCATGGTAGGGAAACAAAATACCGTTAGCTTTTCTATATTAGAGGAAGGAAATACAAGTTAGTGTAATGTTGAAAATCTTGTTTTACAAGCGATGCACTTCGCTATTAGAATGTTGCAAAAATGTAAATTTGTTGTATCAAATATACAACTGAAGACTAACAAAAAGAGTAAACTTATGAAATTATTGCAACTTATACTACAGTGAAACAAAGAGTTTTTATTCTTCACCAATTGCAGGGTATTGACTGGGATTATGAAGTGCCGATCGATTTTCAGCAATACGAAGGTCGCCTTTAAGATTTTGCAAAATGATAGCAAAAGATCGTTGTTTTTCAAAATATTCGCCATATACACTTCTCCATGTTCGAACCAATTCTTAAAACATGTTTTCCACTTTGATTTTGGTAAGTCAAAAACATGTTTCAGGAAGGCATTCAGTAGCTTCTTGAGGTGATGAAAATCGTTGTGCACGCATTTTTTGTTTGACGTCCGTGAACAAAAAGAATTCGTCAGGTGATAAATAAAGTGAATACGGGCAATGAGGCATTAATTCTATGGTTTTCTCCGTCAAATAATTAACTGTTTAACATGCCGTATGAGAGCTGGCATTGTCGTGATGAAGAATGATGTGACATGTTAGGTTGTTTTCCTGATTGCATCCATGACTTCTGTCAATCAAATTGTTGTGTTCCATTCCACCATTTGACTGTTCTCCAATCCTCTGAAGCAGTGGTCGCGATTTGTCCAGTATAACAAAAGAAACAGGGGACCATTTTCTTGGAACTGCTTCGCGAACGAAACACTTTTGTTGGATACGGTTTGTTTTGGAACACCCAAACGATTAATTGTTGTTTAGTTTCCGGCTCAAAGTTTCGTCTGCTAATAAGATGTTGTAAACGGATTATGCATTTCCTCGGTCAAATTTTTTGAGTATTTCGAATTGACACGAGCGTTTTTCTGATCTTCAGTCAAATTATGCGGAATCCGATAGGCTCAGATCATTTTCGCAGCACGGCATCAATGTTTTTTGGAACAACACCCGGTCGATCATAACGGAATTCATCGCTGATGGAAGCACGACCACGACGAAATTAAGCAAACCAACTGTAAACTGTCTTTTCTGATGGTCCTTGATTCCAAAAAGTTAACCGAAGTGGTTCGAGGCAATGTTGTTGATCTTGGCCATTACTATAATCGTAAGAAAATCATTCAACGAAAACCTTCACTTAAAATTTCTGTTTTTCACAACGCTTTTTTATTTGATTAAAAAAAGATCTCACTGGAAATAAACCACTCGGCCAATTTCTATCATTGTTTTAACAATAACGAAGGACAAATTTTACAGCAATATAAATGTCACATATAAGTAGTGGCATCTAGTGGTCGTAAAACTTGAAAGATAATCCAATCCTCATAGATGCATGGGAGGCCAGAAGTGGAAAGGAAACCTTATAAGCAGATCTAAGAAAAGTTGGTAAAGGTAATATAACATCAGACAAAAAGCGGTAAAGAGATAGATAATAATTGAAGCCATTAAAGAAAAGTTTAGCATGATATAAGAAGTATGCCAAAAACTCGGTATCATAAGTGAAATACTGAGATTGATGGATCAGAGAAAACAATCACACCAAAGGAGGATTGAATACTCAGAACAATAAACATTTGAAGTAAGATTAAAGAACCGAAAAATCAAATAGGATTTTTTTGAAAAAGAAAAATGTTATTATTATTGATCATTTGCGAAGGAGCACGACTTGTCTGCAGTTTACCTACATAGCTGCTTCAACACCTCACGAATTTGACTTTAAAATCTTTAAATGTTTGGAGTAAATTGATCAGTACATCACTCGTTAGTTTATCCCAGTCTCTGACTCTCTTATCTCTTCCCTTCCGTATATTCTTCTTCCAATATCCATGCACGTCTCACTGATGGGGAAAAGTTTTATGCTCTGAAGGAATATCTGTACGATTAACTGCAGTACATAGACAAACTACACTGAAGAGCCAAAGAAACTGGTACACCTGCCTAATATCGTGTAGGCCCCCCGCGAGAACACAGAAGTGCGGCAATACGACGTGGCATGGACTCGACTAATGTCTGAAGTAATGCTGGAGGGAATTGGCACCATGCATCCTGCAAGGTTGTCCATAAATCCGTAAGAGTACGAGGGGGTGGAGATCTACGGCACGTTGCAAGGCATCCCAGATATGCTCAATAATGTTCATGTCTGGGGAGTTTGGTGGCCAGCGGAGGTGTTTAAACTCAGAAGAGTGTTCCTGGAGCCACTCTGTAGCAATTCTGGACGTATGGGGTGTCGCATTGTCCTGCTGGAATTGCCCAAGTCCTTCGGAATGCTCAATAGACACGAATGGATGCAGTTGGTCAGCCAGGATGCGTACGTACGTGTCACCTGTCAGAATCGAATCTAGACGTATGGGGTCCCATGTCACTCCAACTGCATACGCCCCACACCATTACAGAGCCTCCACCATCTTGAGCAGTCTCCTGCTGACATGCAGGGACCATGAATTCATGTGGTTGTCTCTATACCCGTACATGTCCATCCGCTTGATACAATTGAAAACGAGACTCGTCAGACGAGGCAATATGTTTCCAATCATCAACAGTCCAATGTCGGTGTTCACGGGCCCAGGCGATGTGTAAATCTTAGTGTCGTGCACTCAGCAAGGGTACACGAGTGGGCCTTCGGCTTTCGTTGAATGGTTCGCACGCTAACACTTGTTGATGGCCCAGTATTGAAATCCGCAGCAATTTGCGGAAGGGTTGCACTTCTGTCACGTTGCACGATTCCCTTCAGTCGTCGTTGTTCCCGTTCATGCAGGATCTTTTTCCGTCCTCAGCGATGTCGGAGATTTTATATTTTACTGGATTCCCGTTATTCACAGTGCACTCGTGAAATGGTCGTAAGGGAAAATCCCCAACTCATCGCTACCTCGGAGATGCTGTGTCCCATGTCTCGTGCGCCGACATTAACATCACGTTCAATCTCACTTAAATCGTGATAACCTGCCATTGTAGCAGCAGTAACCACCGATCTAACGCCTGCGCCAGACACCTTTTGTTTCATATAGGCGTTGCCGACCGCAGCGCCGTACTCTTGAGTGTTTACATATCTCTGTGTTTGCATACGCATGTCTATACCAGTTTCTTTGGCTCTTCAGTGTAAATGATGGTAACCTCTTGGACAGTAGAGTGCTAGAAAAACTAAAGTTGATACTGACGATATGAGAGATAAGTTTTAAGGAAGGAATGTAAGGAGCCCAGCTGATCCTCGGGGGTGAAATCAGCTTCTAGCACCTCAACTAGCCATGATGAAAAATACTTAAGGTTCTTAAAATAGTTTGTTGACCGTGTATTGCCTATGGAAACTGCTAACTGGTATTAAATATGGTCGCCACCTGTTCGTTTATACCCCCAAACAGGAAGGGTGTACTGTAAAATGAAAGTCGGTTTTACAAGTTTCACAAGTTCACATATATTCTGAAATGTCACTGAATTACAATTTTGCAGTTAGCAAGGCATCGGAATATCATCACACGAAAGAATGCAGGTAGAGAAGCATAACCAGAACCGATAATTCCCCCGAAAAGTTAAAGTACCTAATCAACTCATGGTTTCTAAGTCCGAACATGGCCGCCATCCTCACGATGCGTGTGCATCCTGCCCGCGTGCGACAACTTGTTGCTAGCTCGCCCGGAGCCCGCGCACTCTTCAAACCGATTCCCATGACTGCGACAGACTGTTTCCAACGACTGATTGACGACTCACTAACGACTGACTTACCCCCTCCCTCACCCGGGCTTATATAGGAGTGGATCAAGGACGCTACACTCCGGCGGTGTTCTGCCGCGGTCTAAAATATTTCCTCGAGTTTATTTTTATAACTTTCTTCAAAGGTGGTTAGTTTAAAATCTAAAGTATTTACGAGTTATGGGAGTTTATGTGTGGCATGTTGGATGGCAAAATTTTAATTTATTCTTAACTTTTATTTTTAATGTGACGTCACGGCAAAATTCAAATAATCCCCTGATTGCGATATGTTCAGAAAATTTAGGGATTTACAAACGGCATAAGTTATAAACATGAAACTATAATCAAAGTGTTGTCCCGGATTTTAACCGCTCAAAAGTGTAAATTTTATTCAAATCGGTTAGGAATTGATGAAGTTATCACTAAAAACAGAAATTTCACACCTTCGCCATTAGATTGTGTTTATATTTCTACGTAAGTTATGTGATTTATCGAACCGGAAAAATTACTAAAGTGTAGCCTGTATCAAATTACGTGTTTTGAAATTTGTCCCATCTTCGTGGGTGTGATATCTTGGGCACCAAAAAATATTCTATTTGGACCATGTGGTCTGTTGTCGTGTGGTTTTTGAAAATTCTCTAACATCTGTTCTATTGCGTTAAATGACGGGAAATTAAAGTATTTGAAACTAAAAGAGTTGGTATTTAAGGAAAACTACTTTTTATCTCGAAATCTTGGTAGGCTTTTGAATAAGCAAATGGTAAAGTTGAGTGACCTATTTTGTGTGTTCGAATAACCATTTAAGCTCTTGAAACCGTTGTAAACTACGAGATTTAGATGAATTTAATTCTCTTACGGACTGTTTTAATTTATTATTTACTTTAATTCGTGTGAAAGTGTTTCAAATTAGTGTAAAAGCATATTTTGGCTATGGTGCCTCTGGCGAGTTATTTCGAAATAGGATTAACAAACAGCAGGTTAGTAAAATGTCTTTTAATTGTTATAGAAAATTAATTAAGTGTATCTACTAGCTTTTACCTGTTCTTATCGCTTTCAAAATGGTTTAAAAGTGTTGGAATTTATGCTGAAAGGATTGATTATTTACGTCTGTATACCAGCTTCCTAGTTTTACTGATTTTCATATTTCTCGGGGTTTAAACTACTTGGAACCTATTAAAACTGAAAGGGACGATTATTTAATGCATTTTCGTCTACTTTTTAACTCCTGAAATTACTTAAAAGGCCTAAAATCGTTTATGGAAACTGCTTATGCAAATGAGTTATCAATTTCCCCCAAAACTACTTCATGTTATTATTAAATGGTTAGAAACTATCAGAAACTTATCAGCTATTCTTCTAAACTGTCTCAGGCATTATTACATTTACTTTTGGAGCTTTTAAATGGTCGAATTATATCACAATCTGTTATTGTCATCCTGCTTCAGTCTGCTATCCAGCAATCGTATTTATATCTTTAAAATCTCTTCGGAACTATATTTTACTGTGAAGTTACTGTTATTGTAGGTTTAGGCCTGGCTTTTATTAGCTTCTCACAGTCTTTACTGTATTAAAATCTATTCAGAAATACCTAAATCTGGTATATGGTAAAATTTAAGGGTTAGATTTGCTTTATAGTGAAATCACTTATTTCCCTCTGGAATAATGTTTAGTAGTTATGACAAAAAGTTTGCTTAGGTACTATATTTACTGTTATTTAACATTTACTTCCTTGAAATCTGTTCAGAATATCTCCCTGACCAATATTAGGATCTGATATTGAAAGTTTACTTTTATTTGGAATAATCTATTTTCTGCTGGAATATCATTGCTTTATTGCAATGTAAGGTTTATTTATGTGCTTTGCTATCTGTTATTTATCTCTTGTTGCTTTAAAATGGTTTGTTTAGTTATTTTTTTAGCATCGGTATCTGTATAGTGAACTAAGCTTCCCTTTTCCTAACCTCTTCGATAGTAAGGTGCTTACAGAATGTAACGAGTATTTGAATGAGGTAAACTTAAAGATTGTGTTACTAGTACATACATGTATCATCTGAAAATTACGAAATCGATTATAATACAAAAATGTTACTGAATGGTATGAACACAGTGTCACGGAAGAACTTGGATTAAACATAAACAAAAATCATAACATCTTACAAAAATGAAAAAAAAATGGAACAATAGGAACATAAATAGTTTAAGGAAGAAAAATCTAGGAAGAAATGAGGATTTACGCCCATTATATATAGCATTAGAACGTTGCTTAAGTCGAAACACTATCAAACACTGACAAAGGACCCCAAAAGTACTTACTGAAATTGTACAACATATTTTGGAATTTAAGCATGGACTTGCGGAAGATGGAAAAGAGAAAAATGGAAGCTTTTGTTGGGTGATCCGCAGAACCATCTTAAAAAATATCTGACAGTACAAGTACGAAATTCATGCGATCTAAAATGATTGATGGAAAAATTAATACATCCGAAACTGTAAAAAAGAAGAAATTGTTAGACTGTTTGTACAAATTTTGAGAAAAACTTATTTAATCAATTAGTCTGTAGAAGGGAAGAACTATTGAAAAAATTTGAAACATATTATTCATGAAGTAAGTCTTCAAATAGCAGACATGCATGGCTTTATAAAGATATTCTTGAAGTTGGTTGTAATAGTATATGCAGATGCTAAGGTTAACACAGGAAAGGAAGCATTGGAATATTGCATAAGAAGATCATCAGATAAACTTGAAAGAATATATCTTATATGGTAAGATATATTGGAACAGCTTACCATTAGACATTATGAAAACAGTAACTGAAACTACTGAAAGTGAAGAACAACCCTTTCTTTAGTAACGTTAAAAGCAAATTTGTTAACGGCCTACAGTTCATTGTGTTGCGTCCTGTTGCAGTTGCAGGCTTGCCTGTAGCTGAAGGTAACCTACACTATAGTGGCAGTCACGAAATTAGTCCTGTGAAGGTCACGGAGTATCCGAACAGTGTTGAAATCAGCAAAAAAATCAACTTTCAGTAATGAGTGCGAAAAAATTTCTAAAACATAATACTTAACATGCGGGACAAGGTGATGTTCTTTATAATTCCAAATATTTGTGTGACTGTTTTTTAAAAAAATAGTAATGAGTTTCCATGAAAATTAGAAATCAAAATACTTTTTCACTTCAACCGACAGAAAAAGCAATAAAAATAATAAGTAATAACTCAAAAAAAATTATGCGCCTTCCTGAAAGTTAACAGACTCATACCGAATACATTCTATTCATTAAATAGGGAAGCATGTGAATGAAAAAAATAAAAATGTTACACGAAGCGCTTAGTTGTTTCGGCTGTGTAATGTAAAATGTTGTCGCTGACTAACTTACGTTTTATTTGTTGACGTAAAAACTTCCAGCGAGCAAGTTTCTAAGAAAATACTGAAATTAATTCTGGTAGCAGGCAAAGCCTCTTCAGACAACCCCTTTTGGATTGTTCACAGTTTATATTTGCGCGAATGATTGCGCGCAGCGCATGCCGCAGTGCCGGCTGGTCGGTCGGTTCGTTTACGACTGAGAAACATATTTCCTGTCCTCCACAGAAAAGATATTTTCAGCTTCTGTAAGAATTATTATTGTCATTGTACACAATGGCCCATACATGACAAATTTCGCGAGAAATCTTCAAAGACAAAACGAAAATTAATTTATAAAATGTAAGGGATCGATTATACATAGAAATGACTGCCACAAATACCTCCATGTCAGTGTTTGTAATTTAGCGAAGTATTTTTTTTTTGCGTATTAGTTATTGGTAATATTCCTTAAAAATACTTTAAAATATCTGCTACAATGATTTTAATTAGGTTTCCAATGCCCAGGCGGCCTGCAGGTTCGCGAATATTACTTCTGTCTGTTAATACACTAATTGCAGGATTATGTTCCTGAACATCACCACCATTAACATTACTCGAATAGGCCTTAAACTAAGGAAATAAAGCGACCGCGTGTAAAGATACGCATGGACGAAAGCTAATGTGACAATGTCGCCGGCCCAACCAAGGGACAGAGGGTTGGTGCGGGCAGGGGAGGCAGTGGACACTACGTGACCTTGGCAGGCCTAATTTCATGACGCCGACTTATAGTCACGTACAAGACACACCTGAAACAAAAACAAAGCTGGCTGTGTATCACAGTCTATGCTGTGCGCTTCGTTGACAACGACTATTTTTTACTTTACAGACTTGAAATTTGGCGCCGCTTTACACTCTGTTGTAAACAGAGTTTTATTTATACCCCTTGTCCGTCTTGTTTCAAAACACGCACACTCACCGCCCCAAAATTCTGATTAGTCTCGATGATTAAGATTAGCAAGAAGATAGGGATTCAGATTTAAATTATGATTTGAATTCATCTCCTAATAAAAGATATTCATGTTGGAGGTTGTCGCGTTTATGCTGGTGGTTCGGTTACAATACTTACTGTAAACCTTTAAACTTTCTGCGCACTACTAGTTTCTGATGCCTTCTCTGACTGCCGCCAACCAACGTTAAGTTGGTAAATGAAATGAAAATGCACATTCTTATTTGAAACACATGCATTTAATAGTTAATAGGATAATCTCGCTCCAACTCCCAACTCTATGAAAGTTCGGTATCGGTACTTCGATCCTTTAAGATTACAGGAAATGTCTCCGATAAATTTAGACTGAAAACACGCACTCTTCTCATACATACATCAACACCCTTACTAGTTCTTAGACCATACATATGGCCCACCATGAAAACAATTCATAAAAACTTTGTAAATACTTTCTTCATTACTAAAATTTCTTCAGATCCCCAAAGAAAACACCTTCTACGAGATTAATGCTTCATCATAATGACTGAGCGCGAACACGTGATCTCGTCGACTTAACTGACTGTTCACATTCTCGACGGACTCACCAACTCCACGACCAACGGCAGACTGACTGACCGGAAGCCTAGGTGCATCCTTCCTAGTGCACCATGCTCCCGAAATTGGGGTTTACACCCCCGAACCCACGGCTCGACGGATGCTGATATCACTAGACGACAACCAGTTTCAACCCATGCTTTAAAACTGGGTTCTACCTCCCTGAGACCACGGACTTGGTGGATGCTGACGTCACCAGACGGTCATGCTAACCGCCACTATTTAAAACTTTTAAACTTCTCAAATTATATTCCAAAGTAATGGAGAAATATCATTAACCTGTTACAAAGTGCTTCCAGAAGTACGTGAGGAAGATGTAACCCATTTCAATCCCTCAGCACTGATATTCGTTTGATAGATATAAGAGCGTTCAAGAATTAATTCAAAGAAATTATTATTAAATTTCTTGTAGCAAAAAAAACGTTAAATCATTATAAATTTGTAGAAGACAAGATAATTTTTCCAAAATCAGAGCCTACAAACAAAATAAAGCTGTCCGATACCGCTGAGAAAGAGTCAAGAATGCCTCGCAATCTTGACACCCTTCAACAACGACAGCAGAAATAATTATTTTCCTCAAGGAATTCAAACTATCCCGGCAATATAATTTATTGAATTGAAAAGAGGCTACATTAAAAAATTTGCATTTTGTTAATAATAAGTCAAAATTTTAGTTTTGAGCTCCTTATGTACCACGAAAAATACTAATTCAGCTATTCTCCCATCCCCCACCCCACCCATATCAAACTATCGCCTCGTCGACGTCATTAGAGATGGGAGAAAATTGGAGACAAGGAACAGAAGAATGGCCATGGTTTTTGAAGGAATTATTCCTGCATTCATCTTGAGTGATTTCAGGAAACCATGGAAAACTGAATTCTGATTCGCCGAACCACAACTTGAACCCGTATCCTCCCACAGACACAGGCCAGAGTGTTACCGCTCGCAAACCTGATTTAGTGTTGCAGCTACTATTCTACTTCCAACACAGTCATGAGATATTTTCATGCAGTTATGCCAGTAAATTTTATTTCGACAATTTAAAGGATTAAAATGTTATTGTTAAGACAAAATTTAATGAAGTTTGTCGTTTACCCCCATATCCAGCTGTTTTAACTTTCATACATTTAATTTATTACGTGGGCCGAGCGCGGTGGGTGAGCTGTAATATGCTGACCTCTCATTCGAAAGGACGCAGGTTCGAATCCTAGTTTGGCTCTTCCATGGTATCCTGATATCTCTCTAGGCGAATGCCGTGATAATTTCATCAAAAGGCTATTCCTTCCTCTTCCTTTCCCCCCAAGACTCTATTGACCTCGATGTCGAGGACGCGTAAAAACATTATCGTTTTTACATCAAACGAAGCCTAAGTAAGTATACGTGCTGTTGAACAATTGAAACCTCTTTTTTAAATACACTGAACACGTTAATTATTGATGACAATTGCAGCATAATTCCAGATTTCCTCTTTTTTAAATAAACTCCACACCTTAATTAATGATAATAATTGCAGCATAATTCCAGAATCAAACTAGCACCTTCCACATACATACATTAAATTGCAGGACACCAGAGCCGGCGCGGCGCTAGGAATTTGGGGCCCGGGGTAAAATGGGCGACCTTTTTTTTTTTTTAGCTCTACAAACTGGCTGGGCGACAATAGGCGGATCCTTGGATTCATGGCCTGAGGGCCCCTACAGTTGGCGATCGAGGCCCCCCATCAGCCGGCGGGCCCGGATATTTTTGACCCGCTTAACCCCCCCTAACGCCGGTCCTGCAGAAAACTGCTCCAAATGGCAAAATATGAAATATCGTTCAAGTTTCTTAGAATTGCTATTAAGCAAGAACAGCAAACACAAGATTCTTTTGCCTGTTCGACTTAGGATTTGACTCAGACGATTTACATTTATCTGACAAGTAGTTCCTAAGGAGTGATGGGTCGCTAGTTATATCTTTGGAAGAAGATACTCCACTTGTCACTTGCGGGTATTCGCAATAGCGTCAATCGCATGTAACTTTAGTTTCACGGCGATTATCATACATTTATTGAGAATTAATTAGAATATATCCTTTGTTAGATAGCTAATTGTCTGCTAAATACCGCTAATTATCATACAATTATCCTTTATAATAATAATAATTCAGTGTGGTCGTAGTGACCTGGTGACAGGGTTTCTATTGGCTGCCCAGTCCGCCCCTGTCGTAGCCACCTTAACCCAACTCGGCAATCCTACCGGGCACAGGGGACCTACCACGGAAGCGATCTAGCGTACTTCACATTACACAACATGCTATTCCAGATGTGAAGATCGGGTTAAGGGTCTATGAAAATCTACGCCGACACAGGGATCCGAACCTGGAATCTTTCGATCCCAGCCATATAGAAATTAGAAACCTTTATCAAGCCCATTAATTAAATTACAAAAACAATAAGTTTATTATATCATCATTATTTATATTTATCACCATTTATTGTAGCGCAGGTGGTAATCTGTGTTTTTCCCACCACCAGTACAAATCATTCATATAAAGTGCCTTTCTTACACCACACTGTTCAGCCTGAACTAATGTCTCAACAAGTATTCTTGTTCGCGCCAGAGTACAAGTTGAATGAAAGTTACAAAAAACAGCTAACCGCAGGACTGTTATCGTAACGAGATTTTAGGACAGTGGTTGTGCTTGAAAAAGGTCTGCACTGAAAAATTACGCTAACTTATGAAGAACGGTAACTGTTGATCTAGGTGCTTTTTTATACATATTTATTTATTTAGCAGTAATCAGCAAACTTGCGTTCCACTCGGCGATCGCACTATCTGAACTATGTCTGGGACAAAAAACAATTGTCCCTCCCCCTCAATAAGGATCATGCCGGGGTCGTACTCTTTAGTGAATCAAGATTGCTGAACCTTCTTGACGCTCAGCTTGTTGTGACTAGCGCCATTATCATGACGATATCATAGTTTCATCAAATGATGATGTTTTAAAGCGCGCTTATTGACACGTTAACTGATAGTAAATTCGTAATGACAGGGTTTCTTACTGGCTGCGCAATCCGTCCCTATTGTAGCCACGTAGCCTAACCCGGCAATGCCATTGGATATAGGGGACCTACAAATTAACGCGGAATCCTAACCACGGAAACGTTCTGGCGTATTCCACATCGCACTGTAAGATTTATCAGACGTAAAGGTCGGGTTAAGGGCCTATGAAAATTCCCGCCGAGATAGGGATTCCAACTGGGGACCTTTTGATCTTTAGTCAGACGCCTTAACCACTGACTCTTCAGACCGCTCACGTTATCTGACAAAGTTCTACGTGACATTTCTTGTGCTCCGATTCCAAAACTGATCGATCAGCACCATTAATAATCTATAAGTGATTAAAGTGACATACATTCTCAGTTTTTCTCTGGACTATTTACTGTTAAAACTGGAAATCATTTGCTATAAAAATTTGTTAATAAATTATCATATCAAGTCTAGAGTGGATAAGATTATTATGGCTTTACTAGCGAATCTTAATTGTAAAATGTTTGACAGTATAAGTAACATGTTTAACAGTATAAATAAAACATATGACGCTATTAATGCGTTTTAATTAATTTTATCCACTACTGAGTGATTAAACTACATTTTCAGCAGTATAAACAGAATTATAAAAATGCCCTTTACAATGTTGTGTCAATAAATTATTTTTCGCAGTGACGGACATCCTATATCTTCAGTGCTATAGCAGAGTTTTTCCAGATAATATTCTGGAATTATCAACTCATCTCCAATCCTTTTACATATATAAAGGCATCATCGTGATTTGTAATTGCATTGGGAAATGTGTTCTGAAGGTTACACCAATGGCGTCCCAAGGAATTCCATGATAATACTTTTGTTAGCCATCCAACTGTTCGATCTTTACTTCCACCTACTTGTGATGAAACAGAGATACTATGAGTACCGGCAATAGTGTCTGATTCTGTTACATCCACGGCTACCTCTTCGAAAACAAACACGCCATCACTCTTCTTATAACACTGTTCGACGAAGTACATTTTTTTATTATTATTATTTATTTATTTGGCCTTTGGTCTGAAACCATTTAGCCAGCATTCTACATTAACGTATATTTTTTGTTGTCTTATTACAACATATTGGAGACTTCAAATCTTGATTTCCGTGTCTCGAAGGAAGCGAACGATTGCCTTGTAGATCTGCACATTTCTTGATTGTAGAATGGTGCTGACGCTCGCTGGAAATTTGGCGGAAGGCTGTTCTAGGCGCCTGTAGAAACGCTTGCGTTGTGACTGCAACCGCGAACAGGAGAGCATGATGTTATTGAGGTCTGCGATCTCTTGGTCGAAAGTGCATATAGGTGTTTCTATTATATTGAGGCGGTATAGGTGCTGTGGGTAACAACCGTGTCCTAGTCTCATTCTAATTGGCATGACAATGAGTGGGATTGAGTGATGCCGTAGTTTATGTCAGCTTCCATTCTGAGGTTTCGTGAGATTTCGCCGAATGCCCTCCCCCCCCCCTTTATTTCACCTCACGTAATTAAAGGACGCCCCCAAACAAAACCAAACCCACAGATCACTGTTCCTACCAAAGAGTCTCTTGCACATTCATCACCAGAGACGTTTACTCCATTAAGCTTATACACGTTATAACAATATTATTTAAATATGTCACTTCGTGATAAAAAAAATAACTTTTTTTGTTTTTCTTTATGGATAGAGTGGCCTATAAAAACGATAGAATCGGTGCATTTGGTCGCAGTGGTACTTCGCCGAATGTGTATGGTCGCTATGTCTTAAAGTCAATATTTTAGATTTTATAACTTTATACCGGCGTTATTGGATACCATCTCGCAATCAAGGCGATATTAGATTAGAAAAAAATTCTAATCTGTTCGAAAGGTAGAACGCTGGATGGATTTTTTTTTAGTCTTCCTTAATGATTCCTTTCAAATATATGCTACTTAGTTTTAAATACGAAAATGATGCGTTTCCTCCAATTCTTACCTGTTCTGGGAGGTACGGTGTATTAAGTGGATGCTTCATCCTATTGTCTGAGAAAGTTTGCTTGTCATAATAATTAAGACTTATTAGAATCTAGCATATAATGTTTATTTTGAAATGCTGCATATAGGAATTTTGAATTAATTTTTGCATTTGCCACGAAGGCAAAACTGTTTCTTCCAATAAGCTTCGTAGTTTAGGACACCTGCGTGTATTCTTTATGGTAGGAATATTCCAATTCCTTATCTCGACTTTTGGTTACTCTTCAAATTGCTACCATCTTCTTCGACTGAAAGGTAAATTTCATGGCTACTGAGTCGTCTCGGTTTAATCACTCTTTTACGTTGTTTTCAGGTCGGAGTAACCACACTATTGTTACTGGACGGCGTATAGCCTCCAATATGTCCTTTTTATCTGTAATAATAGTAACCTAAAAATCATTCGTAACCGAGAATTACGCTGCTTTGAGTAGCATCTAGCAACCTAACTGTTTGCAAGTTGAGTTAGTGTTCTTTATATCTTAACTATATTGAATGAGTTGCAAGAGGAGGAAAATAACTATCAGTGAATAGCGAGCGTCCATGTGCCTCCTGTGAACCCCCCCCCCCCCCGCCTCCCCTCACGTAGCTCGCACGTAGCTCGACGAGGCTTTGGTCTCTACCTCCCTCCCTCCTTTTCCACTATTGATTCCAGAAGATATTTTGTACTGTTTTCTCTTATCAGAGTATCGTAAATTACATACGGAGATAGTTAAATGACATAAATAAATATTCATCTGCTGTAGTGTGTTCTGTGCCTTATTCTTTCCAGCCCCCCCCTTTTTTTAGACGAAACTACGTAGTTTATGAACGCTCTCATATTAAAAGTTTTTTTTATAAAATTTCCTCGGTTAATGGATCAGCTTTTATAGACGGAACCTCACAACCACCACTGAAAAACCGCATCCCGTCAAATCGGCGTCACATACGTGACGTCTTCCGCAGATAAGTTTGCAGATGAACTTTCGATATCATTCCAGAACAAGGAGACAATGCTTTAACTCATTTATGTTCCGTCTTGAATGATTTGCTACATTTATCCATTTCAGTTTTTCGGATAAGTTACCAGAAAAGTTGCTAGGTTTTTTTTTTTTGTTTTTTTATAGCACCTTAATTTTTCAGTAAGTAAAACTCAGTGTATTTTTTGCTTTCTGATTTTCTTTAAATATTTGATGATAATAGAACAACGCTGGTGAAAATAATTTTGGAGCGCAGCTAAGAAAAAGTTCCGAGCCTGTTTGAATGAAACGAGAGCTGAATGTTGTCTGGCAAGGTGAAAGTGTAGATCGCTACTGTTCACACCTTCTTGTGTTAGACATGATGTTTTAACAAAACACACAAATAATAGTCTATTTACAGTAGATGAGGTAAAATACTTGACGTAATGAGAACTTTTCAATAGGCTTGTATACTTGTACTATAAAATGCAAATTACTTTCATTTACACTTTTTTCATTTATACACAACATAGCTTGTTTGACTTAGAATGCAACTATTCGAATTGTATCTTGCAGGCTATATAAAAAAGAACGTTGGTTAGCCAGAACACCACTGTCGAAATGTTGCCGATATGGTCTGCAGCGTGTTGTTAGCAAATCACCATGTACTAAATGCACTATACTACTCCTTTTCTTGCGCCACATTAATTCTGAAGGTTATCTTAGTATATTGGAAGTAGTTTTTCCTTTGACTTCTCCGATGACTTGTCACCATCTACCCATGAAGAGTTTAAGCTGTGCTAATTCGTTTGTATATTGTGTAAATTGTGAAGTGATAATTGAATACCAATCCCTTGATGATCACGGAAAAGTCCGTAATGAGAATATGATGGGAAAACTAGAGCCAGCCGCTTCTTTTAATGAGCTAATTAGGTGTGGAAGTTAAAGGATGTCATGCCGATATTTCTTTTCTGGCAAAAAGAATATCTGTGATTATCTGTAAACTCTGTGCTTGAACAAAGATCAATGAAGAAATACCAAAAAAATATTTCTTTAAAAAGCCAAGATAAACATCGTGTCCTCGGATTAATTATTCGGTTAGGATCACCGTACGATGTTAGGATCACCGCACGATGTTTTAAAACAAAAAAGGCAAATAACAGTAGGAAAACGAAAATACTTAAACTCACCTCTCATACATGTGGTATTACTAATAGTTTTTCTTAATGCAAAATTTAAATTTTGATATTTCAATGTATTTTTAAAATTTTGAAATCTTGAAACAGTTTGAGTATCTTCTTTGTGTGCCACAGATTTCTGAGAATGTAACTAACTAAATCTATAATCATTCGCCGATTATTATGAAATTTCACGATGTTTCCTTTTGGGCTATCTATCTGACTTCCAATGTTTACATCAGTTTGGAAGTCTTTTTTAAGTATTTAATTTGTAAAATGGTTGCTTAATGACAATTTCTACGAGGAAAAAAATCAAAAGTTTGATTACCAAGTGCATTCTATTTTTATTCAAAGAAGAAAACATTGGTTATGCAGCACAGACTTTTAGAAAAATTGTCACGTACTTAGTCAAAGTATTTGATATTAGGTTCCGCTGTGGTAATGTTCATACTGGAGCGGTATCTCTTACAGTCATTAACCTAGTTGCCAAAATACATTCATTCACTACACATGATGTCCCGGCTTATTGCGAAACGTGCGTCATGTTACAGTCAACAGCAGACAAATTGAAAGAGGTTAATAAACGGTTTACTTTATGTAGATTCCCAAGTAGAAATACCGTAGGCAAAAAAATTCAGCAGTGATTCATATAACCGTTGTAAAATAACGACTGTTCCATATCTTAGTTAAATGGTAATTTTGGCTGTGACACTGTATTTTGTTGTTGATATACTAGTTTCTTAGGCAACTGTTACACTCTGGTGACGACGAAACGCGTTATATAAGATGCGATGGTATCTGTAGGCCTATGTTCCACATCATCATTTATACAATCCATCCAGAAGGTCAAACTCGCCGGCGTGCTGACGTAGACTCCAGGTGTGTGTGTGTGTGTGTTTTTTTTTTTTTTTTTTTTTTTTTTTTGTAACTGCTTTACGTCTCTTTTTAACATCGAGGTCTTTAGAGACGGGAAAGGATGGGGGGCAAGGATGGGGGCAAGGAATGGGAAGGAATTCGGCCATGACCTTTTGAAGGAAGTATCCCGGTATTTGCCTGGCGTGATTTGGGGAAAGCCAGGTGTGGTTCATTGGCCTACGAACACTGTGCCTCCCCGATTTCAATAATTGTCTGTGCTGTAATATACCATCAGTATTAAAATTGTGAAATTGGTGAAAAGAAAAGGTATCAAATCTGACATAAATAAAGCTACACATAAAAAATAGTAAACAGTTATAAGGTGTCTGATTGGGGATTGAGAGTTCCCCGATCCGCATCTGGAACATAATTTTCACAGATCGCTAATCAGACTTTCTCCTTTGGCAATGCTTATATTGTGCATGTGAAGCTCCTTGAATCAGATGCCCCCTTAATCTGTGGGTTCCATACATATGGTTGGGTTACCGGTTTAGGTTAAACCCCGTTAGAGGTGGAATGAGAGACAAATTAATATTCTGTCTCAAGGTCAGTAAGGCCACCAGAAATTTATTTATTCGCTGTGTCAGATCGTGAAATAAAAGCTTCAGAGCTTCTTTCGGAGAGAAAAGATTATTTCGTTTCTAGTAGTAAGCAAATTGCAAATATAACTGTTTCAGTTTGAAGAGTGATCACTGTCGGAAATGGAAAGTGTTACACCCAGACAAAAATGGTGGAATTTTATGAAACATTTTTGGTTATATCCGGGGTCATGCCCAGACGAAATGATAACAAATTGAAATGGATCAGGCTAAGTTTATTCTGTTTACATACAAGTGTCAGTAGGAAGTGTGACCACCATGAACAAATATACCTTCTTGGATCCTTGCAGGTACTGAATCAATAGGTGTTCCGATGCCTTCTTGGGGGATATCTATCCACGCCTGCATGACTTGTGCAGTCAATTACTGTACTGTATTGTAGCCATGGCATCTATTGGAGATAAATCTGGGGACCTTGAGGCCCAATCCAAGGTTTTTATTGTGATGGCCGCAGTATGAGCAGGGGCATTAACCTACTGGAAAATACCTTTTTGGATAATATACATGAAAGATATCACAACGAGTTGTATCACCAGTTCACATATTGACTGACTGTTATAGTGCCTTAAAAAAAACCTCTGTTGTTGTGATTGATTGCACCCCAAACAATGATACCAGGGGTTGGTCCTTAGAGAAGTACTAAATCACAGCGGGGTGGACCCTTTCTCCACTACGCTGGCGTACATTTTTTTAATTATCACTTTACCACAGACTTGTCACTAAACACAACTTGTATCATTCATGTGCCCATTAGCGTTTCGCAGTATACCATGGTAAACGTTGCTGGCAGGGTTAATGGAACAAACTGCTTAGGGTCCGAGAGTATAACCCAGCTTCAAGCAATCGGTGTTCAATTGTACGTGGAGTGACTTTTTCTGTAACCATTGCTGGGATCTGGGCAGTCATCCGTGTATCAGCAACAGCCATTCGCACAATTTGGTGATCTTCATGTGCTGTTGTCCTTCTTTCTGGACCTGTGCCAGCTCCACGAGTACTAGAGCCTTCCTGCGTCCAACGTGTAACAAATATCTACACTTCGGGAGATTTCACGACATTATGCAACCATTTCAAACGTGCCTTATCCGATCTCTCTCAAAATCAGACATTTAGGTTTACGTGGTCGTCACTCTTCGCTATGGGAAGTTTACTCGACGAGAACTGCAGGACAAAAAAGTGGTCGTCACTCTTCGCTATGGGAAGTTTACTCGACGAGAACTGCATGACAAAAAAGTGCCGTGTTACACCACACTGTTCACCACTTACTCGCAAAACAACATAGCAATTTTGTATAGTTAATATTGCCGTAATTCGCATATTATTACTTGTACAACTTTGGCCATTCAGTACTCTTCATATGGTGATACTTGGGGCAAAAATTTCATACATTTGTCACAGCTCCGTCTGGGTGTAACATTTTCAATTTCCGCCATTGAAAATTGAATACACAAATCTGTCGACATATCTGCTATATTGTCCTCTTGCTCATGGAATTTATGAAATCACTTCATTTACATACTAACAGTAAGTTAATTTGGATTAAGCTTCATAGTTAGTGGAAGCTGAAGGGAGGTCGTTATATAGCTCCCGGAAGTACATGATTAATAACAGGAATTCGATAGCAAATAATTTAGCATAAAACCAGACGCGACAGGATTTGTTTTTGTTTTTTTTTTTTTTTAAATTAAGAGCAAATATTACTCATACAACTCGAGCGTTATAAGGTTCTAAAATAAAACCAGCGACGTATATATCTGATAACTTTCTCAACTAAGGAAACGCAAACGTGACGAGACCAGGTACCGCCAGTAACCCCCCTCGGCTGTTCTGTATATACATTTATACAACCTTTATCTCAGTGCGAGTGCGAATATTTTTTATTTTTCTCCCAAAATCTTGCCAAGTGGGTTTCTACTCCGTTTCCGAAAAAAACAGGCTTCAAAAAGTAGCAAATTGCTTCGTGAAGGGAAAGATTGAGCGAATTGTCTAAATGCGTGTCCGATTCATCCCGACAGGTAGAGGTTAACGTTATATCGTCGAGTTGTAGAGGTCGTCCATTCGATCCTGTCCCGTGCATGGGCGTTTTAATCCAAGTGTGTCCTTAGTGGTCAGGAATATTGAGCATACAAAGTGATGAATCATACATGCGACAAAAATCAAATACAGTTTCATTGATGGTATACACATTTACTCTGCCGCACAGTGGTTTCCGTCCGCAGATTATGTGTTAAATTGGTTCTCGAAACAAAATTCTATTATTTTTTCGAAAAAAATCGGTAACTAGTAATTTTTAAATATTATACGTTTTGCAAAATTATCTTTCAAATGAAATGTTTAAATAAAAATTCAGTTAAAAAAATTATTGATCTTGGAAAAATTTAGAAATTTTCACAAATTGTATTATAATGACTTATTTATTATCAGATTAATGAAATTCTTCGTCGAATGACACATACGTTTTTTTTTTTGTTTTTTTTGTCGAAAAAAATAGTATTAAGTTGTTTAAATTGCTCTTTTCGTTAGTTTGCGAATATTATAAACGCCAGAAAGATCACCAATGTTTTCGTGAGTATTTTGGTAGGTTTCATATCACTGTAAACTTTGGGAAAAAATTCAGATCAGTGGTTCTGCAAGTAGAGAAGGTAGATTTTTTAGTCGAAATCTTCTATAAATCGTGTAATAAATAGAAAAATCCAAACATTTTGAGACTCGGAGGGTTTCCATCTTTCATTTGATACTCATGAAGATTAAATGCAATCTTTTTTCAGCCCTCCACTAAACCCTCTGTAACTATTTTCATCCTACAAATTTTTTCGAAATTTCGTGGTATAAACGTGTTAAGGTTAGTGGGAAGTAAATCAGTGAGTAGTTTTAGATTTATAAATTTAAAAGATTCAGATCATACGAGGTTGTGACACATGAACGGGCAGACGAACAAATTAAAGAATTAGGGTTCACTTTCTCATTGACAAAGTACGTAATCCTAAGTGTATGGCAATCTAATGGCTTCGTGGTATCGTGACTGATTTGGCATTGAAAAATCTCCAGTGCGAATCACAGTCTTGGCTGGTATTTTAAAAGGCCCTATTCTGGTGCTTCACCTCTCGAAAACATGCGTTGTAAGGCCAGAATGCCTCCGCGGTTTGGAATCTGAACAGTATTACCAGATTAGATTAACTACAGGTCATAACTGAGGCGGATTGTTCAGGACGCTTGAAAGCCCTGCCAGTCAGACGATCAAGCCACACTTTGTGTTTTTCCAGGCCAATAATGCCATACACTTCACCATCCACAAGTTATGGTAATCAAAGCATCGTTATCTGTAGTTAGCAATTAGTTTTTTTGTATGAATTTGACAAACTGTTGAAAAATGTTGAAAATTTCTTATTCTTAGGACACATACAATGGGATTTAACGATTAAGTGCTTAGTGCAGGGAGGGCATGGTGGCAATAAATGTTAAGGAAATCGGTCATTGCCATCCCAGCATTCGGGAAACTATGCTTAACAGAAATCTGGATTGCTCTACCGACAATCAAACTCGCGCCCTCCTGAATGTCAGGACGCTAACCCACCATCCGCGGTCCGATCTTTTAGTTTGCCAAAAAATTCCAAGGTTTCCCAGCCAGAACCACCGAAAATTTATTTATTCCTGATGTGAACATAAAAGCTATTCTATTTCGAAAAGAGAATTCTAAACTCGGCGTGGACTATGTTGAAGTGTGCAGATCAATTTTATCCTAGTTATTTCCTGTTGTCGAATATTTAATTACTCGAGTAATATGCCCGTCTAACATTTCACTTGTTTAGTTTCACTTAATGCGTTATCAAGCTGCTTAATAACATTTCTCTCGGTTGGTTATGTGTGTATTACATGTAAGTCCAGTAAACCCTCAAACGTAATTAGAGCCTGCATCAAAGTCGCATTCTCAGAATATGGACATAAGCAATTGAACTCAATTTGGAGACAACACAAGCCTTATGTGTACGGCACACAGATAAGAGCCGTTTGTTCTTACGAGTTAGAAACCTCTTGAAACCAATAAGAACTGAACCAACGCTGGTATCAAAACTGTCTACATGTTCTTTTATTTTTTTTTTTTAGGAGAAATTTCCTCTCTTTGATCTGGCATCCACTAAATTTTCCAGCATTCTTTCCTATACAGTTTTAACTTCAGCTGTATCCTCCACTATCCTAACAATAATTGTTAGTTTTTTTCAAAGACCGCTTTCTTCGTACGTTGTTTCCAAGACGTATAAATTTAGTTCTTTATTAGTTCCCATGTTGTTAAACATCACACATCAAAACTTTAGCTTTCCTTTTTTCTAGACTTCTTCATTTCCAAGTTGAACCCACACAAAATGTTGTGCCCGACATATTGTTTTTACAAAAATCTTTCTAAATTCTGGGTCAGTATTTGATTGTTTTTGGTTTCTGCTTTGAAGAATCATATAAATTATTTCTATAAGGTGTTTTTTTTTGTCACAAGCCTGTATCTTCCATTCATACTTAACCCAAATCAATGAATGAGGTGTCATTTTAAAGTTTATGGTCTCCACTTTGGTCAAATCATATTTTAGGAAAGAAAGTTTTCGGAATTAGACCCTTAAAGAGCAAAAATGTCAATATGTCTAAAATGTTGTTTTCTGTGTTACAAGTCATTTATCTCCCTGGATACCTATCTGAAATAGTTTAATGAAGTATCATTTTAAAGATTAAGATCTCCGCTTTAGTGTCGTGATATACTAAGAAATTTTTTTTTCGGAATTCGACCCTTAAAGGGCAAAAGTATCAATATTTTTGCAATACGTTTTTGTGTCACGAACCATTTATCTCACATCTAACCGATACAGATAAATGAGGTATCATATTAAAGAGTAAGGTCTCCGCCGTGGTAACATTATATTTTAAGAAAGATATTTTTCGTAATTCGACCCTTAAAGGGCAAAAATATTTTTAAAACGCGTTTTTTTGTGTCTCGAGGCATTTATCTCCCTGGATATCTTACCAAAATGATAAATGAAGTAGGAGTATGAAGAGTAATGACTCAGCTTTGGTGAAATCATATATTAAGAAAGATTTTTTTTTTTTTTTTTTTTAATTTAAGCCTTAACGATTAAAAGTATAAATGGTTCTACAACGCATTTTTGTGCCACGAGCCATTTACCTCCTTTAACATCTTACTGAAATAGATAAATGTGGCATCATTCTAAAAATTAGGATTTCCGCTGTGGTAACATCACATTTTAGGAAATGAATTTTTCTGAACTGAACTCTTAAAGGGCACAAATATCAGTATTTCTAAAAGGCGTTTTTTGTGTCTCGAGTCATTTATCTCCCTTGATAATTAAACAAAATTGATAAACGAGGTATCATTTTAAAGACTGAGATTTTCGTAAGGTCTTAGGTTCCGTTACACCACATTTTAAGAAGGATTTTTAAAAAAAATTCTAACCTTAGAGGGCAAAAGTATTAATATTTCTACAACGCATTTTTCTGTCACGAGCTATTTATTTCCCTTAATAACTAACCGAAATTAATTAATAAGGAATCGTTTTAAATATTAAATTATCCGCTTTGGTCACATCATATTTTAAGAAAAAAAATTCTCCAAATTCAACCCTTAACGGGCAAAAATAGCATCATTTCTAGAACTTTTTTTTTTTACCTCGCTTGATAACTAACCGAAATCGATAAATGAGGTATCATTTTAATGACCAAGGTGGCTGATTTGGTCACATCATATTTTATAATTAATTTTTTTGGAAATCGATCTTTGAAAGGCAAAAGTATCAATATTATTTCTACAGCGTGCTTTTTTTTATGTCAAGCCATTTATCTTCTTCGATACCTAGCCGAAATTGATAAATATCATATCGTTTTAAAGATTAACGTCTGCAGTTAGATAAAATCATTAATTAAGAAAGAATTTTTCAGAATTTGATGATTTAAGTGGTAGCGCGTATGAGAAAGTTCAGAGCCAAATCCCTAGATTACAGCAGTAGATATCACAGAGATGTCAAGAAACTTTGGAAACTCTTTCGTTTTGCTACACAATTCGAATTCAAACATTTTATTCGCACAGCAACAAATATCACAGAGATGTTGATATGTTGCGTGCATTTTGTTCAGGTTGATTGTATTCCTTTAAGGTCAGTGACAGTTTGTCGTAAATACAGACTGTTTAAATTTTCCTAACTGTTTCGTAATATGTGTGAGTATTTTGATGCGTACCTAATATACTAAAAAAATAAATATATGCTACAAAACTACAGTTCTACTTTTCATTATGTTACAAGCATTCAATCTCACTATTCATCGCACTTTATTTGCGAAATTTTCGCACGGGTCGTCTAGTATTATTTTCAATAGTGTTAATCAGCTGACGATAATTATTTTTATTCTTAAACTAGCTGTTATCCACGAATTCGTTCGTGTTTGTAAAGAATTTGGATTGACAGCTACTGACATCTAACAACCATAGTGCACGACTGGAGACACGATTCTACTACCACACACAAACACCAGTGGTCTATGCTATGTAGTTGTGGCAGAAAAGTGACATATGCAGAGACACATATCTTTCGTCGAAATACGAAAATATCCTTGATCCCCCATTTTCACCCACCATATCTCCCACACTACCACATTTACTGAAATTCGGCCGACGTTGTGATCGAAAGGTGACTCTGTGTTACTACCACACACAAAAGCCAGTGATCTGCGATAGATAGTTTTCGCTGAAAAGTGATACACCAAGGCACATGCGTCTTTGGCAGAAATATGGAATTGCCGCAGGTCGACCACTTTCAACCCCCATATCTCCGACACCCCCATAGCTACAGACATCTAACAACCACAGTGCACGACAGGAGACACGATTCTACTACACACACACAAACACCAATGGTCTATGCTATGTAGTTGTGGCAGGAAAGAGAAGTATAAGGGAACACAAATTTTCGGTCGAAATATGAAAACGCCCTGCATTGACCAACATTAATCATCATATCTCCCACATTCCCACAGCTATCGGCATTCGGCCAACGTTGTGCACGACAGGAAACTCCATGCTACTTCCGCTCACAAACACCAGTGATCTGTGCTAGGTAGTGGTGGCTGAAAAGTGAAATATAGGAAAACACGCGTCTATATATATATATATATATATATATATATATATATATATATATATATAAGATAACACGATTCTTGTTCTTAAATAAGACGATTCTCTTGCTTCTTATATTGTCCCCTTGCAGTTATGGTATTCCGTTACTAGATGTTACTAACCTTCGCTTATGTTTCTATATAATTTTCAAACTCCAAAAAATGTTTTAGTAAAAACATTCAATCATTTATCTATATCTTCTCTTTTATTCCATTTTATTTTCAAATGGAACAGTGCATTGATTTTTTTTTCCTAGGACCTTTATCTTTGTGACTTCCTCTATTGCTTACTGAGCATACTAATTAAATATAAATCCTTATAGACGACTGTCTTTTCTTGTCTTCTTATAGCTGATGCTTGTATCTCGCGAATTTTTGCTTGTATTATAGGTATCCTCTTCTTATGTAGATACTAAATTAGCCTGGTCATTTTTCTTCGTTTCCGTACATTTCCCATTTATTTCTATTGTAACACATTAAAAATGATGTATTATTTAATTATGTTGAACACTTTTGTGCTTTCCCTTTCAGTTCTTTAAGTGTGAACAAACTTTTGTCTTCATTATTTTCTTTTGATAATCTGTATCCTCCTTTGCAGTTTTCCGTTTGTAATGAATATATAACTTTTCTAAACGAGGTTTTTTTTAAAAATAAATTTGACTAGTTCGATCATGAATAAAAAGAGTCAGAAACCAGTCAGAATTAGCATGATCAAAATTTGAAATATGGAATAATCGATATCATGCGTTTCCTTTTATTTTATATCGTTCTGATGTAATGCATTTGTAACAACCAATTCACAATCCAGAATTGAATACAACATTTGCTTCTCCTGGAATAGCATTCCAATCTCTCAGGGTGACTAGATTTTTCTTAGTTCGTAGAATGTATGTACAAAAAAAAACACACCATACACACTCAAACAATTTAAGATTAGAGGGCCAAATTAGGCGGATACAAGAATGGGTAAAAAAAAAAATGAGTGTGTACGAAATTGCCACCGAAGCGTGGGCTACATCGCAATTAAATTAATTAAAATTAAATTAGATAAACCGGTTCACTGTTCCACATTTTGAAACTGAATTCTTGTATCAGCCTGTATGAATGTCAATTACACAACAAGTCATTAATTGATCATTGCATGACAGCTCACTTGGCACTACGCTACGGTGTATAAGTTAAGTCAAACATTGTGAGTACTTATGTGCGAACTCAGTCATCAGTTTCATACGCTGCTTCTGCTTGTGCTTGCGACTGCTAGGAAACCTTCCAATTCGCCCCTCCCCCCTCACTATCCCCGCCAAAGTTTTGTTGACGTTTGCTCTACTAGCTATTCTGTGCTCCAGAACAAGCCAAGAGCTTATCTTGGTGCATACAAATTTACTTTGTCGGTTGGGCTGTTTTACGGCGTTGTGCAGCTGAAGTTAAGCGCTTTACGCCTTTAAAGCGCGCATACCTTGTACTCGCACTCAATTCCAGGTTTATGATCACGCTCGTCTCTTTTTGTCCTCGTATTTCTCCTAGCTTTCCTCACATTATCCATCTAGGTCTCATTGAGTACCTACTTCTTAATCTGCCTCCTACTTTGGAATGATTCCCAACCATGATTTCTAATCATGTGAGTTGCGCAATGTGTTTCACTGCAGTTTCCGAGAAAAATTTAACTGCGCCACTTTATCTCTCCCTCCCTTCCCCCGCTCTGTCTCTTGTTTCTGATACTCATAATATATGTCCATTTCTCTCACCATACTCTAGAAAGGCCCTGACCAACGTATCATAATACCTCAAGTTCCTTGCTTCCATGGTATATCCCTAATCACTCTATCCACTAGATTCCATACTATGAAAACACTCCCTTCCCATTGCCCAACAGCATTTATTAGCAAATCATATGCAAAGATATTTACACTTTATGCCTTCGAAAAGCAATTGCTCCTCCACCTTACAATCATAACTTATAGTTAGTCCACAACGGGAAGGTTGCTTGGATCCTACAAAAGACGATTGCTGACCATTTAACGCTATCATTTATTCACTTCACACCAAAATATTTGCAGTAGCCTGCCAGCTACTTGTATCTTGCAGTGCACATATTAATTATTAATAATCGGTGATGATGTGCCTAATATCTTCGCACGAATGAGAAATTGCAGGCGTGTTCTAATATATAAAGTGTGATATAACTTTTCATCATACAAGAAACTACTGTTTAAAAATTTTTGTTTTCGAAACTTCAACGAATCTTCTTACTGTGATGTTCATTGGGGCCATTTTGAATGTTTCCGGCGGGATTTTTGCTGTATATCTGCAACAAGTTTTAATCGATTTGTTTGAAAGTTGCCACAAGGGTTCGCGGTTATTAGTTATCAGTCTGTTCAGATTTTGGTTTTTACCTTCTAGAACTTCAGTATACTTCATTGCGGTAGTTTTACTGTTGTAACTTCCTTGAAGACATGAGAAACAATGATAAATTTGGTAAGAAATGTCTGAATAGCAAATATGATGTGCTGATATGCCCAGTGATAGTTCCAGACAATGTATGATGATACCATAATACGAAAAATAAGGATATAGGCCTAATTGACATTTTAATTTTCAATATACAGTAGGTGGCCAAATTATTAGGGACAGAACACAGATTTTGTTTTCTCTGAACTGATTTTTTCATTAAATTAATGTTGTTTATTGTATTATATATGTATTTATTTCAAAAGTTTAATTAACTGATGAAATAAAACGATATATTGCAAATGCAATAATCAAGTTTTTATTTATGTAAAAACATTATATTTGGACATAAACGTAATGGCAAGATAAAATTAGTATTTCGTTATGCCACCTTTTGCTGTAATCATAGCCTCTAAGCATCAAGGCATGCTCGTTATGCAAGGTTTTGCATGTCGTTGGAGTTCTGCGTTGTGATGCCATTCCCTAATGAGCGTTTCTATCAGCTGACGCTTAGTGATGATCACTTCTTTGGCAATTGCTCATTTGGTTAGCTCCCACAGGTTTTCTGTAGAGTTCACGTCTGGTGAATTACCAGACCAAGGCAAAACAGCAATGTTTTACTCGGCCAGAAATGCGGTAATACTCCTAGCTTTGTGGCAGGGTGCAGAATCATGCATAAAAACAAATTGTTCATCACCAGGGAACCATTGTTCCAGCTGTGGCAGCAGCCGAGTTTCAATACTCGTTTCTACTGATTCTCCTCGTCGTTCCTTCCACGATGTACAGGCGCCTCATAACCCTGGCTGAGATTACTGACCACACCATGACACTGACTGGATGTTTGACACTCTCCACAAGGCAGCCTGGGTGGAATTGCTCTCCTGGGGGTCGTTATTGACCAAAATCTGAAATGTCGAATGGTCAAAAAAGCACACCTGAAAAATATTTCACTAATCACAAAATATTCGTATTTCATGACTTACACCACTCCCAAAAGTTGTACTTAATTGACTCCAGTCATATTCGGATGTTGTCTGGCCCATAGCAGTCACTTTTTCCTCATGGCCTCTGTGAGACGTGGTTTTTTGACAGGCCGACGAACGATCAGGTTCTCCTTGCCTACGCACTGTCCTTTCGGATACTTCAATTCCTTCTTCATTCATCATCGTTGTTAAACGCGCCACATCCATTTTATGGTTTTCGAGGCAGATGTCCACTATTTTTCGATCAGGTCGAGGAGTGGTAATCCTTTTCCTACCATATTTTCCTTTACGGTTAGCCTCCAATGGCTTTTTATCGTGCAATTTGACATTAATCCGATTGACTACTGACTTTGAAACACCAGCAATAGATGCTATTGGCTCTCTGTTCAGAGTGGAGTATTGATGTTTTAATTTCTCTACACTTTCTCAGATATGTGTCAGAAGTCTTGTCCATGCTAAAAACAAGCAATTTTGAGGTTCTGCCAAATGTTATCGATAAACTTTAATTTCTGCAACAAAGAAAAGCAAAAAGTCGATTAATAAGCTATGTATATTTACCTCATGAATATCAAAGACAGAATAACAAACAAAAAAGTTATTTAATATTATTTTTTAACTCCTCACGAAAACAGGTTTTTACGACAGCTTAGCATCAAAGGAGAACTAACCGTCATTATTTATAGCTGACGCGGAATAACAATGTTGCCACTCAAAACAAAACCATAATAAACAATCAATAATAACACAAATATGATAATCACACAAACAAATAGTGTAAATGTTTCTTTTATATCCACAATCACAACTGAAACTAAAAAATACCAAACTCTGTGTTCTGCTCCTAATAATTTGACCACCTACTGTACTTAGTTTTCGTAACTTCAAACGAGAATTTTACATTGGATTTGATATTCGTATTAACGAGACGCACTAATATAAGATGACCAGACGTCCCGCTTTTGGCGGGACAGTCTCGATTTTTAACAATTCGTCCCGCGTCGTTATAAAAAAGTCCCGATTTATGGAAAGAATACATGACAAGCTAGCGAACGGCTGGAGGCGGGAAGGGAATATACGGCTTTCGGCGGCCATGTGGCTATTTCGTCAGGATATGAGTTTTATATTATTTTTGTTAATTTTATAATGTTAAACTTTAATAAAAACAAATAATTGTTGATAACTGATTATCGAGAAGTGATTATCAGGAACTGATTATCGAAGGTCGCATTGTTGATCAGTTGTTAATATTCGACCACCATTGTTTTTAGACTTAATGAACAACGGCATTTTTGACACTGGCAACGACGAAAACCAGAGACAACATAGAAAACATTTTGTAACTGCCTCTCAGACGATAAACATCGTGCTGCGTCCTAGTGCTAGTTTAACAAGTGATGTCAACAAATCAGCTATTCAGATAATTTAAGTAATTAATTTATTTCAGAAATACATAAATGTTCTTGAGTTTAGAAGACTGTACTCGTATTATTTATACTGTATTTTATAGAGGCGTCAAAAAGTATAGCGCCGGCCTTGAAAGTGACACTTACGACTTACAACATGGCAAATTCAGAACTTAATTGGAATGATGTGCAAAAATCATTCGACCATATTACTCAAAATTTTCCGTATAGTAATATTTCCAAAAATGATCTCTTTAATAAAGTATCATAAAAAATATATTGACAAGGAAAAGGTTAAATTTTGGTCTTCAGCAAAAGTCACAATAGAGAACAAATGGTTAGAAATATTTCATGATTTCGAAAGAAACCATGTTCCATACAATAAAACACTAAAAACTGTATAATACGTGCTGTCCTTACCAGGACTAAAGTTGCGACTGAAACGTTTTTACTACGGTAAATAAAATATGGACATCAGAAAAGTCACAGTTAAGTGCTGAGACTTTGAAGGCCATATAATGTGTGAAATATAATTTAACAAAGTCTTGTGAAAAATTTCACAAACTTTTAAACAATGACAGCAATCTATTGAAAAAAAAATCACTCAAATGAGAAAAATGCCAAAGAATAAAATACTATACATAATTTTTTTAATGTAATATATTTGTAAATTGTACTTATGTTGAGATAAAAAAAATTATATTACAATAATATTTTTGCGTTATATAAAATTTTTTGTTGCTCCATATAGACCAACTTTTTAATCAGAAACCCCCTCCCCCCCTCCAATCAATGGTGTCCCGCTTTACCAATGTTAAAATCTGGTCACTTTACACTAATAACAACTGTAATATGAAATTAACGTAATATCAGCATTCTAGGGATAGTAGGCCTAATAGAAATTGTGTTGACGCCATCTGGCAATGCTGAGCGTTTTGCCGATATATTATCCGTTTTGAAAAAATTAGAGCTCGATTTTTGGGAGTAGTTTTAGGTATCATAATTTGTCTCCAACTAGTTTTCTGTTAACACACTGATTGATTTCTGTTGAATTTTAGGCGAATGTCTACAACTCTGAGTTCTCTATTGGATCTTACATAAACCTTTCTAAACTCTCGATTTATTCCTTTCTCATCTAGACACTGATTCGGCAAGACCTAAATTTGATGTGGGAAAAATAAGTTATGCGAGGTCCTCTGATGGCGCGAGAGGACAGAAATATATATATATATAGAAACTGTCTTATTTTTAATCATGAAAGTAATCATCCTCACTGTAACTAAAATAATAACTAAAAACTAACAATAAAGAATTTAAGATACACAAATTTCCTGCTTTTAGACTTAAATGAACTCCGAGATTACAATATCGTAATGTAGCCTAGATGTTATATCTGCTACGACTGACAGCTCTTTGTTGACCCCATTGTACTTAATATTTAATTTCAATTTTGAAAAAGTTCTTTCCGCGGAGAATTTACTTACTGGTACTGTTAACAAAATGTGAATGGATTAATTTCTTTTAAGTTATTTCCTGTTGTGTATTGGAGCAGCTGTTTCACATATTTCATGAATTCGGTAAATTTTGGATCATTGTTTGTAACTCTTTGGTTGGAAATCATTGCTCTCACCAACTCACAGGACTGTGTATATATCTTGTATATTGAAAGAGAGTTTTGATATAATTATGTTCTTTTGGATTTTTTTTAACTTGCTCATAGGGAAAACAGAAATGAGACATAAATCTTAAATCAATGTTGCTCACTATTGAATCAATAATTGTGTTAAAAAATCAATTCCGTACCGACTTTTGGAAGATCGTATAGGTTAATTGCTGTTTTCATAACCAAACGTTCTTTTCTTTTTGGTTACCATTTTATTTTTAAAGTCTTGTGGCAGATCATAACTGCTTTTTTCAATAAATTGACGAGCGCCACACAAGCATTGTTCGAATCCAGATTGTCTATATTCTTCGATCCAGTCACTAAATTTACGCAAATGTTCAAGAGTATTGCTATGGTGGACTTGGATATATTGCATAATTTTCTTAGGATATGAACAAGCGATATCATCTCATACCATAAATGTGTAATAATGTGAAAAATTCTAAACTGAACAACAATTCGTCCAAAACTGAATCACAATCGCAAAGTGTGTCTGAGCCTTCCGTGAGATTTTTCAAGCTTTCAGTGAATTCAAAAATATCATCAAAATGAAATAATACGGTCTTCACTGCCTGGATTCGCTTTCCCAACCTGTGTCTGATAAAAGCTTTATAGAGAGCTTTAATTTTGATTAATTCCCAGCGTTTGGTGGATTTTGAAAATAGTAAATAAATTTTATTAATAAAAGCAAAATACATTTTTGCTGCCGCAGAATAATTAGCTGCATTTCTAATAACAAATTCAAACCCTGACATCCGCATGATATAAACAATTCCTGGGATTAATATTTAATAACCGAGTTTTCATTCATCTATTTATGCGTACCATACTTGCACCATTGTCGTTTCCTTGGCCAAGACAGTTTGGAATAATCCATTTGTCTCTAGCTGTTCCAGTATTGCCATTATTAAATATTCTCTAGTAGTCAAAAAACACTATAAAGTTTTCTTCTATGCCTGTTGATGTATTACAAAATCTTATGATAACTGACCTTTGTTCAACTCGATCAGTCTCTAGTGCAGCCGAGAAAACTAGAATAATATTTTGTCTCTTTTACCCTATTAATCTTTTCATCGGTAATAGTTTTTAACAGCAATGTAATTAATTCATTTTTTTTGTCGTGACTTATATAATGGTGTGTAAATTTGTCATTAATGCGCTTCATGTGTTCCCGTAAAGTAGGACCATATTTATATATCAATTTAAACAAGTGTACGAACTTACCAGAATTCCCACTGTCATCACCAATCTTGATATATTCTCTGTGACCTCTAAATTCCAGATTATGAGAGGCCAAGACATTAATAATGTAAATTAATCTTTCAAATCGTGCCTATGTTTTTGAGATTCATGTATATTGAAAGGCTATTTATAATATTGTTTTTCATGCTTCATTCCTTTTTCTAATATCATTCATTAGGACATATATGTCATATGTTGTTTGGTATTCTCATTTCTTTATAAAATGCTGCTAAAAAATTTTCAGTCACAACCCCATTCCTGTATCTCTGAGTTTATGAATTGTCCAGTAGTCTGCACGGTAAACAGAAATATTTATTTTGAGATTTGAGTAAACCTACGAGTAAAAATGTTGGGTTTCACCATTATTTAATTTACTTGAGAAATGATTATTAGAATAGTGCCTATTGTGCGCGAGGCCGTGTGCGGTAGCCCACGTCGCCTTCTGCTTCTAGATCTCCTTTCCGATAACAAGTGCGCAGCAGACTTTTCAACAGTCATAAGATTTAATGATATTTCCACGAATAAACGAAATGATTTGCTTGAGTAAAATATTAACAAATTGCGAACAATAAAACTGTTTTATTTCCTTCTATTTTCGATCTCATTGTGACTTATTGGAGTTTAATAACAACACTGAATTTTATATTCACGTAAAGAGAATGAGTTGCCATTGCACTGATAGCCATTAAGAAAGAAGTAAAATGGGAAACTGACGTTTACCCGTTGATAAATACTGAAGTAATTAAAGAGTCTGTAAGTGATTTTGCTCTTGGTAACTAGTTTTTAACCTCTTGTGAATACAGTTAGGAGTAAATCAATAAATAATTGCCACTGACGTATATCGCAAATATTATTCGAAAGAATTATTATTGATTTTACAATTCCATTATTAAAAAGAAAAGAACGAGACAAAATATAGGCCTATGTTTGTGTTAATGACGAAGAATTTTTCGTATTAAATAACTGCATTACACATGATTGTTATTGTTGCATTTGGGTATCAAGAAGATACATATGCGCGCAAAGTAAGGATTGTCAGATTTTGTAACATACTCTAGCATAGACGACTTCTTAAATCTGGGATATACAGTAGAACTCCAATTATCCGAATCAATTGAGACCGGACCCCATTCGGATAATAAAAAATTCGGATAATCGGATTTTTTCCGAAAAAGGGTCGATTTTAATTAATTATTGTATATATGTTGAAAACAGGGGCGCCGACTCTGTGGGTGCTCGGGGACTCTGGCACCCATGAGAGGTAAATAGTGGGTGCGGAGCACCCATGAACATAGACGTCAGTCCCAATCAGTAATCGATACCTGTATTACCTACGTCACGCACCACCTGGCGAGGCAAGACGTCTCGACGAGATCGCGCTTGCATACGACTTGGGTGTTCCCAAGGAGAATATAAACATACCTAAGATTATCTAATGTGTGGTAAGTAAGTGTAGGTTTGCTTTATGTAGAGCATTACCCGTCCGCCGCGCAGCCAACTCCTTTATGGCCGCGGCTAGCAGGCTGTCTCACTCGTTCTTAGTCGAGCTAGTAAACAAAACATGTGCTTTAAGAGCACGCTGCGCTTGATGTTATCGTGTTTACTTCGGAAAATTATTAGTTTCGATAGATAAACTCGTCCTTCGAAATCGTAACCTGAAGAACCCTCTACTAGGAGCTCCTTTCAGCTTAGTGCAGCTCAGCAAATCCAACCTTCTGCAAGTTCAGTTGAACAGAGGAAAAGGCACAATTTTCAAAGTACCTGGTAAGTGGCAGACAATTATTTCATGGCTGCTAAAATGAAGATATAGATAAAGAAGTATGCCAAACCTGTAAAGAAACCATGTCTAGTGGCGTTTGTGCGTCGAAAACATCAAGGAGATAAGTGGGCATCCATAAATTACGTGAGGTGAAATGGGGGGGGGGGGTCCGGCGAAATCTCACCAAGGGGGAGGGGGGGGGTCAACGGAAATCTCACGTGAGATTCTTTAAAATTGGGGAGGACTGTAAACTAAAAAAAAAGTCTACAATTGACGCGAAAGTCGATTTTAGGGGGGGGGGGACCAGATCTCACCACAGGGGGGAGGGGTGGGGCCAGATCTCACCAAAATCTCACCAGAGGGGGGGGGGGGGTCCGAAAATCCGAAAAAACACCTCACGTAATTTATGGATGTCCCCTAAGTACATTAAGGCACTCACTCAAGGTGATTTTTCATCATCGGCATTGAATGTTTGACGACCAATGTTTTTGTGTACTGCATAAAGCCAATTTAGAACGTGGCGTCAATGTACACTGAATGCTATCAAAAAGTAAACTATATTATATGAAAACAAATTGTTTTTTAGTGACCGGAAGCCTAGCCATAAGGGACCACTAGGACGAATATTCAACTAACATTCGATATTTTATCATTTTTATCATTAAGGAGAAGAAAAACTTATTTCAAAGTACTATGGCTCAGCATATATTGAATGATTACATGGTAGTGCACGTAAATCGAGAAATAGCGAATGATGTGGACCTACAAGACTTTGATGACATATTTATAAATGGAGCTTTAATTTGAGAAAATGGGTCTGCATTGGAAAAACTGATATAATTATATAAATGAAAAATGTAGCTTCTTAAAAAGGTTCATTAATGTTGATCATACAATTCTTAGTAAAACTGTGTTCCTGAGGTATGAACTAATACATAACTCCATCTAATAAAAATTATGTTACACAGTGTGAATATAATGATTTCATTTTTATACTTTTATTATAATGGTAGGTATCCGTTCCTTATTGATCAATCTAGTATTTTTTATGCGTATTTTTTCCATCTGCTCTGTATATTAATTACTAGTTGCACCTGCGACTTCATTCACGTAACGATCCTTTCGGACACAAATCAAATACAATACTAACTCCTGATTTCTAATAGTAAGACACAAATAATTGGTTATCTATCTATTAATATTATGAAGTTGAAAATCTGTAACTTTATAACTCAATCACGTTAAAAAGGTCGAACCCATTTTAATGAAGTTTAGTATGCTTTTTGGCCTGGAACATAATTTAGAAAAAGCAAAATCATACTTTCCTACTCTGCCTATCTGTTCGCTTATAACTTGAAATCTACAGGATGGATTTGGATGCGATTTGTATTATTATGTAAGACTGTACTATTATGTATGCCTGCGACTTCGTTCATGTCTGTCAAGAATTTTGAAAGTTTTTTGCTGAATTTGCATGAAACTCTAAATATTATTTGGATAAAAAGTAGAGTATGTTATTGCCCGCCAAATTAGTAACCCGCCAGTGAAAGTCTTTTCGAAACTAGTTCGCACTCATTTACAAAAAAAAAAAAATGATTCCTCAAATTAGCATGAGCACCCACGAGATTTACAAAAACTCGGCGCCCCTGGTTGAAAATGCCTTCTTTTCCAGGAGATTTTTGGTGCTTTTCCACTTCAGGGATGAAAATTTCACCATACCACTCGGTAAACAAACCTGCAGTCATCATAACTTTAGGTTGGTTTTTATAAAAGAGGGGAACCCTTTTCGCAGTGCACTGTGGTCTTTATTAAAAAAGCGATTCGGATAATCGGAGTTCGAATAATTGGAGTTCTGCTGTAATTTGATTCTGGGCACCCATCAACCAAACATTTGTTGTTTATCACTAGAGCCAAATTTTTGTAATTCCGGAGCCCATTTGGCTTGATGTGATAACTCAGATTATAAGGTACAGTTCCGATAATTAATATTTTCTGTGATAAGCAGTTAAGGAGTACGTGAACCCATAGGACACTGTTATCGGTTTATGTCACCGTAAATTTATTTATATGCTATTTTATCCATAATTTTATGGTTTTTGTTAGGGAGGGATATATACAGTTCATTGTAGAGGACTTTCTCTGCTTCCTCCGCGGCAGCGGGTGACTGGATCTAGTAGTCTGGCGCTGACGAGGCGTAAACCACAGTAACCAACACCTCAAAAACATAACGGCCTTACGCTGTTTAACTTTACTGCCGTTATACCAGTCAAATTTTAGACTATTGTTATCGTTGTTATAAATTGGGAATGGCCTTATGCACCGGTGACGATTTTCCCTCATATCTATATCTGCTTTGTTCAGGTTTTCAGTCAGTTCCCGATATCGGTCCACACGAATGACCGAATTAATTTGTGTTCCTTGTCCTCCATTCTCTGCAGGCTCTAACAGCATCGACGACCCAAAAAAAAAAAAAAAAAAAAAAAAAAAAAAAAAAAAAAAAAAAAAAAAAAAAAAAAAAATTGGAAAGATGAGCGTTCCATGCCTGTGCCCTGCTATCAATATTTCGATTTTTCATGTTTACCCAAAATCACTCGACACCATTGCCAGGAAATTGTCTTCAAAAAGGCATTGTGCGATTTACATGTCGTTGAATTCACACAATCCGCTGTCAGCCCTAATGAAGGCGCAATTAAAAAGTACATAAATCTTCAAGAACTATGTGGTAAACATATTTGAATTGGAAACTTGAGTAGTGTTGTTAGTAAGTATTCCTTGCTTCAGTAGAAATCACAATAACAATAAACTAAATAATAAATTGGATCAGGCGCAGTAAAAGAATTCTCTTATTTAGAAAGTAAAATTACAAGAAACGTATTTAAATCAAATTGTTACTGTCATGAACAGAATTTATAAAAGAAAACACCTTATATCACCACACACCGATCTAGTACGTAGAAACTATATGTGGAACACTTAATTTTATAGATGATAGACGGGAAGCTTCTACTATGGACAGCTACACTGACGAAAAATTTAGGCATTTGGAGTTAGGTGACACAGAAATATGTAGATATTAATTGAATTATTGCTGAAGGAAATTATTATTATTTTAAATGGCGGCTGAAGGGATCGAAGAGTGTTAAGAAAAGAAGGATAGAGTGGTGGATCAATTTTTCCCCTGTTTTACCTAAATGGTTTCCGCAAATGCCCGAATATTTCCTTCAAAAGGCCTCCGCCGGGTTCCATCACATTTCTGCCTCAATCCTCACCGGATTGTAATGACCTTGACTTGGAAAAGGCGCAAAAGTCAAATTTTGAGACGTGGGAAATGGAAACTGCAAATTGTGATGAAATTTGAGTATGCGAAGCAAATGGCTAAGGATGCGTTTAGTGCTGGGCGCTTAGACAGGAGGAGATTAAACATTACGGAAGAGATGGAAGATTGCTTCAAGCCAGTCGAGATAGTTTGGTTCCAATGGAAAAAAATTAGAAATCTTTTGGTGGCAATTTAATTTAATTTAATTGTAATGGAGCACACGCTCCGGTGGCAATTTCCCTACACACCCATCCTCCCCATATCCTGCACCCACCTACATTTGCCCTCTACAAATTTTAACTTTAAATTCTTTCAACGTTTTCGGTAAGTTATTCATCATTTCCAATCCCTGACACCCTTGCCTAAAAAAGAGAATCTTCCCACACCCTTGTTCCTGAAATCGAGTGCTCAATATGGGTAGGGCCCACCTCCTATAGGATGATATCCGTTTAATTAAGCCACGGTTTGGTTTTCTTCTTTTAGGTGAAGAAATCAGTTAATTGTCAGGTTGTTAAAGGAACATACACCTTTACAGATTTTCGCGTTAGTTCTCAAAATATCAGGAGCATCATTTAAATTCAAACTTCATTTTATCCTCAGTCCTTGCCATTTTTTTCCTAAAATGCCAAGTAATTTTTAGTAGGCTTACGTTATTTTTAAAGGGCACTAGCACTATATGTACGTCTCAAATTTCGAAACTTGTTGAATAAATGGATGCGCTTGTAGCTCAACTACATTGCAAAAATACTGTGTTACCTATATGCAGAGACATTCAGCAATCCATAATAAATTTTCTTTATTTATGCCTAAATTATTAATATCTCTTTCATACTGCATAGATATTTCCACAGAATGTTTCAGCAAATGGAAGGAAGGCACAAGTACAGTAAAGTCAAGGTGTGAAGAGTGGGGGGAAAGAAGGTGGGGAAAGAATTGCTTATTGAAGACTTGAAATATAAATATATCGGCATTAAATTTGATAACAAAGTTAACTGGGTAGATCATATTGGACAGGTACAAGAAAGGTTTCAAAACTCTGCATTTGTTCGAGAGGTTGATGAGGGGATGTACGAGAGAAGTAAAGGAATTGGGTTACAAAACATTGGTCAGGCTTGAATATGGTAGTGTAGTATGGGACCCACATTTTGAGTATCAAATACAGGAGTTGGAGAAAGTGCAAAGAAGAGCTGCTAGATTTGTTTCTGGAAATTATCGCAGAACGCAATCAGTAACAGATATGATAAAAGAGCTGTAATGGGACTCATTGGAAGACAGAAGAAGGGTGAATAGGGTCATGGGAGTGTACTTGCCGTATATTGGTGATGAGGCATGGAAAGATATTGGTTTAAGAATTGAAAGTAATGCATGGAAGGGAAAAGATGACCATGACCACAAGCTGGCAATCGATCTCAGGCACAAGGGTGTAGGAAGATTCTCTTTTTTAGGTAGGGCTGTCAGGGATTGGAATAAGTTACCAAGAGAAATGATGAATAATTTGCCAAAAACATTGAAAGAATTTAAAGTTAAAATATGTAAAGGGTAAATGTAGGTGGATGCAGAAAAGGGGGAAGATGGTTGTTTATGGAAATTGTCACCGGATCCTGTGCTCCATTGCAATTTAATTTAATGTATCTACATTATGATTGCGTGGTGTAGTTTCATGTCAAATTGCTTCTTACGCTGATACAATGGAAGCAAAGGTATTACGTTAGTAAGCTAGTTAAGTATATTGTACAGTAAAGTTGTATTCTGGATGTTAATTGTAAAGGTATCCCTAGAGGGTATATAATTTTGTTTGAACGGGGTCCCGCTTTCTTTATTATATTTGTCTGCTGCCATAACTCATATCGCACAAACACATATAGAGTTTATACTATATTCCTTTATTCGGATGCTGAGCTGTGTTATGTGAGTGGTTAATTGCGCCAACGTTTCGTCCGAAGACTCCGGGCGTCTTCTAAGAAAAATCTGTTTATTCGTAAACAAAAATTTTGGTTGTTAAATAAAACAAACAAGCTATCCATATATCAGAGATATTACGTTCGGACCATAGATATTATTCTTCTTTGTTTGGGGTTTCAGGGTTTTGCAGTGTTATACAAAAGATTTTCACTCTTTACTCAGTCTAGGATTATTAACCGTTTCTCGGACTAAAGCTGGAAATGTCTGAACACTACGTAATTGGTAATGTAATGTTGGTGGGTTTGCGGTGGTTAGTTTGGAGTAGTGTTGTATCGGAAGTCAACTTTGCGGATGCTGATGCTGTTGCGGATGTTCAATGCTTGACATCCGCGGATGCGGATGCGGATTTTTTGCGGATGCGGAAGGAGAAAAATAAATTTATAATTATTTAGATTTTAATATTTCATCAAAAATAAACTTAAAATCAAAATAAGTATATTTTTTATTCCAGATTCTACATTTTTCAGAAGTAACGTCTATTTCCATATAATACTGCCACAATGATTTATTTTTTGCCTCATCTTTCAACCACAAAGCTTGGGATGATTTCACAAGTGAATTAAATTATTTACATAATGACGCACGCATGTGAATTTCGGAGAGTTCGCGGCTCGACTAATTTAAACGTATCACAATGCCACGCAACCACAAATCTCCGTGCCCGCCACCTGCCTTTTCACCACTCAGCGGCCCATTCACAGTATAACTTGTAGGACCTACGTTCATCAGATTTTCGATAAAGAACCTTGATGGGCCGTGAAAAGGGTTAGTGAATTATATGCAGGACGTGTTGGATGTTGGGGCTCCCAAACAAGCAACACGAGTCCTTGTTATCCAACAAACTATGATGTTAGATCATGATTGGATGAAAAAACCTGAGAGTGTGCGATAAGGACACATGGTGTGCCGCGAGAATGTACGAGTGGAAAGGATTGCTTGGAACATTTTGTTGGACTCATTTTACTAGCGCGAATGGGCGAGCGCTTCCTATTGTAGTTCTATACGGATGTCCTGTAAGTTGGACCGTGAAGAAGGCGCTTTAGTTTACATGCAAGTTTAAACTAGTAAATTCGTCGCTTAGGTAATAACACCATTTAGTTCACTGTTATTTTTATTGCAAGATCGTCAGAAAAAAAAAAACTACCACATTGTTGTTAGCTAAGAGACGATTTTTAAGATTCGACTTCTCTTAAACCAAGAATCTCCAAGACGGGAGGAATTTTCCAGAGATACCTAACTTTACCAGTGTTCACATTGAAGTTCTGTCTTTGCGAACTTACAGAAATTAAACACGGAACTAGAAAATTTTGAGATTAAAATCTGATTTACATCTGCTGATCCGGAGTCAGGTAACAGAGTCATAAATCACGACGCAGATTTTAAGTAAGATAATAAGCTTTCAAACTGTGAAAAACTCAATCAAAATCTGCTCGATAGTTTTTTCGTGATTTCGTAACAAACAGAATATCACCCGCTAATGGGGGCATGGGGGCGTTTGGTTAACAGTCACAGCGACCTTTCCTAAAACGTAATCTGCATGACAAACCAAAAACTCCATGCATAACTAACCACCGCAAACATTTTTCGATTTCAGAAAGTTTTAAAGAGATACAAACGATGCTTCATCAGCTTTTAGGATTAAAGCATACCGCCATGAGTTGAATAAAAATTCTTATCTGCTGCACAAAAAAATCATTTACAGTGGATATGAAATATTGACTACTGAAGATTCCAAGCGAATTCACACAAATATTTTCATGTTTGGCAAATCTCTCGCAACTCAGTGTTTCGGAAGGTAACAGGGATTGAGTTACCTAGATCTTTGGGTTAGAGTAGCAGAGCGGTGATCAAATACGAAATAAGCCCGCTAATAGTAGCATGTGTAATTTGTCTAGTTGGAAGAGTGCTGCAGTAGACGAGCTCGGTGCAGAGCGGCATCGTCCGTTTTTCACTCCCGTGAGTCTATTTTACTTGGCCGCATAATAACATTATCTATCAAAACATAGACGCACGACAGCTAAGAGCTGCGGTGCTAATAGGTTTTGCCCCCTACAACGTAAGATTTTATTTATTAACTAGGTACACTACCGAAAAATAATGTAAATATAGCGAAAATATGCATCTCTAGGTTTTAGGTAAAATATGCAATAACCGGTGTAGATGGACTTAATATGCAAATGTATATGCAGACATGCAAATGCATATAATCCGGACTCTAACCCTCAATCTCTACAAACAAATATGTTTTTATTGCGATACCCTGCAAAATTCATACGACTTAGCTGCCAGAGAATTGTCCAAGACAATTCTATCCGGAGAATACTATAAAAGTCGGATCTGGTCTTATGACTCCAAGAAGTAAGGTAGTTGCAAGATTGAACTGGATGATGATGACTACATTAAATTATTTATTGCTACATCACAGGATTCATGGAATATTTCATGGTCGAGCCAAGAAATTTGCCACCCACCATGTTAGTTCTCAAAAGCTCCACTTCAATCTTGTTGACTTTTCCGGAGAGCCTTATCCACAACATTATTGCGCCGATAGCTGCCATCATTATCTGCTGAATGAACGCGTTGCCGTGGTGACGTGACGTCACGCTCCAGTACTTGCGTTGACTTTGGAGACATCGTTACTCCCGAACTCGTCGAGAACGAACATTGTGCTCGATCGAATTATCCTCTACACAAACAGTTTAGTTTCTATTTCCATCCGTCCTTGCTACATATACTCGTAATTTTGTTGCTTTCGCACCATCTGCATACTTCACGGTCATTAGTTCCTTTATTGCTTGGAAACCTCTGTTTATGTTTGAGTACCCTTTTAATGTTACCTTATTTTCTCTGCTGCTTTCCACGTCAATAACAATTAGCATTAATGGCTTATTATGAACACTTAATTTCTAAATTTAAGTTAGACAGTGGCTGTCATGCTCCAAATTGTCTACATTTCCGGTAGTTGCATTTAAATTAAATCCTTTTTTTAACGCACTAATTCCTTTAAGATTATCTGAATACCTTCGATCCTTATTATGCAGATATAGAGTCGCAAAACCATAAACTAATCCCAACAAGTTTAAAAACTTTCTAGGGCCTCCCACTGAGGTAGTGCGTTATTATTCTACTCCACAATCCTGATACTTCGTAGGAAAATAAAATCGTAGACACTCGTCGCATTAAATTAACGCGCCTTCCCGGCGGGGGGCTCGAGGACGTTTTATACAGTTCATACTAAATCTCAGTTGTATTACAAACTGGTTGCTGATAATGCTTACTGAAGCCAACCAGGAAAAATATTTCCGCAAGCAGACTTTAACTTCTGAAGGAGCTGGTACATAATCTGTGGGTGAGTGCAGGGGAGGTTTATTTCTTTATAATTATTCGAGAGTTGACGTTAAACCAATTAGTGTTTGTTGTAATGGTTAATAAATTAATAAAACGTGGCGATAAATTTTCATTTGTCTGTAGGTAGTACTACTCACCAGAAGTACATAAAATTTCAGTTTTCTAGTTTGGTTTTCGCAATGTCAATAATGATGTATGAGGTTTTTTTTTTTTTTTACTCTAACTGTATTTGTACATGACACTTTAAAATAGTAATAATACCAGTGATAAGTAAAAGTTCAGGGGATAAATAAATCGTTTGAGGGAGGTCTTCCTTTAGTTTTTAGACTGACATGGACAATAAGATGAGAGTGCCATGAGTTTTCTCTGGAAATTCTGCAGAAGTGTAGTAGCAGAAATATGTTTTTAATTTACATGTTCTTCTTTCAGATGTGGGGTGGTGTTCTGCTAGCTGGACTGCCACTATGGTGCCTTTTGCTGGGGACAGTAGCTGGTACTGAGGTGGAGAGCTGCTCGCACCCCAACACCACCCTCTGTCAGAAGAACAAGTGCGCTCTTATTGATGATGACACAGTCTTCTGTTGCCACATCCGCAGTGACTTTGAACTCAAGGAATGTCTTGGTAGAATTAGTAGTAAGTATATCATTGTCAGACTTTCAGTTCTCAAGACATAGGGATTTTTCTTTTTTGACAAAATGATTCTATTTCTGTGACAGCCTATAGCAATCTTTTGATAAATATTTTGTATTTTATTTTGATACATCAGTTATAGACCAAAGTTAGAATATGTTTTTGCTTAATTGTTTTTGAAGATATTAAAAAGTGTAGTGAATATACTACCCAAACTGCAGGAAGTATCAAAGGAGATCAACTTCAAATTCAAAGTAATATGAATAAACCCATCGATTATCTGAAGCTCAGGTCCCAAATATTATGACAATGTTCCTTTGAATGTACTTGGTGCTTAATTAGCTTTATGATTGCAGTTTGTGAATATACAATCACAGTATTACAGTTTTATACTTTTTTATTTCTCTTTTACAGAGAACATTACAAACATTAAAGCATTGTATGTCTATAATGCTAGTTATGACACCCTGGATGTAAGTGTGTCAAAAATATTTACTTTGAACGTTGTCAGTGTCACTGGTGGAAAATTAAAGCGCATTCACGGAGAGGTACACAACACTGCAACCTGCCTTAATTTTTCTGACAATTCTATAGCAGTGATTGATGACAAAATTTTTTCATCTGTTAGCCAACTGAAAACATTGGACTTATCAAGGAACAATCTCTCTAGCTTACCTTCAAGTGTGAGATCAATGAAAAATTTTTCACTAGATATTTCAGGTAAGGTAGTTTCATTCAATACACCATAACTCATTTTATTCTACTTTTCCGCTAAGGATAGTTGAACGTTTATTTAACTCAGACTTATTTTAGCTTTCATAAAAATACAGTTGATTATAAGATAATAAAATAATTTTTGAAAATAGTTACAATTGCATTTTTTTGTGTTGAGGATTTGTTGCAAAATGCTCACTGCATATTCTTCTCGTTTTAATATGGTCTCATGAATATGAGCTATAGTGGTACATTAACGCTCAAAGACATGAATTTCTTTCTGTACAGGAAATGACAACATTTGGTGTAAAGACTTACGTCAGCTATTAAATGCCACCAAAAGTGACCCGATTTATTTTATGAATGTGAATAATACTAACTGTTTAGGCAATAAAACATTTCACTGGTTCAATGCAACAGATAAGTACCCTCTAAGGGTTCTGGAAACATTTGCTAAGGTAATGTTGCTTACATGTTATATGTGTAATGAAACTATTTTTACTGATGGTGATCTTTTTCATTAAAATATTTTTTTTTATTGTACAGGTAGAGCAGACATGTCCAAATATGTGCAAGTGTGATGTAACTAGATTTATATATATTGGACATGCTCCTTCAGTCAGCGTTTTTGCTGATTGCTCAAACCAACAACTAACAGAATTACCTCCAAACATGCCACAAAATACTTACATACTCAATGTATCAAACAACAATGTAAGTGAAGTTCCATGAATTTTTTCCTTGAATTTTCGTATAATTTGTTGCAATTTTTGGTATATATGTAAAATATTATTATTAATCAAGGAAATACAGTTTTATTGCCATTATTATTATTATCATTATTCTTTTTGTTGCGGCTGCTACTACTACCATAATTACCTGATGTGCTTGAAGAGGAATTTTGACCGACTGAAGTAAACCTATCACTTATAAAAATTGAAGGAACCAGTGTTGTAGTGATAAGAAATGCTATACAAACATTAAAAATACAACAGTTAGTCTAAGACCTTATTTATAAATAAAGAAGATGAAGTATATGGCTAAATTTATGTAAGCTCCCTTACCAAAACCCCCACATGAATCCCACTGGTTCTGCCTTCCTCGTGTCATTGGCTCATCTCACTTTATTGTAACCAATAATTTCTTTATTTTCTAGTCCCACATTCATTATCATGTATGGGGATCTGCTTTGGTCACTACTTAGCATCCTATGAAGCCAACCTTTTTGTAGGTAGATTGGAAGGATCCTTACTTTAGAATATTACTTTTTAACCAACTTTGTGGTTCTGATATATAGATGAAATTTTTATGATTGGGTCTCACAGTGAAAACCTCTTCCATCCTAAACTCCCATAGCTACATTCTCCCTAAACTACACATGACCCTAGTCTTATACCCTCATCACCTTCTTTGAGTAGACATCTTCATGCATAATTGCCACCTACATAGCTTTGAAGAATAAGGAATGAAATTGAATCAAAAAAAAAACTGTAGCACTAAAAATAAGCCGAAAGAATACAGACTGTCATATAAAATTAAAAGACCACAAAGTTGAAGTTGTTGACCAATTCAGCTACCTGGGGAGCATAATTGCCAATAATGGTAGAAGTGAGTTAGAAATAGTGAGTAGAGTAACCAAAGGAGCCAACTTCTACAGTAGTGTGCGAGGCTTACTATGGGACATGAAGGTTCCCAGAAGAGCAAAAATTGTCTTGTACAAATCATATCTCATTCCTATTCTCACATATGCTTTGGAAACATGCACACTAAAATCAAGGGACCTTAGCAAGATCCAAGCATGTGAAATGAAGTTTCTTAGAACGGCCCTCCAGAAAACTAGACTTGACCGCATAAAGAATGATGAAATTAGATCAAACCTAGAGCTAAGGGAATCCATGGAAGAGAGACTTAGGTCATCAAGACTTCGATGGTTTGGGCATGTGAAGAGAATGACTAGTAAAAGACTGCCAAAAACTTATTTGGAAAAAAGGATACTGGGCAAAAGACCAGTGGGAAGACCAAGAAGAAGATGGACAGACCAACTGAAGGAGGATGTAGAGAGAAGAGGCTGGAATTGGGAGTACATCACAGACAGAGAAACCTTTCTGGACAGGAAAAGGTGGAAAACAATCGTCTATAATAACCAAGGCTCGTAAACCACACCCGGGAAACTGGAGATGGTCCTCAACGATAATGATGATGATAGCTTTGTTCCATATCTACACTTTGATAGCTGCCGCCTGTTCTCTTACAGCCTAGAGACCTGTAGTGTCCCACTATGTATCACAGGGATTTACTACTGTATAAACAGTTTTACTAATTAAAAATTAGATAAATGATTGTGGGTGGGGTTCTCTTCCGAACTGGTCCTTCACAGTAGTAAAAGACAAATATATATTCAAAAAGAACATCTTTACTTTATTAATCTTTATACATAGAAAAGCAAAATTTATTTGACGAAATAGTTATTTTAATGGATAAATGGTTGTTCCCATTCAAGCAATGGAATTTACGGTTCAGAGGTTCTTTAATTTTGGAGCTTGTTGTGGTCTCTATAGGTGATTGCGTATGTAGGAGTTACCATAGTGTTGTAAAGCGCAACGAGAAGAGTCGTGTCGGCGACCCCGGCGGCATGCAGAGCTGTGTCGTGTCAATGGTGCATGTTTTTGGCAGGCCCCAGGTATTCACATCAGCTGAACAAAGAGTGGAGTGGGCATCTGGTGTCTCTCATCTGCAACAGACAGCGGCTCGTCCTCAACCCTAGGGACCTCAACAATATGCCCTGCTCTGTAGCGAAGATCGCCCACTGCTGTCTTGCTGGTGTGTAAGCAGAGTCCCCCGCGTTATCTCCACCGGTCTTACATCAACTGTCTGTCTCTGTCCATTGTACCTTCCTCGTTGACTCGCCTTGGGCGGAGCTCGTTCCCCTTCTCTCTCCCGATTGGCCGAACATATAACAAACATAAATAATTTATTAGGAACCAGCGGGAATGAATTTCATTGGCTGGGATCTGTATCACCACCTCCGGCACTTCCTTGGGAGGTTATCCTCTCCCGACTGCCCCTTTTGGCTCTATTCGTTGGCTGCAATTCTTACGTACAAACAGTTTACTGTTAATGAATATTTTTTTGCCAGCAACGTCTGCAAAGTATCTGACAGCTCAGCACTGGAACACTTTATTATTGGGGTTTGAAAGTAATCTTTCATTCATTGAATATCCAAACAGACTAACTCACAATCTCACACTGTGTCCATTGTTTTAAACAAACCAGCACTGTATCTGAGTAGCTCTCCATCACTTCAGTAAATTAATGACCCAAAACATTCAGTAACACAAGGGAAGTTTGTTCTTTTGAATGTCAACCAGACCTCGATAAAGTACATTCTTTATTACTCACTAGCCTATCCACTAGATTACAACCATTATCATTGTTCACGTTAAATATTCCTTGCGATAACCTTGTCAGTCGAGAACCGCATTCAAATCAAATCAAACGAACTTATGGAAATTAAATACAGTATGGCAGTAAAATGACTGAATATAACAACAACATTTCTTGTTACTGATAAACAATGAGATCTACAGAATGTGACATCTCAGACCGGAGACAGACACATATGGTCGAGTCAAGAATCCCCTATCCTTTATTCTAACAAACTGACTCAAGCACTTATACCTCCTAATTATCCCCTGAATTAGTTCACAACTCATTCAGCACTATACACATCCCAAAACTAAGTGTTTATTATTATTCTACCGCAACAGATAATGTTCAGGTATAACACTGAAATGAAAAGTCATTGTTGATAATTCATCACTAAATTCTTCTAAAGTTTCTGAAGTTAAACTGTTATCAGACTATAAAGCCCTAGGATAGCACTGGAATTTACAAATTCTTTTATGAAAAAAGCAGGTTATCACAACTAACAATTATCAATCACTCCAGGAAAGCTTTCACAAAACCCCCAAAATTTCATGAAAGTTTAAGTTTCAGCTCATGTTGAAAATTTTACAAAGTTCTTTAGAGTAGATTCACTCGCCGGATTTCTAAGCCTACAACTTTGAGTTACAAGTCACAGTCATTTCTCGGCCAGGAAAAAATGTTCCAGCTCTACATGTTTAAAATATTACAAGTCCAGTGCTTCCTACCTAACCGCAAACCCAACCAACACAGAGTGTGTGCCCCTGCCAACCATCACAGGTTTCTTTTCAATTCCCTCTTTCAATTGAAATTTGTTTGAGCTTTTAAGTTATTTTAATTCTGGTGAAATCTCAATATTCTTGCAGTAAAGGAATCATTAATAATATCTGTAAGGTGGGAAACAATGTATCCTGAGCTGTGTTTAATGATTTTGTCTGGGATCCCATCAATACTGCAGGACATTTTATTTTTTTATTTAGAAATAGCGTTTCCAACTTCTGTTCTAGTAACCGGATATAGAAACATAGTTTTTTCATTCATGGGGACATTTATATTACCATTTCTACTGCACATCTCGGTGGTGAAATTTTTTGTTATGTTTGTGTAGTGTTTACTTAAAATATCTGCAATCTTTTTTGGGTCCTGAATAATTTTCCCTTCACTTTTTATAACATATGAATTAGTTTTTACTTTAAAATTGCCTGTGTTTTTATTTATAATTTTCCAAATGGATTTAATTTTATTTGAACTCTTGGAAATATATGTATAATTTGTCTGTTTTTTTGCTGCTAATATTACTTTTTTGAAAATTTTTCTATAGCATTTTACATGTGACTTTAAATTTTTTTTTTGTTTGGCTAATTTGTTTAGAATTGTAAGATTTTCTGCAGAATTTTTAATGCTCTGGGTTATCCACGTGATTGGATTGCTTGTAATTCTAACTCTTTTTAATGGGAATGCAACTTCAAAACAATACTTATATTTAGATATAAAACAATTGAACTTATAATCTATACTATGTGTTCCTTCCCCCCCCTTCATATTTTGAAGCATGTAGTTGAAAGTCACAATATTATCATCATTAAAGGACCTCCTCTGCACATACTTTTCACCAGTCCTGCAAGTTTGGTGAATATGTTCTTTACAGATAATTTAGTAGCCAGATAATCAGAGAAACCCATATCTATTGTTGTGATGTTATAGTTACATATTTCCTTGTTGATAAATATTTGGTCAATGGCAGACTCACTCCTGTTCCCATACCTAGTGGCATCATACACAGTTGTATACATATTATAAGACATAAGCAAATTTATTAGTAGTTGCTTTCTAACACAATTACCATTAAAATCAACATTAAAGTCCCCAACTAATACTATATGGTTTGTTGGATTTTTTAGTTCACTTAGAAGATCTCCCACGTTTTATAAGAACACTGTAAAGTTGCCAGATGATGATCGATATATACACACAATAGTAATTTTACATTCTGTAAGTACACATGCAGAGTATTCAAAATCTTTTTCAAGACATTTTGCACTTTTTAGTCTTTTTTCCTTTGATTTCAAATTAGGTTTAACATATATACATGTCCCACCATACTTGTAGGTTTCTCTGCAGAAACTACTTACCAATTCAAAATTTGGAATGTGAGCTGAACTTGTTTGAAATTCTTGTAACCAGTGCTCACTTAGACACAAAAATGATACATCATTCAAACTGTTCTATAACGGCACTTCATATTCACTTAGTTTATTACTTAAACCTTGCACATTTTGATACAGAACTGTAACTAGTTCATTTGATCCTGTTTTATATGTGCTCATATTACTATGTTGAATATTGCAGGATGATACTATGGATGTATTGTTTTGGACTAAATGGAATAAATTTTGCATACTGTTTTCTTTGTTTTCACAGATCACTTCACTAGGTGCCTTTAGTTCTGATCATTCATATGAGACAATCCGAGAATTCTATGCAGACAATAATCACATTACTTCAATTGGTGAGCTTGAGGGAACAAAATTCATAAGCAATTTCAGTGTTCTCAGCCTGAGAAATAACAAAATCACAACAGTGAGTACCAATGTGGATTTGTTTTGCTAATACATAGTGCCTATTTTAATTCTCCCTGTTGCATTTAGAATTAAATATATTTTCCAATCACACATTCTACATCCCCTACTTTCTTATATGAACTCATTCTATTGTTCTTTCATCATTCTCTAACTACTGTGCTAACAGAATAATTTCCTAGTTTAGCTTTTGAATTTATTTTTATTCTGAATCAATTTCAAAAGTCCTTATTTTTCTCACTATTCCTTGTTATTATTACTAAATTTTTATTTCATGCTTTAAGGAATCAGTCTCCCTCTTGGCTGTCATATCCAGCATTTTATATACTTCCCAACATTTACGACTTATCACAGATGAAGGCAGGAGGGCAAAACAAATACAAAAATACAAAAAAACATGAACACACTTTAAAATATTTCAATTTATTCATTTTTAATTTAATTTAATTTAAATGGAACACACGGTCCGGTGGCAATTTCCATAACATCCATCTTCCCATTTTCCTGCACCCACCTACCTTTGCCATCTACAGATTTTATCTTTAAATTCTTTCAATGTTTTTGGTAAATTATTTATCATTTCCCTTGGTAACTTATTCCACTGCCTGAAACCCTTACCTAAAAAAGAAAATCTTCCCACACCCTTGTGCCTGAAATCCAGTGCCAGCTTGTAGCCATGGCCATCTTTTCCCTTCCATGCACAACTTTTCATGCCTACACCAATATCTTTCCATGCTTCATCACCCGTATATGCCTTGTACACTCCCATGACCCTCTTCACCCTCCTCCTGTCTTGCAATGAATCCCATTAATGTACATAGGACTGCTCCATTTGGGAATGAGGGGTAAGCACTCATTACAGCCTACTGTCTGACTAGTTAGTCATGTAGTAGGCTGTCATGTGTGCACATCCTTCCTTGTCAAATGATCAGCCCTACCTGCATGCATAAGGTTTTTAGTAATGTTGCAGGCCATGCTGGGTACACATCCCTCTTTGCCAAATGGCCCAGTATATGAATAAGGTCTCTAAACCAAGTTATTGGATTTGTGTTTGTTTGCATTTTCTGCCTTGTCTGTGGTGAGTGCTTATTTTCACTGTCTCCACTACCCAAACATTCACAACTATAATATGAAAGATTAGTCTTTCCCGGCGTATTATTGATACATATTCTTCGCGGGTTTGCCGCCGGATCACATTTTCTAACCACAAGCTTTCGGCGACTTGCACCGCCGCCATCATCAGGTCTGTTGTAACTGAAGAAACAACGAGAACTGGACTGAATAGCGGAACAAGACGAACCAGGAACGTTGTCGACTTCCGATTGGCTGACTCCAATGACGTAACCATTCCGTTGCTGTGATTGGTCGGTTGTGGGACCAGGCGTAGATATACACCAGCGTTATACTGACAGTTGGCTCCACAGCGAAACCAAAGCCCAGGTTGTTAAAATGGAAAGAAGATGGATTATCTACGTCAATGTTCGCATCAAGTCACTGTTCATATTGCATCACCGTTTACATTATTCTACCACTTTTAATCAAGTTATCGAAAATGGTCACAGTATGGATTTCGATAAGGTGAGAGTTTTAGCCAAGTGTTCCTTCTTCTGGGAATCTGTGATCAAAGAAGCTATCGAGATACGTCTTAATAACAATAATATGAACAGGGACTTGGGTGTATGGCTCAGTGACGCATGGAAGCCAGTTTTTGCCATTCTTAAACAACCAAGTGTCTCGCTGACGGACGATAGGAGAGTGGAGAGTGGAACACGGCGTATCGGTCCGACTACATCTACAGCTGAATCTGTAGCCGACCAATCACTGACAAGCATTATAGAACTAGGATTATAGTCAGCCAATCGGAAGACCGCATGCTCCCTTTGGATTTCTCGAGCGCGAGCATTCTCGAGTTAAACATCATAATTAATGATAGTAAATGTTTTTAAGAATATATAATGTAAGGTTTCTCATGAAGAAGTCTTTGGATTCTTCTGTGTGAGAATAATGTGAACGATGACGCTATGAGAACAGTTATTGTGTCAGCCAATCAGAACACCGCTTGGCTTCCTAAGGTTTCTCGAGATTGAACAACTTGATTAAAAGTGGTAGAATAATGTAAACGGTGATGCAATATGAACAGTGACTTGATGCGAACATTGACGTAGATAATCCATCTTCTTTCCATTTTAACAACCTGGGCTTTGGTTTCGCTGTGGAGCCAACTGTCAGTATAACGCTGGTGTATATCTACGCCTGGTCCCACAACCGACCAATCACAGCAACGGAATGGTTACGTCATTGGAGTCAGCCAATCGGAAGTCGACAACGTTCCTGGTTCGTCTTGTTCCGCTATTCAGTCCAGTTCTCGTTGTTTCTTCAGTTACAACAGACCTGATGATGGCGGCAGTGCAAGTCGCCGAAAGCTTGTGGTTAGAAAATGTGATCCGGCGGCAAACCCGCGAAGAATATGTATTCACAACTATAAGATACAATCACACTTCCATATCTTATAAGTTCACATCCTGTTCTCTTTAATTTAATTTTAAATGCAATGGAGTGCAGGAAACATACACACACACAAAACTTCATTTCTCCTCTCCTCCTCCTCTTGTGTGTTCTGTGCTATCCTCTGTAATGTCCTCAACATCAATGACACATAAGCCCCAATGTGCTATCCAAGCATCAGACATTGCAAGTGATGGTTACTGTACCATTCCTATAAAAAATAATATCCAAAAATATGATGAGGGCTAGCAAACATATTCTGTCATCAACAAATTACTGTCATGAACTAAATAACAGAGTAGACCAGTAATTACTATGTTTTATAAACTATTAGCACCTAACATCTGATCAGCATGAATGTTGAAGAGCACTTGATGATCTGTATGTAATAAGTTGGAAGTAATTTTAAGAAAATTTACTCAAAATAATTTTTTAACATTTGTTAGAAGTTAATATGTTATTTCTAAGTTAAGGGCATCTCTCTGACTGCATGAAAGACATTCAGTGTTCATATTTCAGGTGCCTATATATTTCCTGTCTGACACTTTTAGTCGAAATTTGGCACTCCGAAAAGTAAACTTGGCTGGAAATAAACTATCTTGTGAGTGTAACACTGCTTTGACATTAAAGGTTGGTAATTTTTGGTATAAGATTTGATTATATGAAACACTAATACAAGTTTTTAACATTTCTTCTTTTCATTTACAGGCTTGGTTTCTGTCTAATAAAAAACACATGGAAGATATTCACGATGTAATGTGTGCCAATTTACCTCGGCAGGTAATTTCATAATATGTGACATGATACATGATTTTTTAAATAGTACTAATTAAATTAGTTGTTTTTGTTAGAAAGTTAGAGCATCGTAGTATGCAGTGTCCAAAAGAATACAAGTTTAATCACAGAAGCATAGATTATGGTGTTACTCTTTTGTGTTGATACTTGTTTCCTTATTTTTGAAACACATGGAAGGTATTGATGATGTAATGTTTGGCAGTTTACCTCAACAAATCATTTTCTGTTATGTGGAATCATAAAGGTTTTTTTATTTTATTTTATTTTGTTTATCATTTTTTAACAAAATTCATTAGATTTTCTGGTTTTATTGGTGACATTTATTCATGGTTGTATGGGTCTACTGATAGAATTCAGTTTTGATATGAATACTTGTTCCCTCATTACTGTAACATCTTTATCATAAGTATATCAGTATTTGATATATTATAAGAGGATGTATCAAATATAAACCAGCCTTTTGCAAAAACATGTATTTTTCAAAATAAATTGTAATTTACATTTGTATTATTTTTCTCCATATTGCATTGTCTTATCTAAGCACTTCATCCAACAATCTGGCAATTTTTTAATTCCAGTTTCATAAAAAGTTCACAGACATGTTTCAAACCAATTGCTTATGAACTGCTGCCCTCCTCATTCATTGTGAAGCACTGTACATAAAGGTCTTCCATGAATGGTCCAATCATATGGAAGTCACATGGTAACAGGACTGGGTTTTAGGATGGATGGATATCAAACTTTCTTTTTTTGTCTCACTGATGAGATATGGGGTTTGGTGTTGTAATGGAGAAGCCACACACTTCTGATATAAATTACACTCTTTTTTGACTGATAGGCAGCTCATGCTTTGCTCTTCACTAAGGTGACCACAGTAATAGGCAGCATTAATGGATTGACATTCTTGTAGAAAATTGACAAGCAGAATCCCTTTACTGTCTCAGAAGACAGTGGCCTAGAAATTCACTGCAGACAACTGCATCTTCACTTTCACCAGCCCACTTTTGCCAATCTTCTGCTGCCCCTTACTGATCCTCTTCAAAAAATGGTGTGGTTATAGACCTAAGTATCTTTTTCAAAAAAAAGTGTCACATTTCCCCTCATAGCTCCTTAGGAGTATAATATTTCAACTTGTGAAACGGACATTGTAAAGTATCAACAACTAATTTACCTGCCAACACCAACAAGAATGTATCAGGAATGTACCAAGTTAATATTTATATTTGGGATAGAAGGGTTCTTATCCTTAGTCAAATAATTACAGAGAACTACACTAATTTTATACAAAGATTTCTAATAATTACAATGACATCAAGGGTGCCATAACTAGTACTTCTGATACAAACAATCCAGAAAACACACAAATATAACCGGTGCAAGGTCAAGGTGTGACAGACAGTAATTCTGTTAACATTATTGTTCTCACTAAGCTGTAGGCCACTACTAACTAACTTGAAACAGTTAGTGAGCATGAATACTTTCGCAACCGGCACCGCAAGTAACAGCGTATGGTGAAGGTCATCTGAAATTCGCCTATTTTAATAGGCACAGGGCATTTTCTGGGTGGAGCACATGAATCACAGTGGTCACAATATCAGCAAATGTACATTACCAGCATGAAGCGGCTATTGAGTCCGGCATCTGGTGTCGAGCAGCTGCACATTGAGGTCGTAGCTTCATAACACTCTTAACACCATGGCCTGGATAGGGCCTCCACACCAGTGGAGTCACACACTGCAGGCAAGGTCATCCCATTAGGCATGACCACTGCCTCTTGTTGACCTGGAAAGGTAATTAATGCCTAGCCAATGGATCTTGGCTGTGCTGCTTAATCGTTATCAACTATTAACATTGTAAAATAAACTAAATGACTTAAGTATTCTTAAAACTCTTAACTAAAACAGATATTGAAAACTGCTTTATTTAATGATCTTAAACTAAAATATTATTTTTTCTTTGGGCTTTCCTACATATCTGTTTTCATCAGTACTGTCATTAAAGCAACCAAATATAAAAATTCTGATTTTTTTTTTTTAGAGTTGGAAGCTAGCAACGGCCATTATCTATGGTCATCAGCTCTCTTTTGAAGATCCCATTCTCAAGTAATTACTAGAGTGTGCAAAAATATTGGTAAATGCCTAATCAGGATTTTTTGTATATCAGAATAGGATTGTTATGCTTTCATTTATCATCTATAATACCCTATGGCAAATGTTTTTGTAATGCAAAACAAGCTGACCTTTTATGATCAATGTTTGATGTATGTACACTTACCAGGGAAGTTTCCACTGGAGTGCATGCTCTGTTACAGTTAAATTAATTAAAAATATTGAAGCACCCAGAAGACATGGTTAGATGTCAATGTAACTTCACATACATACAAATTGTCAGCAGGTATATAAATGAACATAATTGCAATTCTCTCTGACTAATACAAAAACCACCAGAGAGCATTAGAGTTGCATTGATTACTGAGAGGTAGAGATGCCATGTACTCATGTGAAACAGTGTTGTCAGTACCTGACAAGGGGCCTCATTGTGGATTTCCATTTGGCCAGTTGGTCGAATTGTGGAGTATCCGGATTTGTGAGGCATTTGGCTGTGGCAGTGGCCTGATGTTGGACTGCATGAGAAATTTAAGATGGGCATACTCATTGTCAAGGTTCCGGTTGACCACACCCAATCCCCAAAATGTAAGATCTCCATATTGTGCACCAATCACATCATAATATTTATGCCTGCCATCTGAGAACAAGTCATGAACTCTGTGTAACAGTCTGTATCATTCTGCACCATTGATCAGAGATTACCAGCAGTCAGACCATGGAATCACTGTCCTATACATAGGCTGCCACTAACACCTCAACACAAATGGCTTTATTAGGAGTGGTGACATGACTGGGAAGCATGGACTACTGATGGATGGTGTCACATTATATTCAGCAATGAATTGCAGTTCTGGGATTGGCAAATATGGTAATGATGTGGGGAGAGGTCTCATTGCCCAATATTTTGGAGAGGCACAGTAGTGTTATTTTTGGAATCATAGTGTGAGGAAAAATGTTGAATGATAAGTTTGAAGAATATGGAATGAAATTGAATCAAAACAAAACTGTAACACTAAGCTGAAAGATCACCAAGTTGAAGTTGTTGACCAATTCAGCTACATGGGGAGCATAATTGCTAATAACGGTAGAAGTGAGTTACAGTACCGTGCGGGGCTTACTATGCGACATGAAGGTTCCCAGAAGAACAAAAATTTCTTGTACAAATCAAATCTCATTCCTATTCTCACATGTGCTTTGGAAACATGAACACTAACTTCAAGGGACCTTAGCAAGATACAAGTATGTGAAATGAAGTTTCTTAGAACGTTCCTCCAGAAAACAAGACTTTACCACTTAAAGAATGATGAGATTAGATCAAACCTAAAGCTAAGGAAATCCATGGAAGAGAGACTTAGGTCATCAAGACTTAGGTCATCAAGACTTCGGTTGTTTGGATATATCAAGAGAATGACTAGTACAAGATTACCAAAAAGTTATTTGGAAAAAAGGATAGTGGGCAAAACACCAGTGGGAGGACCAAGAAGAAGATGGACAGACCAACTGAAGGAGGACATAGAGAGAAGAGGCTGTAATTGGGAATACATCACGGACAGAGAAACTTTTCTGGATAGGAGATAGTGGAAAACGATCGTCTATAACAACCAAGGCTCATAAACCACACCCTGTAAACTGGAGATGGTCCCCAACAATAATGATAATAATGATGATGGTGTAAGAAGATATCTGGTATGACATTAGGTCACAGCTGATAGTGATTGAGGGATCTCTGATGGCACAACGGTATGTCACATACATATTGTGTTCTCATGTGCTACATCTCATGTGACAGTATCATGATGCCATTCTTTAACAGGACAAAACTCATCCGCACATAACATGTGTGTCTACGTACTGTCTGGTGATGTTAATATATTGCCATGATTAGCAAGATCCCCAGACCTGTATATAGAACATGCGTAGGACCAGCTCGGATGTCAACTCCATCACAGTGCTGGTATCCAGTATATCAAGGACCTGTTGTAACTCAGCTTGGCTCAGGACTGAATCAGTTTCTGCATCCAGGCCAGAGGGAGTACAACTTCATGCTGAGGACTCATATTACCAAGTTCTTTGTGAATTTAACTCAGTTTTTAATCACTAAAATAACATTATATACCCCATCAACCAATTAAGTTTCATTTTGTTCCCTTCTCATCTTCTGGGTGCTTCACTATTTGGTTAGACAGTGAACATAAATTTAAAGATATCACAATATTTATTGACAATGTCTCAAACATTAATGAGGGGTGTCAGCCCTTGGTCAGCTTTTTCTCAATGCTCCAATGTATCTGTTCTTACAATAGGCTTTATACTTTTAATATATATATTATCTGGACAGCTAATTTCCTTAAGCCATGTGGATCATGTTTTTTAATCCATCATCATCATCATTATTGTTGGGGACCATCTCCAGTTTCCTGGTAGTGGTTTACGAGCCTTGGTTGTTATAGACGATCATTTTCCACCGTCTCCTATCCAGAAAAGCTTCTCTGTCCGTGATGTATTCCCAATTCCAGCCTCCTCTCTCTATGTCCTCCTTCAGTTGGTCTGTCCATCTTCTTCTTGGTCTTCCCATTGGTCTTTTTCCCACTATCCTTTTTTCCAAATAAGTTTTTGGCAGTCTTGCACTAGTCACTCTCTTGACATGCCCAAACCACCGAAGTCTTGATGACCTAAGTCTCTTATTCATGTAGGTTTGGATTTATCCCTTCCTTCTCTCAGTGTCCTTGTAAGCTCTTTCACAGAACTTTTTCTTGTATTTTTCCCAATACATACAGCAGGCAAATGGGAGATTTTTTTTTGCCTCTCGCTTTATGCCTTGTTGACATCATTAGAGGCAGAAAGTAATTGTGGCTAGGAATTGGAAGGAATTTGGCTATGGCCTTTTGAAAGAACCATTCTGGCATTTGCCTGGAGTGAGCTGGGGAAACCATGGAAAACCCAGATCTGGAAGGCCAGATGGCGATTTGAACCTGTACCCTTCCAAATGCAAGGCCTGAGCATTAATGCTAACCCACCATTTGTGGTTTGAATTCTTTTCATCTTCCTTCTTGATAATTAAAATCTTACTTTGCTTCCAGATGTTCAGTAATCTGCTCTGATGTGGGCATTCATTGTAGAACTTGCCAAAGTGGGATCTACTTCCACTATTATTTCTTGAAGTACTCCTACCAAAATGCCATCCTTATCAAGTGCTTTGTTCCTAGACATGGTATTTATTGCTTGCACTATCTTCAAGATACTGATATCTGAAGTATCAGTTTCATTTTTGCATAAGTTGGTCTGGCTCTAGATGGAAATCTCTGTGCTCTATTAAGTCACCTTTAAACTTGCTGTCAGGAAGGTGCTCCAGAAGTAACACTTCTGCAGTAGCTTCCCATCCTATATTCATGGTCCCATCATATCTTCATGCAGTGGACAGGTTAATTGGAGGTTTTTCTTTTCCTGCTGCAATTTTTTGTGGGATTGCCCAAGTATCTGTGCACAAGTTAATTTTCTTTAATACTTCCCAATAGTTTCCCCAAATTTGAATTAATTCATCTATATCTTATCAGGAACTGCCCCCTAATATTGGACAGGAAGCAACATTTGTAATCATCCCTTACTTTATGCATCCTTACTCTAATTCATTGGACCATGTTCCGTCCATCATAACAATAGTTCCCTTTAGAGGTATGGTCTATTTAACTGATTTTTGGAAAACCTGCATCACTTCTTTTACACTTTGATCTGCATCGTTATTATTTATTAGAATCTCTGGTTGCACAAAACCATCCCTCACCCTCTGCTACAAGGCCCATTGGATGTCATAATGTCTCTTTGAAAACTATGCTACCATTAATTTGAATTTGTACTGTGCAATAACCAACTGATACTTGATCAACATTATGATCATTGGTTGTTAAATTGTCAAGAAAATTCCAATTTCTTAGTAAGTTACCAGACTTCAGGTTAGTTAATGTTAGATATATGTTTGACTGAGCTCCTGGTCGGTTGCTATATGTGCAGGTGCTAGGTGGCAAATTCCTTACTTCCTGGTATATTTCACTTATTGCTTCCTCAAGAAACTCTCCTACATTCACTACACTATGCATTGGCATCTACTATTATTCATTCTGGCCTGATTTCAGGGTCATTATACTATTCCATTCAACATTGAATTTCTCTACAAGTCACTTGTTTCTCACAGAACTGCACTATCTAGCTTACCTTAACTTGTCTGCATAGCACAACTATCTCTATGATAGGATTTCCACCTGTTGAGATAGGGCTCCTCCAGTGGCGGCCCTAGGGCAGTGCGAGTGCTGTGCCCACACTGGGTGCCATTGTATGTGGGGCGCTGAAAATGCAGCGATAAATCGTAGTGCGCGAAAAACGAAAAATAAATTTTACAATAACTCAGCTTGCTTTTCACATATTATTTTAACACACTGTTCATCCAGAAGAGTTTATAGGTATAAGAGCTTCAGCTTGATGTATAGTGGTATGTCGTCATAGAATCGCATAAATTCGAGTTACTCGAATCAAGAAAATCACAACTCGTCCCATAACTAGCAGTCTCCAGTACCGCGCCTCCTGTACCTGTTTCCTACCTTTTGGGCTGTAGTCTTGGAGCTCATTTGCACACTTTTTCATGTTCATGGGGAGAGATTCAACCTATTTATATATTTCTATCATATTAGACCTACGGTGTTTGCAGTTAACGTTCATATCATAAGTATTTACAAAGCAAAAAAACACCAATTGTACTCAAAAAGAAAACAAAACCAAGGCGAAACTGAGAAGGCTTGCAAAAGAAGTCATCTGAATCATCGTCACCAGAACTATTTCAACACTCGTCGGAAGAAAACTTATTTAATAGAAGTTCTTCAGACGAGGCTAGTGATAATAAAGAGCAGCATGTACCATAAAATTTAGCTATGGCTTGAACGTCAGCTGCAGTTCAAAATATTACAGAATGGGGTATACCAGACATACCACCGCCATCACATTTTCAAAGTACGATTTATGATGATATTTCAAAATGGTCGCTCATTGACTCTGCAGCCAGAGATGAAATAATTATTCCAGAAACGGAAAAATCCAAGAAAAAATCATCAACATTTTTCAAATATGCATTTTCAAAGACTAATGCCAAATGAATAAACTTATAAAAGAAGGTGGCTTGTTTACTTTAAATCTGCAGATAAAGTATATTGTTCTTTCTGTTGTTTATTCAACAGAAGGTCTCATCTTATTTGGGCAAAGAATGAATTGATGACTGGAGCTACATATAAGAGAACCAGCACACCATGCCTAGTTGGATAGAAGCATTGATTCAATTAAAGAACTTCAGTGTAATAGACAAGCATTTATAAATACTGATTGAAGACGAAAAATCATGATGGGTTGCAATCCTGGAATGAATATATTCGTTTTACATGCAATAATGTCTTGTTCAGAGGAAGCTTTGGATTTGAAACACTAAATATTTCTAATATTGGTAACTTTCTCGGTATGTTGCAACTGCTAGGAAAATATGACCCTGTGATGATGGATCATCTCCACCGTATTGCCAATAAGGAGATTAATGGCTATTATTTTGTTAAATGTATTCAAAATAAAAGAAGTTCGTAATAAAAATTTGACTATGCATAAGTCATCTAAATACTTTTCTATCACACTGAATTGAACTCCTGATACCAATCACATTGAATAATTATCTTTAATACTGTTTTTTGTTGACACTAATGAAGACGAAGCCCAAGTGTGTGAGTGTTTTGTTGCTTTTACAAGTGGGAAAGCTACTCTTCAGGAGCTGTACTTACTGGCCTGTGTATTGAGGATACTTTCCAAAAGTTAGATTTGTAGTCGTATATGAAAAATTGTCGTGACCAAAGATATGATAATGGATTCAGTATGATAGGAAGAAACAAAGATATCCAAACCAGAATTCTGAACCTATATCTTCAAGCTTTTTTAAATCTATGTAGCTTTCATTAAATTTGGTAATAGCAGGTGCCACCAAGAGTAAGTTAAATCAGCTTCCTTGTCCAGATTTAATTTGAAAATATTGGTTTTATTCTCATGATCGAAAAAGCACTTGTAAGAACTATCGGGGGGGAACGAAATCTGTTTTGAGAATTGACTTTCTAGTTTTTCTGCAGTTCGTTATCACCTTATCACTATTCTTCAGTTCCCTTCTGGAAACGAATCATTCAGTTGCAGCAACAGAGGCCTTGTCCCTGGCCAGATCATGGAGCAATTTGAGTCCATAGTTACAATGGTGACTTTGTATACTACATTGTTTCAAGTAAATATTCTAAGCAGGCTGAAAGTGGTTTTATAAAACGCTTCATAATTGGTGGAAAACAGCTCGGAATTTGAGAAAGAGTACCAGGGTTATTCTTCTGCTCTGAAAACAGCTAGAGAAATTGCTTCCCAGAGTTGGAGAAATACTATTACTAAGCGAGTCAGATTCCGAAGAAAGCAGAGATTTTTTTTTTTTTTTTTTTTTTATTATGAGGCTGTAGATGAGATAGCAACAGATCCAGAGGAATTGTTTACAATGAACTTGTTCTGGCACATGATCGATACAATTGAGAATGCGTTGGTCACTTATATTACACAACTATCAAAATTTAATGATACAGTGTCGTTCTTACACATTATGAAAACAATTCCTGAAAAGTCAGAAATAATTCTGTGCAGATTTGAAATAATATTTGGTTGTGAATTGATTGAGGGACTTTCTAACTGAAACTATTGTTGATTGTGTTTGAATCAGCAGCACCAATAAAAGTTCAACTAATGAAACAAAATGGTTGGCAGGATATATTTCCGAATGTGTGGACAGCACTTCAAATTTTGCCAACCATACCTCTAATTGTCACTAAAGGAGATTAAAGTAACATATCAAAACTTATTGATGGTAGACTGTCAGATCTTGCAATTTTATCTATAGAAAATAATTTTGCTCAAGGAAAAAAGCGAGGAAGACGGCAATCTAGGCTTTTTAGTTAAGACTTTATTTCCTCATTTGTTTGTTTAAAAAAATTATTAATAACTATGTGAATTTCAGGGATAGGTGATGTGAGCTTTGTGTACTTTATAGTAGCTTAAATAAACCTTTCCAAACATATAGTATTCCTTTTTACCATTGTTGTTTCTCATTCTGCTATCCTATACTAATCTTTCTGAGGTTTGAGTTATTAATATATAAAGACTATCTTCTGCCCATGGCTTTGCTCGAGTGTAGTTCATAACGCATTCATACACGTATTTGTTTTTGAATCCCATGGGAACTACTTTTTCAATTGGGATAAAAGTAGATAGCCAATACATTAATCCAAATTTTATGCTAAGCCGTTTCGACCTGAAACAATAAAAACATCCAAGCATACAAACATTTACATGTATAATATTAGTAGGATGTAACAAACATATGTTATCTTCAGTCTGTACACAGGGACACCTTAATCATGAATAAGCGACTGCACATTTGGGGCGCCACGATGAGATCTTGCACTGCCTGAAAAACTTGCTAGGGCCACCTCTGGGCTCCTCTATACATCTACATCCCATTTGAGTTTCTCTTTTAGATTCCTCACTTTGTGCTATACTATTTTGCTTTTCATTGCATTTAATTGTACAGTTCTTAGTTTGTAATGTGTTTCACCAATTATGGATGTCTGTTGTGGACATTGAACTGTAGCCATGGGAGTTTTTGAATCCAGGTCCATAAGTTAATACATACTTTTCATGTTTCTGATCTACATCAAAATTTTTGTTCCTTCTTTCAAAGACTATGTAGATGAGAGTGAGAAGTTTAGAAGGCTCTGTTGGCAGATTGTTTGGTCATAAATGTTTACATTGCACATTTTGTCTTTTGGAGTCATTCACAAGTCACCCAAAATTAGATAGCCTCCAGACCATATTTGGGAAATAGACGTTCTCTTCCAGTACCTTGAAACACTCCCTTGATGTATAGTGGCAATAACTGTAGTGGTGCTGCCTGATTATAGCACTTACTTACATTTCTGGCAATTGAAGCTTTCAGGACTTGCTTTAAATCATCCAGTTTACATGTATTCTCACCCTCATAGTTATTTTGATCTTACAACTGAATGTAATACATTGTGATGAATCTGCTCTAAAGCTAGAGACTTCTGCTCCCTAGAAATTGGTCTTAATGCGAACTATCCTGCTGGAACCTTACCAAGACATAGGAATGCTTCTGGCTTTCCCAGCTATGAGAAAATTAAGCCTGCCAACCTCACAGTGTAATACTGCATTCACTTGGCTTAACAAATCCATACCAATTAAACAGGCAACAAGTTTGGAGATTAAAAAGAGGAGGTTTTCTATTGGTACTTAATATCCATTTAATAAAGCAAATTAATTAAAATTAAATTTTGAAAAAAAAATTACATTAAGTTTAAAACAAAACAAAAATTATGCACAGCTTGATTTACAAGTAAGCTATAAAAATAACACAATCTTAGAAACAAAGATTATAAAATTCGTTGGTATTGAAATAGATGAGAAACGCAGTTCACACGAACATACCACTTCACTACTGAAGACGTTAAGTAGTGCAACCTTTGCAATACCAACACTTTCTCAAACAGCAGATCTAGAATTAACAAAACAGATGTACTCCTCGTATTTCCATTCAGTGATGTCATATGGCATAATTTTTTGGGGAAGCTCTTAACAAAGTAAAAAAGTTTTCATAGCACAGAAAAGAGCTATTGGATGCTGTGTAGGGTAAAACCAAGAACTTCTTGCAGACAACTTTTTAAAAAACTCAATATTCTTAAAATGTCTTATCAGTATATATATTATCTCACGTGCTTTTATCATAGAACATTTTAACCTGTTTACATCTACTTCACAGGTACACAATTTCAATGCAAGAAACAGAAATAACTTGCACAAAACACAAACATCTCTGTAATTAGTACAAAGAGGAGTTAATTATTCTGGGATACATCTGTTTATTAAACTTCCCAAGAGTATAAAACAGTTTGCGGATAATAGAGATATTAACTTAACTTAGTCCACAACCCGAAGGTTGGTTGGATCCTCCCGAAGGAGGCATACTAAGCCATTGTGTCAGAGGTAGGACGGCCAGTTCCTTTCCTCTGAGACCTACAGTTTAACGTGGAATCTGAACCACGGAGCGTCCTGGCATAGCTCATATGATTAAACACAACTCTCAAAATTCCTGCACCTGCCGGGATTCGTGCCCGGGGCAGGAGCAGCAAACGTTTTTAATCCAAGCGCCTTAGCCACTGAGCTACCAGAACGCTAAATAAAGATATATTTAAAGAAAAACTGAGAAATTATATTATTGGCAACTCCTTCTTCTCCATTCAAGAATTTGAACAAAATATTAATTGTATTCAATAAGACCATTTGCAAAATCAAGTGTAAAAATTAATGTTTATTTTTATTCTCTTTATTTGTCTTTGTAACATATGATTGTTTTCATTATGATTATGACTCATGTTGTATGTATCTGTATTAACCATGACACTTTCAAATCCCAGAAGTCCTTCCTCAAGAGGGATCCATGAAACAAGATAAATAAATAAATAAGCTTTTACCTCCTTACATTATAGTGTGTTACTCTAGCTATTATCAAAATTAGATTCCTGACACTGGCAACATGTTTAATTTGTTAGCCTTACACAATTTCTTGTAAACATTTTCTGAGATTAGCAGTACCGATCCATAAAGGAAGGGTGACAAATGAGGTTGAAAACTATAGGCCAGTCAGTTTGACATCAGTGATAGGTAAAGTAATGGAAATATTAATATGCAACCATATTGAAGGTGTCTGTGAGGAAAATAAGTGGTTTTCAAGTCGGAAACATGGCTTTAGACAAGGATATTCATGTGAATCTCAGTTCGTAGGATATATGCAAGATATTTCTGATGAAATGGACAGGGGAGGTTAAGTTGATAGTTTGGCACTAGATCGTTCAAAGGCCTTTGACAGAGTGAGCCATAAAATGGTAGTAAATAAGGTAAAAACTATTGGAGTGGATGAGAAAGTGATTTGCTGGGTAGAAGAATTTTTAAAAGGTAGAAAACAGAAAGTTGGTGTAATAAAATGTAGTATCAAAAGAAGTGGAAGTAAAAATGGGAGTGCCACAGGGTAGCATATTGGGACCACAATTCGTTATTCTAATGAACGATTGTGTTAATGGTTTCCCCCTGACAGAAGTTAGATTTTTTGCAGATGACATAATGTTATATAAGAAGATCAAAACAATAGAAGACTGTAAACAGCTGCAGGGTGCTCTAGATAGGATAACCTGCTGGGTGAGTCAACATGGTATGAAGATAAATGCACAGAAGAGTCAGCTTATTAGGTACACAGATCAAAAGCTAAAGGTTGATTACAATTATAAAGTGGGCAAGGAGCTACTTATTGAAGACTCGAAATGTAAATACCTTGGTATTACATTTGATGGCAAACTTAACTGGGCAGGACACATTGGACAGGTCGTAGGGAAAGGGTTCAAAATCCTTCACCTGTTGGAAATAGTGATGAGGGGATGCACTAGAGAAGTAAGGGAATTGGGGTACAAAACTTTGGTCAGACCACTGCTGGAATATGGTGGTCTAGTTTGGGGTACACATTTAGGGTATCAAATACAGGAGTTGGAGGGGGTGCAGAAGTGGGCTGCTAGGTTTGTCTTTGGAAATTACCGCAGAACAGAATCGGTAACTAATATGATAAGGAGCTGGAGTGGAATTCATTGGAGGATAGAATGAGGGTGAAAAGAGTCACGGGAGTGTACAAAGCCTATACTGGTGATGAAGAATGGAAAGATACTGGTGGGAAAATTTAAGAGAGGTGCTTGGAAGGGTAAGGTTGACCATGACCACAAGCTGGCACTGATTTCAGGCATAAGGGTGTGGGAAAATTTTCTTTCATAGGAAAGGGAGTTATTATTCTCGTATCAAAAACATCAAAACACACAGTTAAATACATTGTGCAAATCAACAACTTTAAACACACTTAGCCCAGTACTTCGCAACATCAATCGCATTGTGTGTTGCTTGAAACAGGCCTTCGTTGTTGCAGGATGATGGGCACATAGGGCACTCGAGCATATGATTCATAGTTTGGTCTTCACCACATTCGCACTTAATACTTGTAGTATCAGTACAATCCCATCTCATTAGGTTTTCCTTGAACCTGCCCACTCCTGTTTGCAATCGATTTAAGGACCGCCAGACGTTCCAGTCCTCTGGATGACCAGGTGGCAAGCATTCTGCAACTGTCAGTGGTCCCGAGATGTTAGGAACCCTAATTTTCCATAACTGTACTCTTGCCTTTTCAGGTGACCCAATTAGTTCCCGTGATGTTCTCAGAAAGCTTTTCCTGGATTTGAGTCTTTGGGCTGGTGGTACATGGCCATGCAGTGGCTGAGCGCTTTCCCATTCTACTTTAGTCCTCTCCTTGTTCGCAGCCACTTTTCTCCGGATACTGGGTGGTGCAATGCCCAAAAAACTGGTAAAGCCTATCAACTGGGGTAGGCTTTAAGCAACCTGTCACTAGCCTACAAGTGTTATTGAGGGCTACATCCACCTGTTTGGTATGAGATGATGAGTACCAAACTGGACATGCATATTCTGCAACAGAGTAACAAAGGGCCATTGCCGATGTACGTATAGTTTGTGGTTGACTGCCCCACTGTGATCCAACTAATTTCCGTAGTAAGTTGTTTCTTGTAGAGATCTCCATTTTGCAATTTATGCAGTGCTTCTTATATGTGAGGGTTCTGTCGAGTGTCACTCCCAGATATTTTGGGGTGTTAAATGTCTGCAGTTCGATACCTGATCACATTACTTTTAACTTATGCTGAGCTTTCCTATTTTTTAGGTGAAAGGCACACACTTCAGTTTTTGAAGGGTTAGGTCTTAAGTGATTTTCCCTATAATAGCTTGATAGGCCTTCAAGAGCAGCAGACAAATTTCTTTCTACAACTTCAAGTTTTGTGCTCTGTGAGGCTAGAGCTAGGTCATCAGCGTACACGAAGCTCCTGGTAGCTGGATGTAATGGCTGATCATTTATATAAATGTTGAAAAGTATTGGGGCCAGTACACTACCTTGAAGTAGACCATTCTTTTGTACCCTCCATCAACTGTGCTGTCCTTGAAATTCAATGAAAAACCTACGATTCTGAAGAAGAGTAGCGATGAGCTTGGTTAATCCGGTGGCCTTTTCAGACTGTAGACCTTGTCAAGTAATAGTTGGTGGTTAACAGTATCGTATGCTGCTGACAGGTACACAAAGACCACGCCTGTGGCTTTACGGGTCTCAAATGAGATAAGATAAGTTGATTACCAGCTTCTATTGTCTTTTCGCCAAATGGATCATCTTGGAAAAGTGATTTATAAACCATGAACTGAGCAGCTAGATCTGAGGTGAGACCCGGAATATATGATGATCGGCAACCACGGGGAATGAATCTTCTGGAGCATTTCTTCACAGTTGCAGTGAATGTGTCATATGATTCTGGTGTTGGTTCAATAGTAGACACAGCCACATCCAATATTTCTGTGAACATGGACCAGTCAGCTCTTTTGAAATTATACCTCCTGCGGAAAAGAACTCTCTGGGGTCGCACTGTCGCAAACACTTCACACATTATTGGCCTGTGCTGCGTGTTTGGTATTGGGCTACAGACAGACTTCACACATTGCTTGCTGATGTGATTACTGCTGAGTATTAGATCAAGGTTGTAGCCCCGTCTCCATCTCCCACTGTTCAAAGATGCTGGCAGTTTGGGATCATGTACGATAGTAAGTTGATTTACACCTGTCCATTCTTCTACTGCAATGCCATTCTCGTCATCAAAGTCGTAGCCCCAAGCAGTACAATGAGAATTAAAATCTCCGATAACAATCTGCAGATGTTGATTTTGGAAATTAAACGGTGGTTTGCCAGTGAGGAAGTGGAATAAATTGCCAAGAGAATTGATAAATAACTTACTGGAAACACTGAAAGAATTTAAAGTAAAAAGTAGTAGAGTATTATTATTCACAAATTTTCTGCCCCTGTTCCTACAAGTACTTTTATGTCCCTTCGGAAAGCCTGCATGATAACCATAGGCATTCTCTCCCTCTGACTGTTTGTTATGTCATCCTTTGCTTACTGGTTGTTCAAAGGTTTTTTTTAATAAAAATGGTACTTACATCATATATTCTCATTGGACACTTTGTATTCCCTATCACTGTCCTGTCACTGTTGGGATTATTTCAGCAACAGAAATGAGATTCCCTGCTGTTTTTTCTCCCTTCTCACTAGTGCCCCACATTCAACTAATCCCTCTCTTCCTTGATTTTCTCGTCTCCAATGATTTTCTTCTCTTCTATGATTCTCACTTCTCCAACAGAGCTCTGCCTTTTTCATATTGGGTTTGCACGTCTGCCCTCTCTCTTGGTTCTCAAATTTTTGTCTGTAGTTTCAATGTCTTTTCTTGTCTCCTACAGGATTCCCCTTCTGTCATCACTATCAAACCCACTATAATGATGTCATCTTTGTTCAATTAAATTTTAATTTTCCAAAGTTCATCTCATCCTCTCCTCTGTAACATGTAACCAGTGTAGCATTTTCATTGCTAATTGCATTCTTATCTGCAAGTATGCTAGAGTTTGTTTGGTCTGTCTATTCTAATAATTTTTTGTAGCTGCTTGGAGTATCTAGATATTTATGTCTAGTGGTGCTCTTCAAGAAAAACACCTCCTATGTTTCATTTCCTGGCATATATTTCCTATCCATCGATACCTCATTTTGAAGGTCCATCTATCTCTTGGCAGACCAAAGTTCTTAGATTTTTAATTGTTTTCATGTTCATCCATTTACTATCAGCCAACAATCTGGCAATGCCTCTCAAATGCTTAGATATGAAACGCATCTTGTTCTCTTTGCTCAGGAAGGAGAAATAAGTGGATTTGGCAAAGCTATTTATAAAATCAGGTACGTGGCCTCTACCTTTGCCGTCAAAGATTTCAAAATCTTCACTTGGAAACATGCTGGTTGGAGGACAGTTGCTCACAGGAACACCTCATCTTTCACCATTTCCTTTAAGAAATCAACATTACTATTTAACTATTTTTCCAGTCTATATTCTTCCCCTCTAAGAGGTTGCAAAACATTTCATGGGTACCTACCATTTCCAGTTATGCCAAAAATTGTAACCTCTCATTAAATACCTCAGAGACATCCACTCTCATTTGTAGTCAATCTTCATTGAATTCAGTTTGCACACTATTTCCCCGACATCACTCTTCACCTGAACAACATTGCTTTTACTGCAGCCACTTCCCCCTCATTTTACCATGTTTAATTAATTTTTAATTTAATTTAATTGCAATGGAGCACAGGCCACGGTGGCAATTTCCCTACACCCTCATCTTCCCCCTATCCTGGAGCCATCTACATTTGCCCTCTACAAATTTTATCTTTAAATTCTTTTAACGTTTTTGGTAAATTATTCATCATTTCCCTTGGTAACTCATTCCAGTCCCTGACACCATTACCTAAAAAAGAGAATCTTCCTACACCCTTGTGCCTGAAATCGAGTGCCAGCTTGTGGTCATGGTCATCTTTTCCCTTCCATGCACTACTTTTCATACCTACTCCAATATCTTTCCATGCCTCATCATCAGTATATGCAGTGCTGCCAGCCACTTGGCTTCGAATATCCATAGATGGCCGCTAAAATTTCCATAGATTGGCTACAAAAATCCGGAGACTCACTAACTGAGGGACTGAAACAATAATAATTGAGAGATAGTCAAAATTAAGAATACTTTTTATTTCCTGGTCTTTAAAATTCGAAATACAAAATAATATTCTACGTTGAAAGTAAGAAATATTTCTGAATAGGATCCATATATTTTCTTTGATGACATTAAATTTAGTATATCTTCTGTAACAGGAAATGTTAAAAATTTCGATCCCTTTGATTCTCTGATATTGGTTAGGCCTTCTCGGAAGGCACTGCTTTGTAAGCCGTGCCAAACAGTGCGTCACTGTGCATAAGAGTGCGCCGATAGTTTTGTAGTATGGTCTTTTAAGATCTATAAAATCTGTAATCAAACAAAATATGAGCTTGATTTTAATGGCTGGTTGACACGAACGGTTACAAGGAAACGATTCATAATTATTGACAATTCTGTACTGCATTAACACTATATGCTCAAAGTTTAACAAAACATCAGTATAAGGAAAAATCAACAAATAATAAAAAGTATTAAAAATCCATAGATCTACGGATAAATCCATAGAATTGGCAGCACTGAGTATATGCCCTGTGCACTCCCATGACCATCCTCATCCTCCTCATGTCTTGCAATGAATCCCATTTCAGCTCCTTTATCATATCCGTCACTGATTGCATTCTGCGATAATTTCCAGGAACAAAACTAGCAGCCCTTTTTTGTACCCTCTCCAACTCCTGTATTTGATACGTAAAATGAGGGTCCCATACTACACTACCATATTCGAGTAATGGTCTGACCAAAGTTTTGTAACCCAACTCCCTCACTTCTCTCGTACATCCCCTTATCACTCTCCCCAACAAGTGCAGGATTTTGAAACCTTTTCCTACCACCTGTCCAATGTGTCCTGCCCAGTTAAGCTTGTAATCAAATGTAATGGCAAGATATTTACATTTCAAGTCTTCAGCAAGCAATTCTTTCCCCACCTTATATTGATAATTAATCTTTTGTTTTTTATTTGTGTATCTAATAAGCTGACTCTTCTTTGCATTTATCTTCATCCCATGTTTACCATCACAACTAAATATCCTGTCCAGATCACCCTGCAACTGTTTACAATCCTCTATCGTTTCCTTTATTTAATGTGGGTTCAGCATTCACATGGCCAACATCCCTTTCCAGAAGTGAGAATTTTGTATCAACATTAGAAACTAGTTCCTCATGATTAGACACTTTACTGTATTAATCACTGAGTGTAACAAACTGTGAAATTTGATTGGAGCAATAATTAATTGAGCAGAAGTGTTTCAAAAATTCTCACACAGCCTCCAAATAAATTGATTGTTACATAAAATTTTATATCAGTGGAAATAGAGAATTCCGGTGATAAAATCTGTAAATCACTCTAAAGACATAAAAATTTAACAAAATGAATTTGTGCATAGTGAAGTAGTCGAAGTTTGTGAAATATCTAACAAATATTTTACTTCAGTTATAGAGAAATTAGACATAGAAAACAATCCCCAGCAGTGCATGGGCGCCGGGAGGGGGGGTGCAAGGGGGTGCACTTGCACCCCCCTGACATTCCACATCACATTCCGCGCCTCAAAAAATGGGGTTCGCACCACTTTCCGGGTCGCCGTCTGGGCAGTAGTAGAGCTAAAAGAAAAACTAAATGGGGTTCGCACCACTTCTCGCCATCTGGGCAGTAGTAGAGCTAAAAAAAAAAAGGTCGCCCAGCCTGGCCGATGGGGGGGGGGGGGGGGCACCAATGCAGCCCTGGTGCAACCCCCTAGAAGCAATCCTGCCGGCGCCCATGCAGCAGTGCCTTAAGGGTTCTTCAGACTGCTTTCCCAAATAGATTTGTATAGATGTAATTGCCACCAGCAACAGTCTCAGAAATATATAAACTAATCAGGCAACTAAAAGCTAAAAATTCTTTTAGCTCTAAAATATTTCAAGCAAATTACTGAAAACATGTTCAGATTGTATCAGTCATATAGTTGCTCACATCGATAATGAATCGTTAATGCAAGGTGTATTTCCAAATTGACTAAAATACACAGTTGTAAAACCATTGTTTAAAAAAGAAGAGACATTTAGATAACTACCATCCCATTTCATTATTTAGTTTCAGGATTATCAATTTTTTTTGGAAAAGTCATGTATCTTAGAGTAATAAAGCATGTTACACAATATAATAGCCTCACTTATTCAAAGAATGGGTTCCAAAAAGTATCATCCATAGAAATTGATATATATTCATTTTTAAATAACATATTTGAGGAACTGAATAATAAAATGAGCCCTGTAGGAATTATTTGTGATCTTGCAAAAGCATTTGGATGTGTAAATCATGAAATACTTTTGAAAAAATTGAATACTGTGGTATTTATGGAACTGCAGCGTAATCGTTTAAATCATACATGGAAAGACAAATGCAAAAAGTTTTCCGTTTTGATTCAAAAATCAGTAAAGATGCTTCATCAAACTTGATGAGAAACATGACAATCTGCAAGGTTCTGTCCTAGGACCCCTCCTGTTTTATAATGCATCAGTAACTGTCCTGGAAACTTATCCAATGAAGTTAAGAGTATTTTATTTGCAGATGACACTAACCTGATTGTGAGAAAAATACCATAAATTAATCTAGTATTTAATGTAAACAAAGTACTTAGTGAAGTATAAAATTGGTTTGAGGCAAATTAACTAAAATTAAATTTTGATAAAACTTAGTATATTAGGTATATATATATATATGCAGCCACATCTATGTATGAATTATAAAAATAACACAGTCTTGGAAACAAAGAATGTAAAATTCTTTGGCATTCAAATAGATGAGAAACTTTGTTGTTAAGAACATATCACATCACTATTGAAGAAGTTATGTAGTGTCATCTTTTCGGTAAGAACCTTTTCTCTAACAGCAAATCTAGATATAACAAAACAGGAGTACTTCTCATATTTTCATTTAGTCATGTCATAATTTTTGGGGAAAACATCTCTTTAAACATCTCTTTAAAAAGCTAAATATTCTTTTAATGATTTCTCTGTATATATATTATCTCATGTGCTTTGTCATAGAACATTTTAACCTGTTTACATCTAATTCACACACAATTTCAATGAAAGAAACAGAAATAACTTTGCACAAAACAAAAACATCAAAGCATACAAAGCTCTGGTGCATCCTCACTTAGAATATTGTTAATCTGTATGGGGTCTCTATTAAAAGGGGTTAATGGATGCACTGGAGAAGGTTCAAAGAAGAGCCGCCTGATTCATTACGGGTATATATAGCTGGAGGGAAAGCGTAAGTGCAATGTTGAATGAATTGGGTTGGAAAGACCTGGAATACTGAATGAGTTGCTTTCGGCAGAAACTGATTAAAAATTCATGTCTGACCTATTTCAGGATGACGGCAAAGATATATTACTACCAGCTACATTCATATCTAGGAATGACCAAGAAAATAACATAAGAGAAATCAGGGCCAGAACCGATTCATTTCTTTACTATTTTTTTCCACTAGCGATTAGGGAGTGGAATAAGGACTTATTGAGCAAAAAAACTTAGATCCCAATAGGAGTAGGTATCTATAAACTCCTCCGGCCATCCTGATCTGGATTTTCCATAGTTTTCCCAGATTGCTCGAGGCGAATGCTGGGATGGTTCCCCAAAAGAGCCCATGGGCATCTCTTGCCATATCCCGTATTTCTCTTCATATGCACAGATGGTTATATATTAGGATTGGTGTAATGCATCCTCTGCCACTCACTTTTAGTGAATCACGGTGTAATAATAATAATAATAATAACATCTCTGTCATAAGTAAATAGAAGAATTAATTATTCTGGGACATATATGTTAAATAAACTTCCCAAACATATAAAACAGTTTGTAGGTAATAAAGATATATTTAAAGAAAAACTGAGAGATTATCTAATTGGCAATTCCTTCTACTCCATTCAAGAATTTGAACAAAATAATTAATTGTATTCAATATGACTTTTACAAAACTTATTTGTCAAAATTGTTTATTTATTTATTTTGTCTTTGTGACATACAATTTTTTTCACTACAATTATTATTCTTATTGTACATATGTGTATTAACCATAACAAGTTTCACATCCTAGAGGTTCTTCCTCAGCAGGGATCCATGGAACAAGATTGATAAATAAATAAATGGTGTTAGTTGTGATGAGCTGCTGATAAAATTGGGGGAAAAAGAGGGGAGTTATTATAAAATGCAAAGTCCAAATGTATGTTTGTTTCACAAACATATCCTCTCTGTTCTGCAGATTTTGATGAAATTTCAAACAGTTTATCTTCTCATCCAGGCAGCTAATACTATCCACTTGACAGCTAGGTTACCACCAAACCTCACTGAATACAAAAATCCATAATATGAGTTGCCAATTACTGAAGTTATCATAAAATTTTTGGGAAAGTTTTGTTTAGTGCTGCACCAGAACTTAATTTGAAATAAATTCAGCATGGGTTGTGCAAAAAGCTGTGGATGAAATTTACCTATGTGTGGTCGTCCTACATACAGGTGAAACATTGGGTGCAAAATGAGCTGGAATTCTAAGGGCAAAACATGGGTAGCTGTTAGTGAAACATATGTTTATTTCACTATTACACCTTTTGCATTGTGGTCTAAAGTTGTATCACTTAAGTTACCAATACTTTTCTTCTCTCCTACAGGTCACTGAACTTGACATGAGTGAAACTAATATTTTTCTTCTCTCCTACAGGTCATTGAACTTGACATGAGTGAAGTTTGTGTGACTAGACGTGTTATAAGTGACTACATAAATTATATTATAGGAGCAGAAGTGGCTATGCTGTTATTCTTAATCAGCAAAGTTTCATATGACTACTGGGTGTTCAAGACTTCAGGATACTTGCCGTGGCCTGCTTACAAATTACCAAAGCTGCCTTGTGATTGGGTTTTTGAATCTTGATACTTTTTTTTTCCAAAGTGAGACTGTAAAACTTTGCAGTAATTTTGTAAGAAACATGTATATATATATTTTTATACACTCAGTTTATGCCAGTTGGTAATGATACTGAGAAGTACAAATTAATGCTTTTGTAAATAGGAACTGTCTCTCTCATATCATAGTATAATATAAGGTATGTTTATTGTCCTTGTTATACCTTAAGATCTTTTTGTTTACAGAATTGTTATGTTTCCAACTGTATTAATATGGAAAGAATGATAAACTAGACCCTCCACTCATCAAAACTGAAAGAAGGAGGGCAACACTGATAAAAGAAAACACTCCACAAACACAAAAAACCAACATATCGCGCTATGTCTTTACTCATGAAAATAATAATTAAAAAATAACATGTGATGGTGAGCTTGCATGGGCATCCACAGTCAACACAGCTACATGAATGGTGGTTTTGACTGTAATAATCGGAATGTAGGTGGTGGGTATGCAAAAACATTATCAGCAGAAATGTTACGAATGGGAAAGAAATTAAACAAAATAAAGTAACATAGAGACATGCTTAACTGGTAAAAAAACATTAAAAATGTAATATATTTAGTAATTAATTATGCTTGTTATTGAGGATTTTGCAGGGTGAGAAAGTATATTATTATCTGAGATGACTCAACATCCCATGCACAGTGTGGAGATGGGAATTTGCTTACCAAAACATTCTGGATACCAGAAACCTCTGGGCCTCAATCACAGATATACTTATGCTTTATCTTCCCTTTCCATATTAATTGCCCCATAGCATATCGTCTTGCTTGGCTGTTGCTGTGACAATGTTATATGATGTTCTTTTTTGCATACTCACGAATTTCTATTTTTCATTGCCAGTAATGGCAAAAAGTGTATCATTGGAAGTTACATGTAATTCTCATTTTTTAAGGATTTAGAAATTTTAATGATAATCTCAAACATTAGATTAATTTTATATCCAATGTTTAGCTTCTTGAAATTGTTCTGACTGAGAACTGAACTCTAAAATTTGAAAACTATGTGCCTAACATGCCCACTACTAAAGTGTGAAACGAAGTTAAGTGCCTTCATAGTAAAAGTAGCAGATGCTCATTAGTAGTGATGAGTTACTAATTTCATCATATTGAAATTGCAATTTTTTGCAAATGAAAGATGAAAGTAAGATAATGTCAATTAGCTGTGCTGTCTTGGCAGAATATTTCAAATTATCTCTCTGTCACTTCTTAAAAAAAAAGTTTTGCTACATGATTAGAAGTTAAATGAGGGGTATTGTATAATATTTTGACATCTAGATTCATTGCCAATAATATTAAGATAATGTATGTGTTAATCATTACTTGAAATGATAGAAACTCCTAGTCATAAAACAAATTCTCTTCAGAAAAGTTGAAGCCTGAATGTAGGAGATATGATAATGATTGCAGTGCCTCACAATGTGATATTAGTTTTGACACTTACATTAGTTTTGACACTTTCAAATCATTTTTACAGTTGAGATTTATTTATGTAGCATACAACAAAAATACGCAACATATTGTTAGGAATTATATTAATAAATACAAGCAGCAAAAATCTAAATTATATGGCAGATTTGCAAATATCTACTGTAATCAGCTGATCCTTGAAATTGCATTCAGAATGCGTTTCCTCTTTATGTCCTCTGCTTGTACTATTCTGATAAGTGGCTGATGTTCTATTTCTCAGCACTCGGTTGCATTCAGCAGAGGGTGAATCAGCATAAATGCCACTATTCATTCTGATTTTATTCATGACTTGCCATAGTTTTAGGAATTGGTCAAAATAGGGTGGTGCATCTGTGATGGAGTGCATTTCATGACTTCATTGTTGTGATCTATCCTGCAATAGGATACTCGACTAATTTTGGGAAAGTAGTCATTCTTATTGACACTGCTGTTAAGAATGCGCTGTTCATCAGTAACAAAAGTTTTGACATTTTGGAATTATGTTGAGTAGAAATCATTGTTTCAGGAGAAACATTCCCAGCATTGTCATATCAGTTTTGGCTAAATTAGAGCTGTTTTGCTTTGGTATATCCAATTTCATTTGCAAAAATTATTTATTTTATGTATTGGTAAACAGAACTAATTAATAGATTGACTTAAAACCTAAATTATCTAATGAACAGATTGTCGAAAAACGTTAAACACACAAAGCAAAACTGGTACATCACACACTCTGATTGGTGTTTCCTGTCACATAAATAGCAGCTGTATTTTTGCACTTTTATAATATTTAAAAAAATCTTATATAAAAAAAAAGATGATTTTTGGTATCCTTACAATTTACTCTGAAATTGTCAATTAAAATTTCTTTATAGTTTCAAGTACCCTATTCTCTGCTACATCTGTTGAACATGATAAAGTTATATTCTTACCGATGTTTTGCTGTTCTCATTGCTGGGTTCCTTGAGCATAGCCCATTGCTGTTTACATCATCATCATCATCTCTTTATGGACATTCTGCACTTTCATGGATCAATCCTAGCACTTCCCTTTTCCAGAAGCCTGTGCTTATTTTTAAAGCACATTTATCAGTCAGACTACTGGCTTGCTTGACCTGTTGCAGCCATATAGTGAAGTGGTTGTGTTGTCATCTGTCTGTGAAACTTGTAATATGGTCTGTGTGAGGTAACCGTAATGTGTAATTTTTGAGGTGGAGAGTGGGGACCATCCTAAGGTTGGCCTTGATGATGACAGAAAACCACCTAAAAAGTGCAATCAGGATGGTCAGTACTGGTACATGGGAACCAGACTCAATCCTAGTCCCGTTGTATCTTCCTCATCCAGTGTGGTGGCACTTTAACATGTACAACTATACTGGTGGGTTTATATCATCAATGTGTATATATATATATATATATATATATATATTGTAAATGGAAATGTGTGTGACTTATTTTTGTATTCCTTACACAAGTGTTTTATTTTGGAGCAGTGTGGTTCAGAATATGCAAAATTAAGTAGAGATGACAGCTTGCAATAAGAGCTAAGTACGTGCACTAAGTGCAGAAAGAGGTGCAGAAATTCATGAACATACATGCAACAGAACTGCCTATTTAGGTAAACACCAAATTATTTATTAAATCAAGGAAACAGATGGATGAGTTAGCCGGCTCTAATTTCTAGAGGCAGCAATATAATAAGCCACTGGAATACTGAAACAGCATAGTGCTTACTAGATTACACTAATAAATATCCATTTCTAACAAATTGTAGGCACTGTGGTAGTAAGACATAATAATCTAATGATTAGTACAATTTAAAGGAATATACTAGTCCCTTTTGACATACTTCTCACTAATGCTGTTAAGGATAACTTTTGATTACTGTAAATTGTTTGTGGTGATAAAAAAAACACTTAACTTTTTCCTACAGAATAATTGGTGGAAATCTGCTTAGTTAGACTGTCAGAAGTGAGTGTAGGACAGCAAAAGAATAATATGAACCAGACTGCCATTTGTCTTGTCCTGGCCATAATTCATTGCCTTCTGTGTAATTAATTAATTTGTTTACTTAAGACAGAAAATTGATTTATCAAGACTCTTTCCTGAGAAATTTTTCTTATTGTATGTAATGTGATTCACTTTGTTTGGTGTCCTCTTCCATGCTGCTATAAAATCACTTCTGAAAGAATGTTTTTGTAATCTCATTAATAATAATCAAAAGGTATTTTTATCTTCTGCTGCATTAAAAGCAAAATCAGCCTCTCACAAATAGTATCATTTTCTGAGTGTACAACACAGCAGATAAAAAAATTAATATTACATTGGTAATAATTAAAATATTTTATCAATTGTTATAGTTCAAAGGTGTTTGTATTTTTGAAAATCTCTTGAATTTATGCAGTAAATAGCAGTGGAAATATTTTTATTTAAAAGAGTCCCATTTAAATTCACTTTTACTGTAGTTAATTTAGTTTATCTATTTCAGGCAGTATGATTAAATATGAATAAAGTTAAACAAATATTTAAGTAAGTAATTTAAATTGAAGGTTTTTTAGTGAAGTTTAGTCCTCTATCAAGAAAAATATATCTGATATTCACTGAACTTCATAGTGATTTTATTTATTTATTTAATTATTTATTTATCTATCTTGTTTCATTAATCCCTGATGAGGAAGGACCTCAGTTTCTATTTACTATTCTTTGAAATCTATTATCTAAAATTTTCATTCGTTTTTTTTTTCATCCCTGTGTCATGTGTTGCCCTCGTATAAAAATTCATTTTTGATAAGGAAGTTTATCACTAAGTATACCACCAGATAATTGATAAAAAAAATGCTTTTTTCTCTTCCTCTTTCACCTTTGCTCAGAAATTACCATTTGAAGGTTTTCTTGCCAGTTGATACATCTACTCCAATAACCCACAATCCACCAAAAAGTTCCTTGATTTTTTTAATGTTATTGTTTCATCTAACCCTTTAATAATTTCATTCTGTTATGGAATGGGGAGTGGGATACATGTTATAGCATATTAATCTTAATTTATATATATTGAGGAAATATTGGATGAATCTCAGTTGTGTGCTGATAATTTTTCACTGCACTGTTATGTGGCTAGTTCTGTTAAGTCTTATATGCACATAAAATTTCACACTCTTAGCATGTGTCATTTTTTAAATGCCAATTACTTTTCTTTTTGGATTTAGCTTTAGTCCTGTAGTGCCAAGCTATATTAATGAGGAACAGTTTAGTTTTATAAATGATGGCATTAAAAAAAAATTGCAAGTCCTGTGTACTAAATGTGTATGTATACTAAGGAATGATAGGGAAAGTAAACCTGCAGATAAAGGCAGGGGTGCCACAGCAAATATAATTAATGTAATATGTGATAAGTCTCAGTGTCATCATGTCTTATCCCCTTGCCATATCTGTTAACTATAATCATGATTAAGGTATTTTCTAAGTATTTTGTAAGTTCGGTGAGTACACATCTGATTTCCTGTCCATGTCTCAGCTCTACACGTGATTATGATTTATACCAAAATATTGTAAAGTATTTGTATATTGGGTATATATACTGTCACTTCATATTTGTGCTTCTTAGCACTATTTTTGTGTGATGTTAAATGCAGATTTTTGTAGCGAATATAACAAATTTTGCTATTCAGTTATCCAAATGAAATACTGTCATTCCTAAAAAAAATATTAATAATTATTTTCATTTTTCAGCTTTTCAAAAACATATTTATAGCTAACATTATACTCCTACTCCTTGTACAAATATATTCATTTCATACCATTGTACAACATAAATATTTATTGTAAATTATGATGTTATTTATTTGTCAGAAATTCTATTGGATTGATAATGAATTTCTGAAATATGTTTATGCCTTTTTTTTTTTTTTTTTTTACTTTTTCTCTCCTTTATCTTTTTTACAAGAATGGTTAATTGATACAAACATCATATTTTGCTTTTCTGTTTCCAATCTAAAATTGTCATTAGTTATTTACTGTTTAGAACTGGAGTAGTGACAAAATTGATGCCATTCCCAGTTTATTTTAATTTACATCGCACAACTGTGTTCATTCACAGGATTACAAACGCACTAAAAATGAGAAGGCGTTGGAAAATTGTATTATACAGGACTATTACTTTTTTCACTTGCATATTGCTGATCTTTGTGTTAAATATTAATCACTGATATATGACATTTAGGAAGATATAAAATAATGAGATGAGATACTGTATTTGTTAAATTATATATGCAGTTTATTGAATGGTTATATCATCAGCAGAAGGAATAACTTTTTATTTTATTCCTTATGTAAAATAATGGTTCTAATTGGCAAAATAATTGTCAACTTGATGAAAGTGAAATTCATTACTGTGTGCAGTCAAACATTTCTGAATGTTAATAATCCATATAAATTCTTCTCAGTGTGCTAATACAGTAATAATGTATACAAAATATTTTTATGAAATTACAAATTAAAGTATTTTTGAAAGTCTATATGAAAGTTGGGCATATTTAAATACCAAAATTATTTAGTGGAAACCAATATGTTTCATTCAGCTCAAACATTAAAATAGTGTCTGTACTTGTATATTGTATCTTAAGAATGCCACCAAGCTTTGTTTATTCAATCTTTTTTAAATTGATATATATGCTACCTCAGTGTATGTCTTTACACAAAGAATTTAGTAGTTTATATGTAACTTATGAATGAGTCATGAAATTTCTGTAACATGTCTGAAAGGTTTAGTCATAAGGTAATAGTTTAACAAAATTTTTAAAATAATTTACTTCAAATTATAAAGATAGACAAAAATTTAAAAATTAAAAATAGCCAATCTACCAAATATGTTGAAAAGATGTTGTCTCAGTTCAGCTTAGTGGAGATATATTTCAAATAAAACTGAAATTCTTTTTCTTTATATTAATCTGTATTGGGTATAATTATCACAAAACTGTTGCTATTATTATTAATATGAATCACCATTCTAATGTAACTGAAAATTTCAGTTGATGCTACAAAATTCTTTTCTTTATTAGCTTGACACTTTATATGCACACATAGGGGCTGTATGTTAGATTACATTGAAATGTTCGCTGAGATATATGTTGAGTTTTATATATGAGATGCATCTCTGTGATACTTTGTTTTATGAATTTTGTAGGTGAGTTTACTGAGGTACAGGTTTCTGCCCAAAACTGTCATCTGAAACTATTAACTCTAACATGCAGATTAATGATATATAATTTTATATTGTATGAACAGAGTATGAGGCAGTTAATGAAATGTTATCAGAAATGTCATGCAATATGTCAAAAAGTCACCATTTGATTGAGGCAGAAATATTGTAACATATCTGTTCTCAAAATGGTCCAATTAATAAACTTGCAAACATTTGCAATTCTATAACTTATGTAGTAGTTTTGTATGAACCAATTTTTCAGTCTTTCAAAATTTTTCTTTGTATTTATAGTTTAAATTCACTTTGTTTTGTTCAATTCTCCAAAAGAATTTACTTGTAAAGTACCTAGCAATTTGGTACAATAATGTATAAAATAGCATTTTTCAATTTTATCCATTTATTGACTTTCAAGAAGATTAACACAAGTGGCTTTAAGCTCTTATGATATGAAGTAATATGCATAAATTACAATTGCCATGCCATTTCAAGGATGAAATCCAATTTTGCCAATATATTAAATAGTGTGTGCCTTAAAGAATTAGATCTAATATGAATAAAAATTTTAGATCTCACACTCTCCTTGATATAGACTGATAAAGTGGTGCTTACATTGTATTTAATTGTTTAGGCTAATTTGAAAAAGTTAAGTTAATTATACATGGGTCTGAATCAAAAAATTTTGTCCCACCAAAAATTCATTCAAATCAACAATAATGAAACTAGCACTGTTACATGGTTGTGTCTGAACTGTTTTTCTTCAACACATCTATTGTCCTTGGTATTTCAGAATAAATTGCTCATAATATTTTTAAAGACAGTGTCACAAGTTAATTCGGTGCACTGTTATTGCATCAGCTTAAGTACTGTAAATTATGAACTGTTGTGTTTTGAATGATTCACTGTTTAGATATTCTTAGGCTAGCATAAAAATTTCCATAGTTTAGTATCAGCTTGGATACCGGTATGCATTTTGTGATAGTCATGTTTCAGTCTGGTTACAATAAAATATAACATAATTTAAAATACAACCTTTTTGAGTGGTTTTAAAACAGACAAAATATCCCAGATGTTCAAAACCTGACTTAATTTTGAAGACATTTCACATACTCTTCTTCTAATTTAACAATTTTATAAGAAAAATTTAAACAACTCAATTTCAGCTACACATGATGCTTACATTGTGTACATTAGATCTGAAATTATTACAACTGATATGAAACTACTTTTTTAAAGCCATAATATTTTTAAAATATAATTTTAATTTTATTGTGTGTAAGATTACACTTTTCTTAAAACACACACAAGATTAATTGAAGCATTATGTTCTCTTTTTTTAAGAAAGAAAAAAGTTTTATTCATTTCTCATGTCTACTGAGTCTTGCCACATGCTTTAATTATAAAATTTCATGCCCTAGGGAATTTACTAAAACTTATTGCTAGACAAATTCAGATTGTATGTAATCTCATTTTTATGCATTCTTAAACTTTTTTTTACGTATAGAACATCTTTTTGCACACTGTCAAATTTTAATTATGGATGGATATTAGATAATTATGAATTTGTCAACCTTGACATTACTTGTGTACCTATCTCATGACAAGATATGAAACATAAAAACCAAATGTTAATTTTCTTTTTATACATGTGACATTATTTTGAAATAAATAATTTGTAAAAGGCATACTGTATTCATTTTTTTACATTTCTAATTTACATTTGTTAAGTGAATCCAGCCCTTAAACCACTTTCAGATCAAAAGTTAAATTGTTCTTACTAATAATAAACACAACAAAAAAAAAACCAGCACACTAAATTTTTTTAATTAAAATCAATTTTAAGTTAATTTCTATCAGAAATTTTCTGTAAGTTTCCATTACAACACTCTTGTACACACTAATTTAGGATCATATTTATTTAAATTATACTAACAGATTGTGACAGAAAATAAGATAGTGGGGGAGATATTGATAGTAAAACCATTACTTAGCCAATTTGGAGGCAGGAGGGTTGCTGTGATACAATAACATATTTTTGGTAATCTTCAATCATGCAGGAGAGAGAAAAAGTACAAGGCAGTAGTATTATATCCTACAGGAATTTTGTATTGTTTGTCATATGCAAAATTATAATTTTTGAGCAGGTAATGAAGTGGTAAAATAATTAAATATAATTTTATTGGCAATCTAATAGCATTGTAATGGCATTAAGATTTGAAAAAGAAAAGATACAGATTGTAATAAAAGAAACAATAAATTATATTAAAATTAGGCTAGAGAATGAAACTGCCCATTACTTTATTTGATGGAAAGATGGTATCAACACTAGAATAAGATACCAACATACATAAAATATAGAAATTTTCAAGTGTAAACCCTCCATCAACAGAAAAAAAAAAAAATATGGCATGCATAGCATGGGAGTGCATGGCAGCTAGGCTATTAGTGCTTTCAGTAAAATTGAAAGTTTTTGCATAGACACATTAAACAGTGTTTTTAGAGTGATCTAAAGGGAGGAAGTAACAATATGTTCACAGTATTGTGTTTGGAAAATACCATTCTGTGTCATTGTGTGATTTTTTACTGTGATATCTAGCCATTCTTTTTAAATGCCTGAACTGCCATCTCAAAGATGTCCAAAGTTAAGTGATTTTGAATGCTGTTTCAAATGGTTAACACAAATCGAAATCTTGGTGAGAAAAAGTTGGTTTAAAAAGAATGGGAGGGTTCTCAGATCAATTAAAAATAGGACAATGGAATGAAAAAAGGAATCAGAAGTGTGTGATGCACCTAAAAATATCTTGATGAGTCTTGCAAACAATGAGTATGGTGCTAAAGGATGGCTTACAATTCGTGACCTTGTCTTCAAGAAAGTCTCATTGAATACTTATTGCCTTAAAATGAAAGCTACTTGTTTTAGGTTAAAATTGGATGACTTATGAACGAGAACACTAAGTTTAGCAATAAAAAAAAAAAAAAAAAAAAAAATATACTTTCAACCATCCATTTCAAGACCATGGAAGAGAAAGCAGAAATCAAATTTCAACAAAGAAGAAAGTTCAAACAATGAATAAATATACTTTACTGGCAGTGAAGAATCTAAGCTTGATATTTCACTAGTATGACCCCAATCAGAAGATTATTGTGAATGTATATTCTGCAAGGAAAAGTTCTCAATGAACAGCAGAGACGAAATGTGAATCCTGTTTACTATGTGGGAGATGTGCATACAAAGAGTGCACTTGGGAATGGTGGAGAAAGAAAAGTGCTATTTTTATCTTTAATGGTAGAGCTTATTAGTAAATAAACTTACCACTATTTTCCTAAGGGCAGGGGCCGATCCAAGGAGGGTGGGTGGGGGGGAGCTAGGGGGCTCAAGCCCCCCAAAAGTATCTAGGTCCACACCCGACATTGTAATTTTTGAGACTTTTTTTTTTATTAGCTCTATGGATTTGAGGCCCGTAGAGGCTATAAAGACTACCCCATGGCCGACTCAAGCCCCCCCCCCCCCCCAAAAAACGAAAATCCACTGAAGGCAAGCCCTCTGAACCAAAATTCACCCAAGCCAAGCCCCCCCCAAACCAAAATCCTGGATCCACCCCTGCCTAAGGGTATATTTATCAAATATTTACCATCATCATCCTCCAGCTCCAGTCTCCTGCGTGCTGGTCATGAGCACTCTCCACTTTTTCCTGTCCATGAATAGTTGATGTTCATGAACATTCTTCCTATCAGGCCCTAAGTCTTCTATATCCATCTCAATTTGGACTATCCATTTCTTTTGGACCTTCCCACATGTTGGCTACCTTGGATGTTTGTATTAAAGTAGGCCGTTGCTCTTCTTTCTTTCTCCACCCCTTGGACATGTCCCTACCACCTCAGGCAAGACAACTGTAAGGATTTTGTCACACTGATGTTTATACTGGCCTCTGCACAATTGATTTCATTCCTCACCTTGTCATTTCATTTTCTCTGAAGCATGGTACGACAAAAACTTCTTTTAGGTGGCTTGAAGTCTACTATTGTCTCTTCTGGACAGGGTACATGTTTTTGGTGCATACGTTAGTATGGGAATGTAATAGGTTTTGAATAGTGTATGTTTATACTTTCTAGTCACTTTGTTGTGCCACAACAGAGTTCTCACCTGTTTGTGAAAGACTGCTGCATTGTTATTTCTGATTGTAATCTCACATTTACTGCTGTCTTTACTCAGAGTACTGCCAAGGTATCTGAATTGGTCATCATTTTGTAATTGTTGGTAGTTTAGCTTGTCATATCAGGCTCCTCCTGCTACCTTATGTGACAGTAAACGATACTACCTGTGACTGTCTGGCCAAGCATCAGGCGGCCAGTACCAAACCTACCAACCAAAGGGGGACAAATGGCCATGGGTTGAGGAGTCCTTCCTTGGAGGCTAGATGAAGCCTTTGTGTAGATGTTCCGACTATGACTTTGGCCGACTAGCCGATTAGTCGGTTGTAAAGAGGCCGACTAGTCGGCCAAGCCGATCACGGTTTCAGGGGTATTGGGCAATTTCCGTGACGCTTCGTTTACAGCTGATTCGCGCGCAAGTCGCACCCGCAGCCTACAGGCCTCGTATCCACTTGAGCACGCTCAGGCGAATGAGCTGCTCAGTGAAGCGAGCGGCTCAAGTGTGGACGCCTGAGCACGCTCGCAACGAAGGACAGCGATCGCGCTCAGGGCGAGCCGATCGGGTGTCGGTATTTTTGAATGCTCAAAGGCGAGCCAGTGTTTGTTCGGCGCTCAGTGTGGACGGTATTTGGCGGTTTCTACAATGAGCGCGAGCACGTGGGACAATGAAACTTGTTTAACTCTAATTGATGCGTATGAATCAAGAGGTTGTTATGGGATAGCTCCAGTATCATAATTGAACTAAAAAATAAGGTGCATGTCGTGAAATCAGCGAGATATTAAACTTTAGTATTGATGATGTAAAGAAAAAAAATAACAAGCCAGCTAGGGTCATTCAGGCGAAAACGATCAAAACAGAAGAGACCTTCTATAACGGGAAGTGGTAAGTCTTTTTTAATAGTATTTCTCACAGCTGAACGGATTTTGATTGAATTTGGTGTTACGAAATTCAGATCCTAAGTGCCTAAAATCATATTGATTTTGTGCCAGGCAATATAATTGTTTTACCAATTTTATTAAAAACTTGAAATCAATGCCATAATTTTAAAAAAAACATAAAAATAACCTTTAAATCTATATTTGTAAACACAAATTAAAAATATAATTTTGGAGTGACTCAATAGTGCCATCACAGACTATCCGTACTAAACGGATGATGCTTTGTTTATATACTTTGAACATATATTGCAGGCTTGTGTAGGGACTACCTGAGACTAGCAATCTTAAAGTTATTATAAATTTTATCTTCTGGTGGGATCGCCTCACGCATAGGCGTATCGTGCATTTTAATATGAGGTCCAACTAATGACAGCAAATGTTCGAAATCGATCTCGTAAAGTTTTGAAATAGCTCATTGTCATCTTCTAAAGTAAATTCGCGAATTAAATTATTAAGATAATTTCTTCCCAGACGATGACTTTCTCTAATCCATCAACTTGGTAATTTTCTTCTCTGTTTTGACATCGTATGGATAATAATAAAAACCGCAGTTACGCGTGACGACACGTCAATAGCCGAGCGTTTTCTGAGCACTGGCACCAGGCTCGTTCGACCAAAATTTCTTTTTCCTTGAGCACGCTCGAACGAGCGCGCTCAAATGAATGAGCGGCTCATTCGCCTGAGTGTGCTCAAGTGGATACGAGGCCTACGAGCGTGTCGGAACATGTATTGTTTAGTTCGCATTGTTTCTTGATTTTTGCTTGTGCAAGGATCAAAGCGGTGTTTTTGCATAAAAAAAATAAGTACAACAGTGTTGTTATTGTTCATTAAAGTGAAAGAGAATCAAAATTAATTTAATCATGCCAAAAAGAAAGTCTCGTGTATGGATTTTTTTTTATTTTATTTTTTTATTTTTTTTTATTGTTTTTTTTTTTTATCAATTGGACAATGATTCGCGTAAAGTGAAGTGTAATCAGTGCCAAATGATAATTTCTCTTGGTGGGCAGGGAAAAACAGCAAATGCTACGAGTATGAACAACCATATCAAATACCGACATCCAACCCTGATATCTCAGTTAGGTTCTGTGATCAAATGTTCCACCACAGACGATTCATCCCAGTCGAAAATCCAAGTAGATGAACTACCTACAACAGTGCCTACTCCGTCAACTTCAGTGTCGTCAGAGGTCAGTTTATGTCAGAAAAGCCAGCAAAATATTAAAGATAGTTTTGCTGTTCAATGGTCACGTGAAGACTCAAGATCGAGAGACATCAATATTGCGATTGGTGAGATGATTGCACTTGACAACCAGCCGTTGTCAATTGTTGAAAATACTGGCTTTAGAAACTTGATGAGAAAAGTTAAACCAAAATATAGCATACCGGACAGAAAGCATTTCACAGAAAACATCATTCCTCACCTTTACGAAGAGACTAAATCTGAAATACGAAGAGGAGTGCTGAATGCAGCTGCAATTTCAGTCACTACCGACATGTGGACAAACAAAAATAACAAGGAAAGTTTTTTGAGTTTTACAGCTCACTGGTTTGATTAGATTATGTACGGTTATAAATCATATAAGTACGTTAGACTGATTGTTTTTGTTTTATGATGCAGTTAATATATATTTTTACAGCACATCATGTAGGGCCTACATGCAATCTTGTATCAATATTACTGTTAATAATAATAAAAAAAAGAAACCTGCTCTTTCGTTTCAATAAGAAGAAATATTTACAAATATTTATTGAAGATAAGCAAATATTATGTTGTTTTGTTTGTTAATTACGCTACTAATTTTTTTGATAAATGTCATACTATTTTCTTTTTACAAGTAAGTAATTTTAGCGAGTGATTTCCAAAGGAAAGATTGCTTTACATTTCAAAATGTGTTGATTCTAAAATAAAAATGTTAAATAACAATCAAGGTTTTTATTTTATATAACGCCTCCTATATACATTTTATACGTACTAAGAAGCCGGATAGTAGGCGCTCTTTGCTAAGGTAAAAAACAAAAAAACTTAAATTATTTATTATAAAAGATAAAGATTATTATTATTTTTAGAATATAAATTAGACATTCAGTCACGTGACCGCGAACGCCAATGAGAAAGCATTACGTCACGCCACCCGAAACGCCGAAGTTGTTGACATTTTCATGGAACAGAACAGGCTACTTGGCAAATTATTCATTTGTAGGAACTTTTGTCACATTAATACAGTTGTTCTCATTTATATGCTGAAAGTGTAATTCACAATGGAACCAGGATTTAGCAAAGCAAACAGTAGCAATTTGCCCAAAATTGATGCCGTAACACTTGGCAGATTTTTCACGTTAAACATCGACATTTGCTCATCGGAATTCCGCAATGTTCAAACTTCGATGTAAGTATACACAAATGTAAATTATACATTATAAGCTTAAACAGCATTATTTCAGTTTCATAAACAATAACCTATTGCTTAGACATACATTTTGTAAATTAATTGATACTGGTATGATGTTACATTTGCGAAGTATAAGCAAATGCCAAATAGCTAAACCAGAAGGAATACCTAAGCGAAATAACAAAAGACTTCATTCTTCGATACTATCTTTGGTGTGGATAATGTCATTGGATATGGTTGTTAGGTACTATTATTTCTGTGCTGCGCCCGTATCATAACTTTTCAGTTGCATCACGTCTAAGGTATGTTTCTTTTAGTTTTTATATACATCTTTTCTACAAAATTATGTCCTCAAAAAACAGGTGTGGCAATTCTTAAAGCTATGGAAATGCCAATTTTCAGTCTGCTCTAAGATTCATATCAGCCTAACAACATCACTTTTCAGTTAAGATGTCTCGAGAACCATGAGAGATATTACAAAATTTTATTCTTTATTTTCGATTTGTTTCATCGAGCTGCAGAAGAATCTATCCTCAGATTGTGGTACCACGCTAATGATAATGCTGCCAGAGTGTATTTACTATATTAAACGTAACACCAAAGAAAGATCTTAATTCACAAAACCAGAACAACCACAACTCATAACTTATTATGTTATCAATACTTGAAAAGTAGTTGTTCTGCAAAATTCATCAGTTTTGCTTTAGATTTAGAAATATACTAGCTGATGCCCACGACTTCGTTCGTGATTGTAAAGAATTTTGATTGGCAGCTACCGACTTGTGACCACCACATCGCACGATGGGAGACTCTAGGATAATACCACAAACATCAATGACCTGCGCAGTATATTATGGCTGCAAAGTGAAATATAGGGACACATATGTCTTAGGTCAAAAAATAAATTGCCCTCCATAGATCAGTTTCAACCACCATATCTTCCACACCACGATAGCTCCCGACATGACAATACCATGGTCCACGGTGGGCGACTTGAGATTAATACCATACACAATCACCAGTGGACTGCATTGGGTAGTTTTGCCTGTAGAGAGAAATATCGGGACACACGTGTCTATTTTGTATCGGGTCCACCACTTTCAACCACCATATCTACCACACCTCCATAGCTACCGACATCTAACCACCATAGTGCACGATGGGAGATTCGATGTTATTGCCACAAAAAACATCAATGGTCTCTCCTATGTAATTGTGGCAGGAAAGAGAAGTCTAAGGATACACAAGTCTTTGGTCGAAATAAGAAAATGCCCTGCATCTACCACTTTTAACCATCATTTCTCCTACACCCACACAGCTATCGGCATTTGGCCAACGTTGTGCATGACAGAAAACTCCATGCTACTTCCACACACAAACACCAGTTATCTGTGCTAGGTAGTGGTGGCTGAAAAGTGAAATATTGGGAAACATAGTCTATTTATAGATATATGTAATATTGTGCACAAACACTTACATCAAAATTATCTTCAAAAAAGTAGATTCTTGAATCTGTAGATAAACTATGAGTATCCTCTCTCTTTGCAAGTTTTAACCACTTTTTCCATATTTGTTCAATGTTTATTATTATCATTATTATTATTATTTCATTGTTTGTAACATATATAAATAACTTTGCGTTTCAATTGTTGTGCTATTACACTGGGTCACTACACAGTACTTATAAAAGGAGGAATTCATTTTTAATTAAAGAAAACTTATTCCTGCCATATACATACACGGCAGTTTTGTTTTGTTTCATGTGGCATGACGTCATTCAAGACGCCATGACAGTTTTGAGCGTTTTCGAGGAAAATTTAAATTCGTTTTTAAAAATGCAAAGTACATAATGTAAATGTTCGATTTTTGAAAAATAATACGTTTTTTTAAATAAAATATATAATAAGGTAAAGTATTACCTATTTTTAAAATTTAGTCAACTAGCCAATTATGGAGGAAAAAGGAGCCACCACAGAGTAGAATCAGTGAAAATAATACATATTGATATCTTTAACCCTTCGTCAACTGTAGAACATGAATGCTAAGGTGAGACTCACAGGACAAATAACTAGTCACTGCATAATAGCAGTTAATCGTAAAGGCAAGGGAAGAGGGGTGGATTTCAAAATAGGAAGAACAATATGAAAAGAAGTGAGGTCAAAAATATATACTGCAGAAATATCTATATGATTCAGTTTAAGAAAGGCACGATTAAAATATGCACATAATAATAGTAAACAAAAATTGGAATAAAAATTATAACTATAGTAATCAGTTTGTCCTGCTGGTAAAGAAAGAAAACTATGTATGTGAGGGGGAAGGAAGGTGTTATGAAGTGTTAACTTCGGTAGCAAAGCTAAACATGGAGCTTTGCATAAAGATCCTATTACTGGATAACAGCTTTCAAAGGTCTAAACTGTCATATTTGTTCAAGATTTGCCAAAGAAAAGAGTAAAGAAAGATATGAAAATTAAAACATGACTAGTAAAAGAAAAAGGGAATGTTTACTTCCTGGAGAAAACCCGGCATAGTTAACAGGAAAATCAATCAGAGGTCAAGGACATAATACGTCACAGGTCCTAGGTGGGGTAAGAGAGAACAGGGATTCTCCAATGATGTTATAGCCCCAGGCGAAGGAGCAAGAGGTAGTGAGGTTTTTCCATTGACGTCACAGATGTGTCTCAATCAACAACACCGAAAGAGAAGGCCTGGTGCTTACGTCACAGTTCAATTGCGATTTTATGTGTAACAAAAAAATACAGAAGGCTGGCAGCTGTGTTTATTTTTGAAAGTTTATTATTGACATTGATTATTTATGGGTACACCATGTTTCTAAAAACATTGTATATACGTGTTGGGTGATGCGCTTTCAATAAAGATTAAGTCAAGTTCATTTGTTTACTCTAACTTTGCGTGTGTGTGTGTGTAAAATTTGGCTACCCACATATAAATAATTCCATTTAGTATTATTACTTTAAACATTAATATTTTATTTGACAAAATATTTATGCACCCATCCAATTAAACAGGTATCACCATTTTGTATATTGAAGTACTGGATGTCATTAAGTGCACGCTGATGAATAAGCAAGGTACTGATTCTTATATGGCTTATGGATGTGGAAAACGAACTTAACATAAATTTTTATGATGAAAAAGAAATATCACTGAAATTGTCTTTTATATAAAATAATAAAGATTAATTTACTAAGCCACTATGGCTGACGATTGTTGACTAGTTTATTTTTATATCAATAAGAAATGAATATAACGTTGAAACATTGCAAAGTTTATCAGATGTTAGTGATTTTTTGAAAAAAAATATTCTTCTATTAAGAAATTTTAGAACTTTTTAATATTAAGAATAATACTCGTTTTTATACTTAGTAACCACTTTTATTAAAGAAATTAAATCAACTTTTTCTTTTTTTAATTTTATTTTATTTTATTTATTGGCTTTTGGTTTCCTGACCATACAGCCATCCTATGTATACAATTTTACATTATGTATTTGCAGATACTAATACTAAGCAGAGTTAACATGACATATACAATTACATTATAAAAAATTTTATGTTTACGTATATTACACTAATACTAAACAGACTTTAATTTACAGTATAGCATATACAATTACATGCTTTCCCAATTTCCCTGTCCCATATTAAAATTAATACAAGAAAGAACAATATACAACATAATCTCAGAAACATATCTATATTGTAATTCCCATCGTCATAAAAAATTCATATATTATTTTATACGTTCTGACGTCCTCAGTGGCCAGAAGTGTGGTGACCCTGGTTGGGCCCACGTAACCCAGGTCGCGTAGTTTCTTGAGGAGCTTCTCTGTTGCTGCTCTTCTCATCGGGCATCATAACAACAGATGGTTGGTGTCCTCCACCTCTCCACACTCACAGTAAGGCGTCTCTTGGGCTCCGATGCGGTGTAAGTGTTTCTTAAAGACTCCATGGTTGGCTTTCAGACGCATAATTGTTACATAAAATTTTCTGGTTATCCTCCATTTTTTGTACCAATGTGATTTAGGTATATGCGGGTGGATTTCCCTGTAATGACTTCCTTTGTACTCTGCTGTACGTGCCCACTCGTCTTCCCATCTAGATCTCAGTGCTTCTTTGAATTTCTTCAGGTGGTCCGACGCAGGTATCTTGTGTGGGCGTCTTACTCCGTCCGTGATAGCTTTCTTGGCTAGGTCTTACACATCTTTTGTCTTCTTGCTGTCAACCATAGTATAATACAGCATAGAGTATACAAACGAATGAATGCATAGATAATATATTCCTACAGAGTTGCCAATATAAATGTATAATTACCAACACCCCTCCTTACATTTATATTGCAATCTATAGGTAACACAACAGGTTCATAAAACTTAATAGTTTCATATAGACAACTTACTAATATACTACTCTAATTTTTAATGTTTAAGGATTCTCTGAATTTAATAAATTTGACACTTCCCAAAGCTTTAGTTAATACATCTGCAATATTATTTTCAGACCCTATTTTAATAACATCAATAAACTTTTCTTTGACATTTTCATGAATATAATGGTATTGGACCTCAATGTGTTTAGAGTTCTTAGTAAAATTTCCATATTTAGCTATTGCTACAGCGCCTGAATTATCTTCATACATTTTTACTGGTTTACAAATTTTAATAAATACATCATTAATTAGACTTCTTAGGAAATTGATTTCAGTTACTGCTTCTGACAGGGCAATATATTCTGCGAAGGTAGAAGATTTTGTCACACAGTTTTGTTTTTTAGATTTCCACAAGATAGCATTTCCATACAATCTAATTACATATCCGGTAGTAGATTTTCGGTCTAACACATCTCCTGCCCAATCAGAATCAACATAGCAATCCAATATATCAGCATCGTAGTTTTTATAATATTTTAGTTTTAATGTCTTAGTCAAAAACAAATATTTCAACATCCTAAGAGCATACTTAAAATGTGTCTCATTACAACAGTTTTGAAAACGCCTTAAATAGTTTACAGAGAATGATATATCTGGTCTAGTACCATAACTAACATACAACAATGCTCCTATTAAATTTCTATACTTGATGTCTTCATTTAATTCACATTTTTCTAATTTAAAATTTATTTCCATAGGTGTTTTGTATAATTTAGCATTTTCAATATTATAGCGTTTTGCTAAAGATTCAATGTAACGTTCCTGACTCAGAGTCAAAATGTTATTTTGTTCATAGTTATACTCAATGTCTATACCAATGTAATTTTTTACTCTACCTAAATTTTTCATTTTGAATTTATCTGATAGCTTGTTTTTAATATTGTTAATAACGTTTTGGTATCTGCAGCAAATCAACAAATCATCAACAAATAACAAAATATAAACAGTTAAATCTTCTTCTTTCTTGAAATATAAACAGTAATCATATTTGCATCGTTCAAACTCTAGTTCAGTCAAAAAAATGTTGAAACATTCATACCATGCACGTGGGCTCTCTTTTAGGCCATACAAAGATTTGTTTAGCTTATAAACTTTATCAGAGCCATCTTCATAACCTGTTGGCTGCTTTACATAAACTTCTGACAAAACTTTACTATTTAGAAATGCAGTCTCTACATCCATTTGATGGATTTCCATAGAATTTTGACAACAATAAGACACTAAAAGCTTTAAGGTTGGCATTTTTGCTACAGGAGAATAAGTATCATCTACACAGTCAGTTTGTTGAAAACCTCTAACTACTAATCGGGCTTTATACTCACTTTCACTCTTCTTTTTGTATACCCATTTCACATCAATCACCTTTTTGTCCTTGGTTGGCTTGTCAACGAGTGTCCATGTATTGTTTTTCACTAGGCTGTTCATCTCATGGTCCATGGCTGCCTTCCATTCATTTGCATCATCGCAGTTCACCACCTCCTGAAAGTTTTCTGGTGTCATAGCATCACAGTAGTTTATACTGATACAATAATAGCCAAACTCATCGGCAAATCGCGTTGGAGGTTTAACATGTCTTTTTGATTTCTTTCTGTCCATATCTTCATCAATTTCTACATCATTGTTACTGTTTGGTGTATCTGTATCATTTCCTCCCACACATTCTGGATTATCCTTTTCAATTTCTTTTTCCTCTTCCAAACTTTCATCTCTCTCATCTTGAAATCCACACAATGTCACGTCTTCTTCTACAATATCACAATGTCTGGCTACTATTACTTTGTTGTTAATTAATACTCTATATCCAGTGTCTGTATAGCCAAGTAAAATTCCAGTTTCTGCTTTCTTGTCCCATTTAGATTTTCTTCTCTCTTCTGATATTCGTACAAAGACTCTACTGCCATACATTTTCAGATACTTCATTGTAGGCTTCCTTTTGAAAAATATTTCATACGGACTTTTCTTTTCAATAGTATTGTTCAAGGTTCTATTTTTGAGGTAGGCAGCTGTTTTAATTATTTCTGGCCAATATTTTCTTCCAACTTTAGCTTCTGATAAGAGACATCTTGCCATATCCATTAGAGACCGGTTATACCTCTCTGCAGTTCCATTTAATTCGTGAACATATGCTGGACAAGGTTTTATAACGATTCCTTTCTCTCTTGCAAACTGAAAAACTCTTGAATTTATATATTCGGTACCATTGTCACAACGTAATTCTTTTATTGTCTTATCAGTGAGGTTTTGTACTTCATTAACATATTGCACTAAGCAATCATATACTTCATCTTTTGTCCGGATACAATAGACTTTAACCAGTTTGCTGTAGTCATCTATAAAACTTAAAAAATATTTTTCACCATGGTCTCCTACTGTTTGATGAGGACCATTCAAATCTGTATGAACTATTTGTAGTATATCATCTGCTTTTCTTCTGTTATTATGAAAAGGTAAGTTATGCATTTTATTTTCTATGCATGTCACACACCTAAAATATTCTTGTTCAGTCTCTTTAGGCAATCCTTCCAATATTTCATTCTTGCACATCATTTCTAAATTATTGAAGTTTACATGTCCCTGCGTACGGTGTAATTTCTCTTTCACAATCATTTTACTTTTACTTAAATTTGCTTCCAACTTCCAAGGTATTTTCATTCACATAGCTTCTCATCTTATATACTCTTTCATCTTTAATTGCAACCCCTATCACCTTTCTATATGGGTTATATATTTTTGCCAATCTCCCCTTTGACACAATTGAGTTTTTGTCTGTAATTCTTGAGTAACTTAATAAGTTTGCTTTCATTTCTTTAACATAGAACACAGTTTTCAACATCACTTCTGATTTTTTTCCATAAACCATAAAATTTACCTTTATATTTCCAATCTTTTCAGCTTGTAGTATTCTACCAGCACCAATTTTGACTTTTACAGGTTTCTTTAATGTCTCACAAGATTCAAAGTATTCATCCATGTTAATAATATGGTCTGTACAGCCGCTGTCAAGTAACCATTCTATTTCTCCTTTTTTTGTCTCATTTTTTTCATTTGTTGTTGTATTATTTGCGATAGTTGTATGAAAACTATTCCCATATTGCTCATGATGATCATATCTGGGTCGCTCATCATTATAATGTCCTCGTCCATGAAAGTTTCTTGCATTATATGTACCTCGTCCTCTACTGACGGAATATCCACGACCTCTACTTCCAAAATATCCGCGACCTCTATTCATAGAATATCCACGACTTCGACCTCTTTGTGGATATTCAGTATGAGTACGACATTCTTTTTGAAACTGACCTGGTTTAAAACAGTTTATGTGTGACGCTGATGATGTCTTAGTTTCTGCTCGAAAAGCATTAGAGCTGTCACGTGATGTCTCATTTGATTCTTTTTCGGTCCTTTTCAATTTTATTTTACTTTTCAAATAATCTACTGTTCTGTCCTTTTCAGGGAACACGTCAATCAAGTCCCCAATATGACTATAATTCTGCGGCAAAATTTCAGCATATAATTCAGTTTTTCTTGTTCTGATATTACCGCCCCGGCTTGTTTCAGTTCGTTTACACACTTTTCAAAGTCGTCGAAGAACAAAGACACTTCTGCGTAATTTTTCAATTTGACATTTTCGAAGTTATGTCGGCATACAATTTGCAAAGCCGTCGACTTTTTCAGATACATTTCATCAAACTTTTGAATGATTTCGCAGGCCGTCTCTAATTCACTTATGTATTCCAATTGTCTGTTCGTTATTGCGCTGTAAATATAGTTGGTAGCTTGAATATCACGATCTTCCCATGTGGCATCGTCGGCAGATGTTTTAGGTCGCATTACTACATCTTTACACTTTTTGAATTCTAGGAACTTGAGAATACGTATTTTCCAATTGCTATAGTCTGAACCATCGAAAATTGGAATGTTAATATCACTATTTTTCGCCGCCATTTTCACGTAGATGATCTTTTTATATTTTTCTTGTTTGCACACAAAAATCCTTGTTTTCACTTTAGTCCTTTTAAAAACCACGCTCTGCTACCATTTTAATATTAAGAATAATACTCGTTTTTATACTTAGTAACCACTTTTATTAAAGAAATTAAATCAACTTTTTCTTACACATCTTTTGTTTTCATGCTGTCAACCATAGTATAATACAGCAGAGTATACAAACGAATGAATGCATAGATAATATATTCCTACAGGGTTGCCAATATAAATGTATAATTACCAACAGAAATAATATATACTAAACGGTTAACCCAGAATATTTGAGGCAAAAGTTCAAAAGTAGGTTCAGTACAACAAATAAACAATTACTGCAATATTTTGCTTGTACTCTTCTGCCGCGACTGACAAGAACTTATGCCTGATATGCTTTACATCACAAATTGAGAGGCCAGGTTTTCGCTACAGGTGGTGTTGGTCTCAACGGAATTTCACAGCTATTTCTGACAGGTGGCTGCACGGTAACGCCGTCAGTAGTCTGGAATGTGCCATTAGCTATTCCTGAGGCAAATTGCTAAACATGTCTCCACATGAAGGGCTCTGGAATGTGTAGCACAGCCTGTAGTGATTCGCGAAAGTGGCCAGGAATACGCAACAACAATTCCAGGTGCAAACGTTTGACACTACGGAATTGTCTCAAAACAATTTCTCAGCTATTTCCGACGGGTGGTAGCCCCGTAAAGACGTCAGCAGTATGGAATGCGCCATTAACTATTCATGAGGCAAGTCAGACCAATTCTGAGTGACACTGGCTGTCTCAGCGCCCTGGAATCCGCCACATCCTGGAGCGATTGATGAAAGCAGTAAAGGAATGCATCACCGCAATTCGCGTCACGTGCGCCTGACGTCACAGAGTACTCTGCAGTACAAATACTGCTATATCCGTACGGCGGCCGACGTCGAACGGCGGAGGAGCGGACCGCAAGAGATGGTCACGAATAACCCGAACAAGTCCAAGGAGCAGGCCGAACGAAATCCACAGACGCGCACTGGTTGTATCCGACGTGAGGTTCACAGAGTCCGAAGAGAGAGTACCGAACGTCACCGAGGATAAGCACAGTCACGAGTCCGAAGCGATTCACTGAGTCCAAGAGAGAGTACCGTAGACGTAGCCGAGACGAAACAATGTAGAGAGTCCAAGAGACGAAGCACAGTTTGACGGAGACGCAACCGGAAGCACAGCGAACACCGAACTGGATGAATGGTTTTTTTTTTTTTTTTTTTTTTTTTTTTTTTTTTTTTTTTTTTTTTTTTATTGGGGGAGCACCCAAAACCCGCTCCTCCAAGCATGGCGGCCTTCCTGTTAACTACTGCTCGCCTCTCCACATGCATTAAGTTAGTAATTCTATAGGTGATCACAGGAACGGGATTGTGATGTAATCCATGCATCCAGGCGTCCGCCCGTTTACATGGGTCCATCGGATTAGATAGACAGAAACTTTTGAAAGAAGAGACAGGGCAGAGGGAAAAAAGTGCCAAGGTTTTACCCCTGGGAACCGTGCCGGGTCGGCTCTGATTGGCCGTGGCAGAAACTGTGCTGCAGTGGCGCTGGTTGGCCTGATGCCAGCGCCGTCTATACTAGGTCGATTTCCATGCCACCTGCCGGGCATGCCGCAATGTCAGGACGGGATACCAGAAATACATCTTCAGAACCCACAACATTTTCTGATATGCAGGAATCTGCCTGAAACCTGCAATATTGACGACCTTTATAGGGCAAACGAGAAGGCCATCAAGATTGCGGAATTCTGATCACATTCCATTTAATTGTGTTCTATAGTTTAATATTAATTAATTAATGATATTTATTTTTTTGTTTTCTTTTTCAACTTGTAATTTTATGTCATGTACACGAGAAATAAATAAATTAATATCAGTGTAATGGCTTTAAATAAGTTTTTTGTGTGTCTGTTAGTGAAACACCATATACAGTTATTTGTGCCAGATGTGGTTGAATTTTCAGTAATATCGTCATCAGAGCTTGCTGACTTTTTCTCATATTGCGAGTGGAAAAATATTTCTTTTGTTTTCATAGGTATTAATTTTTTTCCTACATATTCTTCATGACAAGCATCCTGTCTCAACTGGTACTGCTCATCAAAGTGATAGGCAATCCATCATTGATGAGCTAATGAATGCCACACCTAGTAAGTAATAAATCTTGTATTTTCTTCACTGTAATTTTCTCTGTCTGAAACTGTTCCAGATGTGGTAGAACATCTTGCATTATCCTATTTCGAGATTGCTTTATTTTTAATTGTAGGAGGAAACAAGTTTTCTCTTGTTAACTATGATAGTACATGTAAACTTAGTATTAATTTTTTTTTTACAGATTATCTTCATGTTGAACGATAAGCCTCGTCGGATGTTGCCCATCCATCAATGAGGCATTCAATAGCGCAACTGGTATGTAATAAACCTTGTGTTCTTTTTTCCGCTGTATTATTTCCTCTGTTTGAAACGATATATTTAATCAAATCATTTATTTCAGATGTGGAAGAACTTCCATTAATATCGTCATCAGAGATTGCTGAATTTTCTTAAACTGTAACTGGAAAAGTTGCTTCTTTTGTTACATGTGATGCCAGTAGTATAAACTTTTTTATGTATTAAATCAATTCACAGGTTGTCCTCAAGATGAGCATCCTGTCGTAACTGCTGGTGTCCATCAGAGAGATAGGTCATCCATCGATCAACAGAAAAGAAGGAAAATTATGAGTGATAGTCAATCCAAAAGGAGGAAATTTGCAGGTAATGTATTTTCTTTTCATTTATGTCTGTCTTGTGCTTGAAACCAAGAGATTACAGAATATGCATTTTGTATTATTTATGTTTGCACCTTACTATAGCCCACCTTCACAGCCTGAACTGGTATCTTGTACTGGATGCCAACAGTCCTGTCTGAACCAAACATGACCGACTGAGCAGACCAACTGGATAGCGATCTATTGGCTACGTGGAAGACCTGGCATCACAGTGGTTAAAACATTTTCCAGCAATCGGGAACTAATGTGGATCAAATGAGTGAGCCGTGTGCTACGCAATTAAAACCAACTGTCGTGGAAAGTGCTTATGAAAATAGGTTACATAACTGTGCATAAAACTTTAAAGGGCCACACGGTTTTCTCTAAACTTGATTAACTATTGGAAAGGAGCAGATTTTAGAGTTATTAGAGTTCCTTGATCATCCGCTGTAAAATGTCAGGAGGGATTTGATTGTGTCTTCAAAATTCAAAAAAATGATGACATCAATTTCATCCAAATGTGTTTTGCTTTTTTACCTAAAACACACGGAGTGTGGATAAATGGTATGATTTCTATGTGTTTCTGGATATCATTACGAAATTTAGTGAATTTTAGGACAGGGATAGTAACAAATGCCTCGTTTATATTAACTCCCTCGTCATATATACAGTTAATTTTGAACCGTTGTGTAGAGGTTCTTCATGTTTAGCTCTGTCATCTGATATCCATGCAAAGAAGCAATAATCAGTGTTTAAAACAGTGGTGATGAATATTGATTTATTTGGCCAATCCTGGCATTTCACGAAAAGGTGCACAAGAACATGGAAACAGTTGGCAAAATGTAATAAAGTAAGTTCAAGAACCAGTTAGATTTGGCAGGATTAGACTTTCCTGTAGCATTATCAGTCATTCCTAAATTTGACATGCAAAATCTAAATTATTCGTCCAATGTCTAAGGCTTGAAAGAAGTTGGCAGAAAACATATAGCTGTAGATCTCGCTCCATTATGCTGCAGTAATGCGCAGATGTCGTATTAACATGTTACTGATTACAGAAGGTGAAGATAAGTTTCGCTACTTATGGATCAAGAATTTGTAGCGGTTAGTCAGGTCATCTATAACTAAACATTTATATGCAACCCACAGTAATGATGTCTGTAGAACTTCAGTCACGAAGATCCCTTGGAGCGCTACGAGATTGATTGTGGAAGGTTTAACGCTGCTCGAGCTTATCTACCAGTCGACAAAGACAGTGGCGTAGCTAGGTCAACAACGGCCCCGGTGCAAAAAATTTATTTTGGGCCCTCAGGCCAGACGGGCGGCGACCTTTTCTTTGCTTAGTGAGGGGCTCCTGTGTTCTCAGGGGCCCCTTAGACGACGGTAGAGCTTAAAAAAAAAAAAAAAAAGGTTGCCAGTTTGTCGTGAAGGCTCGTGGGCCCTCTAAACTGCGCTTGAGGGCCCTTAGAGGTGCGCTTAGGGCCCCTTGAGGTATGCTTGGGGGCCCCCTGAGCGTGAGGGCCCCGGTGCACTGCACCGCCTAGCCCCATAGTAGCTACGCCCCTGGACAAAGACAAAAGCTTAAGTTTAAGGATTTGTGTATTAACAGCGTGCATCATTTGTCATTTACGAGGACTTTGAATGTTCGTTGAATCGCTCTGATACGTGCAAACTCAACTCCAATGCTCCTTACACTACTTCACTCCTGGAATAACCTCTTTCGCTGCGGCATACCAGTTCCTTTGCTTATACGACCATCAACTGAATCAATTCTACAAATTATTAGTGAAAACCCTGAGATGTGGCTAATCGACCAACTTTCCAAGGAAGTTGATGACACTTACAAGGGATTATTCCTTTTGTAATGACAACTGATCAGAAATCACAATTTAGTCATGCTACAGTATGCCACATCTTAGTCATGCTACAGTATGCCACATCTCTTGGAAAGGCAACGATTAAGGTTCATCATTGTTGCCACATCAAAGATGAATTTACAGGGGCTGTACACAATGACTGTAATTTACAGTACATGCACATCTATTTCCATAATTTGTCTGACTATGATGCTCATTTTATTGTTAGGGCCTTAGCACATGTCAATGATGGCATGGATGTCCTGGCCACTCACACTGAAATTACATTTCATCAATCATAACTTCTACCATTTTACTCTGTCATCATTAGATAAGCTAGTTGGAACCCTTTAGGTTCGTGACATGTATATTACCCTTGCACATTTAACGGACCCCGAGAAGTTCCAATTAGTTAATCGTTGAGGAGTCTTCCGTTACGAGTATATAGATTCGATGGTGAAGCTTTCTGAGGCCACATTCCCTCAAAAATCAAAATTTTATAGTTTCTGTAAAATTCTGGTATTTCAGACAATGATTACGAACATGTGACAAAAGTGTTGCGAGTTTTTCAGGTACAAACCCTGCGTTAATATGTAAGTATGCACAGGGGACAGACGTGGATATGTTTGAAAAATTAAGGGATGTATGCTTGTGGAAATACACCCTGGTCACCACTCACTACCTCACAGACCCAGGCCTTTCAATGCATGATATGTTAATTAGAAAGCGTTGACCTTCTGGTAGATGTCGACATGCTTCTCTTTTTCGAACGTGTAATTCGCGGAGGTATTTGCCAGTGCGTCCACAGGTACTCCAAGGTAAATAACGGGCATATTTCGGAGTACAGCAACTATGCACCTGAAAATTTTATCATTTATTTTGATGTAAACAATTGTACAGTTGAGCTATGTCAGAATATCTTCTCTCTAGAGATTTTCAATGACTATTCGCTAAGCAGATGGCTAGCTTAGACTTGATGAGCATAGCAGCTGAATCATCAAAGGGTTTCATTTTAGAAATAGAATTGGCGATATCACAGGTCATACGCAACTTTCATACGGATACCGCCATGTGTAGAACACAAAGCCACCCCTGGCTCTACACACCCCATGGTCATGACTACGCTGTAGGATAAGGTTAGCTATATTTTCTATTACCGAGTTCTCCAGCAATGTTTAGGCTTGGAGATAAAGTTGGGCATGGTAATATCTTTCAATCAGTCACCGTGGTTAAAATAATAAATCTACTGCTACACATATACTCGCTGGTCAGCCAAATCAAAATTTGAGAGAGAGTTTTCAAACTTATGAGCAACTAAATTTTGGGTAAAACAATGGGGAACATTAGAAAACATTGCAACGTGTAATTGCGCTCATGTTAGGTGGGCCGCCGCAGTACCTGCAAACACATAACTTCACCACACTTCAAGTGTATGACTACTTTCCAGAATGACCTTGTGGATCATAGATAGCGAACTTGTAAGCAAGCCAGTCTACGCCGGGACGTGTATTCTCGATCTGTCTAAACTGCAGACATACAAATTTCACTATTAATTTGAAACACCCGAAACAAATTTATATTGTCACAGATAGTTTCATCTGTTTGGTGAACAACAGTGATCCATATAACAGAGATAAATTCGACTCATCCAGTTATAAACCCAACAATCGTTTCGAGATATTGCCATGTAATGTAATTGTTGGAGTTACGAAATATGAGTCGAATCGTTCCCTGATTGTGGAGTTTGCGGATTTGTGGTCGAAAATGTACGCGTTCCGACTAGGATCTAACCAAAGCTCAAGATGAACCATGCATCTGGCTGGCTAAGTAAGCAAAAAATCTAACAATAGATGTAAGAACGGAGATTTACCGGCGTATAACTGCAAAGATGTATTCACGGGTGTACCGCCGGATTGTGTTGTGAAAACACGATATGTTGACGACTAGCTCCGTCGTCTTCCTCAGGTGCATACCCATCTGTACTGGTCAGCTGACCAACAGATACTAAAACAGCTCAGTGCCGCACTTCCTTATATGCCCAACGGCACTGTTCACGGCCCAGGGCAATTACTGGCTGCAAGCAGCCAGAAGCGTCAGTCTTCTTCGCGGAATGGAGAAGGCAGGTCGGGCTCAAGTGACTACCCGGCCGGAAAGCTCTCCTACGCAAGGTGCATGGAAGTGCCATCAGGGTGCAGTGGTGAGACAGCGTGGCCATGAGGCGCGAAGCGATTCACCACAATCTCCACCAGACAGAAGGTTGATTAGGTCTGGGCATCATGTTGTGCCCCGAAACGAAAACGAGCAACACCAATCGATTCTGAGAAGTGTTGCTGAAAGAGTGGCTAGAAGAACCTCTTGCAAGAAAATTATGACCAGTGAGGAATTTTTCAAATCATGTAGAAAATTCAACCAGCAAAAAAGCCGAGAAACATCTTTAATCATGCAGACGCGAGCACACCAGAACACTTCATTGCGCAAACAGCACCAATACGATGAACCTGTCTCAAGCCAACGACACCAAAGACGATACAAGACACAAGCCAAGACGACTCGCAAAATGAAGCGAGTCAAGACACGTCCTACCAAGGCACCACCTTTATATACAAGATGGTAGACTTGTCTAAAAGCACCGATACTTCAAGGTGAAGAAGAAGACATCTTGACATGTACCACACAGTCGTAGATGCCACCAGAAGTGAGCCTACAAAGGTTTTCCGAGCCGGCTGCAAGTGATTTGGCGCCATCAAGCCTGGTGCCAACATATCACACCTACTCCCCTGACAAGGAAGGGACCGCTGTCATATAGGATGACAGCAAATAGGATACCATCTTCGCACGACTGTCTGACATGGCAGCCGCCATTAGAGTACTACAAGAAAATTACATCCTGTACCACCCAAGTCTGACAGGAAAGCCCCAGCCCACTCTAGAGCAAAAGAAGCAAAAAGCAGTCAAGACTGCTCAGTGCTTCCGCTGCCAAGCCTGGGGACACAAGGCCACGGACTGCGATGAGGAAGAGCACTGTGTCCTCTGTGGTGGCAGGGCACAGTGTCAAGAGCTGCCAAGGGCTTTGAGAAGCTTCATTTATATGCACAAACTGCTTGGGGCCGCATGCAGCATTCCACTCCCACTGCCCAGCCAGATCCAGAACCAAGTGCAGCCAGCAACAGGAAGAGAGGACAAAGCGCCAGGTGGAACCCAAGAAAAACTCCAGAGGAAATAAAAGGATGAAGCAGAAGACGACCGCAAGACCAGAAACAGCCAGCTGCAGCCACCAGAGGGATTATGAAAGGAGCACTGCCCCCCGAGACAAGTCACTCCTCCCAGGCAAGCCACAGTATCAATCATGCTGCACCATGAGACATGCATACACACCACCCTCCACCATGCCAAGGTTATGTGCTGCCCAGATGGAACTACGGCGCAAGAGCTGAAACCGACCATGGACACCATGTCGGGTGTGAGCCATGTTCCAGACATACTTGCCAAGAAGTGGGGAACAGCAGCCAAGAACATATGCCTGCCAAAATAGTGTAGCTATCAACACCAATACCCTAGAATTATTAGAAGCAAAATTAAGGACTTAGGTCCACGGAAAGATAAGAACTCACGTCTACAAATCCAAAAACCCTATATTAATTGTATATCCCAAAATAATACTTAGTAAAATGAGTAAAATAAAGTTTGATGAAAATAAATAAAAAAAAACCTTTTTCTGTGCCTGAAAAGAGCAATAAGCTTTACAACAGCCAAACCCTGGGTCTCATCTAGGTAAAAGAAAGATTAAAAAAAAGAGTTGCCTCAGTACCTTTCGGCCAGCCGACCAGTACAGACGGGTTCACACCTGAGGAAGACGATGGAGCTAGTCGTCGAAATATTGTGTTTTCACAACACAATCTGGTTTTACACACGTGAAGACTTCAGTGCTGACAATTGATGATTATATAGAATGTTGAGATGGAGCTCAATGTAAATACCACACTCAACATTATTTAGTCAAACCTCCACAAAATCTCAATTGTGGAGGTATTCGAGCTAGGTCTGACTAGACTGGATGACAAACGCCAAATGATGAGAGTAGAACCCTACCAAGGGGAACAAGTCTGTACCTGAGTGAATGTGCGTGAGTATTGTATGGATATATGTAAATATGTATTAATGGAGACTAAATATAGTATTCATCTGTGTATATATTACAGTGTACTGGGGGTGAGATGGGTTGTAAATAGTTTATGGTGAATTGTGGTTATCTGTTGTAGATAGTTGATCTGTGGTCATGAGGTGTAAACAGTGGTCACATTATTTGTTGTAAATAGTTGATGATGACTTATGGTCACATGATTCTTGTAGTCAATAGTGACCTGTGTAAATAGTGGTGATCAGTTGTAAATAGTTGATGAGTTGTCGTCAATGCACCATAATGTAAAGATAGGTAAAACTTTCAACAAAAAATAAAAAGATCAATGCAAAGTGGTGGGTAAAGTGCCAATGATACAGTATGAAGTTTAAAGTCTAAATCCACTAATTTAATATAAATTTTAATGTTGGCTAACATAATGCATATTTACACACGATTTATGAAATACATGTTAACAGTCAGGTATGTTGTAAAAATCTTTATAAAAAAAGTTGTAATAAAATCCTTTATCCATTCACTGTAGAAGAGGTCAAATATTTATCCATTGACTGTAAATTTTGTAGTGTAAAATACGTAACAAATGGGAAACAGATAAATACAAGGGATACTGTACTATTGTTTATTATTTGATAATTTAATATATCTTTTGCATTTATCAATGTGTTACATGATTTATCAAAACCTAGCAACTTCACTAATGCCAGGTTATTCCTTTTCCTTACCACCCTTTCAACCAGAATTGTAGATTATGTTTTGTTAGTTGTAATTGTTGCTGATAAAATGCTCCTGCAATATCTTTACACTGATGATCTTTAAATAAATACCTATATCATAGGATTTGTTAATTTCTCTTTTATGATGGTAAGCACTTCAGTTGATCAGTTTGGTAGATAGACATTCTCAAACTGTTCTTTAAATCAACTGATTCTCATCTGGCCACCAAATTTGAATTTCGCTGGTCTGGTATTCTTAACGTGGAAGTACACTGTTGAAAGTAGTGCTTTGTCTTTAGCATCACAGGGTTTCATTTTGATTGGTCTCTGCCACTTTTTGTTTTAATTTGACTTCAACTGAGGAAGTACTTCTATCCACTGAAGTGAATTATGAATGCTGAAGTCTTGCCACATTGGTTTCTTAATAGTTCTATTGAGTCTTTTAACTATTGATGCTTTAAGATGAGTATATGTTGAGTACTGGTTAATACTATGGCTAGTAATATGCTTCTTAAACTTTGAATTGAATTGTGAGTCTATAAATTTTTAGGTACACAACCATAACTTAGTATTCTCCTCATAGTGTCAGCAACAGCACTGCCCATCTTACAAACTTTGAATGTGTTTCAACAACCCTAAGTATATGCTTGTAGCCAATGTTTTTACGAGAGTATAATATCAGTTTGCCACAGATCGTCGAGTCCTGTGATTATTTCTTCTTTCTGGTCTATGGAGTTCTAATACAACTTCATGCTAAAATATAAAGTCCCTTTCACAAAGTTCTCCAATCACTGATAAAATTTCATTGGAGTGATTTATATGACCTACTGACGTCAACACTGTAGGTAACTTCAGTCTTTCAATGAATGCATTCATATCATCCAATACACATATCAGAACCAGACTGGAAATTAAGTTTAGAGATTATATTTTTTGTACTTTACAGTGTTATCAGTTTTTAAACCCGGATGGACTGAAATTGTGTTGTTTAATATTTCATAATAGCTTTTCAAGTCCTTGGCATTATATGCTTTTGGATTTTTTTAAAAACTACAGTTCCATTAACCCTTTTTTCTTTTATATTAATTACCATCGATTACAATAACATCTTTGTCAATAGTCACAGGGAAGTTTCCAATCAGAGGTGAATCATTCCTTTTTTGGACACCATACACTGTATCATAATCTTGCTCACTTTCACCTAGTGACTTCGATAAATCTTCAATCAAGCCTGAAAACTGTTGCTGCAAATTTGTTGAAATAAAACTTTTTACTTAGAATCTATTAAGGAATACTTGAAAAATTTTCGAGAGTCAATGTGACCTGTCTTCATCTCTAGTGACCTTTATGATGCCTCATGTAGTTGCTGTTATGTCAATGTTTATACACTGAATAAGCTTTTCAGTGTTCACTTTAGTATTTTATATTTGAAAAATGGAGGTCTGTACGGTGTGGCTTTTTAGTGTTGGGTATCCCTTTAGGCTGTATAGTGTTGCTTTTTAGGGTCACTTACATTAAAACTAAGTTTGTCTAGGTGTTTTATAGTGACTGCTATATCTGAAATAAATTCATGCAAGTTCAGTTCAATGGGTATTTCTTTTTGTGCACTTATAGTCAAGATTATTCCATCTATTGGGATATCGTAACAATTGCGTCCTCTTTCTAATACAAGCATATCATCAATAACTTAGAGATAATTTAGAGATAATAGGTAGAGATAAGGTGGCACTGTCTGGTTTTAATTCATTAATTAAGGTTCATATATCCCAGTTTAAGCAGAGTTCTTTTTTTTATTATTTAAGCAGTGGCAGCTCATGGCTTTTATACTGGGGAAGGCTGCAAATCTTTTAACCCTGCGGTAAAAGTCCTGATGGCGAGAGTTGTATAGATTTCCACCTCCCCCCCCCCTACAATTCTATCTTAAAATAAATATTTTTGGCAGTTCAATCTAACGGACATGTGATTGTATTAAATATTTTTCACTGGAATTATGTTTTTTTCACTTTTGCATGAAAATTATTTAAGTCTGTAATACCATTCTCTGTCCAAGCATTGTCATTACAATTTGTAACAAGACATGAGAAACACAAAAATTCATTTTTCACTTCACAGCCACCAATTAGCTGCATCATACACTGCTCTGCTGAAATTGCGAACATATCCTTGCCTGGATATGAAATGTTTTTGTTCTTGACTGATGTTAAAATCGGGTCTAAGCACTCAAAGATTCTTCACTTTAAGCTTGTGTTTCAAATTTTCCCCAGTAAATTGCAGACTGAATTCATATTGTACATTCAGAGTGCCAGAAAGCTGCAGCTATTTTCAAAAACGAAAATATAATTCACAAGAGTTCAGGCTCAACCACACAACAAGAAAATTCCAAATAACACACTTTCTCATGTAAACTCCTTTAGCAACTTAGATAATGATATGTTTTGCACGCTTATTTCATCTAATCATTCAACAAATCCTTGCTAGATGGTGAAATTAATATCACTGTATTCTAGTGCTCTCTAGCGGAATGTTTACAAACTTAGTGTGCCAGTACAATGACCAACATCCAAAACATAAAAGTAGCTTTTACATAGTCAAAATATAAATATTTAACATCGATTAATGATGCATGAAAGCATAAACTGGAGATACAATGACAGGGATTCGAGAGTGGAAGTTCATCCACCCTTCTGATTTCCTTACTTTGTAACTAGCGTTACAAGAAAATCATGATGCGGTTGGTACGACTCCCTTAGGCTCTGCAGTCTGAGCCTACAGCAAACCCATACGAGCAATGCTCCATAAAAGCCACGCCCGCAATACTCTGCTACATGCAATGTAATGGCGTCTAAAGGCGCAGCCTTAAAAATACTACTCGTTTGAGAAACATTCTTTTATATTAACAGTACTAAAAATATTGACTGTCAGTGTTTAAATGTGTGTGGAAAATTCTGGAAATGCTTCCTGTTAATTTAAATTCTGTATTAATTTATTTAAAAATATATTTTAATGTATCTTTTCGGGTGGTTTCACCTCAGAGTCACTACCGCATTTAAGTAAGAAAGTTTCTGCTCCATTTTGACACCAGTTGAAAGGCTTTATTAATGGCATCCCGGTGTAAAAACTTAATGTATCATTTATTTGCAGAATTTGTTTTAGTTGGCTATATGTTTGAGTTATCTAACCTGACAATCCAAATTACCTTCATTCATAAGAAGAAGATTTGAAGTTGATACACAAACACTCTTATTATCTCAGGAAATTCTCAGAAACTTCTCCATACTTGTAATGATATCAGTACATGTTGAGCTCACCTATTTTATTCAGAAGTGAATCAAATCTATTGCAGTACCTCCCATGATACATATCACACTATTTGTCAATAACCACAAGCCCATGCTTACATGTATTCCAGCAGTACTCACATAGGCTTTTAAACTCACTGAATGGCATGGCGGTGTTAACATGGTCATTCTAAATATCCTGATTTAAGAGCATGATCAAGTTTACATTAGTTACAATGAGCAGTGGCATAACTACGCTATTGAGGCTTGTGGCAAATTTAATGCATGGACCCCCACTCCTGACTTCCTGATGTATGGGAGGGGGCCGGGGAGGGGAGCCAGGAATGGGGGTGGGGAAACCGAGGCATCCAATTTATGGGTGACATTTTTGTTTAGTTCTACTGCTGCCATGGGGGCGACAATGGGCAGGTGCTGTTGAAGGGGGTGGCAGGCCCTCTTGGACTGAGGCCCCTCCAGGTGTGGTCAGAATCCCCTTCTGCCTTTAAACCAGTGACATTTTGCCGGTCTTGCCACCCTATTGTTACACCACTGACAAATAGGTTTCCTCCCATATACTGAAACAATGCAGCACCAACACTGGCAGAATTATCAGTCATGCTTGTAACTGTTCTTTTAAAGACGGCATCTTTCCTAATACACTCAAGAAGTCAATAATCGAACTAACATGTGAGAGGGGTGATATCTCAAAGACTGAAAATTAATATACCCATAACACTTCTATCATTATTTTCAAACATTTTCGTAAAAGCAATGAACAGAAGGATGTATGCATATCTACACAATAATGACCTACTCAGCAAAGCACAGCTAGTATTTCGCAAGGTATTTCTAAAAGTTAAAAAATTTTGCTTTTATAGACAACATATTGCAAGCAATGGATAAAAAATTAAATTCCTTAGGAATATTATGTGATCTGGCTAAGGCCTCTGATATTATTATGAGATTCATTAGGTAAATTAGAATGCTATAGTGTTAGTGGTAGGCTAGGGCTTTGACTTAAATAGTAATTGAAAATAGAAAGAATTGTATATCAACTAAACCTGTTAATAAAGGGGATGTTATAAATTCAGAGTGGGAAATAGTTAAATGTTGTGTATCTCAGGATTCAATTGTTGGCATTCTGCTGTTCTTAACTCACATCAGTGTTTCTCATATTGTACTGAATATATGGTGCTTTTTTGCAAAAGACACTTGCATATAATTGAAACACCCATCAGTACAAAACTTTGAAAACACAACAAATCATATTCTAAAGAAAATTAACAGATAGTTCGGTGCTAATAAATTAGTATTTAATATAGAAAAAAGACACAGTAACAATATTTGTTAAGAAAAAATCAAAGCATTTCTATAATGTCATATCTGAAGGAAAAGCAATCAATGAAAGCAATTTCACAAAATTCCTGAGAGTATAAATAGATAACAAGTTGAACTGAAAACAACATATTCAGGAACTTCTTGAAAAACTTAATTCTACAATATTTTCATTGAGAATAATAGTTATATAGAATAACTGTTACAGAAACAAGGAAGTTGGTAAATTTTTCATATTTTCATTCCCTGCATATTTATAGCATCTTATTGTGGGAAAACTCTTCACTGGCACAGAAAGGATTTAACTCACAAAAAGATGTAAGATTTATTTATGGAGATTAATGGTGTGCTTCCACCGCAATGTATGTTGCTTTGATTGTGGTATATATGATGAGGCCAGATCTCACCCATAGCCACAAGTTACTCAACAAAATCTACTGGATTGACTTGGGAGAGTAATAGATTTGTGTAGATACTCCTAACTCTCTTATTGAACTTGCCCCAGAAATTTGCTTGTTAAATCAGTATCACAAGCTATATGAATTTTCACGAATGCATCTTTTCCTTTGTCTTAAGTTTCACCTCCAACATGAGTAATGTGACTAACTGAAATATAATAAAGAATTTTTATGTTTTTGTAATTGTCTGATATTCCTTCCTTCATTTGTCATAACTGATGGGTTAATTTCCCTATCCTTCCATAATTATATTTTTTTAAAAATATATAATGCATGTTGGACCATTATTTTTGACATTAATGTTTTTGCTTCATTTAATATACAAGAATTAATTTTTTTAATTGCTTTCTAAACATCATTCAATTCTTATGGTTTATTATGAAAGATGAAATCTTCTACAATTTAGACCTTATACAGATAGTGACTTTCTAAACTACAGTAAGTTAATGGATTTACTGCCATGGATTTTACTGTGTATATTGTTTTTCTAATAGTATTTTTTTATATATATAAAATCTACTTTGGCAAAATACAATATTTAACATGTTAATGGTAAGATAAAAATAGTCAAAATGGCTGTTACATCAGGTTAAAAATTATCTATAGTATTAACTGAAGCTTGTGCTTATTATTGCATAAAATTTATTATATTGAATAGAAATGCTTACTGATTTCATGAGAACAGTATCAAGGGCAAAATGAAAATTGTATTTTTAATAGTCACGGACTCCAAAGTGATCAATTCTTGAATATATATATATGTATACAAAACAAAAAAGGATAGCAAAATGAACCACCACTCACATTAGATGATGGTTTCGTTGGGTGAACACATAAAAGACACAAGAACATACAATACGGTATCCTGCACCACCCTCCCTCCGTGATGTTCTCCTCATGACTACTTGAGTTGGCTGCCGGTCGCTTGCGTGCAGCCATCTCACTTCTACTGAGGAAGAGCCATGCTTGAAAATTCTATTCATTGTGTGTTTGTGTTTTTTTTTCGTGTACCAATGCCGCAGGAATCCCCTACTTTGGTAAGCGGTGGTTTTTTATCCTATCCTAATGTTCAATATATCCCCTTTTAGCGCCTTTGTTTCCGAACAATATATATATATATATATATATTTTGGATCTCGGAAAATGGCTCTAATGATTTGGATGAAACTTCATATTTAGCTAACTTTTTGCTTTTTAAGTTTATCTAAATAGGTTTCTTCCCTGCAAAAACGCTAATTTACAACAAAAAAAAAAGAGAACAATTTTTTTTTGTATCTCGTAATATGGCTCTAAGGCCGTCTCGTAGATGTTTCTGGTACTAGAAAGCCTTCTAATAGTTAGGTTCTCTTTGGATTCAACAAGAAACTCATATCTTTAAACAAACAATTCATACGAGGGCTGTCTGAAAAATTCTAAGCCTAAAAATATAAAACCAATTTGATATTTTTATTTCTCAATATAATCTCCCTGAACACTGATACACTTAATCCAACGATGTTCCAAGTTCATTATACCATCCTTGAAGTGGCTTTCTGGAAGGCCTGCAAATTATCCATCTACAGGTGCAATCACCTCTATATTTGAAGAAAAACGCTGACCAGCAAGAAAGTTTTTTGAGTTTTGGGAATAGATAGGAGTCAGAGGGAGTCAAATTTGGGGAATAAGGTGGATGCTCCAACACGTCGTAGTGCAGATCTCTTAATTTTCCCATTGCCAAAAGACTCTTGTGAGCAGGTGCATTGTCCTGATGAAAGATGATTTTCTTCTTCCTCAAACTGGGACTTTTCTCACGAATTTTTCCATCCAGGGTGTCTAAAAGATCATAATAGTATTGTCCAGTTATTGTTTTACCCTTTTCAAGATAATCAATGAACAAAACACCTTTAGCATCCCAAAAAACTGATACCATCACCTTCCCTGCCGATGGAACCAACTTGGCCTTCTTTGGACCTGAACAACCAGCTTCTGTCCACTGCTTTGACTGCAGTTTTGATTTTGCCATGTAGTGGTGAACCCGTGTCTCATCCATAGTTATGAATCGATGCACAAAATCAGTTTTATCTTTGCTGAAACGATCCAAACACTGTTGAGAAAGTCTCATGCGGATGCGCTTTTGATCAACAATGAGCAAATGCAGCACCCATCTTGCACAAAGCTTCTTCATATGCAATACTTCATGCGAAATGTATCATACACGTTCTTTTGATATCCCTGCAGTCTCAGCTATCTCACACACTTATATTTTTCGATCATCCAAAACCATATCATGCACTTTCTGGACGATTTCTGGAGTTGTTGCACTTTTCAGACGTCCTTCGCGTTCATCATCTTCGAGACTGCTACGGCCATATTAGAACTCAGCAGCCCATTTCTTAACTGTCGAATATGAGGGAGAAGAATCCCCATACACTTTTAAAAATCTTCCGTGGATCTTGGATGGCGTTAAACCTTCTTTACAAAGAATTTTATAACTGCACGATATGCTATTTTTTCCATCTCTGGTACAACTATGCACCGCATCTGCATCAAACAACTGTACAGACCAAACTACAATGTAGAATGACTTGCAATTTCTTGCACGCGCGTCTGGCACATGCACCAACTTGCACGGAAAAAAATCACTTGGGTAGTGCTGCAATCTATGGTCGAGGCCGAGAACTTCTCAGACAGCCCTCGTATATACTAACTGACCCATGTGAATATTTCGCACAATATCATGATCAATCACCGAATGGTAATATAATAATAAGGAAATAAGTAAATGCAAGTATTAATAAAGGAAACGTATTTTTTTTAAGAGTAGTAATAAATATCAATTTCACTGTAAAAGGTCGTTAACATTAAATAGTACATATTTAAATGTAAAACATTTCAAAAGTAAATAATTAAAAAATATTGGCTTTGTCAGAATTCATTTTTTCAATCTTCTTTACATAAATTCTCTGAAAACAATATTAGCAGTTGTAATCGGTTGTAATGTGATCATCATTGATTTTATGATCATATGTGTGAATTAATTAAGCACAGATGATGTACTCGTCTAAGAGAATTACCATTAATGTTGCACCATTAATTAATCTCTGATTAGCATTAATATTTCTATTTAACAAAATAACAGAATTTTACTTTAAAAGCAATTTATGAGGTGGTAAACCACACTTTTTCGGAAACTGGTCTAGCGATTTGGATGGAATTTCATATGCAGGTATCGATTTGCTTTTCAGGTTTGTAATACGATTTTACAAAAAAACCTCATCTCGTAGGATTCAGGTACCAGTAAGACTACTGATGTTATTTAAGCTTCTCTTTGCAGGGAACAGCGTACTTAAAAATCCCTAAGAAGCCTTTAATCAAACTCAAAATCTTGTATATTGAACAGAATTCGAGTGAAGATCGGTCACCCAGGAACTGTTTAATTAAACTGATATACTCTTAAATCAACATTAGTTGTACCTTGTAATGACTTACAAAAACTATATGCTAAATTGTTGGTTTTATTTTATTCTATATATGGCAAAATACAATGAATAACAAACAAGGGAAAATATGACCAGACCACAAGCTAGCACTCTAAGGCATTAGGATGTGGAGAAATTTCCTTTCATAGGTAAGGAGATCAGGGACTGGAATTACCAAGGAAAATGATAACTAAATTTCCAAAAAATGCCAAAAGAATTTAAAATTAACAGTTCGAGAGGGCAAATGTAGGCGAGTACAAGAATGGGGAAAAGTGGGTTTATAGCCAAAACTGTCACTTAAGTGTGCACTCTATTGCAATTAAATTAAATAAATCAACAGAATCAAGATACTACAAGAGAATATAATACAAAGAGGAACAAGTACAGATTTAAAATTGAATGTCAAGTTCTGTAATTCATTCTGTAGCCCTCGGTGACCCATCTATAAAATTTGCAACTGTTCCTTGGAAGACATTTTAGGAGCAATCAAACTTTATGATGTTGATGGTTTGATATTTAACACTTCATTCACATTTATAGTTCTTACTCACACTGTTAATCTCTACATATCTACGTTGAATAATCTATATTCTGTTTAGTAATATAAAGATTCTGAGAGGGTGGGTTGTTACCATCAAAGACTGAATGTGCTGTAATAAGATGCAGAATATAGAAGGTTCTTATTTGAGATGTGTAGCATTGTTGCACTTCCTCCAAGAAGCTGCTGGATGGTGTTGTTTCTTTATTTTAATTTTTGAAATATTTAAATAAATGTGAACTAGAATTAGGAGACAAATTATATGGATCTAATGGAAAGAAATAAGTTGACAAACAATGTGGTATATAAGTTCAAAACAAAATTTCCAGAGTTAACTATGTCAGTGAAGGAGGTAGCATTTTGTATAATGTTTGTATAATGAGTGTCTAAATCCTGCTTGTACTTACATTGTTTCATAACATTTTTTATACTAAATAAAAGCAGACAAAAGAAATTTTGCTTTGTAACTACCGGTAATGGATTTGTAATTTTTGAGAGGATATAAAGATGGAAGTTGTATATTGCTTTTACATCATTGCCTAACATACTGTAATGTTTTTATTTATTATGAATATTATATTTATTCATAAGGCTAAGCCTACAGAAGCTAACATCAAATATCAGTTTTCAAAATTATCTTCTTGTAAGTGAGAAAGTATTCTGTGCCAAAAATATTACTCTACCTAACTGCTTCAGTAGATATCTGAATGACACATTATGTTAAACACAAAGAACAGAGTTCTGTTAATTAACCACGAAGGAGGGAAACATTAACCTCTTTATATGAGGAAGAGACTAAAAATATTGTAGACTTGTTGGTTTCATTTTCAGTCATCAGAACATGAAAAAGTTTCTATAAATAATTATGTTTCTTGTATAACTCAAACAATAGCTTCCATTGTTATCTAATTTTATTTTTTTAGTATTGCATGAACTGTTTCTTTTACCTTGAAGAATTAATTGGTTTGACACTTACTTTGTTTCCAAATCCATTTGTCTTGTGCAAAATATATGGTTATGATGTTTTGTATTAAAAAGCCAAACAGAGAAGAGAACAAAATTTTATTACAAATACTGCTACACAAGTATTTAATTTACAATATTTTTTGTTTTCATATTTTACAGTACTCATGGAAATCATAGCGCTGAAAATTTTATAGGAATAAATAACCACTGATGTCAAAATTTTTCTGAGCCACATACGATTATTAAAACTAAACTTAAAATAAATTAATTCTAAAGTAAAAATAAATATTTTAAAAATCATATTTGAAACATTAATCATAAGTACAAAATTCTCTTTATTATTTACATAACATATTCAGTACAGCTTCAACAAACTGCTAAAACATAAACGGCAGTGTTAACTAAGCTGACCTCAATAAAATATATTTTGTATTTGATGGATTCTGAAAATCACAATACAGTAACAATGTTAAAAAACCTTGGCTCATAACTTATCTTCCTAAGTTTTTAGTTTGACACATGGGGAACCAGTTTTGCAATTATTCAGAAATTAATGTGATATGAATTGATTCATTCATACAATATTTCTTATGATGGTAACTGAGCATCAAAGCCCATTTGTATATTAAATGCACATATTTAATCATTGTCTGTATTTTAAGTAACTCATTCTGATGGTACTTTGTCCTTTTTATTTAGAAAATACTGAACTCCTAGCAATTCGAGACGATATCAAGAGATGCAACATAAAATACTAAACTGAAATTTGGCAAAAGAGAAGTTAGAGAAGAAAGGGGTTCATATAAAACATAAATTGAATATTTCATGAATATAGTTACCTAAAGTAAATAGCTGTGATTATTAAAAATGTGATTTTACTAATTTATTTGAAAGGATATTACAATTAGACAAGGTGAAAACTTATTGTTTGCTGAAAATTTTCTAAAACAGCAGAAAGATATGTTTCTTGGTGACACACTTACTCTCGTAATCTGAGGTTTGAATTAAAATGGTGTAAGTAAATGCTATTTTCTACTTCCTAATATTATTTTAATTATTCATTTCATGGAGTGAAACACAAGAGTACTCTGAATAAACTGTGCAAGCAGCACATTTTGATAGTAGACGTGATATGAAGCATATGCAATTGTTGTTATAGATGATTTTTCTCTAATCACCAAGGGTAAAAGAAAAAAGGAATCAAAAAAAGTATTGACACACAAATATCAAGACAATAAACAAATCAAATACCTTTAAAAATCTTTTCAACCTTAAACTTTAATTGGAATACAAAAATTTGAATTAAATAATTAATTACTGGTGTATTATCAAAGTTCTTAATAACTAATGAAGAAAAACAAAAAAGCTGCTATTTAGCAATGGTTTAAAAATAACTATTGAATAAATACTGTAATAAAATAATAGAAAACATTTAAGAAATATGATGTTATTCAATATAAACAACATTTTCTAAAACTGAGTCTCTAATAGGTACTGTAATCCATAACATAGAAGTGTATCATAACTATGAAACTATTACTTATTTACAAAGGTTTAACACTTCACATCAATAACATTTGAGGCAAAATGTCAAAGTATTTAGTAAATAGAGCTACATACTTTCTTCAAGTAAACATTAATATTTCAACTTCAGCTGATTGTGCATTGTTAATAAGCAAATAATATAATAGAATATTTTCAGAATATACTATTACAAATTTTTCTTGATCTTTATTTCATAATTCTTAATGCAAGTTGTTATTGCAGCTATGTTTATAATAAAAATGTGTATCACAATTTCACTAGCATAATGGTTAGTAGCATGTTTATTTTAATTTAAGGAAGTAATCATTTTCAGTACCGGTACCAGATTTTCTCAATACTTATTCACTCTTGTCTTCACTCCATAAAATGATACTTAAAACAAATTCAGTTTCTGCAAAGTGCTCTGTTGTAAATATTATCAAAAGTGGTATACTTTTGCTAGCAAAAATCACAGAGCATCTATATCAGTGTCTCAGCTGACACTTTCATGTCAAAGATGGGTGATACTGAGTCTATTAAACAAGTAATTACAGTAATTACTCCGTTGCTTGAGCCTTAAGTTTCCTTATTGCGTGTTTTGTTACAGTTATTCATTTTTCAGTTCCTCTAAAAATTGTAAAATTATATTTCTAGTTCTTAACATATTTTATCAAACTTTGGTTCTTTTATTGCAATTGGATTGAAGCAAGTAGTGTAAGCACCACATGTTCAGAACAAAATCCAATGGAAAAGTGTTGAAATTATTAATGGGAAAGCAATATCATATATTACTGGATTTCATTTATATTAAATGTCACTTAATTTGCTGAACTTCAAATTCAGCAATTATGGTTCATTTCTTTTCATGCTGTTCATAAAACTATTCATCAAAGGCACTTTAGCATATGATGGATGCTAACACAAGTCTTCATGGACTATAAAATTTCGTGCAACATTTAAAAGACAGGACAGTTTCTTTGCCGTGAAAGAGTAAGTCTGTCACTATCTAACCCCAGCTCAGCAAGTTTATTATATACTTGAGCACGAATCTCCACTGGAAGCTCACGCTTTCTGCCAAGCACCCACACTAAATCTGAAAAATGTAATTAAAATAATAATTACTTTAATGTGTCAACAAAATTATGTGATCAGAATCTTATAATCATTATACAATATACTCATAGCTAAACTTGATATAAATGATCTCTGGTTAAAACACTGCTAATTATATCAAGTGTTATGAGTGAATAACTTCCCAGAAAAGTGAAATGGGGGTTAATTTAAAGCAACTAATCTTGTAAATTGATAATGTATACATAATGCTAATAATAAAGGTCTTTGCAATTCAAAATTAAACCAACGTCTTAATATGTCAAAATAAAAGTCATAAAACCAAATTGGTTGGAAATTGACACATTTAATTTCATCAGTAATTCTGTTTAAAACAAACATTTTCATATGATGTTTGTAAGGTCTAAGAATTTTACAATACAACATAGAGTCTTATAAAAGTGTATTTCACCATACCAACAACTGAAGGCAAACTTAAACAATAGAAAGTTATGTTTAAATAGATAAACCAAATTTAACTAAGGAAATAGGTAGTCAGCATCAAGAAACATATTCTGACAAAAATTAGAGACTGTAGGCCTAATCAACAGAGAAGTGTATTTTTAAGAGGAAGAAAGAAAATAATGTTTTTAAATAAAATACTCATAGTGGGAAAGACAGAAACATGCTTAAAGGATAGAGAAAAAGATTATACACTGAAGAACCAAAGAAACTGGTATGCCGGCCTAATATCGTTCTCACTGCTCCTTTCCGCGTAATCAATATACCACTGCTTTTTGTTGAGTTGCCTCAGAAAATAATTCCATACGTTATCAGCAAATGGAAATGAGTAGATGAGAACGTGTTTGAGAATATATTAAAATGGATATCTGAAAAAGCTTAGATGTCAGTAATAAGAAGTGGGCATATTTTTATTAGGTCTATGCAGTGCCACCGTAAGGGTGAGGGAGGGAGGGGGGGGAGGGGTAAGTGGGTCAAATATACCCAGATCTGCCAGCCGAGGGGGAGCCCGATGACCGTCTGGAGGGGCCGGGTGGCCCAAGAATCTCCCCAAACAGTGGTAGAGCTAAAAAAAAGTAATCCAACTGGCCTGAGGAAAGGCCCCATCCGATGGTGTTGCCACGGACCTCAACCGGTTAGTCGCTGCTAACAACGCTTACCTGGAGCCTGAGAAACCTAGCACCGGCACCAGGCCTATGTAACATTTGCTTTTAAACCCAATGACCTGATGTACAGCATATTAACCAATAAGATATTTATGGTTTTGCACTCAGGTATAAGTTTGTATACAGAGAATTAGATAGTAGTATGGCATCCAACTAGTTAATACTGAGAACAGTTACGCCTAAACTGCGCAGGAAACAGAAAAGTGATTATTTATAAAATTGATTTAATTGTGTAATCCAACAGGAATGCTCATAGTATCATAAAAATTTCACATTGGCTTATAATTTCATTAAATCAAGGGTACTTATAGGTTTTGCTGTACAATTTTTCTGTCAGTTAGTCAGAAATGTCTCATGTTTAAAATATATAATTATTGATTTCCCACAAGACGAAATTTAAGTAGGTGTCTCTAGCCAGACCAATGTGGCTGTTGATGTTTAGATTAACATAGCTGACAAACAGGATCAAACACAGAAAGATGGAGTTTTCTGTATTTAACTTTTATTTTTAGGAAGTTTTTGTGACTCTTTTGAGACTGGTTTGATAACTGTAAAATTATTATTCAGGAATGGATATTTCAAATTTTTAATCAGATTGAAATTGATTTAAAAATTATTTGTTATTTATAAATGCTCTCTAAAAAAAAAGAAATAGGTTGGTCCTCAAAATTCCTAAAGAACATAGAATATTATTAGCTATTGTTAAAAATAAGGCAGGTAAACCATGTGTTGAAAACTTGAATAACAAATGCAAAGTAATATTGATTATAGATTATTTATTTATTTATTTATCTTATAGCCATAGCACATAAACAATAATACAATTGTTTTACACTAATAAAATATAACATTATATTATATTTAAAATTCAAAATAGACATAGTGCAGACAATGTAAAGCTTTCTTTTGAAATATATATGAAGTCTTCCAGTGATCCCCAGAAGGCTCGAAGTGGGCAACCAAAGGTTACCTGACGGATGGTTTGTTCTTCCTCACCGACAGTCACAATTCGGTGGATCTCTCATTCCCCATGTGTAAAGAGATAAAGCAGATCTGCCGCAACCAGACCTAACTCTGCTGAGAGCAGTCCAGGTCTTGCGAGGAAGGTCGAGTACCCTTGTCAAACAGGGAGTGCCATTCTGGTGGAGCCGAGTCTATCCACTGCAATCTCCATGCTTCTCTCCAGTTCAAATTGTTAGATATAATCTGTTTTGCTGTTTATATGCTTGGACTTATTGATTTAAGTATCTGAAATTGGGTTTCCATGTAGTCGTGGATGGGGAGATCCAAGTTATGGCAGATCTTATTATATTGGGTAATTAAGGTGATTGTGTCATCTTATCCTAGGCAGTTCAGTGTTATCTAAATGGGTAGCCAGTACAGTGGAGTGGACTTGATACATCCACTAATTATCCTCATTGTCTGGTTCAAAAGCAGTGTCAATCTTTTTTGTGTGGGTGCTACTCATCCAGACAGATGAGCAGTACTCAGCTGCAGAATACACAAGGCTCAGTGCTGAGGTGTACGAAGTGTTAGAGCCAGATGCTCCCCATGAGGTGCCAGTTCACTTCTGCAGAATATTATTTCTAGTTCTTCAGTTTTGCTGCAAGGTTATTTAGATGTTTATTGTGCGACAAGGTGCAATCCATTATGACTTCCAAATACTTCGGAAAGGGGTTGTGTTGGACGGGGGTGCCACCAAGAAGAATGTCACATGAGAGATTGGCTGCCTGACTGATAAGATGGAAGACACTAGTTTCCGTCTTGGTGGAACTGGATATGAGACACCATTTCTTACAATAGTTGCTCAGGGTTTTGAGGTCTGCTGTTAAACTATTTTCAATTATGCTGAATGTTATGGGATTGTCGTACTAGTGCCACATTGTCAGCATAAGAGAATTATCTAGATTCTTTTTGAGGACTGTGGAAAATATGCACATTAGAAAGAAGTGGGGGAAGAAATGAGCCTTGAGGCAGACCATTATTAACTCTTCTTGCTTTGCTTAATCTGAGACAATCTGGAAAGTTTTGTTAGCTAGCATGGTATTGATCACACAAGTGATTTTTTTGCACTTCAGGATATTCAGCAGTTTGTACACCATGCCCTCTCACCACACTGTATCGTAGACTGTGGTTAGGTCAACAAACACTGCACCAGTCTTCAATCATCTCTCGAATCCTGCTTCTATGTGGGTTGACAAGGTCAGGACCTGATCCTCTCAGTTTCTTGCAGGTCTAAAACCTGCTTTTTCAGCTGGGAGGTTTTCGAAAATAACTGGACTGATTCGATTGTAGATGATCCTTTTAAATAACTTGCAAGTAGTACTTAGCAGTGAAATAGGTCTAAAATTGTCTGGTACATCAGGGCTTTTTCCAGGCTTTAGAATGGCTATGATCTTTGCCCATTTAAAATCTGGAGGGTTGACATTTGTCTGTAGTATGTTAATTAAGAAGTGGGCCAACCATTTCTGGTATTTTTTCCACAGTGGGTGAGGAACTCCGGATGAACTTTGTCAAAACCTGGAGCCTTCCCATTATTCACTTGTTTGATGGCTCTTGCCATCTCTATATTGGTGACAGGGGATGAGACTTGCAGAGGCAGAGTACATTCTTTTTAGATTAGACAATTTTTTCACTTTATCGGCGCTCACTCTGGACATGTTGGAAAGTCAGATTGCTATTTGGTTTGGAGTGACCTGAATGCTTTTCTTGAGGTTTATGTGGGGTTTCACCAAGTTTTTTAAGGAAGCTTCATGCTTTCTGGCTGGACTTCTTGAAATTCAAGGTTTGCACCATTTCATTCCATTTGAGTTTACCGACATTATCCAGGTTGTGCTGTAGTTTGTAAGCTACTTCAAATCAAATCCTAAACAAACAACCATATAATTTTAATGATATTTTGTAGGGCCCCTGAAACAATTGAATGTTCTATAGCAGTGGTTCCACTTGTGACCAGTGAGGGTGTCTGTGGCAAATTAAAATTAATTTGGGGGTGCGTGGAAAAAGGTTTTACATAAAGTGAAATAATTCTGACTCTGTTTTATTATTATGAAGGTTAAAATAAACAGCAATGAATAAATTGGTAATGAATTTTACGTCCTAAGTCAATTATAAGTATATATAAGTACATAATGCGCAAAATATAACAAGCATCCCATTGTGGGAGTCGGGCAACGCGGCAGTCTATCGATAGGCCCAAGTGATCATGATGCAGTTCTGATGGATATTAGAGGATTCAGTGAACCAGCAGCCAAAATTGAAGGGGGAAATAGGTACAATTATAAAAAGGCACAGATTTCAAATTTGAAGAGATATTTCAGAGAACGTTTCAGCAAATGGAAGAAAGGCACAAGTACAGTAAAGTCAAGGTGCGAAGAGTTCCAGGAGATAATAAGAAAGGAGGACAAAAAATTTATTCTAAAACAGAAAATAAAAAGAAGTAGAGAACCTGTGTACTATGACAGAGAGGTGAGGCCGTTAGAGAGGTTGGTAAGAAGAGAACATAACAGAGTTAAAAGACAGCAGGGTAGTTGGGAATATTTAAAACAATTAAACAAGGACCTAATAAGAGCTAAGAAGGTGGCTAAAGATGGATTTATGAAGAGTAATGACAGTACAGGCAGACCATCGACTGATGCATCTAGAAATTTCTATAACTATGTTAGAAAACAGAAGAAGGGAGGGTGTAGAGACACTTTTAGATAAGGATGGACAAGAAGTTACGGAGGATTTGAAAAAGGCAGAGATTTTAAGTAACTGGTTTAGTGAGAGCATTAAAGGACAATGAATCAGAAACAGGTGGTTCTGAATTGGATAACGAGCTTAACAAAACATTAGAAATGAGCAGACCATAAAATTTGAAATTCATTGTGAGGATATCATGAAGGAAATAAGAAAGCTGATAAACTATAAAGGGGCTGGTGTAGATAATATTACTATAGATGTCAAAAACAGCAGGATGTGACATTTTACCTTATCTGGAAATTTTATTTAAATTGAGTCTTGATACTTGCTGCTTACCACTAGACTGGAAAAGTGCGATAGTAGTACTGGTACATTAAGGAGGGGTGAGAAATAGAGTCGAAAATTGCAGGCCAATCAGTTTGACTTCAGTGGCAGGTAAATTAATGGAAAGATTGATATGCAACCACATCAGAAATGTATGTGAGGAACATAAGTGGTTTTCATGTAGGCAACATGGGTTCAGGCAAGGATATTCATGTGAATCTCATTTGGTGGGATATATGAAAGATATTACAAATGAAATGGACAAGGGAGGCCAAATTGATAGTGTAGCACTAGACATTTCAAAGGCGTTTGACAGAGTAAGCCACAAAATATTAGTAAATAAGGTAAAAACTATTGGAGTGGATGAGAAAGTGATTTGCTGGGTAGAAGAATTTTTAAAGGATAGAAAACAGAAAGTTAGGGTAGGAAATGCAGTATCAAAGGAAGTGGAAGTAAAAATGGGAGTGCCGCAGGTAGTATTGGACCATTGCTATTCATTACTTCTAATGAATAAATGTGTTGATTGTTTACTATCTGAAATAAGATTGTTTGCAGATGATATAATGCTGTATAAAATGATCAAAACGATAGAGGACTGTAAACAGTTGCAGGGTGATCTGGACTAGATATCTAGTTGGGTTGGTAAACATGGGATGAAGATAAATACAAAGAAGAGTTAGCTTATTAGATACACAAATAAAAAACAAAAGGTTAATTATCAATATAAGGTGAAGAAAGAATTGCTTGCTGAAGACTTGAAATGTAAATATCTTGACATTACATTTGATAACAACCTTAACTGGGCAGGATACATTGGACAGGTGGTAGGAAAAGGTTTCAAAATCCTGCACTTGTTTGAGAGAGTGATGAGGGGATGCACGAGAGAAGTAAAGGAATTGGGTTATAAAACTTTGGTCAGACCATTGCTCGAATATGGTAGTGTTGTATGGGACCCACATTTTGAGTATCAAATACAGGAGTTTGAGAAGGTGCAATGAAGGGCTACTAGATTTGTTTCTGGAAATTATCGCAGAATGCAATCAGTAACGGATATGATAAAGGAACTGGAATGGGATTCATTGCAAGACAGGAGGAGGATGAGCAGGGTCTTGGGAGTGTACAGGGCGTATACTGGCGATGAGGCATGAAAAGATAATGCAGTAGGTATGGATTCTCGTAACGTGAGAGGAGTTACTGGCAAATTTCAACTCTGTTCACTTTCATTTCAGGCGTCAGCATCCGAGGTACCCATCGTGCACAGATCTTACGATAGCCAATCAAAGCAATAATGTGACCCACACATTCTTGTGAAATGCCGATTATGCTTGCAATTTCTCTCCGAGTGATACGACGATTGTCCTGAATCAGTCTGTCAACTTTTGTTTGAGAAACTCGGTGGTTGCTGTCACAGGACGTCCAACTCTTTGTTTGTTACGCAAGTTAGATGTACCCACCTCATCATCTTTAAACTTACTCGCCCAACGACGCATAGCACTCACATCGACACAATCACCATAAATAGGCTTGCATTCTTTGATGAATCTCCTTTGGGGTGACACCTTCTGCTGTCAAGAAATTAGTGACTGCACGTCGCATTGACCGACCGCCTGCGCATGGTTCCATATTTTACACTGTAACACCACAACCCTTTAATACTAAAGCTTCCCGCCAACTGGAGCTGTAGAGGAGAACCTAGAGAACAAGCCAGTACCTGCCTGTGGTGGAGCCTTACCCAGCCTAAAGTACAAATCTTCGCCACCACTCGGCGTCGCAATCAACCACGCCATGGTACATCTCTTTGCCAACAGCCGGCGCCCTACACAGTCAACGCTTCCGGTTACAAGCCCCCGGCGGAGAGAGTCCAAGCCATCGCGTCGTATGCGCAACCTCAGACCATCTCCTATCTCCGTCGGTTCCTCGGAATGGTCAACTACTACAGGAGGTGCATTCCTGGCGCTCCGCAGATGCAGGCGCCACTCAACGACCTGCTGAAGAACTCCAAACGCAATGACAAGCGCCCAGTTTTTTGGGCTCCCGCTGCTGAGCAAGTGTTTGCTGCCTGCAAACATGGTGTTGCCAGAGTTGTCCAAACGACTTTCCTCTCGCCGTCAGCGAGCCTTTGTCTGAGGATTGATGCATGCCGACACGGCCATCGGAGACGCTCTTGAACAGCTTCAGGATGGGACCTTGAGACCACTGGGGTTTTTCTCACGGAAGCTCATCCCAGCCGAAACCGGTTACAGCACCTACGACCGAGAGCTCCTCGCCATCTATGCGGCTATTCGTTTCTTTCAGCACATTCTTGAGGGCTGACACTTCGTCATCCAGACAGACCACAAGCCCAACACGTATGCGTTCTCGCAGTGACCGGCGAAGGCATCTCCGCGCCAGTTGAGCCACCTGGACTATATCTCACAGTTCACCACTGAGATTGTTCACACACGGGGTGAAGACAACGTCGTGGCCGATGCACTTTCCCGCATAAACTCCATCTCCATGCCAATGACGATCAGCTACGAGGAGATCCACCGGCGCAGATCACCGATGAACAGCTGCCCACACTCCGGGAATCCACATTACTCAACTTGCAGTCTCTACTCATTGACGGCCTCAATATAATTTTCAACGTTCTGGAAAATCGAGTGAGGCCCTACATCCCACAGAATCTCAGGCGACGGGCATTCGACGTCCTTCATGTGCTTTTGCATCCTAATGGCAGAGTCACCGCCCGGATGCTGAAGGAACGCTATGTGTGGCCAGGACATCAGATGGGATGCACTCCTATGGACTCGAAAAAGCATACCGTGTCAGCGAGCTAAAATTCACCGTCACAACCAACTGACACCACTCGACATTCCTGTTCCCAACAACCGGTTCGATCCACATCCACCTGGACCTCATCGAGCTGCCGCAGGTCGCAGGTTTCCGGTACTGCCTCACCATTATTGACCGTTTCACCAGATGGCCAATGGCCATCCCACTCAGCAACATACTGGCTGATACAGTTGCCTCAGCCTTCTATACACAATGGATCTGTCTGATTCGGCACTCCACTTACGATCTCCACGGATAAAGTTCCACAATTCGAGTCAGCTCTTTTCACCGCACTATCGCGCCTGATAGGAGCTCAGCGAATTCGCACCACGCCGTACCATCCACAGTCCAATGGACTCATCGAACGCTGGAACCGTTCGCTAAAGGCCGCTCTGATGTGCAACAGCCACCTACGTTGGCCAGACCTACTGCCAACCGTCCTCCTTGGTCTACGCACCGCCTACAAGGAGGATCTGAAGTCCTCTCCAGCTGAACTGCTCTTTGGGACGCCGCTTCGACTGCCTGGCGAATTCTTCACCTCTGAAGACACTCCAGCTGATCCACTAGTTCTTCCTGGAGAAGTGCCGAGAGCACATCTGCGCCGCCAGGCCCACACCAACGGCTCACCACACCAACGCTTGCCTGTTTCTACTGAAAGATCTATACACCTGTACCCACGTCTTCAAACGTGTAGACTCTGTGAAGAAGCCTCTTGAACCACCTTACACAGGGCCACATGAGGTCTTCAGGCGCATCAGTGACAGAGTGTTTGTGATTAAAATCAACGGGGAGGACAAGACAGTCTCAGTGGACATGCTGAAGCCTGCCTTCATCGCCAAAACGTACCACGACCAGACCGACGCCCCCCGGGCAGAACATCCACCAGCATTGACGCACACATCTACATCAATGGACCGACCCATGAGAACCTGCGCGAGGGGTTCCCGTGCAGACACCAGCACCGGTGGCAACAAGCGAGTCTCATTCCTTACTGTCCCTGAGTAAGTCACTGGGGGAGAGTGGTTGTGGCGGAGCCTTGCCCAGCTTAAAGTACAAATCGTCACTACCACTCGGCGTCGCAATCGACCACGCCATGGTACATCTCTTTACCAACAGCCGGCGCCCTGATCGAGCCGACGGGAGCGCCAACTAGACCAGGTGCTGCTTATGAACTTGTATTTGTTATCTGTGTCGCGCAACCGCTTTTTCTGTTTATGTGTATTCAACCTCTTGCGTAATAAATAGCTAAGCTTAAGTACACTTCAGCGTTAACTTAATACTGTGTAGAGTGTAGTTACTCCATATGCCGCATACCAGTGCTGCCATCTGTTGAGGAGTTATGAAGGTGGAGGCATTATTTATCATTCAACTCGTGTATGACTCTTGCACAAACTTCTTTTTTCACCCTTCATTTCTAAAACTCGTTCATTTCGTACATTATCTGTACATTTAATTTTCAGCGTCCTTCTATAGCACCACATTTTAAATGATTCAATTTTCCTTCTTTCTGGTATTCCTAAAGTCCACGCTTTGCTGCCATAAAGTGTTGTGCTCCACATAGAGAGTTTTAAAAAGTTTTTTCTGAGTCCTAGATTAATATTTGAAACTAAATATTTATCTTTTTCATGAAAACTCTTTTGCATTCAGCTTTTAACACCATTCCTGCGTCGACAATCGGTTGTAATTTTACTTCCTAAGTAACTAACTTCTCATATCGCAACCGGCCCTATTTTTACATTTAATCTACTATTATTGCTATCATTTCTGTCGTTCTGTGCAATTTTATCACCAACCTTCTCGATTTTATCCGAAATGCGTCTCAGTATAGTGTATACGTAATTTACTTCATCTCGTTTTTTCTGCATTCATGAATAACGTGGCTAACGTAATATACAGTACGTTTAGTAACCTCACTTTAAAACTAACTTAATAATCTTACTTCGAATTTCATACTGATTACGCGATTAACTCGGCGTTTACTCGCTTGTGCTTTGTAATCGACTATCTCATAGTTTTGTATTTGTCTTAACTGAAACAGCATAATACTGTGATGGTTCTAATCTCTTATTTACTTCGAATATTTCCAAGGCATTTCTCAATCTGTTGCCTATGAACAAAGAAGTGATCAATTAATCTTTGTTGACTGATTAATAATGGCTTAAGCAAACATAATAACTTCAGAAACTCTGCAACAATGATATATTTTGCTTTTACTAAAGTTTCACTACTCAGTTCTTTATTAAAATTCATTTTTAATCACTATCAGTAAAACATTACATTCAAACTAATTATACCTACCATCAACTTCATCTTAAATAATTTTAGACAGGTTTTACAATTTCTAAATTACACCTAGTTTTAGAGCATATATGAAATTCTATTATTCTAACTTTAAGATATAATTGTTTAACTGTGTTATATGACACTTTCCAACTATGTTTTCGTTGTACTTTTTATCAAATACTCAGGAGAATACTTCTATAGTATCATTTTCACATAAAAAGTACCTATTTTGCAGAAACAACAGTTCAAAAAACTTTTGCAATTAATATGATTGACAAAAATTTCTTGGCCCAACACCCGGTTATTAAAGTAATTTGGCAACAAGATGTAAAACCAAAAATCACACCCACATTCGAGCATAAAACTCAACAAAATAAACTTCAAACACTAAACAAATTAGAAATAGGTATATATTCTATCTTCCGATTAGGTAACCCATTTTTTTTCACGTCCAGTGTCGCTGTTATGAACTCTGCATCCTGAATTTTCCAGTTCCAGTCTACTAACGTGACATATCATTTACTTTACCTGTATGCATGATGCCGAGGTCAGAGCAGGACCAGAGGATGGCGTAGTTGCTATAATCTGTGTGTAGCACAGTGTAGTATCCCACTCCGGGCATCATGCGGGCCACAGCGGCAGGCAGACGCGTGTTGACTTTGTAGCTGAGCGTCGCAGACCCGCTGCGCACAGGGTTAGCTGTACCCAGACTGGTGCTGAGACTGCCAGTTCTGCGGGCACAGAGAGGCTTATTAAACTTCAGTTCTGGAGGACTCCCTAATCTTCGAAGCTAAATCCATGTGTGAGCACAATGTTGCTCATTGTAATAGATGAAAAGAAATTATAGTCAACCTTTGAATTCTGCAGCTTCAATGAAAAATAGACGGAGAAAATAGATTCAAGCGCGGCGATCTGGATTGGTAAAAGGACAACACTATCTCAACGAATCCACGGCCATGACCCGAAAAAGGTAACAGTTAACTTTTTTTTTTAAATTAATATTTTTCGAAATATACATTAATTCACAATTTATTTTCATTTTGTTTGTACTCTACAATAATTTTTGTTTTTACAACAGCACTATAAAGAGCACGAAAAAATAAAGCGCTGCAATCTAATGGTATAAAACGAGAGCCTTCAGGCAGTTTCTTTATTATATTTTCTAAAGGCATAAACCGAGAGAAGAATTTCGGAGGGAACGGAAATTTGCTTGGTATGTTATTTCAGCCTCAACTGGATTGTTTGGAGACAAATTCCTCCAAATAATTGATTCCAATCCAGAACGAACAAGGAGAAAACGCATCCTCGTTCACACAGAACCGGAACAGTTTTATACAGAAATATGTAAATATGTATGGTCATAACAAGAAAATTCAACTCTCAACCACTATCTAGAAATTGTGCTTCATAGTTTCACTAGCTCATCAGGAGTAAAGAATGAAACATTGCTCAAAAGCAGCTAATATAAATTCCGCACTTATATAACGCCCATTGGACTAATGTTGTCAGATAAATTAATACAAAAGGCTTTCTGTGTTTGCAAGATCCCTCCTTAGAGTTCGATTCTTTCATAAAACATGTTATTATCGAATCAGAATCAAGCTTTATCAATTTTAGGATTACATGTTCGAAATTAGGTAAATTAGCCAGCCAATTTTAGGAGAAATAATTACAAATTACACTGGTAGCGCAAGTAATAAAATAATTGTTTTCGATTGATTTGTAGGCACGACAGTTGAATCTGGAAATATACGTATCATAATATACTTACAAATACGATCGTAATAATGGAGCAGGTCCACTGATCAGCCAGAACATTATGACTACCTACCTAATATCGATTTAAATCCGTCCAGGCGATGGCAGCCTCACCTGACGAGGAATGACTGCTGGTCAGACACACGCACGGTACATGTAGTACCAGTGAGCGTGTTATCTGTGTTTACAATGGGGAAGGAGCGCGATCTATCCGAGGGTCCGGAGGCTCGGCACGATCATTTCGGAAACTGCAAGACTAGTCGGGTGTTCGAGGAGTGATACGGTGAGTGTCTTCAACAATTGGCGAAACCAAGATGAAACCACATCTAAACGTCAAGGATTGGGCGGCCACCGTTCATTACAGATGTTGGACGTCGTAGGCTGGGCAGACTGGTGAAACAGGACAGGCGGCGCACTGTGGCGAAACTAACATCAGTCTTTAATGCTGGGCAGAGTACAAGTGTGTCTGAACGCACAGTGCTCCGTCCACTCCTAACGATGGGGCTCCGCAGCCAACGACTCATGCATGTGCCTACGTTACACCACGACATCGGCAACTAGGACTGAAATGGCCATGTGACCATCGTCACTGGAGGTTGGCACAGTGGCAGAGCGTTGCATTGTGTGATGAATCTCGATACCTTCTTCGTCTCGAAGATGGAAGGGTGCGAATCCGTCGTTTTCCAGGGGAACAGCTTCTTGACACCTGTATTGCGGACGGAAACAAGCTGGCTTTCATGAGTCCAGTGGAGCTCATGCAAGGCACCATCACGCCAATAAGTATCAAACACTGGATGCAGACCACGTACACCCCTTGATGACGACCATGTTTCGAAACGGCAGTGCCATTTTTCAACAAGATAATACGCAATGTCACAAGGCCAGGAGTGTAATGGAGTGGTTTGAGGAACACAGTGGCGAGTTTCAATTGATGTGCTGCCCCCCCCCTCCCCAACTCGCCAGATCTCAACCCGATCGTACATGTATGGGATGTAATTTACGGGAATTAGGTGACTTGTGTGTGTGGAGATGTGGTGCCAACTCCCTCCAGCGATCTACCAACGCCTCATTGCTTCCATGTCAATACCGTCGCCGCTGTTATCCGTGCCAAAGGCGGACGTACTGGCTGTTAGGTAAGTGGTCATAATGTTCTGGCTGATCAGTGTATATTGTGCACTGAAAGCTGTTCGTCTTAAATAACCATTTCTATGTTTTTACAAACAAAGCAAATGTTTGGTTTAAAAAATACAAAACTGCAAATACTTGCTTCAAAAGAACTTGAAATCGCATCACGAACTGCTACACTAAAAAATTCTTTTGATTATACACTGAAGTGCCAAAGATCATGGGCTACGAAGATGCAAATTTGGAGATGGCGGTAATACCGTGGATGAAAAGTATAAATGTGCTGTGCATTGTGGGGGCTTCCATTTGTACTCTCGTGAGTTGCTTGGAAGTTTTATGACGTGATTATGGCCCCACAATATGACTTAACAGACTTAGTAGTTGCAAATTTCGGAAATTGTTCGTGATTCCAACATTCAGAACCACAAAGAGTGTGCTGTTAATATGTAATTTCAGGCATTAACTCCCGCCATGGGCTGCATAGTGGCCGAACTTGGCTACTGAATGACGTCTGCGTCCAAGTATCAGTGTTGACAGACAGGCAACATTTCGTCAAATAACAGCAACACTCAATGAGCGATGTACGACAGCCGTGTCCGCGCGGACGGTGCAGCGAAATTTTGGATACTGCTGCAGAAGATCAACGCCTCTCCCGGGCTTATCATCTTATCAGCTGAACCTTAGAAGAGTGGAAAAAGATTGCGTGGAAGGTTACTGATGGTAGGGTTCGAGAGTGTCTCAGACCCCTTGGACCCAGCTTTTCAGGAAGGCGCTGTGCAAACTGGTGGTGGTTCCTGGTATGAGTTGAGTTTATATGGCCTGGACTGGGACCTCTGGTCAACTGAACCAACCATTGACTGGAAGTGGTTATGTTCAGCCACCTAAAGAACATTTGCAGTCATATATGACCTTCATGTAGCCAAACAACAATGGACGTTTTCAGAACGACAATGCGCTATTCTCACGTGCCAAAATCGTTCACGATTGGTTTGAGAAAGTTTTTGAAAAATTCTAGCAAATGATTTGGCCACCTTTATCACCAGACATGAGTACGGTCTGTAAGCTATCCTGGCATTGATCGCCAAATGTAAGCTACTAATTATCCTCGAAAATGGTTAGCCCATTGCGAGCTAACCAGTCCGTTAGTGGATTACGGCGTGTTATTTAGACGAAAACGGCCCAAATTCTCCTCTTTCTATACATGCAATCTGTTAGCTCGGATAAACAAATTGAGAGATATTTTGGGATAGTCTGGAAATAAAAAACTCACTGTTCTGGCCAAAATATTATTGAATTTAATTAATACCGTTCATTGACAAAACTTTTATAGATTCTTATGATACAGTGAAATTAGTTTTTATCTTGTTTGCAAAAATCCTGTGTTCGCGTCATGCAACTGACTCAAAACAGCGCGACACACACGCTCCTCCGCGCCCTGCCATGCTACAATGCAGGCACCCAGTCAGCAACCGTTCAATATTTAATGATATTAAATTAATAATAAAAAATTTTGAGGGTTAGTGATGATGTTACAGATATGATGGTAAAGTCATTTCGTGCACAACATCCTGCAATGGCAACACTTTCGTAATTATGGACCGCTTTAGACAAATCGTGGTTGAATATTACTTCAGGGATCTTCCGACGAGTTGTTGAGTCGATGCCACGGGTTCCACACTATGTCAGGATGTATCACATGAGTGTTGACACTTCAGTTTATACCATCAATGATGTGCATCAGCGTTTGTACCAGTAATAATGTACATTCAGTTTGCATTTGAATTATATTACTAATGTAAATCAAGTACGCTTTCTTCTAGAAATTATATAAATAAAATGCGCAGAATGTGTTTATAAAATTTGGTAACTGTGAAAAGTTTTTATTGGTTTCCAAGCTCCTAGGATCAATATTTTCCCTAATTCTTTATTTAATGAAGTGTGATAGTAAGGCAAAGAACACATAGAACAAATAATTTTTGTAATAAATTCATAATATTTTAATGGTGCTGTAATGTAACAGAATGCATTATGTTCTTTTGCGTGTCCGTGTGGGACTTTATCAGTTAATAAAAATTTAGTTTTTAAATGTTTCATGTAAGCACAAATATTATTCGCCCAAATGCTTTGTTCCATGCCATCAGCTGTAGAATCTTACATGATGTTTATAATTCGATTAAGAAATCTCTTTTTGAATTTCTAGCAATTGAAGCTTTTAGCTTCATTAGTTTTAAAATAAGCTATAGCATTTAATTGCTATTCGGAAGATAATAGGAATCCAATGCACTAAAATTTCTAATTAATGTCAAAAACTTACATTCTATTTACGGTCTTCACAGCTACTTTCACATTTCCGGATGGCTTTGGTGCAAAGAACAACGACGTGCAGCTACTTGCAATCTCATATAAGTAGAAGGTACGCTCAACTTCGTACCACTTTCCTTCCATCTACAACAGATAAGAAAAACAAAAATTCAGTTTCCACTCAGTTTTCATTATTTATTAATGATTTTTTAAGTTAGTCAGTATTTGTTTTTACTTCGCATTACTGTTATGACCGAGGCATAAGAGCTTCCTTGAGTTTTAGATGTAGAATTTATTTATTTAACACGTGACACATTTAACAAACATACATAGGAGAACTAAAAACTAAACACAATAAATTTAGAACTTCTTACACACTAAGCTATTATTTGATTACTCCCAATGAGGAAATCCATAAAATTTCCATCTTACGCTGGGCACTCACTCATTACAAAGGGCGAGTCATAAAAGGACTTAACAACTTTTGGAATGATAAAGAATTTTGTTGAGAAACTTACAGAATCAGTAGATATGTCATTTTGTAGCAAACAACCTCAAGTAGTGCAACAGTACACCATTCTGCCACCAGGAGCGCCAGCATAGGTTAAATGGCTACTTTCACGCCAATCACTCCTCCGACTCGATTTCTTTCTCTGGAGGTTTCATTAAAGATCGTGTGTATGTTCCTCTCTTACCAAACAATTTGGCCTACCTGAAAAATCGAATCTACGCTGCGGTTATACAAGTTACGCGCGATTTGTTGCAACGAGTATGGGAAGAAATTGATTACCGGTGGGATGTTTGCAGCATGACAAATGATAGTCACATCGAACCAAAATGACACTTGAGACTTTTCTGTGAAACTTGAGGTTATTTTCCACAAAATGACACATCTACCGATTCTGTAAATTATCTCAATAAATTTCTATACCATTCCAAAGTTGTTAAGTCGTTTTTTACTCACCCTGCATATAAATAGTTAGCCTTTCGGCGATGGCATTCTCTCTCACATATGGTACGCATATCCACATGTGCAATGGCCCCTGCGTATCCGGTTGATAGTCAACCGCATGCTTCATGTTGGTTGAATCCCTGTCGTTTCTTGGAGATTCTGGGTAGACCATGGCATTACTGAAGGCAGTACCGTAGCCGTCTTTCCATTTATTAGGGTGCTGAATTCATCTGTCAGTAACGATATTGCATTTTAAACGGCCGGATGTCTGGATTTCACCCTTTGGCATTACGCAATATTCTCAGCTGGAGATTGGAAAATCTGGTATTCTCAAAAAAGGGAACTTTTTCGTATTACATCTGGAAGCTGTATACGACTAAGGACAGGCAGCCAGTAGGCTGAAGTGGATCGTATTGTCTCACTAATGCGCATGATTTCATTGCGATGCATGTCAGTCCTCTTGTGCACAGTACACTGCAGCTATATACATCTAGCTGAGCACTGACGCATCGTAACCGCTGACGATCTCCGTTTCATTGCCCACAATTATTGTAGGGTTTTGTTCCACTTCCGAATTTGCTGGGTGATCTTTACGTTGAACATACCATTTAATGAAAATAATTATTTCTTCGTGAGGAAAGGAAGAGAAACTCTGCCCAACTTCATGTCGAGAAAGCTGAACATATATATAACGGTACAGATAAAAACCGCCAATTTACTTTTCAAGTATTAACAACCTGGGATTACAGTTTCCTTGTGGCAATAAAGAAAGAGTACCCTATGGTTAGGTCCTGAGGTCAAAATCTCAATCTGGCAATCCTTGCTGTATCCCTATCGAGTTTGACAGTGAAGAATCGTAGAGCCGAAAGCTACTCTTTTCTTTGGTTTTCAGTGTATTTCTCGACGTTACTTTTTGATTTCATGAAATATTTTAGTTTTTATCGACTCACTGCGTTGGTGTGGATATCAGACGCCAGAACCACCTGGAATGTTTCGAGTTAAGCGATTTGTGAGAAGCTGTCTTCGGGGAAACTTCGATTACAGCAGTGAAGTTCACCGGAATAGCAGCTTGGGTAATAGATGTGTAAATACGGCACCTTCTTGAACGGCAAGAAAGTCGTGAAGTCAGCATTCGGGAATGAGACAAATGCAAATATTTTATGACGATACGTGATGAAAACTACCCACAATTATTTAAACTGTTAGACGTGATGCTTCCAATTGTTTAGAAGTGTATAGCCATGTACGTTAAGTATCTTCGAAAGCAGGAATTCCCAGATTTAAGAATTCTATCCTCCATAGTTGTAGGATGATTCGAAAAGTATCTATCTCAGTTAAGATTCATACCTATGAAGTTTACAGCTGTTGTAATAGAAGGATCGATTACAATCGAAGATCAGCGATTACACCTAATTTTACATATTTATGTACACTTCCTCACGTACAGTAGTTCCATACACCACTGGCCATCCAGGGGAAGGTTCAATATGTGGAAAGAAAGCACAAGTATAGTGGAGTTGAAGGTTGAACACTTCAAGGAGATAATAAGATTGGAAGACGAAACGTTTATTCCAGAACTGAAAATAAAGAGAAATACGAAACCCACATCCTCTTATATAAAATGCTAATCTGGAGTCTGCGTACGTCGTCTATAGCTATTTGCAAGAGAATGGTCACGTGCAGCCGTCACTCGCGAATAAGCAGCCACCATATTACAATTGTACATTTTTTTCTTTTTTTTTTGCTTTTTGTTTATTTATGACAAATAGATCGAAAAATCATGTAAGGAGAATGGTGTTCGATGTTTATGTTATATTATTGGTATCAGTTATAAATATTAGGTTAAAACATAACCTAAGAATTTTTTTGGCAAAAGATAAGAAACAACGAAATTTATTAAAATTTCAGAAAAATTTTACGTGAAAGGTACGTAATCGGTCGGCAGAGCATGAGACTCTTAATCTCAGGGTCGTGGGTTCGGGCCCCATGTTGGGCGCCAAATGAAGTGTACTGGTAAATTGTAACTTCCTTTAATATTACCTACTCAATTATATTTAATCTGCATAACGAGATAACTTTGTGTATTACATAACAGAGACAATATACATGAATAAACGAAGTAAAAGATATTCACATTGATTAGTCACAGATATTGTTCTGAGCAAATTTTTATGGACAATCTTTGAGATAAACAATTTATTCTACAGAACATATAATCTTAGGGCGTCTCGGGATTATAAATATTAAAACCAACACACACAAATAAAATTACATTCAGCTCACAGCGTTTCACGCGCCAGTCCCAATTCCATGGTTAAATTATCCAGCACAGACCGATAAAACTCAAAACGCAGATTCCTTGATCATCCGATCCTGCCGACAGTCTCTTCATTCTTCTCTGTAGCACGTGATGCTCTTCTGTTCGTTATTCTCAGAGAACATTAAAAGATTCATACACTCACAGATATATAAATATGTAATGTATCCTAATGGTACATTACAGAGGGTAATAGAAGATATGATTTTCGAATGCAGTATTAGTGGAGGTTGTGGTTAAGTTGACCAGAATCGCAACTGGCACATTTTGTTATAGCATAATACATTCTGAAATTAGTTTAACAAACCATTTAAACTGCTTACATGTATTACTTAATGCGGGTGGACGTAGTTCCATATTTAACGTGCTGAACTGTGCCTGGACCAGGAATAAAACATATTACAAGGATAGCAAATGTTTTTGAGATTCCATTTTTTTTTTTTTTTTTTTTTTTTTTTAAATTTCACTGGTTCTATACTTCCGTAGTCATTAATTCAGTAGAAGTTGCTACTGTATTACCATGTTAACTGCAAATGAAAAACGAAGAACATTTCAAAATCAAGGCCATTAGAATTATGTAATAACAATGCCGTATAATTAACCAACAGCAAAAAATGAACTGCCAGAATATTGCATTCAAACCGTCATATTTGACGGGCTCAAAGCTAAAACTTTAATAAGAAGATTAGGAGGCTAGAAAAGCTGGAAGCTAAAGATGGTTTTGTGAAAAATATTATGGGTGTAAGATATCAGGTAACTGATTTAATGAAGCAATAAGAGGAGTATGGTTCAGGTATCTGAGGCCGTAAATCAGAGAAGGAGCATCTACATATAAGTATTAATGCTGTCATTAAAGGCGGGAAAGAGTGGGGGTCAGGAAAGAGAAGGAATTCGGTCATGGTCTTTTCAAAGAATTATCCCTGCATTCACCTAGAAAAAATTCGGGAAACCGTAGAAACCCGAAGTCTTGATGGCAGGGACCGAGCGTGCTGGGTGAGCGGTTAACGCTCTGGCCTCGCATTCGGGAGGACGCCGGTTCGAATCCCAGTTCGGGCATCCAGATTTGGATTTTCCATGGTTTCCCCAAATCTCTCCAGGCGAATGCCGGGATGCTTCCTTGAAAAGGCCATGGCCGAATTCCTACCCTTCCTATTACCCAGTCCCATCCCGCCTCTAATGATCTCGACGTCGACGAGGCGAAAAGCCATAAGTAAAAGTTGATGGCCGGAAGGGGATTCGAACCCGCGTCCTTCCGAATGTGAAGCCAGAGCCTTATCGCTTGGTTAGATAACACGATCGCAATGACATCAGACACTAATTTGAATTTTCATAGTGTAAATCCTAATAAGAAGTGATATTTCTTTTGAAAGTTTCGAAGTGTGTCAAGTAAAAACACTTATTGCTTACTAGCTGGTACCCACGACTTCGTTCGTGTCTGTAAAGAATTTGGATTGACAGCTACCGACATCTAACAACCATAGTGCACGATGGGAGACTCGATGCTATTACCACACACAAATGCCAGTCATCTGCACTATGTAATTCAGGCAGCAAAGTAAAATTTACGGACACACATGTCTTTGGACGAAATACGAAAATATCCTTGATCGACCACTTTCAACCACCATATCTCCCACACTCCGATAGTTACCGAAATTCGGCCAATGTTGAGATCGATGGGTGACTCTGTGTTACTACCACACACAAAGACCAGTGATCTGCGCTTCATAGTTTTGGCTTAAAAGTGATACACAGGGACACATACTTTTTGGTAGAAATTTGAAGGCGCCGCAGGCCGACCAGTTTCAACCCCCATATCTCCCACACCCCCATAGCTACCGACATATAACAACCATGGTGCACGCACGACAGGAGACATGATACTACAACCACACATAAACACCAATGGTATGTATGTAGTTGTGGCAGAAAAATGACATATGTGGAGACATGTCTTTCGTCGAAATACGAAAATATCCTTGATCGGCCACTTTCAACCACCACACTCCCACAGTTACAGAAATTTGGCAAACGTTGTGATCGAAAGGTGGCTCTGTGTTACTATCACACACAAACGCCAGTGATCTGCGATAGATAGTTTTCGCTGAAAAGTGATACACCAAGACACATGCGTCTTTGGAAGAAATATGAAATTGCCGCAGGTCGAAAACTTTCAACCCCCATATTTCCCACACCCCCATAGCTACCGACATCTAACAACCATAGTGCACGACAGGAGACACGATTCTACTACCACTAACAAACACCAATGGTCTATGCTATGTAGTTGTGGCAGGAAAGAGAAGTATAAAGACACACAAATTTTTTGTCGTAATATGAAAACGCCCTACATTGAACAACTTTAATCATCATATCTCCCACATCCCCACATCGACATTCGGCCAACGTTGTGCACGACAGGAAACTCCATGCTACTTCCACACACAAAGACCAGCTATCTGTGCTAGGTAGTGGTGGCTGAAAAGTGAAATATAGCAAAACACACGCCTTATATATATATATATATATATATATATATATATATATATATATATATATATATATATAATGACTTGCTTTGCTTTACACTACCTTCTATTTTCGTTTTAAATGATACTCTGAAATAATTTTGACGGGAAAAAGGAAAGACCTGCACAAAACCTCAATGAGACTTCCTACTGCAATCACTGCAGTCTGCCTGCTATGGCCTAATCTAATCGCTCACCAGCGAGCATGCAGGAGCCTAGCAGGATCTCTTCCTGAATCTTCGTTCGCTAAGCAGTGCCAAGAAGAAGAAAAGAATGGAGTCTGAGAACGTACATTTTTTGTTTTAACATCGACACATTTTTTTATACGTTTTTGAATATAAGTCGGTACCTTTCTGCTAGTACTATGTATCAACACTTAGTGAGATAACTCAGCACTCATCTAAAAATATTCGGCTAGGTTTTCCACGTTTTCCAATTTTTCTTCTATTTCCGTTTGGTTACCAGGAGACTCACTGGATACCCCAGCGTTTTCCGACCACATTTGCCGCCTCTGTGATGGTCTCTGTCCTAAACCTCATCAACTGGGAGTAGTACCTAGACAATGTTGAAGCCCATTTTACGGCACTGCTCCGAAAGGAGGTTCTAGCACAATTTTCGCACGCAGTGGCTGGTGACACAGTGACACTAGACATCCCGCACAGCGTCCACCTAACCGTCCAATCGCTTAATGATGTCTTGTAGTTTTCACGCCGAAAATCACAGATTACCACCATCAGGTTTAATTGGCATTTAATTGTTTAATTCCCTTTTCTGAAGATGTAATTTATCTAGGAACCAGCACGATTAAGAATGGTAATACTACATCAGTTGTTAAGTGGAGAATTTTCCTTATACAGCCACATACTATTCGAAAGTCAGATTGTTGGTCGTGTCTGCTGGATTACCTCACCTATGTTGAAGGACATTTTCTACCTGTTTCCGAAGACACCTGGCGGATTGATCGGGCATTTGATAGCGCCTTCCCCTATTAATACTTCCTCCGTTGTTAGTCTTCATTATTCTGTCGCTTACCTAACCGTTACTGTTAGTAAAAGAGATCGTTAATCGTATCTGCTGGATTAGTTCGCTAAGTTGGAAGACATATTCAAGTGAAGAAATGTGGTGAACGGTTGTGTTGATTGTTTATAGGTTTAACGCAAATTCCTGGTCGGATCGGGGATTTGTGCACATGTTTCTGCGAATATATAACGTTATGAAGGTGATATAATATTGTAACAAGTTGTAGCAGAATTCCAAAGAAAGGCAGAAATCGTTTTTACTCGATATGTAACTGACGGTCTACGGCAAATGATATTGTTGAAATGATCCGTATTCTTCTTAAAAACAGTTATTGCAGGTAGATATTTGATGTAGGTTGTTAGATATTGAAAATTTGCGTGGTATCTACGCGGGCTTTAAGGTCATGACGATAGTAATGTAAAGACGGCGACATGCGCTCCTTTTTTAATTATATCGGGTTCGAGACATGCAAAAAGGAATCTCTTGACGATCTACAACTAGCTGAAGACAAATCAGAGGTGTAAGGTCGCTATCATAACTTGTTCAGTTCATCTGTTTGATGCCCGATGACGGAATTGGATGAATATTCGACAATTACACATCAAAACAAACAAAATTGTATTCTGAACATAGGTAAGTTCTAATTCGACGCTAATATTGTCCGGTTATAGATTTTCAATGAATTTTCAACATTTAAACACTACACCTAACAAATCTCTATTTGTAACCTTAGATATGACGATATTATCGCGTGCTCCGAATAAATAGTACGATTCTGCTTGATGAAATTGCAAAGAGTTTTCAATATTAATACTCTTGAGCACACAAAGACACATTCGCAACATCAATAATCTCTAATTAGACTTTATCATCGAGTGCTCCGGGTCACCGGTTTGATGTTCGGCCACGTAATTGCATTAACTTTTCAATATTTATGACTTACAACGTTCAAGCTTGTTTTCATAACAGCAGTAACTAAAGTTCTAGTAAGTGGGGGCTATGTTGTAGACATTGGCCCGATGCCCTTCTCGAGGTAATGTGGTTATCATGATATAATCAGCAGAAAAAGCAACCTACCAAACTGATAGTCAGAAGTGTTTACAATCACTGGTTGAATGTTTGACAGTGAGATTGAATAATACGCATTCAAGTCTTCACAGAGTTACGAGACCGCTGTACATTGTTGTAAAAACATAATACGAGGGCTATCCAGAAAGTAGATTACGTTTTCGTCTGTGTCCTCTAGGGGCGGGGCTAGCACGGCCATCTTGGGGTCAGAGCGTTGCGCAGCTCAGTCGGCATCTAGCCGTGCTAGTGAGAGGTTCGTGCTGTGCTCCGTTCAGATACTGTGACGGTTTGAAATGTCTGCGTTAACTGAAAATCCCGCGAGCTGCGAGGTGCGTGCAGTAATAAGGTTTCTCACTGCAAAAAACTGTAAACCGATGGAAATCTATCGGCAGCTTTGTGAAGTGTATGGGGACAACATTATCACTGAAGGTGGAGTGCGTCAGTGGGTCATAAGATTTAAAAATGGCCGAACCAATGTTCACGACGAAGATCGAAGTGGGAGACCCAGCATAGTGACTGCCGAACTTGTCGAAAAAGTCGACGCTAAAGTCCGTGAAAATCGAAAGTTCACAATAACGGAACTTTCTTTGAGTTTTCCACAAATTTCGCGAAGTTTGTTGCACGAAATCATCAGCGAAAAGCTTGGTTATCACAAGTTTTGTGCAAGATGGATTCCAAAAATCTTGACAGAGGACCACAAAAATCAGCGAATAGCTACAGCGTTGAACTTTTTGACGCTTACCATAAGGATGGTGACTCTTTACTCGATCGCATCGTTACTGGTGACGAAACATGGGTGAAACACGTGAACTGTGAAACGAAATTGCAATCAATGCAGTGGGGGCACACAAGTTCTCCCCAAAAACCCAAGAAATGCATGCAAACAATGTCGGCAAGGAAGATGATGGCGACTGTTTTTTGGGACAGAAAAGGTGTGATTTTGGTGGACTTCCTGGAAAGAGGCACGACAATAAACTCTCAAAGGTATTGCCAAACTCTCCAAAAACTCAGAAGAACAATTCAAAACAAGCGCAGAGGAATGTTGAGCTCTAAGATCTTGTTGATTCACGACAACGCCCGGCCCCACATGGCAAATGTCACTCGTGAAGTTCTTGAATCTTTTAAGTGGGAGTTGTTTCCTCATCCGCCGTACAGTCCCGACCTGGCACCGAGCGACTTCCACCTATTCCCAGCAATGAAGAAGTGGCTGGCTATGCAGCGTTTTGATGACGACGCACAGCTGCAAGAAGAGGTAACGAAGTGGTTGAAGGCGCAGGCGGCCGAATTTTTCGACGAAGGAATTTCCAAGCTCGTACATCGCTACGATAAATGCCTTAATTTGCATGGTGACTATGTAGAAAAGTAGTATTTGAGTGTGGCTTTCAGCTGTATATAATAAAATTTGTTTCCTATACTTTGTTTATTTTTTATTCCAAAACGTAATCTACTTTCTGGATAGCCCTCGTATTTCGACGCCTAGCACCTCTGCCTTTCTCAGGTGTGAATTCATTTGTACTGGTCTGCAGACTGACAGTTAACGGGTCAACTCAGATGCCGTAACCCTCTTTTACAGTGGGTGGTTCTGTCCGTGATCTAGTACCGGAAATCGTGGCATGCATGTAGGTCTTAGTTGCACCTCGCGTACCCTGACACATAAAGCCGATTGATGGCAGCAGATGGACAAGAGGCACTATGCTTCACCCGAGTTTTTTTCAAGGACAATTTCTAGGCTGTAGACTGCTAATTCTATTGACATATGCAGCCTACTACAAATGAAATTAAACCTGAGAAAGACGACATAGTTACGCGGTCGAAATATAGTGTTTTTCAACAATCTGGTAGTACACTCATGAAGACTTTTCTTTGCAATCATATCCCGGGAATGTCTCCTTCCTTAGAGGGAAAATATTATTTTCACTATCACGGGATGATGAAATATCATAGTATTAAATTCCAACGTTTCGGCAGAACTGCTTTGGCCTTGTTCTAGGACTGTGATTCAGGCGTTTTACTAACTAAGGGGGCGTCCATAAATTACGTGAGGTGAAATGGGGGGGGGGGGGGGAGTCCGGCGAAAACTCACCAAGGGGGAGGGGTGGTCAACGGAAATCTCACGTGAGGTTTTTGAAATATTGTTGAACTGTAGAGCTTTTTTTTTTTAAAAAAAAAAAAAAGTCTACAAATGACGCGAAATTCGATTATAGAGGCGATTTCTAGTGGGCGTTCGGAAATCCGTAAAAACACCTCACCTAATTTGTGGATGCCCCTAACCATTATCTGGAAGATTTCAGCGGACTTGACAATCAGGAGAACGTAATTGTCCCGTGGTTGTTAGCTCGGCTTGTGTCGCGACTCGCGGCGTCAGTTATTCTCTCTGCAGCCATGCGTTATATAGCTTTAGGCCGCTATTCTCTTTGATGTTGTTTGGGTGTTAAACAATCTCCAGCGGCTCTTTAATACGCCTCTGCCTTCACGTATCTTTTTTCGAAAAAAGTCTAATATTTTAAAAATGGATGGCATGATCGGTCGTAGATGAATGCAGTGCAAGGGCCAACTTGTCTGTGTTGTTTGATTTGTAGTGGCGGATATGTTTTCGCAGCCTGTAGCCTACTTAGCTGCCAGTTCCTTCACTGTAGACTAGTCCGCAGCTGCAAGGAATCTCGTTTTTTTTGTTTTGTTTTGTTTTACTTATGGCTTTACGCCTCGTCGACGTCGAGGTCATTAGAGGCGGGATGGGACTGGGGACAAGGAACTGGAAGGAATTCGGCCATCGCCTTTTGTAGGAAACATCCCGGCATTCACCTGGAGGGATTTGGGGAAACCATGGAAAACCCAAATCTGGATGCCCGGACTGGGATTCAAATCGGCTTACTCCCGAATGAGAAGGAATCTCGTAAACTCCCGTAGTTTCTAGTGGCGTTTCCTCTGCTTTACTTTCATCAATGAGGTGCTGAATTTTTCTTGGGCCTTGTAAACTGGTTTGACGTCGACCCTACTCAGCAACTTCTCAATGCGATCCATGACGCCTCTGATGTAGGCCGGCTGCAGATCCATTTTGGTGTTCAGGTGTATACAAAATAAAATGCAGTAACTGCCAAAAATACTACATAGGACAAACAGGTAGACAAGTTAAAGCAATGTACAAAGAACACCTGGTTAAAAAAAATGTAATAATATAATTAAATCCACCTTTGCCGAACATTTACAATCAGAGAATCATTTCCCTAATAAATTGGAAGACACGATAATCTTACATAGAGAAAACAAGAGCCGGAAATTAAATCTAAAAGAAGAACTTGAAATTTGCAAACATTTAATACATAAAGATAATAATCTACTTAATGATCAGATCCACCTTGCTAACAGGCAATTTTTTGAGAGTTTCTCACCCATACTCATAACCCAATAATACGACATGTTGGACAACTATTGTTCTCCTCAAAAATTCTATTTTAGTGTATAGCAAATATTTGTATAACTAGACGCTGTTCAATTTTAATAGCATCTGTTGCATCCACACGTGGATCGCAGGTGGCGCCATCTGCCATTAAACTAGATACCGCTACAACGTACAAGTTAGTCGGCAGCAAGCTGCCGCCCAGATTAGATGTGACGCTGGCACTGTGATACAAGTTGGCTGCCAGATGGATAACTATAAAATATATTTTAATGTGTGACTTAAGTACAAAACGTACTATTTTATTGAGAAGAGTTTATTTAGATTGATGTAATCTTTTAACAAGTGAGTATGCACAAACTTTCATGTATATAACTCCAAGCTTAACATCAGATGCACTAATATATGTACAATATCCACAGGTTCTGAAGAAGACTCCCTTAAGGCGGGTCGAAACCGGTAAACAATAAATTCAATGAATATTGTAACAGGTTGGCTGTGATTCATTTTACAATTCTAGTGCATTTGCTTGTAATCACACCTCTCTTTTTCGCGGTATGGTGGTGTGACGCAGCATGCAAAGACCTATTTGTGTTCATTGGATTACGGCATACCGAATACACCGAGGTCCCGCTGTCCGCATTCTTAGAAAACCATCTAGAAATAGTAACTAACCTCATTTCTCAATTACCATTGTAAATTTTATTTTAGGATGGGTATTGCTAAAGTCTATCTTTGTGCATAAAATCCTAGACGTGCGTAAACCGCATCATCAATGGGACAATACAGGCATACAGTATTCACACGAAACGTTACTGAGTGGCGCGAAAGGTTCAATCCGATAGGAGACGCTGGAGTGACGTAGGTATTTTGACTGCGAGAAGACACCGCCAGACAACATTAGATGGATTCCTGCAAGTATGAGTAAAAACGGCCACTAAATATAGAAGTTAGATTCTCCAGGGCCACTTACAGAAGGGAACATAACTAAAATCCTTACTCGTCACTTGAATAATATATGGTGTGAATATGGCGTCAATAGGTCCAATGGTTTATCAGTGATGATGTGGTTTACTCACGTACAATGTATTTTAATTGGCGCAGCTTTCTGACATTTATAATGTCTACCACGAGTGATGTGTTCTACTTTATTAGGAGTTTATATTACTGTTTATAAAAATGCAGATAAAGCAGTCTGTTTGAACACACACCAGGCAGCACAACTTCAAATACTGCTGGCAGAGAAGCCACGTGAATAATACTGAAATGAGTCTATGGGTCATCCGCAAGCATAAGCTCTTCCAATTATTGGTGGTTTCAAGGAGAGGTAAAAACAAATGATGCACTCGAATGTGATTAAAGCATAGAGCGCAATGGAAATTTAGGAAAGGAGAAGATCCGATAAAAGGGAAAAAACAGCACTGCTCTTCTGCTTTTACCTGTCCAGCCAATATTTCTTTGAAAGTTTATCCATGATTTAATAGCAGAAATCTCCAATCCCAAGTGACGAGTAGCGGGTGCAACTGGTATATGAGGGTTAGAATTTAGTAATATGAATATCGAGCGAGATAATACGATCGAGAGATTTCCACTTTAACGTTCCTAAATTCATTGGTAATGAGTTCCCACCTTTCATAGACTCCATTACAATCAATCGTGGAAGTGCTAATGTTGACCTCGCTCACCTTAGCCAAAATCTTATTAGTGTGGTTTCCAAATGATTGCTCTTCTGAATTTTGTAGTCATTAACCATACAACGTCTTAACTGCTGTGATGGAAGGATAAGTGGCAATTTCGCAAACTTTGTTTCAATACGGCAGAACACAAATGAAAAATAATCTGGCGTATTTACATTCTGCCTGCATTAATCTATGTATAAAGCACTTGAACTGGCCTCAAGGTTTAACCGTATAGCACTCAGCACCGAACCCTACTGAGGAGGTGACTGATTGATGCTGCCAGTTGTGGTCGACATTTATAGGCGTTCAGCTGTGACCGAACGGCGCCGTAAGAAAGAGGGATGGGACCTCCATGCTGCGACGGCGTTAAGACTTCGCTGCTGCTGTTGTAGAGGTAGCCGGCTGTGCTCTGATGGGGTTGAGCACCTTACTGTTATGTAGAGGCGTCTGGCGCACGCATGTGTTGTTTGGAACTTTGGGCGGACGTTACAGGTGGCTGAGTAGGACAAATTGCTGCTACTGTAGAGCTAGCCAACCTCAAGCTGTTGTCGTTCAAACAAACAATTTGCAATCTGTTCACTGTTGCAATAGGTCTATGGCCAAGGAAAGACTGTGCTGTAATGAGAAAGGTCTTGAGATGAGTTTGGTCGGTATCGACTGCAAGTTGACGTTTTGCCAAACAATTCACAGTACGCTTACAAGTAGTGATCAACGAATCATCGATTTTCCAACCCGTTGGCATTCCAGTGGTAGGCGCTGGAACGGCGAACAAAAAAACAAAAAAACTACATCCAAGTTCTGACATAAAACAGATAGAAATACGTATCCGCTGAAACTTGTTACTTGCAATGGAGACGTGCATGCCATTGGTGAAAAATTCTGATCCAGTTCCTCATTCTTATGCAAAATATCTGTGAACAGAAAAATTTGTTTTGATTTATCGTAGCTAATTGTGAAAAATATTTAAAAAAGAAATCAAACCTGATCTAAAACTTACCGAAATCCATTTTAAGCAATACTTCGGATAGATATGTGAATAGCTTTGAACTGCATGCACATGGTGCGAGAGATATTGTTTGGAACTGTGTCAAGCAACTGATGCTCTAAGATGAAGATGATTACTGGAACTTTTTTGTAGTGTTGCGGAAATTCTGTGGCGGCACTGGGCTCATATAGTCAATAACCTCCTTTCCACCCTGTAACTTGATTTTGCTTTATAATATTTTAGAGTACTGACCAGTGCGGCAGTGGAGATACATATTCGAGAAGTATCGTTAGACATCCATGGGATTTAATAAAATTAAATGCCAGTTGATCCCACCAGGCGTAATCTGAGTCTATCAGTATAAAAATTAGCGAGCCTAAACAATGTCCTGCGGCCTGGGAGGCCTAAGTGCACCTGCGTAATTAGCCGCTGCTTGTTAATATTATTCAACCGGCATGTAAATTGAGCTAGAATCCCACTTTCGGATATGGATGTATACCAAAACTGCAATCAGGATAGCTTATTGCCAGACCCTGGATTTGAACAGGCGCCAGTTGAACCCGCCAGATCTAGTTTGTACTCATTTTAACGAGGACGGTCACTATGGCGGGTGTTTTCCGAAATGGATTTAGATGACTGTCGCAACCTTTCCCTACGCAGTATATTTCCATGATTCTACTCGCTTCCAAAGACATCGATTTCAATGTTACATCATTATTTTGAGCTAAATGTGACGCCACGTGGCTGCTTTGCCTAGTTCTCTCTCTATGAAATATCTTTTTGAGAAATTCTTATTGTGAACTACTGCCTGGTTGTTATGTAACTGAACGTGAAATCAATCCCGGTGAAAGCAGTTTACTCTCTTGAATTGCTTTGGAAACGATCTGGACATTACTCAGAAGCCCCATATACGGCACACGACCCAGTTTCTGCCGTGAAGCAGGAAATCAATGTTATCGCAGTCTTTTAAGTGCTTAAGAAGGAAATAGTATGTTCAAGCGTATTTTCTTTCAGACTTTCGTAATAAACGCATACCAAGAACAAAGCAAATCAACACCCCGAATTACGGTAAACTTTTTCTCTTAGAATACATATACATTCATTGACACCAGGATAACCGTGCTTAAGAAAAGGAAATTTAAAATGCGTTCGATTTTTAGTGAGCGTTTCTACTTAAATTTAGTTCCTGAAAATGGTTATCAACAAGCGTAAATTGTAATAAATACTATAATTTATTATCACTCACAGTCAATGCAGTGTGCACGTTTCCTTTAATTCATAAAAAAAAATCAGAGTGCAGGAAACTGTGTTTCACTACAATTTTACATTCTCAACGTAATTTGACTTTGAGGTCTACAATTTAATTATTATGATCATGATTATATTCAATGAAACGAATCACCAACTTGGTGAAAGCCACAAAGAAAGAAAAGGCAAGAAAAAGAAGACGCTAATTCCCTCATACCTCCTGCTTACTGAAGGAAAGACCTGGAGATTGCTTATGGTTTCTCTAGGTTTTTTTGTGACTTTACGCATCGTCGACATCAAGGTAATTAGAGGCAGGAAAGAACGGGGGACAAGTAACGGGAAGGAATTCGTCCATAGACCTTTTAAAACACCATCTTGACATTCAGATGACGTGATTTCGGGAATCCATGGAAATCTGAATAGCTGGATGGGGATTCGAACCAGCGTCTTGCCCAATGTTCTGCGCTACCGCTCACCCACCAAGCTCGGTTTACTGTGGGACATCATTATAATGTTTTATTTTGTTATTTAAAGATTGATAAAGATTGATAAAGAGTGATTTGGTTTGAGTTTATACAGACCATATTACATATCGCATAACATGTTCAAGGGATGTAAGGGTTTGGGAGAGACTGTATTAGCCTTTTCAACCAAATGTCAACCTCTCCTTCACGTGGTGCATCTCTGGGTACTGAAAGATTCCCGGTATGAGTCACCTACTGCTTTCCAAAGAGGGCGCAAGAGCGGGGAGCGGTCACGGTCACCCTCTTGCCCTTGAGATTGGAATCGGCCCCTAAAGGCGGATGAATCAGAAGTGATCAACGGCATGGGGATGCAGAACCACTGCATTAAAGACCCAAAGGGTATCCCGAGAACATGTAATCCTCTCAAATTACAAACATCATGATGGTTTCTTCCTGGGTAAACTAGCCCCCCCCCTCCCCCAATCGAATCCCTGGGTGGGGAGGAGTCATCAGAGTGGACAGAAACATTCTACGAGTCGGAGCGTGGAATGTTAGAAGTCTGAATAGGGTATGTAGATTAGAAAACTTAAAAATGGAGATGGAATGACTTAAGTAAGATGTCGTCGAGATTAGTGAGATTAAGTGGAAGGATGCACAGCATTTCTGGTCTGGGAAACACAGAATAGTTAACAGGAAAGCTGTCAGTGGAGTTACAGGTGTAGGTTTTGTAATGAATAAGAGAGTCGGGAAACTGGTAAGCTATTATTAACAGTTTAGTGACAGGATTATTTTGATGAGGTTAGAAACTAAGCCCGCCCCAACCACGTTAATGCAAGTGTATAAACCAACATTACAGAAAGATAACGGAGAAATAGAGAAAATATAAGCCGATATTGAAGAACTAATCCACTATGTGAAGCGGAAAGAAAATCTAAAAATCATGGGTGATTTGAATGCAATAGTGGGAGAAGGAAAAGAGGGGAATACTGTAGGAAGTTTTGGTCTAGGAGAAAGAAATGAGCGAGGAAGCAGGTTGTTAGAATTTTGTGAAAGATGTCAGCTAGTCGTGGCAAACACACTGTTTAAGAACTATGCAAGAAAGACATATACCTGGAAACGTCCAGTGTGTACAAGCAGATATCAGCTATATTATATCATGGTCAAGCAGAGATTCATGAAAGCTTTTGATAATGTTAGGTGTGACAAGATGTTCAAAATTTTAAAGACGTCTGGTCTATAATATCGAGATAGAAGGATATCAAACTTAGTGAACTATAATAAAAGTAGAGAACCATTAGAGACATGCATCTGTTCAAAAGGGTGTGAGAGAAGGTTGTAGTCTATCCCCGTTAATATTCAACTTGTATGTAGAGGAAGCAATAAAGGAAGTAAAAGAAAAATTATCATGTGGCATAAGTGTTCAATGAGAAAAATTCAGTATGCTGCGATTTGCTGATGACATTGTCTTTTTAGCAGAACAGGCTGAGGATATTTGGAAGTTACGGAATGGCATGAAAAACATACTGACGGAAGATTTTGGACCGAATATAAATAAAAGCAAGACGAAAGTGATGAAATGTACCAGAAATGTTACCAGTCACAGTAGATTAAATATAAAAATAGGATCGGATGCAACAGGAGAAGTAACTGAATTCTGTTACTTGGGAAGCAACATTACAACCGGTGGCCGAAACATGAATGATGTTAAAAAAGCAGAATAGCATTAGGAAAAAGAGCTTTCATGAAAAAGAGAAATCTTTTAGTTTCATATATTGTTCTAGGATTTCTAAATAACTTTTTAAAAGTCTATGTGTGGAGCACAGCACTTTATGGTAGCGAAACATGGACTTTAGGAATACCAAAAAGAAGGAAAATGGGTGCATTTAAAATGTGGTGTTACAAAATAAAAATGTGGACAGACAAAGTACGAATTGAGCGAGTTTTGGAAATGATGGGTGAGGAGAGAAGATTGTGGAAGAAGCTTACAGAAAGAAAACACAGGATTGTAGGTCATATCTTGAGCCATGCTGGATTGGTTAATTTCTTAGTGGAGGGAACAGTCGAAGGTAAGAACTGTAGAGGAAGACAGATATTAGAATATGTGAAGCAGATAATTGAGGACGCAGGTTGTAAATGATATGTAGAGATGAAGAGGTTAGCAAAAGATAGGGAGGGATGGAGGATTGCATTAAACCAGTCAAAAAACTGATGACAGGGGGAAAAAAACTTCATAAATCCTGGTTTACATTTCATATAGTTGAAGTCTATGAATAGTTCACAAAGAAACATCTGGTGTTTTCTTTTAAGAGGGAAGTATAGTTTACTTTGAAGCTACCGGTGGTGGCGTTTTACTAATATAAAATTCCGTAATATGATATTTTTTTCTGCTGGGAAATCGCTCTTTGGATGATGGTTTTACGTAACGCTGTCAGCTCGTTCCTCGTGAGAGTCGGAAGTAGGTAAGCCAGCCTTGCCGGAGAAAGTGTCGGATCTTCCCAGCGCCAGGTTCACAAGGAACAGCACTGACCTATTCCGACAGGAACAGGTCACTGCCAGCTGTCGTCGTTTTGCACATAACTATTTTATCTTGGAAAAAAGTTATATATATACGTATGTAGCATGCTTAAAATTTGATATAAACAAAAGTAATAGTTAGATCTTGGAGATACAAAGAATTTTAAAATGTAATTCATTTGAAAAAGGAATGATAGAAATAGTATCTTAAGGACAAATTTAATTGTTGTTAGGCCTAACGACAAAAAGATTACGTTGTGGGAAGATTGTCTGCTTTCTGAAATAAATATATACATAACTAAACAGTATGATCCATAGCTAAAAAAAAATGACGGTTGACATAAATCAAGCAGCTCTAAATTCAATTTTCGATGCGCTGGTAGATATGTTGAAGTGAACAAAGTAACGCCATGGAGGTAGTTTTAACGTGTACCGAAACGGAGTTAATAAAGAATTTAATTTTTGTAACAGCCATTCTGGAAAACAACTGTGATCTAGTGTACTGTCGTATTTGTTACGAAGTAACTACTGTCCGTTTGCGCGATAAATATGATTGTTTGTAACAAACTCGACGTTTTGAATAAACAAGCTATTGACATTGAGGGGGAACTTCCTTGATGTGGTCGAGGGGCGCCCAATTGTATTCAATTGAACGGTGGCACCAAGAACGCATCTCTGAATCATCTAACATCATGCAACAACACATTCCGAGGGTTTTTGCTTTTACGCAACTGAAAACTCTGTTAAACTTGCCCTAGATTTCCATTAGCACTAAGTACTATTTTAAATCTGTACATATCAAATAGCTTACATTGTATAATCCGGATTATGTAACATAGATTGTGTAACTAAATTTGATGAAAACTGAAACCGCAACATTTCTTCAAATTACTGCGGCGAATCAATTATGATATAATTAAGTACAGTTTGTTCTCACGAACATTTAAAAACTGACAAAGTAAGTTACTTTTTTTACATCATCCTGTCAAGAGTCAAACATGTCGCATACTCAGTATCTTATATTCTACCTGTTTTATGCGCAAGTGACTAAGAACTGAAATGTTCAAGCTAACAATAAATCGATTTGTGTAGATTAATCTTTCAACACATATATTTAATAAATTTTCTTATTATCAGAAACACCGGCCTTTAATAAAAAGGTTTTTCTCAGAAGATTCAGACAACACGGAGATATTATTAGCACTTTCTTTAATCGTTCTCTAAAGATTTCCTATCATTTTCAGCACTTGTAAAATGTTTCACACACTCTAACTATATATTTAAATTAACATTTCTTTTTCCAAAACAGCTTCTCTTCTGAAGCTACATTGAATACTTAATTCCTTATTAGAAAGAGATATGACCATCAATTTTTTGTTAAAAAGTAGTAAAAAATCTTTCGAATTTCAAACAACAAATTAAAAGATATTTCCGGCGACGACGCGGTGAGCAAAATGTCGGTTTCGAGCAAGGCGTCCATTCCGCTTATCGGATTGTACCGACACATCGGGACGCACTTCAAGTGCACCACCGTTGAAGGCAGCTCGATGCATGAATCTTTTCAATCTCTACTTGCTGAATGATAATCTGTAAATACAGTTTAAAAAAGTACGTACATAGAAGATTTTTTTTAAAACATGAGTTTGAACACTGTTAATAAGCTACATTGAAGGAATCAACCGTTTTTGTAATTTATGTATTTTTTATTTTTGTTTACTTCTGGCTGACTTTGCCTCGTCAACGTCGAGATCATAAGAGGCGAGAAACGACTGGAAGGAACAGCAATCGCTCCAGGAAGACCGATCCAACATGCGCGAACTGCCGGGGCGCGCATTCGGCGGCATACGACGGCTGCCCTGCTCGCCGCAACCTGAAGAGAGAAACTGCCAAGAAAAGGCACCTCAGAAGTTCCAAGATGACAACGGCACCAAACATCAAGGAGGGCAAACAAGAAGCAACTTACTGCAGACAGAGCCACGGCAGCCGGACCTTCAACCTTCTCTCCAACTACAGCCAAGCTATCTCACATCGCTACAAGCCACTGGAAAAAAACTGGGCGCCGCCTGAGGAACCGCCAAGACAAAAGACGCACCCAGAAAGAACACGAACGCTGTAGTGCACAGTGCCAAGAACATCACTGTCAACGCAACGGAGCCCGCCAACACCAGACGACTCAGCTCATTCAGCTGCTCACCAACTTAATTTCGACACTCATCCCATAAAGGAAACCAAGACCGCCAAATCAAAGGACACTTCGTCCACAGAACCCCAAAGACATTACGTCCACCAAATTCAAGAATAATAATTGTAATCCTTTCCCCTAAATATAAAAATATAATAATTGTAATAAAATGAGGCAAATAAAGTTGGATTAAAAATAAAATATCAAAGAAGAGAGAGGATGATGGCTCATATTTTAAGACATGCTAGATTTGTGTTAGTGGAGGGAACAGTCGAATGTAAGAACTGTAGAGGTATACAAAGATTACAGTATATGATGTGGATAACTGAAGATGTAGATTGTAAGTGGTATGTTGAGATGAAGGGGTTAGCGCGAAAGCGGTAGGGATGGAGGATTGCATGAAACCAATCACGTCTCTGATGACAGCCGAAAAATAATCCTTTTTTCGAGGACGCTAGGATTCTCCTGGCGTAATGGGACAAAACTCAGAGAGGGTGAAATCCTATGTGTGAACACGTCTCCAGGCTTACCATCCCTATAAACGAATCACGGTCTACATTTGCTTATCCTTTAACTGCTCATTCTACCGAAAGGTATTTGCTTTTTAGTGCATATACTGATGAAAAACTTTGCCTTAATTGTCAGGCAAGTTAACCAAATATGCTCAAACTAAGTTTCAAATATTTAAAATTGTACTTTTTTCCACGATGCGGAATTCCCAAACGTAAATCAAACAGTAAACAAACACAGTCAAAACTAATTGTAAGCATTAAAGATGCACCACGTTGTATCAGTACAATATGTTATTTTCAGACGGCGGCTTCTTTGAGGCGCAAAGCGATAACCCCGACATGAAGAGACTGTTGACGTCGCTACCACAAGTCTTCCGCTATATTACTCCTTGAACTCACAGCAGAGGGCAAATACATCTGTGCAACTAACCGGACCGGAATTGTAGCAAGCGAAATAGCTCAAGGCGGAATTCCGTGGTTCGATTTTCAAACTTTTTTAAAAGAGAATTTGTCGTAACATCTACATACTGAGAAGTGAATAGGGCATACAATTATAAAAGAAAAGCTGTACAACAGAAAAAAGGGAAGTGGTTTTATTATTAAGTCTTCATTGTTACTTTTGGAAATCAATGGCACCGTAGTTTGTAGGGTCTATCACATTCTTGTTATTTTACTGAGAGTCATCGCATCCTGCTGAGTCAGATGAAAAGATAATGAAGTAGATTTTGCTAAATATCAACAAAATTGTGGGATAATGTTATACGATAATATTTCAAAGATTTCCTTAGATAAACTATTAAAATTTTTGTTTCGGTAAAAACGCAGAAAATTACCGTTTAATTTCAGTGGAAAACTCCACAGTTAAGATGATATCGACTTATTCACTTACCTTCAGTTATCCACAAAAGCTATTCAGCTCCAATGTCTTATGAAATCTATATATGTAAAGATGAATGTAGGTATGTTTATTTATTTGTTAGTTTGTTTGTTCTTCATACAAATTCACAGTTTTCATCCTATCTCGATGAAACTTTGCACACTTATCCTTTGAAACAAGGAGAAAATACTGTCTACATTTGGTTGAAAAATTATCTGTATAAATAATACATGTTGTCTCATAATTTCGAAATACTACTGAATGGCGATAGATAGACGCGTTGGATATGAATCTCTGTATATTGCTTTTTTCCCGTGTATCGGTCAGACAGCTCATAGTTAAAGCGCTTGCTTACTAATGTTTGGTCGTGGTCTCGGCTTCAAATCTCCGTGGAGGCTAAGATTTTTAAAAATTGTTTTTGATCGTAAGAGTCACGCCTGGGCCGTAGGTTATTCGGATTGAATGTTAAACTGTAGATATCACAAAGTTAGGGGTGCAATGCGAGGCAAATCGTAGGTAGTCTTGCAATGCTGTAGGTATACACTTTTTTACGTAATAATGATTCCTCAGGGGTTGTTCGCAGTCAGAGAGAGTGTAACCTCCAAACAATTAAAATTCATCCAATTAAAGTCGAGCAAATCCCATTAATTATTAACTCTGTAGATCTTATGGCGACGTGGCCCTAAATAAGTCGTCTTTTGATCCACGTACACAGAGTAGAGGTCACCTTTTTTAAAAATATTTAAAGATATTCAATGGTAATAAAATAGCTAATCAAATGGTCCCTAATTCTACATAAGTTACAACACCAAGTTGTTAGCGTATTTTCTCAACTTTTTTTTAAAATAAATAATCAATTCAAAGCTCGCAACCAAAACAAAATACAATTATAGTACAACACTTCTCGAACTACTATACATTCATATAATGTTACTGCGACACAGTCCAACACCTACAGCTTTTTACACACACCTTCCTTCTTCTTTTTCTTTTAAGAATCTCTCACATCAGACCAAAGATTTTCTATCTCATTCTTTTCAAAGATGTACTACCCACTGACAATGTTTGTTAATCTGTGGATTCCTCGAGCTTAGAAATTATATCATGTACATCATTACAACCAATATTTCAATGATAATTAATTACAACTTAACAACATAATATTTAAATGATAAATAATTACATAATTGGGGTGGTAGCATATGTTATAAGAGAGAGAGAGAGAGAGAGAGAGAGAGAGAGAGAGTGAGTGAGTGTGTGTGTGAACCGCAGTAATAATACTATAAATACGGAAGTAAGTCTGTCTTTTTGTTACGTTTTGACGACCAAATGGCTATATTGATGTCGATGGAATTTGACAAGAAAATTTGTATGAAGGGCACAGGACATTTTCTCCGGTATGTTTGATAGTTGTAGTGATGAAATTTTGAGACCTTATCGAATGGTGACAGAAATATGTTGGAAACTGATTCTCTTCAAGAGACTGGTTCGACTGTAGAATGATATAGTGATAGCTTTCCTGTGATATTATGCCGACTCGGTGTTGTTTGGGTCCAATCCTTGGTTACCAACAACTTTCTACATTCAATTCTGGCAAAAAATTCTTAATCCACGCGTACGAAGTCGCGGGTACGAGTTAGTATTCAATATAAATATTTATCGCGCCATTTTTAATTCTGATAATCATTCACCGATTATGAATGTCACTTCAAATAATAAAAAACATGTTTTTAACAGGAGAATTTGCAATGTAACATTGTAAGAAATCTGTCTTGTTTTCTGTTTCCTCTTCCTAGTGTTTCCTAGTGAGATCCACTTAATGCATTTGGATGTGAAAGACTTGCAAGAGCTTATCGTCGGAATCTCCTATGTGTGGGATTGTTAATCAGTTTGTCTAGCCCCTAATTTTGAGGTAGAATTCACGAAATATGCCACAATTCGCGTAGATGAATACGGAAAATTGTATTAAAAAACCACATTAGGAACTGCCGGCAACCGAACCCCAAATTTGAGGCCCGTTTAGCGGTACAACACGCTCTGGATAAGAAATTTTGAGTTATAAGCAAATTATTATTTAAATGTTTTTTTAAAAAATTAAGAAATTTTCAAACACTCAGAAAGGTACAACTTCATAGAAACATGTGAAGTACAGCACTGATTTGTGAAAAGGAAACAATTGTTAAGCCAAACTAAAGATCAACACTTAGGGGGCGTCCGTTAAGGACGTAAGGTGTTTTTCCGGAATTCCGCCCCCCCCCCTTTTCCCTCTGGTAAGACTTCGTGAGATTTTGTCGGACCCCCCTCCACTAAAATGACGTGAGATTTTGAGGGAGAACACCCCCCCCCTCTCCCCTACCAATCGACCTCGCAACTTTTTGAGACCTTTATTTTTAGGTCTCATGCACCGAAGGGCGATTATACCCCCCTAAGGTCGGTGTGTGGACCAAAATACCCCCCTAAAATCGACTTTCGCGTCATTTGTAGACTTTTTTTTTTTAGCTTTACAATTCTACAAGAATTTCAAAACCTCACGTGAGATTTCCTTTGACCCCACCCCCCACTCCCCCTTGGTGAGGTTTCGTTTGATTTCGCCGGACCCCACCCCCCCTATTTCACATCACGTCATTAATGCATTAATGGACGCCCCATTATATAGTTTTTCAGTGTCAGGTTGTGTAAAAATTTAGGTCTGTTATTAATTTTTATACTAAGAAATTGTTCTTTACGCAGAATATACCTAGCGATTGTAGGCAATGTAACAAATTTTTTAAATATGTAATAAATAATGACATCTGGTAATCAGTACTCTAGTTCGACATCTCCATCATCTAACATTGCGCGTAATTTCAGCATAGGATCTGTATTAAATAATAATAAAAAAAATAATCTCCCTTTCATTTCACTCGGAAGAAGCTTTGTTGATGAAGTCATAGCGAAATATTTATAAAGCATCATATTCTACGACAGAACATGAATTGAAAATTTCTTTTGTGAAAGTTATCACATGCAGAGATGCAGCCAAAAAAGACTCTGGCCTTTGTGGCGCTTTAACAGTAGCCTACAATTACAAGTATTTCACGATGGCTCAAGATGTGAACTAGTGTACACATGCTTCCTAGATTTCACAGAGTCTTTTAGAGTCACAAGTGACCGTTATGATCCGTTATAACTATACTGGATGCCATTTTACTAACAGATTTGAGTAAAATCTGTATCTGGAGTTACAGTGATGCTTATGCTAAAACGGATTTGTAGTTTGTAATTATCTGGTTTTAGATTGAGAGGTTCTGATGCTACAACTCTCTGCCGAGATCGTATATAATATTTTCAACCCAACCTCAGATCATTTTTCTTTGGATCATTTTTCGTCTCGTCGAAGATGACGCTTGGACGGTGTCTGGCGCTCAGCGCAGTGTTTGCTCATTCGAACTGGAAAGGTGACAGAAATTTTCATCATTCGGATTTTGGCCAGAAGGATAAGACAATTCTTAATCATCAGATTGTATACCGAAGTCCTGGATTAAATCCCAAACGTCTCCGTAGTGCACATGGAGTTTATTTATTTATTTATTCGCGTCCAACAGTTTTACAGTTTTAACAAGTTTAAAAGAAATTATAACATAAATATTATCCGAGAAACAAATCAAACATACAGAAAATCATTTATACAAATTATACCAACAAATTAAGCTGTTCCATATAATAAAGTCCAGGAGTCTAGGAGATAGTAAATTCTAGGATTGGTAACTATTTATGTTTCCCGTGAGACTCAGTATACAGCAGCATGAATGGTTCTATCATTTACTGTAAACAGGTTGACAAGTGTACAGGACCTACATAGTTTCTTGCATATCAGCACGTGTTGCGGATCTTTTAGTTCCCTGCATTCACAGAATACGTCTTCTCTGTTGTAACCCCATTCTTTCCGGTTTTCTCTACGCTGGGTTACACCAGTTCTCAACCTGTTCAAGGCTTTCCAGGTCATCTACTGGTGATGATAACGTGCTGCAGGTTCCTCCATTAGATTTTCCCATATTATTCCTGACGCCAAATTTCGCCACAGTTCTGCTTGGCGTTTTTGAGATGGCAACGTTGTTTCCAAGAAGCTGTTTCTTGATTTAAACCTCACGGGTTGGCATTCACATACAAACATTAGATGCCTGGAGTTCGCCTTCTGTTTTCGCTTTTCAGATTCTGCGACTGTCCTCCTGTTGACTGGAGAAGCTATGTCCCCTATCCGATTAATCTGGTTAATAGGAGCAGGGTGAAGACAGTCAGTGCGGTATGAGCAGACGTGTGTTTTTGTAGGGTTCGTCAGGTGGTTAAGTAATAGTTGCTTGATCTTCGAGCGCTGCTGTCAGATTTTACCCTGTGCAGCAAAAGCTGTGTAATCCGTATAGACAAAAGAGCGAGTGCCCATTCTGGCGATTGATCATTGGTGTAAATGTTGTACAGTATATCAACAGGGCGAGAACACCGCCTTGTGGAAGGCCATTTTTCTGACTGCGCCAACGGCTCTTTATGGTCTGTAACGGAGCAAATAATCGGCTGTTCTGTAACAGACATTGAATGGATTGCATCAGTCGGAATTCCTTCTTATTGTTGTATAGTTTCCTTATAAGATTTTTATAGCTGATTGTGTCGTAAGCAGCCACAAGGTCAAAAAATGAGGCACCTGTGATTTACACCGATTCGTATTCTTCTATACACTGTGTAAAGTTTACGATTTGACCACAAATGAGCTTTCTGGTCGAAAACCTACTTGTCCTTGAATGATAACTCGATCTACATGTTCTGATATACGGTTGAGGGTCACTCTCGCTTTGTAGAAGGCATAATAAATGGAAATAGGACGAAAGTTTTTCTGGTCTGATAAATCCTTCCCAGACTTGAAGTCTTCCGGAGTAGTAGGAGTGAATGAGCTGATTCTCTTCTTTCATCTTCATGCACATAACACAAATAATACACTACACTTGAGAACAGTTATCACAGCCACTTACACCAAGACAGTAACAGAGACAGGAAGGAAAAGGGCTATCCACCACCTTGATTCCATTTCTGGCCTAGTATTACATTTGTAGGATATCAACTGACTAGCCTACCGCTGACATCATTGTCTGGTACGTATCTTGTAGGAAAATCCAATGAAAGTTTATGTATGGACTAAGCTCGCATACACAAGTCTTTGAATTGGCCGATTTCAAATTTGGTCTTAATCCAAATTGGAGCCGAAGAAACTCAATTAAACAAAATAACTTACGGGGCGGGTAGGAAAGATGAAGATTAATTCTGCTCACCTATTATCGCCAATCACTAGTTACTTGATTTCGTCAACTACTTCTCTGAAACATTTGAAGGCGCGAGTCTTAACGTGAATAGGTATATATCAACACGCATTTAGCTGACGGATTACAAATGCTCCCGTCAGGTTGGATACTTATACTGTGCGTGTACTGTTATTAATTTCAGTGCTTTAATTTGTTCGAATTCTCCCACTTTAGGAATCATATTCATGAAAGTTAGTATTAACACTCTCCCTATTCGGCCAAATTTTATCGTTTATTAGTTTTCTCCGTGTGAGAAGAAAAGAAAACACATATTACTAAAGACTATGCATCGCATCTCTACTGAAGGATGTCCGTGTTTAATTTATGAAAATAATATAACAGATTAATTAAGTTTCAGTCTGAATAGAATATGAGAACACCGGAAATTTGTTTGACTGCAGCAGACAGTTACTGCTTTTACTCTCAAGAAACTTTTAGAAGTAGATATTACACAAGCAACCAGGAATCGAAAATAAAAGTTGAGATGCTGGTCCAAACTCAACATAAACGAAGTAGGACACGTTGAATGAATCAACTCAACCTTTGGCAAACTAGCTCTAATTCAAAACCCGATAAGACAACCTGCTGGATTCATCCGAATCGAGAATATTCTGAACGTTACGGAATCGCGTGGGAACAGGTGCAACTAATGGATACACGCATGGGGATAATAGAGAACCCTTCACGTGACTGGGGAAGTCAACAACTAGCTATCCACAACATAACCAGTGGAATGCCCTCTTACAAGATACAGCGGAATTATCCAGCAGCTCCACGAAGCATCTACAGAGTCAATTAACTGAATGGATGCAAACTCTGAACCTCAATTTGTAATATCATTTTGTCTTATTTCAAATTATTCAATGCGTGTTGTTCAGTTCTTTATATAATAAAGTTTATGATTCTATGTATAATCGTTTATTTAATACTGTAGCTGCATTCGTTATGCTTGTGCAGTGCGAAATAAATAAATGTAACATGAGATACTTGATTAAATATAAATATAAAAGAACACATTCAGGATCAGTCTAAACTTCAACACAGCATCGCGACGTGGAGAAAATCTTGTGATGTATGGGTTCTGATTATTTTATTTATTTTTTTCTGTATCTTTTTGATCAAGGCTCACTGTAGAACGAGAAATCACAATCCCCGGATATACTGAAACGTAACACAAAAACGAAATTTTCTTTTCTTATTTGATCCGTTTTTGGAAGAAATATTATTTCTATTTGTGAAACAAAGTTTTCTTGTTATTTAATTTCGGCTTTGTGGTCTGACGATTCTATGGTAAAGCTCGAAACAATATGCCTACAAGGTTTTGTATTACAGGTCTGAGTGAAGTGAAAGAAAGGTATTACTTTATTATACATAGAAAAAAAATAAACCCATTATTTTCGCCTCTGAAAGGAACTTAGTTGCTTCGTGGAAATTTTGATCTATTATCGTACGACAAACGTTCATGTTTTCTCCGAATGTAAAAATTTTAGCATAAAAAAAATTTCTAACTTGTCGACGCCACCGATTTCTTCAAACCGAGAAAAATAAGCGTATTTTTTTAATTTTTTTATCAAGGGCAGATATAATACAATAACGCTTATCTGAATAGTGTGCTATTCAAGCCATGTAATTCTGTTCAGGAGGCCGTTGCAAGGCGGCCAACTGGTGCTGCATTCGTGAACAAGTTGGTCACCGGCCCCGACTCCTTCTTACACAATACACCAGACAAGAAGTTGTCAGTGGGAAGAAAATCACTCCTACTAAATATTTTATTTGGAATCGGTAGCATTTAAAATTTACGCTTTTAATTTTTATATTTCAAATACTTTATGAAGCTATCTGAAAAAAAAAAATAGTTGCAGCAAAACCTGTTAAATGTGAAAAATGTACAGAAACTCGCTATTTTGTAAAGTAAATGTCATACGTCTTCATATATTCGCTCTACGATGGAAGACTGATATTGTGTACGAATCTTTTAATTATCTTTTTTAGCGAACAGTATGGTGTAAAGAAAAAAAAATACGAAGTCCTAAGTTTCACTGCATTATGTAACACATATGAGGACACTATCATAAGCAAATACGTATGATTCTCCATCTCTTTATCACTTGTGACTGTGGACGACTAGCAGTGATTTTTTATTTACGTACTCGCTGCATGTGTTGGTGCAGCACGTGACGGATGTTATGTATTGAGAAGCAGGTGTCTCCAGAAGGGAACGAAAGAGCTCGAATTAGCAGCTCCCGCTTTCTTGAAGACTGAGTTTAATATAAACTCCGCTGCAGTTTCGGACTGGCTAATAAGTGGCCAGTGCAGAAATTAAATTCAGTGGACAACATTTTGTTGAACGAGATTTAAAATTATTCACTGATGATGTATGTAGCAACAAAGGAAACTACTTCAGCATTATTGTTGCACGTAATCCGAAAGATCATACCAGATCCAGTTACCTGCAAAGAAATGTAAAATTCTCTCTTTAAGCTGTAGAAGACCTATCAGGAATGCAGGTCAATAATTGATTCCACCACACATACGTATAATTTATTTCTACTATCTTATGTCATAGATAGCTATGACAACAGCAGTGCTTCCCAGAGATGAACTTTCACTTCCAAAAAGCTATCTACTATTAAAATTATTTTTATTCTCTCGAATTAGAGAGGGTTTAGCCATTGGGTATTGTTGCTTTCCGAAATTTCTGCACAGTTGACGCAAGTACCAAACGCTCTGTTTCCTATGTGAACTCCCTTCCTTCTCAAGCAAGCAAATTAAGGTCTTCAGAGAAAATAATTTGATGGTCGATTGAAGTAAAGGCCTAGTATTGTAACAATACTTTTTTACTTTAAATCAAGGAAAATGGTTTCAAGCATCTGCAGGAACTACACAGTTTAAATAATAATCTTACTTGTAATGAACTTAAATCACTTTTAAAAATTATAATAACATGGCTGAAACTTATACCCATAACAATCTCTTCTGTATCTTTTACAACATTTCACATTTATTTTCCTAAATAGGTTATCGAAAAGACAGGACACTCTTAACAGAATCGTCAGAAACAGGTATGAAGGGAGTTTTGTTGCATAATTCCCATATAATATCTTCTGTACCAATAGCTTTTGTCTGTGTAAATAAATAAATTTATGAAACATTGCAGGAAATGCCTTATACAAAATTTGCTTGCTTCCTCGGCTAATGAGGCAGTATCAGTGGTGTAGCTAGGTCAACAAGGGTCCCCGTGCAGATTTGGGCCCTCAGGCCAGATTGCCGACCTTTTTTTTTGTTTTTGCTTTGTGTTGCTGGTAGGGGCCCCCTGAAGAGTGGTTGGGCCCCCCTGAGAAGTGAGGGCCTCTTAGCGAGGGGGATCCTATGTCTCAGGGGCCCCCTTAGGCGACGGTAGAGCTAAAAAAAAAGGTCGAAGGTCGCCAGTTTGCCGTGAAGGCCCGTGGGCTCTCTGAACTGCGCTTGGGGGCCCCCTGAGTTATGCTTGGGAACTCCTTGAGCGTAGGGGTCCCGGTGCACTGCAACGCCTAGCCCCATAGTAGCTACGCCCCTGGACAGTATTAACGGATAAATCAATATACAGAAAAGAATTGGTCTAAAAGAAATTGGAAAATATATATATATTCTGAGTGTTTACTAGTTTGTGAAGATTTGCTTCTTACCTCGTTACAAATCGAGTTAGAACATTTAAACAAATTGTAGACGCGTAGAATGCAACAATAAAATGTTTTAGGTACCTTTAAAATATATTTCCTCGTCTTTCACCAACAAAATTAATAGGTGTTTCCTTGGAGCTCAAGTTAGAGAATTTCAATTAGATCCAGATTTTGAAACATACGAAACTAACAATTAAAAGCAAGAATGGAGTTTGTTTAAAAAAGGTTATAAACATTTCTTGGGAAAAATAGTTCAAAACTACAAGCAACTGGTGAATTATGCATTTATTAAGTTTGGGCGCAATATACCACCGAAAGTCCATTTTCTGGACTTCCTTCTGGAAAACGATGAACGAGGTGAAAGATTTTACTAAGACGAATACACATTATAGAGAAACGGTATGCGTATGAGGGTAATTGGATGCCACTCACGCTATAAGATTACTATTGGAGTAGTATTACAGACAGGAAACACCACAAGTAAAGAAGAAAGAAATAAAAAGCTATATGTTGTTGTTATGAAATATCTAAAGAATTTTCAACATAATGAACTACGTATACATTTAGAATTCTTTAATGATTCAGTTATTTAACTAATTATAATTCTTAAAATTGTCGAATTAGCCAAAAAACATTGAAATTTCAAAAACTCATAAATGATGTCAGTAAAAATCTAAAAACAATTTGTTTAAAAAGAGAAACAAATATAGTTATTCGCCTTACGCTGATGGCTACTGGGTTGCATAACTATTAGGATAGCAAAAACAATCCGAACAAATTTTGACACCTAAAAGCGCCCAAATTATCAAATTATGTTTTTTTTTCGGAACGGGGTCTTCTGCTGAAACATGGTCAGTTTGTACTCCCTCACTATATACCAAGCATTTTCGATGTTTTTTTTTAATTACCATGTTTAACTTTAATCTGGCTTTCACATTAAAATCTCAGCTTAGCTCTTCGGGAAGGCACTGTAATGGTGCCTCGAGCTAAACATGGGGTTTTCGTCATTACAAGCATGGCTAGCAGGATAGGAGACGTAGTGTTGCATAATTCCTTATCACCCTACTGTATACCAAAGATCTAGGTTAAGTTTTAAACAACTTCATGGAACGTGTAAACTGAGAGCATACTATACTGATGATGGTGATTCGTCCTTCGGATTGTAACGCTAAACTTGTCGCAGGAACGTTTAGAAGTGTATGCCTCAATACTATAGCACCGAGTGTTGCCCTCTCCATCATTTACCCCAATATATATATAACACGAGTAACGCACTAAACTTACACGTAGGAAAGAAACTACTTCTGTATCCTATTTAAAAGAACTTCTGTAAAAGTACTGCGTCTGATTCAGCGCAGAACACTGACACTGAGAAATGCTTTCTGTTATCTAAATAGTCAAAAACGGACGAAAACTATAGACATATTAATTATCATGTACCCTACATTTAGCAATATTTTATTTTTAGTATCAAACTTCATGTGTAGCCAAGAATGCGATCAGCGAGGGGAGAGATTAACCACCACCGCACCTGAACGTCTCGCAGCCGAAACATTTGTGGATGCTACAGTTTCATCTGACCTGTCAGTCATTTAACCGAGAGACATGAACTGCCGTATGTCTCGCTGCGAAGCGCATTTGACCCATGTCGCACCAGGAGTCAATGGCCGAAGTTTCCAGTCTAACACCGACCACAAAACAGCAAATAGTAACAAATAGAAAAGCATTACTTTTTTCAAATCTTTTTGCAAAACACCTCGTCAAGAACAAGTAAGTCTGTGGTATTTACTAAAGTTATAATGATCCTAGTGATGACATCAGACGTGGTCCATACGAACAATTGTCTTCCAGTATCGTCTAACGCGTTAATTATTATTTGAAATAAATATCCGAAATCCTGTTAGTCTAGTCGTCATAATCAAAACATTTCAACACAGTTATAGTTTGATCAAGACTGCGTATCACTAATTCCTGACTCCATTTATTTATTTCAATTTATTTAATTTTTTTTATTTAATATGACGAGCTTTAAAAAAGAACCCTGATTTTTACAGCCAACGTTAAGTGCTCTTAAAAAACATAAATTTTTCCTTAACTGCTTAGTCATTTACTGTACGAACTGAAGCATCGTTTAGTTGTTTTTAATTGCATTTAAATAAATGCCTAACAAACCCGTTCCTCCAAATTTAACACCCGTTTCCTTTACTCTTGCTTAACAAAACGTCAAATAAATGTTTCGTCATTATCAGATAGATATCTTTTGAAATGACCAAAATTAAGTACAAAAAACTGCAGTTACACGATTTATGTCTTTTTTGATAAATAATTTATGTAAAACATAGCTGTAAAAATATATGTGCTTGTAATTTAAGGAAAAAAATTAAAATGAAAGGTACGGTTCGTTGTTTTTTTAGGTGAAAAATGTGGTTGTTACATACATAAATATTGCTCCCAGTTTAATACTGTTATGTCGATGGCAGCAGTGTTATCTGGTGGGCTCTTTGATGTGGCCGAGGTCATCGCTGTGGCATCTGAAATTGGGCCACAGTGGAGTCGAATGACATTGACAACTGACGGATGCTGATTTACGTTATTGCTCTCAAGTAGATATCAAAGAAAGTACGTCACAAAGCTTAATCGGAAACGTAATTAGAATTGTGACGAAAACAGCGAGCTGGCATTAAGCTATCATGTGACGACTGTCCCCTCCTAGGAGGCGTGTCTGGTTTCGCATTCCCATCTGGAGAGCCATGAGCAGGTTTCACACAAACAAAACCAACACTACAATCAGCGTACACTATCCTCAGTAAGGTGGAAACACGGCTTATAGAATGTATTTCCACTACACATTTTGTATTGGACTTTTATTTCTATTATAGCTACAGCTTTTTTTTAATAATTAAGCGAATTCCAGGTGCACTCAGTTTTCTAGTTTAGTCACATATTTGACAGATGATTATTCTTTTTTTCCATCACTCAGGTCAGATCGAACTTATTTAACGACAAGAAGAGTTTCTCATTTTTTTATTTTTTACTTATGGCTTTACGCCTCGTTGACGTCGAGGTCAGTAGAGGCGGGATGGGATTGGGGACAAGGAACGGAAGGAATTCGGCCATGGCGTTTTTGAAGGAAGCATCCCGGCAATCGCCTGGAGTGATTTGAGGAAACCATGGAAAACCCAAATCTGGATGCCCGGACGGGGATTCGGACCGGCGTTCTCCCGAATGTGACAAGAAGGTGAGACGCAATTTAAGCATATTAGCTGCCAGTTTGTTGGATGAAAGTAAAATGACTTGGGCCTCAATTCAAAGTCTTCTCCACATAAATATTTTCTTTAAAAATGCTTTGTGACTTTTTTCTTTGCTGAAAATCTGAAATTAATTTAAAAAATAATCAAAAATCTGTTTTCGTTGACTGGAGAAACCAATATCGCAAAGAAATTTGGCGATTCACGTAGAGCTTTTACAAATGCTATTTTCCATCTATACGTTGCTGCCTTTGCTCGAGTTGAACAGAATTGCCATGTAGAAAAATTTGAGTACTAACAATCTTTTAATTGATTCGTAATTCCTTTGTGAAATAATTATTGAGCTGCCAGCATTAAAAAATAATATTTACTGTTTTTACTGACTAGACTATTCTAGATTAAGCTAACTCTAGTCTTATACGTCGGCCGACTGAAATTCTTACACAAAATCAAACTGGTGGAGTTTGTCGCGTGGGTGTAAGATAGTAGTTTTGTCATCTCTGTTTTCTATGAGACTATCCATCCTGATGAATAGTTAACTCTGAGATCCACGTGCAAGCTGCAGCTTGAGGACTGTGATTGTTAGGTAATGCATTTTCAGAGAATCACGAGAAATATGCATCAGTTAAAAAGAGGGTGAAAGTTGTAGTCTATCCCCATTAATATTCAACTTCTATGCAGAGAAAGAACTGAAGGAAGTAAGAGAAAATTGAATATGGCACACGTGTTCAAAGAGAAAAAGTCACTATGCTACTATTTTCTATTTACTGTTAGCAGAAAAGACTAAATATATTAAGTTACTGAATTGCATGAAATGTAGGCAATGTACTGAAGGAAGATTTTGGACTAAACGAAAGCAAGGCACAAGTGTTTAAATGCAGCAGAAATGATAGCAAATATATTAAATATAAACATAGAATCTGATGCAGCAGGAGAAGTAAGTGAAATCAATTACTTAGGAAGTAAAATTACAACTTATGGCCGAAGTTGAAAGGATGTTAAAAGCAGAATAGCATTAACGAAAATAGCCTTCTCGAAAAAGATAAATATTTTTGTTTGATATATTGATGTAGGACTCAGAAATAACGTGCTAAAACGCATATGTGTGGAACATAGCACCTTATGGTGGCAAAGAATAGACTTTATGAAAAAAGAGAAATTAAAATGTAGTGTTACAGAAGGATGCTAAAAATTAATTTGGTAGATAAAACATGAAGTAGATGTGTTTTGTAAAGTGAGGAAACAAGTTTGTCGAAGTGTCTTACAGAAAGGAGAGCCAGGATGTTAAGACATGGGAGATTAGTTAATTATAATAAAGGGAACAGAACTGTTAGAGGTAGGCAGAATATATAAAGCAGGTAACTGGGACGTAGGTTGTTAGGGGTACAGTGAGTTAAAGAGTTCAGCGCAAAATATGGAGACATGGAGGTTTGCGTCAAAACAGTCGAGAGATTGATGCCGGAATGCTTCCTTTAAAAGGCCATCGCCGAATTCCTTCCCGTTCCTTGTCCCCAATCCCATCCCGCCTCTAATGGCCTCAACGACGAAAATTTTTAAAATTATAGAACTTAATTTTCTGAAAAATATAAATTATTTAGTATAAAACTAGATGTATCTACCAAACAAACACGAAAAGCCTCATTTTAAAAATACCTTGACTATATTTTTCCACCTTGGAAGTTATAAAAAAAAGATGCTCAGAGCGGTATATACAGTGACAATAAATCATTTAGGTATTTTTGTTTTGTTTTGCTGTGTGGCCTAACATTCCACAAGCAATTACAAGAGCACTAATAAATCCATAATTTTCCGTTCTCTTATCTTAATTTTCACAGCAGTAACGTAGGTCAGTATTTCAACGCTATCATAACGACGACGTACACACGGAGAGAGAGAAGGATAGAGAAAGAGAGACAGAGAGTGCGATAGAGAGATAACTTCAAAATCGCCCTGAAACGACACAAGTCCCATGTTCTTTAAGTGCTAAAGCAAGTACTGCGATGTAAACTATGATATGAAGACGCTTTGATGATTTTCCACCATGTCAACTTCTCCGTCTGCTACTCGCACACGAAATACGGAGACAGTCTATGGTTTACAAATGTATAAATTGCACGGAGCTATGTACCATTGGCAGTATACCACACATCTACTTACGTTTTATGCGCTTTTCATCTTGTCTTTCGTTTATTATATCAGGTATTTGTTGTTCAGCATTTGCTTCTGTCCTTAATTCCCTTACCATAAAATTAAAACATTTCCACTTTGAAATGAAGTTAAAATTTAGGATCACGGTACGTTCTTTCTTTCCATGCAATACTCCTGATATTTCGTCCAATATTCATCAATGGTTCATCACCAATGCACGTCTCGTGAATATCCATCGCTCTCTTCGGGTAGCTTCTGTCTTCAAAACACTCCTATCACAGCTACCTTATCATATCAGTTACTGAGTCTGTTGCGCAGTAATTTTTGCGGACAAACGTAGTGGTACTCCTTTACAGCCCGTCAAATCCCATCCGTCAGATATCACCACATTAAACATCAGCGAGTAGCTTTACAAGAATTCTCTGAAACATCCATTCAGTCGTTAGCCTCTCTTATAAATGCAGGACTTTGATACCTTTTGCTAATGCATCTTGCCCATGTATAAGTATTATCAAATTATATGACCATATATTTACAATTTATGTTTTTAGCCAACAATTCCATATCTACCGTAGAATCATACAAAACTTTTATTTTCCTCTCTATCTACCTGAGAAGCCATTTTTCTTCATTCTATGCTGACATTTCAAACTATATACCTGTTCAGGTACCTAGAATCAGCTCACAATCCTCTCTCGAAGTAATTGTGTTATACAGCATTATGACGTTAACAAATCGGGTCTGACTGCAAACTAAATCATTGAAAAAATGAAGAGTAAAGGTCACAACACACTTTCTACAGCACTTCTGATCTCACTCTCACTTCCTCCGATGCCGAGTATCGCACACTAACTCTTTGCTACATATGTCACAAGATTTTCATTTAAGAATTCATATCATGATTCACTTGTTCCTCAAATATATTCTTCGTCACTCTTTGTGTCATTTTGTTAGACGCCTTTGAGAGATCAAATAGCATACTATCGAACTGGATTGCCTTGTCCATTTCACCTGGAATATGTTGGACATATCCCTCTTTTCTGTTTCCAATTTTACAGCTCGACGACTAAGAGATCAGTAGAATCTGGAGAGGGTGGGGAGAAGCAAGGAACTGAGAGAAATATGGCTATGGCCTATTTTTGAAGGAACCATCTCGGCATTCATCCAGATTAATTTCGGGAAACAATGGAAAGCCAAAATCTGTGAGGCTGGACGGGAATTTGAACCAGCGTCCTCTCGAATGCCAGACCAAGCCCGGTGGGTAAGACGTTTCGATCGGGCCTGGCATTCGGGAGGACGCCCGACTATCCAAATTTCGACTTTTCATGGTTTCCCGAAATCACTCCAGACGAACTCTGAATTCTTTCCCGTTCCTTGTCCCTAATTTTTTCCGTCTTTATGACCTCGATGTTCACGAAGCATAAAACCATTAAAAAAAAAAAAAAAAAAAAAAAAAAAAAAAAAAAAAAGAATAAACCGCATACCAGGGCCGAGAGTTACTGTTCACTCGCCAGACTCGGTCTGGAAATTCGCATGAGCAGCTTCTGCTAAGCTCAAGGTGCTGGTTTACAAACCTCTCCTTTTCTTCCCAGACATTCAATAATGCAACAGCACTTAATGCTTTCTTGCTTACCGCTGACGTCAATCTAATCAGTATATAGGTTCAACTCTTTTAGTTCCCCTCCATTTTGAACCGGCACTACATTGACATATTTACAGTCAGCTGGCATACAGCAGGTCTCCAAAGTCGTCCGAACTATTACTTTTGGGCATGGAACAGCGTTCGCTTTTGTAATCTAACTCACTGATAAAATTCTCGTAATGTATTATTAATTTAGCAGTCTGCTTATTCCTATTTACGAGGAGAAGAAATGCTGTGATATTTCTTCTACCTTACCTTTGCGACAGTATGTAAGACTGTTAAGTAATCAGGGGCTTAATATTTCCGTTTTTTTTAATAACCTTTTACTTCCTTATCCACTATTATCTGAATTATACTCTCCTCTCCAGCAACTTAGTAATAAAATAAAATTTCTTTTTGTTTAGTCTGTGTTCCTTCTGCAGTAATAATATTCCTTATTAAACGTGAACAAATCTTTATCTCTTCACTGCTATTAACTTCCTCTTGTTTAAAATTGTTTTGTCATTCCTTTAAACATTTATGCCATCCTATTACCAACTTCTCCAAACGTCTACTTTAGTATGCAGGTTCTGTATTTTATTTTTTTAAATGTTTTACTGTGAACATTTTTTCCCCTATTTCTTATAATCTCTTAGAACTATTACCTGCTTTTCACCAGTGCACTGCTGCCTTCTTTACAAATACCAAATCTTCCACTAAAATTTCTCTTCAGTTTCTGAAACAGTGTCTTCCTGTATTTGTACTTAATCTACCATCTTCCTTGGCAACTGTTTTTCTGGAATCTGTTATGTGGATCACTACCGTCTTATTAGAATTTTTTTCTTGTGTCAACTGAGACCACAAATAGCTGTCTTCAAGATTTTGTAGGAAGACATCCTATACATTCTTCCCTTTTCTAAGGCCATCATTTCTCACTGAGTTGTTTCCAACTCTGCTTCATCCATAGGAATCCAGGTTTATTCCAACCTCTACTTATTATTTCTATCTCTGAGCTCATGGAATCGAAGCAAGTGTTTCTGAATGGTCAAATAATTTAATTTTGCTGACTCATCCACCAATTTTGGCAAACAAGAAGACGCGCATATTATTCTCTTTATCCTTTAGATAATCTGCTCTTAGTAGCAAAGGTTTATAATCTAAAAATATCTGAAAACTGTAATTGAAATGAAAACCTTCAACAATCAGACGCATCTTGACCAACGCTAGGACCCGTCTTAACGCCAGAAACTTCCACCATCGGGACATAATCCGAATTCAGTCAAAAAGGTGATGTGTTCGATTAACATCGAAGAAAATTCATAAGGAAAGCAGATTCTTCTGTCCAACATAAGCAAAAATACAAATTTTTATTTTACAATCATACTAGCGACCCATAGAGACCCTGAAGACAGGAGACCAAAAATGAATATAATGATCTAAGTCACCAAATGTGCAATATGGTGGTGCAATATTTGCAGTACCACATCTAATATCAGAAAACTACAAAAAAAAAAAAAAAAAAATATCTCACATACCGTAACATCTATGTACAAGCCTCCAAAAATTTATTTCAACTTAAGGGTAACCAAATAACTTCTCATCCAACTAATAAATTTGTTGGACTTCAAACACCAGAAATCAGCTTGGGGCCAAAGGTCAAAGATAAAATAGAAAACAAATGAGGACTGACACTAATAATTGACCTAAGTATCCACCTTTATGAGCAGTGGGCGGAGGTACAGTGGATACAACCCTGATACTATCTTTCTCTGTGAAAATATTTCCCAACAAACAAAAATGAATAGTGGAGATCCATTACCACGTTGTAATGTTTCCAAGGTATGTAATAAATGAGCCTTATTGTATGGGATTTTATCATATGTAAAAGGTTCAGAGATGGAGCACCATGAGTGAAACATAGTGGTGAAATGCCTCCAACTCTTTGTTTGGAGGGGATAAGAAGCAGCATTTACTTAAAACATTTCGTCATTGATGCCATTATGACGTGTATCATGGCGAAATAGTAAATAACTTTTATAACTCCAGGAGCTGCTTCGCACGTGGTATGCCTCACTGGTTTGTGCAAAAGTTAACAATCCCGACGCGCGGGTAGAACTCGTAGACGATTTCCACAAATTTTAGTTATGAGGTGATGATTTATCACGATGATTATCAGTGTGTTTTAATAAAGTGTGCTAAGAAGGAATTAGGGCCAAAGTTGAGCGATGTTGTCGGCAATTTGAGACGAGTTTTGTGAATCAAACGGAAGGAATATTCTACCACAGCAACAGGAAGTTTTGTTCGAAAGATATTTAAACAGTTTCGGTTCCGGGTTAGCCGCAAATCTTTGGAATATTTTACGGAGTCAAGCTGGTGGTAGTATCTGTTGAAAGTGTCAATGAATATTATTTGATATATAGCAAAGGGTTTTTTTATATTTATTTAAAGCGTTAGTCTGTGGTCATTCTTAAATTTAGTTGAGCAGAATGGCTTGAATCGCAAGACAGGCGTATCTGCTGCTGCCAGTGTGGAACAATTTTTCTTTCGCCGAAGTAATCGTTATTCAATAATGAAATAACATTAACAACAAACAATAATTGTACCATTATTTCATAACAACCTACATAACAATGAACTATTACCTGCACCTTAGAAATTGTTTAAAGGGCGATTCATAAGCCAGCACAGTGGGACCTATTCACTCTACAACTTTATAAGGAAGTCTTAAAACTAGATCAAAGAAATAGGAACACTTTGTTGAAATTTTCTAGATCATCTCACTCTCATATAGAATAAATTACTGGATGTGGGATCAAAGACTCTGCTGGAGAAATACGAACAGTACTTAAAGATAATCCATCCGCTGAATATTTCTATTTTAGTGGCTAGAACAGTAAAGTGGTGTGTCCCAATATCACAGTTCAGTTCGCCACTGTGCTAAATTTGCCGCCCCGTCCCCCCACCCCCTATATGTCGCAGCTAGACATGAAACTGAAGTTACTTAAGGAAAGTTATAGTTGAACCACAACAATAATCCCAATGAATCTCCATCTTTATATTTATGCCAGACTAAATAACCTATCAACTGTATATGGACGGGAAGACCTGGGAATAATTAGATCGAACAATACTCTGACGAGTCTGATTACATTGAACCCCTTTTACTTCCACATAACGGGATGCAGTTGTCTAACGCTTGAAAATTATTAAATCTGCAAGTTAGGATCATCTGCGAACAGAGAAATTAAAAACCAGAAAATATCTTCTAACTTGAATAAGCAATTGTGTATCCAAACAACGGATACGAAAAATCTGGAGTAAAGTCATAGTACAAATTTGCCAAACCTGAGAAGGAGCCAACGGACTCTGAAAACTTCCGGCCTATTTCTCTTTACTGCCACCCGTAAAAGTTCCGGAGAGAATGATTCTTAACAGAGTTTCACACGCAATGATCATACATTTATCAAGAAGCAGGCAGGTTTCTGTCCAGGAAGGTCATGTTGCACCCATATCCTTAATCTGACATAGTACGTATAAAATGTTTATGAAAAAGCATATACCTGTCAGCAGCTTACGACTCAATGGATCAGAAGAAGTTGGATAGATACATAACACTACAATGGAATGTCACTGAACACATTTCATCCGATGTTTGTTGGAAAACAGGGAGTTCTTTGTCACTCTGAACAATAAGAAAAGCCGATGAAGAACCCAGAAAAAGAGTGTCTCTCATGGTAACGTCCTGGCGCCACTGGTTTACAACTACCTGGTCAAAATTGATAGAAGAACATTTATTTTTTCAGATGACGAGGCATTTGAGGAGGTTGCAGTACCGGATTAACCACGTAGCTAGAGGTAGCAAATGCTACGGGCCTCGCGCCTTCTGGGGGGCCTCGCGGTCTCCTAGGGGGGCCCCGCACCTAGACTAAATGGGCGACCTTTTAAAAAGTTGACCGAGGTGGAAAGTCATTTAGACTGTTAGAAGATAACACAGCATGCCACAAAAGTAATTACACTTACTGTTAGCTAAAACAAACTTAAAACAAGATTATAGTATGCTAAAAGCATAGAATTCCTGTAATAACATATAGATCTCATGTGGTTATAATCATTTCAGTGAAATGACACGTTCAGTTACAGAATTTATTATTTTCTATTTCTTTTTGAGGTAAAAGAGAATAGTTTCAATCTTCTAAAGAATAGCTCTGTTGATGTGATTGAAAATGAAATTATGTAACTAGTTATTGATTCCGAACCCAACTTCATTTTCAGCATCACTAGCCCATAATTGCATTAAATTTATGGCCAATGTTGGTGCCACTGACCATGTGCACCTCTTCTGAAAGTCAGCAATTCCTCGGTAGCAAATATTTTACGGTTCTCGAACCAAAATGTGTAATACAGAAGATGGTTTTCGGATAATTAATTTCTTCTATCTCCTCTCCACATTCTAACCAAATTGTTTAATATAAATCATGGTTTCTGGATAATCAATTTGTTCTCTCCCTTCATCCCATCCTATGCTTTTAACAAATTTGGAAGAAAAGTAATAGAAATTGAACAGCGATAAAAATGACAATTGGCAGTCATTGAGGACTGCTGACAGAAGTGAAAACATGAAACTATTAATATCATACGCGCAACGTGTCATACTTACAGCTACAGATATTCTAAATAATAATAATTCAATGTGGACGTAATCACCTAGTGACAGGGTTTCTGTTGGCTGCGCTTTCCGCCGCTGTCTTAGCCGCCTTAACCCGGTGATGCTACCAGGTACAAGGGACCTACAGTTTTTTTAAATTATTCCTCATAAATGAACGACACTAATATATTTTCATGTTCTCGACGAATGAATTACAAGAAGAAAGGCTATCGTTCGTGTATTCGCCGCGACATGGGAACAGGGAGAAAAACAGGAGCTGACCAGCGGATGAAGGTATTTTTTGACTCGGACTTTACTCTATTCGATCTCCACAACAACTCCGCCCTCAGTCTCCCAGAAGGGAAGAGTGGACTTCAACTTCGACCTTGCGAGAGGCAAGATCACGTCTTCCGTAGTATGCTTTGTGTCCTACGATGCATAATCCATTAAGTGTTCTGTTAATAGTTAATATACTTGGGAGTTGTTTACAAAAAAAAAAAAAAAAAAAAAAAATGTGGAAACCGAACCACGGAAGCTTTTTGGCATACTTCACATTACACAGCAAGTTATGCAAGAGGCAAACGTAGAGTCAATGGGCAATGGAAATCCACGCAGAGAAAGAGATTCGAACCGGGGACATGTCGTTCGCCAGTCAGACACCTTAACCACAGAGCCTCGAGACCGCAATGGGTATACTGTTAACATTAGCATGTCGGTAACGCGAACTCATAAGATTTTACCCATTCAAAAATCTCCCTACGCGCCTAAAAAGTTTTCCCTTCAAAAACTAAAAATCTTAGCCCACAACCCGACAATTCGTCAAACCTTCCAGAAAAGCTATTGTGTCAGAGGCTAGAAGGCTAATTCCTTTCTTCAGGTACCTTCAGTTTAACGTGGAATCAAATACAACTCCTAAAAATGCCTACTCGCCGCGGGATTTAAGCCCGCGACCAGAGAGAGAACTTTCGGAAGTAAGCGCCTTAACCACCGAGCTACGAGACCGCCTTGGTATGAAGTATACTTGTGCTAACTACTATTAACATCGGATAAAACTATGGGTTTGTATGAACAACGGTGACAAATGAAGGTGAGGAAGCAAATGAGGAGAGGGTATTGGTTTCTGTAGATCAAACTTAAACAGTGTTTTTCTATTTGTTGTAAAGTATATGTATGCGAAGTTCCATCAAAATAGGATAAAATCTGTGTGTTTGTGTAAAGATTTTGCGAAAAGCGTCCAACGCGCATATCATACGCGCAACAGGTGGCGTGATGGTGACGCGCGCAGCAGGTGGTATCTTGGTGATGTGACGTCATGAACTCACAAAACTACACCCGTCCAAACATCGCGTCACTTCAAAAAGCGTGATAAATTTTCTAACGTCTACCAACCGAAACATGTACGTCACTTGCAAAAAATCTTTTAAGAAGGGTATTAAAGTTATTGTGAATCACCTGTAGGCGTAAGATGTGAGCTATTTAGGATTGCTAGAGGCTATTCTTAAACTCAAAGTTTTACATTATGATTGATTTTATCTTTTTTTATCAACACAAAAGATTTTCCAGTAATTAAATCTGCTTGGTGTTAATTGTAGTGCAATACGGTACGCGATAACTAACAATGTGAACGAGAACATTTTCTGCCTTATTGTGAGTGATGGCTTAGAATTCGAACCTAATTCAGTTTCCAACGATTGTATGTCATACTACCCCATGAGCTGATTGCAGGCATACCCTCTTCCTCACACCACCGTTATATTGAGCACACCTCGCATCCCCTTTTAAAACTGATGCAGTCTTTTGCCACAGAGGAAATGGTTTGCAGCGTGCTTACGAGTGAAGTTATTTTCATCGGGTACGAGTTGTGAAATATTGCTAGGACGTTCTAGCATCCTGACATAAAAACAAATATCTACAGAAAATGCCGAGTATATCATAGAGGTAAAAGGAAACGTAGTATCAATAATTTCGGATTTTTGTTAACAGCAGTATCGATGAATATGAATAAACTAATAGTTTTTTACTACGGGCCACTCCCGGTTCTTCTTTTTTGAATCTCGAAGTAACTTTATGTCGGTAATGTAAACAACCTTTATACAGAAATTGTAGGGCGATATTACAATTCATTAAATGATCGCGCTAACCTCTAACAAAAGAAAACGCCGGCTCAGCTGGGAGATAACATCTGAACGAGATGTATGAGTATACTTATGGCCAAATTACGTTCAACATCTGTCTGCTAAGAGCATTCAGATCATTTACATCCCAAGCACTCTGAGTTACCCCTGCTGCAACAAAAAAAATTCCTAAAAATCTTTTTACCTTTGTTATTCGTGCTAGAGTTTAGACTAATAGCCCTTTTTTGAAACTTCTTATTAAAACTCATCCACTAATAAGGAATCAGCAAACTATAAAATATTAGATGGCAGAATTATTTGTTAAGTTTTATGAGCCTGTAAAAGCAATGCTCCATTCGCCACTAGCCCTCTGCATATTATATATATATTGTATATATATGTGTGTGTGTGTGTGTGTGTGTGTGTATTTTGAGAGTGAGAGAAGTACATTTCTACGTTAAAAAAGAATTTTTCTACTCAGTTTTTGTTAGAGTCCTTATCACCGCAAATTCCAACATAATTAGCTGAAGCGGAAGCGGTATTACTAGAAGCAGTAAGATAAAACCGGACCAGGGGGCCAAAGAAGGTGGTTATAATAACAGACTCCTTGAGCTTTATCAGGAGCATAACAGAACCCAATTGGAACTATAGAATGACTCTCCTGCTAATAGAAATATTACACGAAATACTCTTCGGCAATAACCAAGGTATCAAAATAAGCTTAATATGGGTACCCTCTCACAAACGGATCAAATAGAAAGAATATGTAGACAGACTAGCAACGAAGCCATCTCAGACGGACAGAGAATAGAACTACTACTCCCCCCCCCCCCCATCTGCATTCCTGCAAGATATTAAACAGAGAGCAAAGAATAGTTGGCAAAACAGACTGGAACAATTCGATGCACCAGAAAAGAACTTTCTACGGCCGCATCCAACATGTATCCCTTCCACATTGTGGTTCCATAACTGGAAAGTTAACAGACGCCACTTAATCAATATTATTAGAAGCCGATTCCATCGCGGCAACGTTCCCAGCCACATAAATCGGATAGATCTGAGACATAACCCCCTGTGTCGATGAAGAAGTAGGTGACATAAATCATGTTCTGTTTTCCTGTAAGAAATACACCAATACTCGGGACAAAATGCTCAAAGAACTTACAAAGTGCAATAATCCTGTTCATACAAACACCAAATATACAAAACCATAATGTCCATTTTTCAAGGATGGAAACACTCAAATATAATTCTAAGACAATTAAGGAACCCAATAGAAGGTTCTTGAAAAAAAAAAAAAAAAATTATACATTGACTATCGTATACCACCTGATCAGAAATATCCTCGCAAAATATAATCATGTAGAGATAATACTAGAATGAGTGACCAGTGAGAATGGTTAGGGTACAAGTGATCCACATTGCCCATCGGACATCCGAATAATCCAACTAATTATGTAATGAACCCTGTACTGTATAGATAAAAGATTTAACAATGTATCTGATTTCATGTCAATATATTATCTTATATGACCATGGATGTAAACTAATTTACTGTACATAGAACATATGACGTTAGAAGAGATTTGGAGACGTTCACGAAATAATTAATAGTCGAGCGCAGTATATATAAGTCGAATGGTCTAAGTGTGTTCGATTGTGGGCAAATTGGTCTACCACGAATAGATTACTCCGTATTGAGAGTCGTGAAGGTAACTGATTTTTCACAAACCACTGTTTTTAGAATGTGCAGTGAGTATGTCCATTGCAACCGTTCCTTCCAGGGCCAAATGCAGTGGGCAATAGTGTGTGACCGAGCGAGTTGGGTGAGCGGGAACGCTTGGACCGGTTCAGATCCCCATTCAGCCATACAAATTTTGGTTTTCCATGGTTTTCCGAAATCGCTCCAGGGAATGCCAGGATAGTTCGTTAAAAACCATGGCCGAATTTCTTCCCGTCCTTTGTCACCAGTCCTTCCCCGCCTCTAATTACCTCGATGTCAACGAGGCGTAAAAAAGAAACAGCCTATGGATGGTAGACAAGTCACAGTTCAAGAGATCATTCGGCAGCTTAACGCTGGTGCACAACAACGGTAAGCAGCCAATCCGTTTAGAACAACCTCCTCGCTATGGTGCCTTTGCCCTACGAGGGTACCTAGCTGGCTGCACTCCACGGAGCGCAAAGATTAGGAGGACTTGCACGGGAATATCGCTGCTGGATCCTAGAAATGTGGAGCAATTTTGCCTGAACTGATGAGTCGAGTTTCACTTTGATACATTCAGATGGCTCGGTAAGAGTATGCCGCAAATACCACTAAGTCATCCCTCTGGGTAGTATATTTTTCGTTAAGCTGGTGGTTGACTTAAATGGGATCCGTAGTACGTCTCTCAAAGGACAACGTTACCAGGATACTTTTAACAGTCATGTGCTTCCGTTTATTTCTCTGCACATCTCAATGGGGACCTCTTCCTTGAGCAAGATAATGAACTGTACCATCGCTCCCGAATTGTTTCCGAATGGTTGAATGATCTCTTCACAGATATGAACTTACTTTCCTGGCCAACAAGGTTGCAATCGAATACAATTGGGGGTGACATTGAAAAGATGTTCATACATGTGAATCCCTCTGTCACGATTGTTCATAACTTCTGGATCTGAATGGGTTGCCAACGCTTCCAGAATCTTGCAAGAGTTCAAATGAGACGAATCACCGCAGTCGCCAGGGAAAAAGATAGGTGCTGCTCGATGCTTAACAGCTATCTCAAATTCATTTGTTTTCCAGCGTATGCATATATTTGCGCTGTCCGCGGTAACGTGTAACTCTGTAATATCCATAAAAAATTATATACGTGCTGTTTTTCACAGGAGCCTGAAGAATTACCGGCATCGACATGGATTATCCTGCGCTTTTACGACAAAAAATTTACTGGAAGTCAAAATAAACTTACTTTTGTTTAAGTGGAATTATGATTAAGGATTTTTGTTGAAATTTGAAGTTTAAAAATTTTCATCGTGCGATAATACACGATGGAAATGATTTGGTTCTTGAATTAATGCACAATTCGATGAAGTTTATACAGCCTTCTTAATTTCATTACTGCTACATCCAAGGTGGCTTTCCTCCATAATGTTTAAAATTCAACTTCTTTGTACTAAAATGTTTCCCTTTCTTATTTATGTGTTGAAATTTTATATAAATAACTCAGGCTGTTTAATGACGATTGCTTTTGTAGTTGACAAGATGTTTGAAGTGCCTTAGTTCCCATATAGCTGAAAGAAAACGCCAAAACTTTTTGGAATTATATCGCGGTTGATACTCCTTAGCTTTTTACATATACCACATAATTCCATTAATGTACACGATTTAGCCCTTGTTTTGTTACTTCATGCTTTACTGTTCATCAACGTCGAGATCATTCGAAGCAAGAGAGGACTGGGGGCAAGTAATTGTAAGAAATTAAGCCATGAAGATTTTTAAAGAACCATTCACCTGGAATGATTTCGTGAAACCAAGGAAAACTGAAATCTGCATTGTCGGACACGGATTTGCTCTTGTATCCTCCCGAATATAGGTTTTTGTTATTCTAACGTCAATAATCACCTAAGTGTTTCATTGGAAAGTCCTGCGATGAAATATTAGAGGTAAGAAAAACATTTATCAACTTTTTTTTGCTATACACGTCGTTTTCTAATAAAATGTGAAATTTCGTTTATGGCCCTGACAGCTGACGTGTTCTTTTTTCTTTTCTTATGGCTTTACGCCTCATCGACGTCGAGGTCATTGAAGGCGGAATGTGACTGGGACAAGGAACGGGAAATAATTCGGCCATGGCCGTTTTGAAGGAAGCGTCCCAGGACTCACCTGGAGTGATTTGGAGAAACCGTGGAAAACGCAAATCTGGATATCCGGACGCTAGCGATTCGTTCATGGCCTACACCCAGATACCACGATGAATCTTTATGAAAAATTTGTGCATAGATTCAATCGTTAATAATGATTACGAAGACAAACCAAGCCCTGTGGGTGCCTCGAACCCAGAATTTGGGAGGACGCGGGTTCAGATCCCCGTCCAGCCAATCAGATTTCGGTTTTCCATGGTTTCCAGAAGTGATTCCGGACGAATACCGGTATGTTTCCTCCAGAAGTCTATGGCCGAATTCCTCCCCGCTCCTTTTTTCCCAACCCTCTTCCACCCTTAATGACATTAACTAAGCGTAAACCCAAAAGCAAAATAAAAAAAAGACGAAAGAAATAAAATCTCTTAGGTTACTATTACTATCTTAGTGATAATAGTAACAACACTGTGATTGGAGACAGCAGCACAAAATCAGAACCGCTAATGTCTCAGTTAAGATTCGATCCAGCGATTTATCGAGAAAAACCTTAATACTAAACTTGTTATTTAGTAATTAGAGACGTATCTTACTAATCAGAGATGTATCGTAGTAATCAGGACGGTGGAGAAGAAGAAAAAAATTGTTAAGTTACCTCTTTCTCATTCAAAGTCATCAGAAAGTTAAAAATTTGTGGTCAAAAGAAGGCCTTGTTTCTTTGTGTCTCGGTGTTTTATAACCACAGAAATGATAAATAACTGCTAATACACATTGCAGAAATTTAAGAAGTGGGTTTCATATATTACCATAATTATCAATGCAGTTGACGGTAATACATTGTGAACACTAAAAATCGGATGATATTTAAGTATTGCCATTATAGGATAGATAGGAGTCTCAGTTAGGAATAAATCTTGATCTTTTAGCACTCAAGGATTTGAGAGCATAGGTGTTCACATCGCTTCTGCAGTTCTTTAACGAAAGATTAGATCTTCCGGGTGTGACATAAATAGGACAAAGTAAGGAAATACATTCACGTTACATGAACAACTTTAGAGTGTTTGCTACATATATTACACATTATCTCTAGCTATTAAAAGTTTCTCCGAATACGTTTTATGTGAGAAAATACTATACGGTCAATTCGCGCAACACGCAACATCTTTGAGATGCGACCGTGCTAAGTAGGGCACTTTCTGCAATCCGAGATGGTCAAGGCCACGTTGCCTCTCTTTCAGTAGTTCTGACTTCCTTGTTGGGTAGCAAGTAGCAGAGCCGTTAACTGGATCTTTGATGATTTAACATGTTGGTTCTACTTTTCTGTTTCGCTTTCTATATTATATACTGACAACCCTCATAAACCATCATTCTCCGAAGAACTCGAGATGGCTAATGCATGTAACAGTGCAGTTCACAGCAGAACTGTCTGGTAGCCCAGAGGTTAAACCTGCTAACTAGAGATCGACAGGTCCCCGGTTCGAATCCCTGTCTAGGAGGGGATTTTGAAAGGTCCTCAACACAACCTTTACCGTTGGCGCAGCCTTCTATGTAATGTGAAATACACCACAACGTTTCCGCCTTTGGGATTCCACGTTGAACTGTAAGTATCCTGTAGGTTAAGGGTAGCCACGACTCAGGTGTATGCGTAGCGAATGGAAACTGTCAAACCGGCGCTCGGCGATCGAACTTCCCTTCGAGGTCTCCATGTCAACAACGCCATACGCACTTCCGTTTTTAGTTCACAGCAGCATTAACCACCAGCAATATAGTTTTCAGCATTGTTATAACAAACAAAATATTTTTTTAACATTCCAAAGCTTTGAAACGCAGACACAGACACACGCGCGTTTTTAACGTCAATAGTTTAAAGAAATACATTTTCAGTCAGCTGTACGTAATTTCCGCGTAACAGTATTATTCTTTGTCAGGTTCCATTATGTACTAGGATATAGTAACTTAATATAGAAGTTATAATATTACGTTGTAGTCTTTATGTAATGTTATCCTTGTTCAATGGTCTCACATAATTACCAGGAACAAAATCACTAAGTGACGTAGCTACGAGTCAGTCATCTTGGTGGGGCCAAACTGATTTCGCAAACAGTCGTCTCACCGCTCGCTCTGTTCACTGAAGGCACTGCAATTGTGAGAGGTAATTCAGGCATTTCAAGCTGTTATTCATCAAACCAACGAATTGTGTTAACTGAGTTACTCGTATGTCCACATTGTCATTATACACTCCTAGGAACGGATGAGCACTTGTGAGTTATGTAAGGCGCTAGCGATTGAAACAAGAGCATATGCGTGTCACTTCAAGACGAACGAGCTGTGTAAAACCAGCATGGTTTGGGTGGGTTAAATAAGCGATTTAACGACTGTTTGCACGTAAATGTTCAAATCATACGAGAAGTTAGAATGCAAAACATCGACGTGTTCTATGCTCGCCTTTTGTCTGACTCCTCTCAGCAAACATTTCAGTCGAGTCCAGACATCTGTTTGAAGAGTCGTCCACCTCGCCTTGCACGTCTCAAGCAATGACAACTTTTCCGACAATGCATTATTGACGACGGAGATGCGACGAGCAACTTAGCCGAGATCTCATGCGTTTATTAATGATAACCATATCGGTGACTTTGTATAAAGCAATCAATGCAGGTAATGCATGCACCCAAAGGTTGCTAGGGAAGTTTTGCATTACGACGCAACGGATGGCCACACATCATGAGAAGATCACCTGCATTTAGACACGTTCTGACAAGCACTGTAGTCGGTAGTACAAGCTATGGTTGTTATTTCATTTTGGGCATTCTGAAATCGTGAAGTATTCAAAATTTCGTCGCCATTAGAAGTGTAAAACGAGGCTATACAGGGTCTATACCAAAGGTCCGAGTGAATCGCGTCCGACCAGTCATCTCCGCCAACTGGACTCTGCATCACAACAATGCGCCGTGCCAAGGCGTGACGTCATGAAGCAAATGTTGGCTCGATTCGACATTGCCGCATTGCTGCACCCTTCCTGCAGTCCTGATCTGGCTCCATCTGACTTACACGGATGAAAAGGCAGCTGAAGGGACAGCGGTTTGACTCGATTCAGGACGTTCAAGCAGCATCGACGAGGGCTCTCTACAGCGTCCCCGAATCTGACTTCCAGAATGGGTACGGCCAATGGTGGCAGCTTAATTCTAAGTGTGTAGCTGCCTAAGGATGCTATTTTGAAGAGGATTAAGGAATTGTAAACATATCTTCAATTTTTTTTTTAAATCAGTCCTACTACTTTTGGTATAGGCCTTATATTAAACACATGGTTTTACTCTTGATCAGTGTTTGGAGGAAATGGATTCCGTGCTGGGAGGCTGTTGTAACTCTTGGTACGATTTGAACATAGTATTACGAACAGAGGAGGATTTAAACTTGGAAGATGCTCCAAAGTCAGGACGCCAAACCTCGTCTATCATTAAGGAGAACGTTTCTGCAGTCAGGAAGAAGCTCGAGACGTCGGGCTTGTCACCTACAGTAAAGCACAAAAGAATTTGGGTATTTCTGCACCGGAAATTCAAGCCATTCTGCACAGCTATCTTCAAGTTACAAAAATGTATTTCTTCGTATACCCCATGTCTTAAATCAGGAGCAGACAGCATGAAGTGGTTTAACAAATGATGAACTTTCAAAATTGACCATCTTGTGATGGCAAAAGTATCGTAAAAGATGACAAACTAGACTTTTTTATAATGTTCTCTTTAAAGGCCAGAACAAAGAGAAAAAACGCCCGTATCTGTGCGAAAATCATGGTCTGTGAAGAAGAAAATAGTGACAGTCATTGCAACGTGGTACACGGAAAAGTGCCAGTTCATAGTTCCTCATATTATTTCCGTCCCCATTCAGAGCTATACATCTCATTGCTCGTTACACCAACAGTCACACAAACCGATAGTCTGCTCGTTTATCAGACGAACACTGGGCTGCAGGTGATGAAGCGTTCTCCCTACACACCAGACGTCTCTCCTTGCAACTTCGCACTTGAAGAAAAAAGTTGATAGTTTCCAGCGTAAAATATTTGTCTTTTAAGTCGGTAAGATTATGGGCTGACAATAATAAAGGTGGATTACGCTGACAGCTGAATCTGTCTTCCAATTCTCCCGCAAAATGTATTATGTACTACATTTTAGTTTTAAGATGAAATGTTTATCCTCACGTTTAACATTTTTGCCTCATGGAAGGTTAAAGAATCTCCGATTGTAAGCAATATTAGACGAAACAGAGAGGAATATAAGCATCTCTATTACTTGAAACAGTGTGCTTTCTGGACTTATGAATAATAACGGTGCAGATGATGAATCATAATATAAACTTTTTTACATTAAGCAATAAGTTGTTGTTATTAGTTCTTCAACCATCATTGATTAAGTCTCAACAATTTTTTATTCTGTTTATTCTTTTAATATCTGCTTACATATTCAACAAAAGACTAACACCATCTAAAATGAGTCTAAAGTCCTGGCATACCGACTTATTACATGTTTGCTTTCGTTTTTAACTGGCATTTGGTTCAACTATTTGGCAGACTATTTTGGTAGCTACCGTTATAATTACCATTCAGTTTTCTAATGTGAGTAAGAAATACGATGTGAAAATCTCAGCGAGAGACAAAATTAAATTTGCAGTTTTATAATACCAGTCCACTGTATCAGATTTGGTCCATGTTTCTGTTAACTCTGTAGTTTTCATTATCTCTTTGGAAAACGTGTATAACTGAGTTCAGTAATCCATTTCTGTTGCAAGTGATCCAGAAATTGCATATAGTATGTGTGTCCTGAAGGATCAAAATGACTGGTTTCATATACTCTTCCACAGTGATTTTTCACAACCGAAATGCAATCATCAGAAGAGTTTATGTACAGCTTAGAAACCAATAAGCATGATTTCTACGTCGATTTAACATTTCAATTCTCATCGCTTTTTCTTCTTTCCTGGCTGCGTCAGATTATCAGAAATGCATATAAGTATAAGATGACTGACAAACTTCAGGACGCTAAACGAGTCGCCTATAAACAGAGGGATGGGAGAGTCTCAATGAACAGTAGCATGTGCTTTAATTTTGCACGCGCTACTTCTACTAAGATTTCTTAATATTTATTCTAAACTTCAAAAAATCTAATAATTACAGATAGGAACTAATACACCGAGAGTGATGGATGAGTGATACTGTTCTGGCCTCACATTCGGGAGGACGCGGGTTCAAATACCCTCCCAGCCATTCATATTTCTGTTTTCTATGGTATCTCGAAATCATTCCAGGTTCCTTTACCGTCTCTAATGACCTCGACGTCATAAACCATAAGCAAGAATTAATACTCAGGTAAATTTTCGCTACATGAACGTATTTTTAAATTTGTCACCCATATTCCTCTGCGAAAAAAATTTAAATTCAACTCAGTAGGATTACATTAGCGTGTGCACGGTGACCGGAACTTCTAACTGGAAACATCAAAATCTTACAATTGATGGCAGCAATTTGATCATATCTTTCAAACAGAATTTCTAGAAGAACGAAACCTTACGGGATTCGAGGTTCAGTAATATTTCGTAAACAATTACCATTCAGATATGCTACTTCTATCACAACGTATACAAGAGAGGGATGTTCGAATACGTGGTCGATATCGTCAGACATTGATCTGTGACGCCATCACCAGCTTACAAGAAACGTCAGTCAGTGAGAGTTGGCGCTCTGATTCTGGCAGCAATGCCGCCTTGAGATATTTGCGGATTTTAAATTGCTGGATTGCTCAGACAGCTGCTGTCCACAGGGACTGCTGCCAACTGAGTAATCTGGCTTGTCACTCCCACACCCCACTGCACAGTCCTGATACTGATTTTTCAGAGGCCACTGATTGTCAAACGGCAGCCGGATGACTCAGACGTAACAACGACTAGCTAAAAATACGGTTCTGCAGTTCAAATGTCGGTGGAGGATTTTTCATCGGTGCTAAACATCAAAGTTAGCTTCTCAAGCCCAATCGACATACTGCCAAATAAGTAATGGAGAGGAAACTTCTCTGAAGTAAAACAGCCGAAGCGTAGCACTGACCTTCACTCCAGAGCCAATGACTTAAAAGGGAAGGCAGAACAATCTGAAAGACCAACTTCACATTTTATCATACCGACATTGTCGTCGCTTCGTTAGCTCTCATTCGGAAGGACGCAGGTTCGAATCCTCATCTGATTATTCAGATTTTGGTTTTCCACGGTATCCATAATCACTCCAGGAGAATACCATGATGGTTTCTTCAAATGGCCTTGACCAAGTTCCTTCCCGTTCCTTCCCGTTCCTTACCCTTCCCCCCCCCCCTTTCCTGCCTCTAAAGTCTTCGACGTCGATGAGGCGTAAAGATAAGAAAAAAACAAGAGAGGGAGAGAACTCTCAACTTTTTTCTTCTGATTTGTATTGTTTAAATAATTAAGGGAAGAAGAGAAAGGTGCTTGCAAAGAACCCTTCTTTGCTTCTGTGCAATCATTTTATCTGCACTTTTCTATCCTAATGAAGATTGATACCAGTTTAAAGTTTGAACGTACAGAAACCAGAGTGTTTTAAATCTTAAAATGCAATTGAAGCAATTATTGTGTACTGCTTCCTACATTTTCAAATTTTTTTTTCCTTTTTGTGAAAATATTTTCTGTGCCTGTTTGATCGTAACTTACAATTTTTATATTTTTACAAGGACCATTTATTCTCTAAAGGTAATATTTACGATGTTATGTTTCATATGTTTTCTTAGAATGCGTCAATATGCCGAGATATTATAGCAAGTGCTGTGATTGCATTTGCTCACACCATTTTCTTACTATCCATAATATTGTGTAAAATAAGTAATTACTCAACAGATTTCAAGTAAAAAATGTTTTTTACTGGTGTGTATGTAAAGAATTATGAAAAAGTAAATGAAACGGAAACATACAACACAGATGCAGGTTATGTTCATTATGTTGGTGTATAAACGAGCAATTCTTGTATATAAATATATACATATTTTGGATTTCGGAAGCGGCTCTAATGATTTGGATGAAATGTCATATTTAGATAATATTTTTTTTAAGTTTATATAAATAGTTGTCTTCCCTGCAAAAACCGAATTTTACAAAATACGAACAATTTTTGCTCCTGATATCTCGAAAACAGCTCCAACGCCATCTCGTAGACGATTCAGGTACCAGAAAGACTACTAATATTTTCTCTTTGGTTTCAAGGAACTCGTATATTTCTTCGGAGTAATACTAGCACTACCAGTTTAGTTGTAAAACATTTAAAAAGTAAAGTACATATTTAAAAAATAGATACTGACTTTGTCAAATGCTATTTTTTTTTCAAACTTAAAAAAATTAACGCCACGTTGTATCTTTGGTTGTTGTAAGCAACTGTTAGCTTCCTTATATACTAGTTGACCCGTGTAAAACATTCAAACAGAAGATTAAAAATTGGCTTTATCAAAAGTCATTCTTTGCCCTAAAAAACTTATTTGAAAATAATATTAGCAGTTATAATGTAATCATTGTTTACTTTTTGACCGCATGTGTAATTAACATATTACTGAATTGTACTGCTGTGCAAAGTACGGCCAGAAGAAAAAATGATTATTTCGGGATGGAAATGTGATTAACGCACTCCTTAGGCATTATTATTCAAGAAAAAGTGTACGCGAAGTCGACAAAACAGGTAAGACAAGAGTAATACAATGCAAATCGTCGGGTTATTGCGGTAGTAGCCAATATGTAGCAGCCATCTTTACCGTAAATGTGTTGATTTTCAAGGAGCTGTATTAGCGGAGGGTGTGGTTAGGTTTAAATGCAGCCTGGTCCTGCATGAAGACCAATATTCCATGGTGTATCATGGTTTATGAGTGAATAAGGTGGCAGCAGTACCGAATTCTAACTATAATAACGTCACAGGCGGCTCGATACTTTTATTGCCGCTAAGTCAGCAATGGCCTACTTTTGTTGTGTTTAGGTTGAATGGTAACCTGGCCCAGAATTACTACTAACATTCCATGATGCTTAGTGGATTCTGAGTAAAGAAAACAGCTGCCACACCAAATTTTGACTACAAAAAGATGTCTATTAATGCATAGGCAGTAATGTGCGTAATCGTATGTTTGGGCTCTAATTGCAACTTTGTTACATATTTTACGGTTTTCGGGACCGACATTCACACTAATCACTTACATCCTTTTATTTCTGAACTATCGCTTCTCAGCTAATCAAGTTTCTGTTACTTCCATGACAAGGATTTATTCATATTAAAGCGGACCCAGTCGTCCTAATTGCAACATAATCAGTCTTAATCAGTTTACGGTTCAGTTCTAAGCCAATAAACCGAAACAGAGATCCCATTCGAAAAGAAGAAGTTTCAAATGCCGGTAAAGTCATCGATATTTCTATTTTGCAAGATTTCCCAAATCATACTAGGCTAATGCAAGAAAGGTTCATGACCTCATTCCTTTCCGTCTCAAGCCTCCAATCCTGATAATGATCTCATCTGCAAACAACGAAAATAATTCTTCTGAAAACAAATTGTATATTGAGACTAAAGTTACGAAAGTGTGATTTTAGTAACTGTCACGATAATTTGTTGTGGAACGTCAGTAAACGTGGCCAATACAGAAAGAGTCCCCCCCTATCTTTCTATTCCTGAACCTTATCTGTAACCTTGCTCCCTCCCCCTCGCCCTCAACCAATGTTTTCCCCACACATATGCCAAAAAAGTAGATAATGAGCCGTTTAAATTAATTTTGTGCATCCATCCGCGACACTTTACGGGCTTGGCGATAACAGGCTATCATTGAGAGCAGTGATATAAAGCCAGTAGCGTGGTGTAACTCCAAACGTCACGAGACGAGTGGCTTTGTTCTAGAAATCACCAAGACTGATGAAATCTGAACCAGTGCGCAAGAGAAGCAGAGAAAGCACATTCAACAAACCATTGTGACTGGAAATGCTGTCTCTCTCGGTTTTCGGATAACACATGTCCTCTGTTTACATCTGTATATACAGAATAAATATTTGAATTTTTATGACCAATATTTCGCTCCTTAAGTGAGGAATACTTATACAAGATAAAGAATTCTTTAACTATGCTAAAAGTTTGATTCCAGATTTATATTTCTGTAATTTTTTTAAAAAAATGGAATGAATAGAAATTCATAACTTTGAACTGTCAACATGTAAACAACGCTACGTTATTGCCTCAGAAAATGAAGCACTGAACAGGGTATTTATTTACTCTAGAAATGACGAACTGTACCATTTCGTCTTTTTATAAACCACCTGGTGCTGTATTCACTGTCAACAAACCACATAATTTCTATAATAAAGACATACAGATCGTGATTGGTGATTTCAACAGTCATAGCAATATTTGGGGCTATGACCATGAAGATGAGAATAGGACTGCAGTACAAGAATGGGCTGAAATAAATCACCTCTCTCTAATCCATGATGCACAACTACCTGCATCATTCAACAGTGGTCAGTGGAGGTGTGGTTTCAACCCTGACCTCATATTCAGTAGTAGCAGTATTAGCCACCAGTGCATTAAATCTGTCTGTTCCCCAATACCCAACTCACAGCATAGACCAATAATGTGTCAAATATATGCCGCAGTTAGACCACAGGAAGTACCTTTCCGTAGAAGATACAACTTCAAAAAGGCAAATTGGTCTGAATTCTCAGAACTATTGGATTCCAAAGTTCTTTCAATAGAACCAACACCAGAATGCTATGACATCTTCACCACGGCTGTAAAGAGAGGTTCCAGAATGTCTATCCCTCGTGGTTGTCGGACATCTTACATCCCCGGTCTCACATCAGATCAAGCTGCTCTACTTAAAGAATACAGCAATTTATTTACAGAAGATCCTTTTGGTGAAGCAACAGTGGAAGCAGGAAACAAACTCATTTCCATTATTAAAGAGACAAAGCGGAATCAGTGGATTAAAACTGTTGAAGACTTAGATTTCACAAGGGACAGCCATAAAGCATGGAGACTACTGAAGCATCTAAACAATGATCCAACTAAGACCAAAACTCATTATAATGTTGCTGCCAACCAAATAGCACAACAACTGATATTAAATGGGAAAGCTAATCACAAGTCCAAAATGCCCAAACTGCGGAAAGAAGGCCAAGAGTAGAATAATGACCTCACAATACCATTCAGCATGGAAGAATTGGATAAGGCTATAAGAAATTGCAAAAATGGAAAATCAGCAGGCCTGGATGACATTAGGACAGAACAAATTAAGCACTTTGGTCTAACAACAAAGAAGTGGATGCTTCAGCTCTTTAACAACTGTATGAGTAAATGTCAAATTCCAAAGATATGGCGGAAGAGCCGAGTGATCGCCTTGCTTAAACCTGGCAAAGAAGGAAACAGTCCAAAGAATTTTAGACCTGTTGCACTTTTATGTCACCTCTACAAACTGCTTGAAAGAATGATCTTAAACCGGCTGTTGCCTATAGTTGATCCTTTGCTTATTCCTGAACAAGCTGGATTCCGCCCGGGTAAAAATTGCACAGGACAACTACTAAATATCACGCAGTTTATAGAAGATGGATTTGAAGGACGTAAGGTAACAGGGGTGGTATTTGTTGATTTGTCAGCAGCGTATGACACCGTCAACCATCAGCTACTACTATAGCACTGGCCAGATTAATTGGCGGGTGGCGTCAAATGCGCCGTTGCCAAGCCGTGCGCGTAACAGTTGTATTCACCTCTTTACTTGTAGTAATGGTTTGTAACGTGTTTTAAGTAATTTATGATCACTATTCTGTCATAAAATATTGATGCATGTCATTTCGTTAAGAAAGTTATGCATTGCAGATGCGTTTAATATAATTGGAGGTTTCAAAGACCTGTTATTTATTATTCTATTATCTGCGCAGAAAAATAAAATTCTCTACAGACTAAGGAAACTTATGGAAATACTCTTCTTTTATTTGTGGCTAAAAGTCCACGTGTTACATTTTATTTTCAGTTTGTATATTTATAACTAAAATCAAAATTTTATTTTGTCATCCTCTGCACTGAAAAACTTGCTTTATTAACGACAAAATTATCTGTTTATATATTACCACTCATCACTATCGTAAAATTCGTGTACTGTCCTCCTGACAAAGGACTGTCAAAGTCGCTAAGCTTTGTTAGAGTGCTGTATTGTTTCATATTTTTCTTTCGAGAAACAAACGTAGGTTATTTTCCCTCACGACATACGCGCTGGACAGTTCTCAAACCGACAACCACAAGCTGCAGCGCAAATAGCCTGTCCATTCCCTAATTTTTTTCGCAATATGGTTGTTTTTTGCGGTAACAAATCACTGCAGTTTTTTATTTCGTCAATATCAAGTACGTCCATATCTTTCAAGTCTTTTCCTACTAGCGTACATGTAGAAGACAAAATTTCTCGATCATTGTCCACAAGAAATTTGAAATATTTATAAACATTGTGAATGATAGATTTACTGTGTTGTCTGCTTCAGCAGCGGTGGTTCTGCTGTCGATGACTTGCGTCTTGTTGGGAGTCGTTAGTTCGGAAACACCTGGAATAGGAGAATAAGTCTCTTCCTAAGTATCCATTTTTAGTAGCAAGATTCTCTTGCTAAATTTACCTAATTATAAGTTACTGCACTTTTTGTTCGGTAAAATTATTACACTAAATTACTACAATTAATAAATAACCAAAAGGAATTATTTAAATCGCACGTAAAAATCGTAAATCGCTAAAAATCAAAATATCCTCTCTCGAGCAAGTTCACACTCACACTGACACTTTCTAATTCCGATTCTCAGGTTCACACATTTTTAGTGAAAGGGAGGTGGAAGGTTTGGGGGGTGGTTAGAGAGCTGTTGACGCTAGGACTAGGCAACACAGGCCGCACAGCGTTGCAATTTTCAGGTGATAGAAAGAGAGCGCATCGCGAGTTTGTCCCCAAGTACGGCAACAGCGCGTTCACACTGACCCGCCAATTACTCTGTCCACAGCTATAGTCAAGTTCTACAATCTGACCAGGAATTTCAGTCTTAGTAAGTTCATTGTTACTCTTCTGCAGAACCGCAGATTCTGTGTTGACTTCCAAGGACAGCGTAGCCGTTGGAGGTCACAGAAGAATGGTCTACCCCAAGGAAGTGTGCTAGCCCCATTATTGTTTAACATATATACCAATGATCAGCCTATACCACACAAATGCAGGAGTTTCGTGTATGCTGATGATCTTGCTCTGGTCTCACAGAGCAAAGACTTTGAATCAGTGGAGAGCACCCTTACCAACGCTCTGGAAGATTTGTCAAGGTATTATAGCACGAACCAGCTTAAACCAAATCCTACGAAGACACAAGTATGTGATTTTCATCTAAGGAATAAAGAAGCAAATCGTAGGTTAAAGGTAACATGGTCGGGGGTCGAACTAGAACACTGTGATACTCCAAAATATCTAGGAGTGACCCTTGACAGATCACTTACATTCAGGAAACATTGCATGAACTCCAAGCTGAAAGTTTCCAGTAGGAACAATCTCATAAGAAAACTGGCTGGATCGCAGTGGAGCAGCCAATCTGAAACAATTAGAACTTCTGCCTTAGCACTATGTTATTCGGCTGCAGAGTATGCCTGTCCCGTATGGCACAGTTCAACCCATGCCAAACAAGTAGACATTGCACTTAATGACACGTGCAGAATCATAACAGGCTGCTTAAAACCAACTCCAGTCGAATGGCTCCATCGTCTCGCAGGAATAGCGCCACCTTCTGTTCGAAGGGAAATAGCAGTGAACAAGGAAAGGAGGAAAGTGAACCATATGCCGGCCTCGGTAGCGTAGGGGCTAGAGCACTAGCTCCACGTGCCGAAGGTCGCCGGTTCGAATCCGTCCGCGGGCATGGATGTTTAAGTGTTGTTGTGTCTTTGTGAATGTCCTGTCCGTCCTGTGGTGTCTATACATAGGAAGCATAAACGCAATGGAGAAAATAAAAAAATAAAAATTCACATGAAGAAATATCATAATACACATTGAGCTGGCTAAATGGCTTATTCGCCGAAAGCCATAAAAAAAAAAAAAAAAAGTGAACCATGAAAAATCTCATCCACTATGAGGGCATATCCCTCACAGGCAAAGACTAAAGTCCAGGAAAAGTTTCATAAGAATATCTCAGGAATTTACAACGACAACTGAAGAAGCCAGGTTACAGCTATGGGTAGCTGAATCTTTGCCATCTGGTTATGACAAGGGATGGTTGACGTGGAAATCTTTGAATAGGCTGAGATCAGGAGTGGGCAGATGCAAAGTGAATTTAGCAAGATGGGGCTATGCTGAGATCAATGATATCAAATGCGACTGCGGTGAAGACCAGACTGTCCAGCACATGCTCCAGTGTCAACTGTGTCCAGCATCCTGCTCGGCAGCTGAACTGTATGATGCCTCAGAAAATGCACTGGAAGTGACCAAGTTCTGGTCGATTATAATTTGATGATTGTGATTGTGTAACTGTATGTTTCTGATACGAAATAAATAAATAAACTCATCATTCGCTGCAGATCTATTATTTTTAAATAACTACTCTTTTGTTTTCAATGAAAGTGAAAATAAAAAATTCTATCACCAAAAAATAACGAAGATTTAGAGAAAGATTTTGTTACAAGCGATATTGAGCCAATAAATCTTATATCTTTAAACGAGCAATTCTTATGTATATATATATATATATATCGGATCTCAGAAACGGCTCTAACGATTTGGATGAGATTTCATATTTAGATAACGTTTTGTTTTTTATGATTACTTATATAGTTGTCTTCCCTACAAAAACGCGAGTTTACAAAATACGAACAATTTTTGCACTTGGTATCTCAAAAACGGCTCTAACGTCATCTCGTAGACGATTCAGGTACCAGAAAGCCTACTAATAGATTCTCTTTGATTTCAATGAATATTTAAACGAACAGTTCTTGCATACTAGCTGACCCGTGGAAATACTGGCACTGAAAGTATAATTATAAAACATTTAAAAAGGAAGATAATTAAAAAATTATCATTGGCTTTGTCAGAAGTGATACTTTATAGAAACTTCTTTGAAAATAATATTACGGTTATAAGGTAATAATCGTTTTTTTTTACCGATATTGAATTGTAAAAAGTGGTTATCATTAAATACTACCACTTTAATTGTAAAACATTTAAAAAGTATTTAAAAAATAGATACTGGCTTTGTTTTTTTTTTAAACTTCTTTACTTTACAAAATTTAGAAACGGCTGTCGTCGTAGATTCTGGTAATGCCTACAATTGCTTAAGAAGCCGCTAAGAAAAACTTTTACCTACCTGCAAAAAAAAAAAAAAAAAAAAAAAAAAAAAAAAAAAAAAAAAAAAAAAAAAAAAAAAAAAAAAAAAAAGTACATCCTTGAAAAAATATAAGCTTACACAAAAAAAAGAAGAAACAAACGCCTCGCGATCTCGTAGAATTTTATTTTTGCTTGTAGCAATCAATTGTGAGATAGAATTTGTTAATGTCATTCTTAAAAATATAAATGATACAAATGGTGAAACAAAATGTATTTTCACTAACGGTCCAGGGGGCACTGGAAAGACCTTCATCTATAAAACACTGTACTACATGCTCACTGGAAAACAGTGCAAAGTTAAATGTATGGCTTTTACGGGCATTGCTTCGATCTTGCTGCATAACACCCACCGGACTCGCCGAAAGCCAGAAAATTAGCAGAAATAGATGTTTTTCTTATGGATGAAGCTCTGATGCTTCCTGAATATGGATTGAAGAACATTGATCAACTTTTGCGATCCATTGGAAATGCGGATCTCCTTTTCGGTGGAAAAGTAATAGTACTTACAGGAGATTTTCGCCAGTGTCTACCTGTACAGCCACGAGCAAATAAAACTGGGTTATTAGATCTTTCTATTAAGCAATGTCCTTTATGCTACCTTCTTAAGAAGTTTACACTACAGCACGGGTGGCCAACCCGCGGGCCGCATGCGGCCTACCTTGAACTTTAAGGCGGCCCGCGAGATTCATCACACTTTTAAAAATATATGAATTATTTCATAATGGTCAAAGTAGTGAAAAACCAATGTATTAAAAAATACATTGTTTCTACATCCATATATTCAAAAATTTACTGTCGAAATTATGAGAAAAAACTAATTTTGATTTTAAAATAATTATCTTGTGAATATATTACAGATATTCCCCGTTTTATTTATGAGTTTACAGTTATGAGGTTGCAGAATTACGAAAATTATATTTACTCAAAAAATGTGGATAGTAGATCTAACTCTAATACCGCGATATATAATTTTGTATGCGGCCCGCGGTGTTATGATGTATTTCCAAAGTGGCCCGCAAGATCATTTGGGTTGGCCACCCCTGCACTACAGGAAAATATGTACGTTGATATAAAATAAAAGCAGTTTGCTGAGTATTTACTAAAGTAAGGCAACGGCGATCTGGCATTAAACACAATGGAAGAAATCGAATTGCCACAAAATATGATTTCAAACAACAATATAGTTGAAGAAGTGTTCAGTAACTGCTTTGCCAGTGAAAATTACGAGGTAATGAAACACAGAGCAATACTCGCGCAACTCAATAAAAATGTTGATAGAATTAATGGTAACATCGTTGCTAAACTTCCCGGAGAGTACAAAATCTGATATAGTCATGATTCGATGAAGACCAACCAGAAGGCTCACTGGAATTTACAACAGAATTTCTTAACCCTGTCAACATTTCAGATTTGCCACCACACGAATTCAAACTAAAAAAAAATAAAAAAATATGCTGTTGTGTAATTTGGACGTATCAGAAGGTCTATGTAAAGGTATAAGGATCATTGTGTCAAGTCTGTGTAATAACATAATAAAGGCAACAATTATTACTGGTGAACTATCCGGCAAAGAAGTACATATACCCAGAATCACTCTTGATTCATCAAAAGGTCAACTCGGATGTACGTACCATGCAGCGACACCATTTTCCAGTAAGATCTGCATTTTCCATGACAATAGATAAAGCTCAAATCAAAACTTTCGAATTTGTTGGAGTGACTTAAGATCACCAGTTTTTATGCATGACTTGTTGTATGTGGCATTTTCTCGTGTGAAACGCCGAAGCACATCAAAAGTACTACTCCCAAACGAAAATCCTCGGCATACCCGCAACATTGTTTGGAAGGAAGTATTAGGTTATGATAAAAAAAAACTTATAATTAATGAATAAATAAAAACCATAATATAGCTGATTATTTAAAATAAGATGTTGAAATATTATCCTCGATTTTTATTTAACGGCTGCAGTTCTTATGTAGGTTGGAAAGAAATATATTGAATCCATAACAAATATGGAGCTGTCTGGCAGCTCAAATGTAATTAGTGGAAAAAAAAGAGTTTACTGCGCTAGCTCTCATACAATTGTGGCTACGATCCCGGGTTCAAACCCCCGGTTGGGGCAAGAATTCTTAAGATTTGTATTTGATCATATGCACTACGCTGGAGCGTTCTATGGTTCGGATTCTACGTTAAATTGTATGTTCCAGAGGAAAGGAACTGGCCGTTTTCCCTCTGATACAATGGCTTAGTATGCCTCCTTCTGGAGGATCCAACCAACCTTCAGGTTAGGTTTTCATACTGTCTATATATTTTCTCTATCTAATCAATATATATTATAAAAGTTAGTGTACAATGTGTGTGCCGCTAAAACTAAAAAACGAGTTCTGGTACGATAAAAGGAGTTATATGATGAGGTAGCCCTCTATCCTTTATCCATGAAGAAGGTTCCGATTTTTGCTTGAAGGGCGTGCTGTTGAAGATATAATGGCTGGAAGTTTCGCCCTCGAGAAATTTCTAGAACAGTCCAGAACATTCGAGAGCATTCCACAACATTCCAGAATTTTCCGAGATGTTCTGGAAAGTTCGGGAACATCACAGATCATTGTGGAACATTCCAGAAAACTCTCGAATGTTGTGGAATGTTCTGGAACATTGTGGATTATTCGAAGCTTTTATTTGTATGGGTGGGACTTCCTATTGGTGGGGGTATATAAAGCAAGATCCGTCGTGGGATCGAAGTTACGAAGGGAAGAACCGAAAAAGAAGTGAAAATTCCGAAGTAATGCAGTGAGTGAATAACAACAACAGTGAAAATTCCTGTTTTTACTTGAAGGGCGTGCTGTTCAAGATACGGCTGAACAGTGAAGTGTGAATAATCAAAGTGATACAGTGAATATAAATCGAAAATAAAGTGTGTACAGTGTACTTAGTGTATTTGTTAATAAAAAGTTGATTTGATTTATATTTTATACAATGCCAGAACTTAAAAGAGGAGGAGATCTTGCCAGTTCAGAAGCAAAACGACTAAAACAAAAAAAGAACAGTGAACAGTCGAAGAGCGGGTGGTACGTTTACGTTCCCAACAAACGAGAATGAGCACCGTAAGAAGCAGAGAAACTGAAGAACAACGAAATGAACGAATTAAAGAATCAAGAATTGCGACACAATCTTATTTTAAAAGACTGCGAATGCAAGCCACCCATGAAAATATCACCCTGCGAGAAGAGCGGACGAGGACTAGCAAACAGTACAACCTAACAAATGAAGCATTCGATTACGATCCAACAAAAGAATATAACGAACACAAACATGTCGCAATCGAAAAAACGGATAACATCTGTCAATTTTGCAACGCGAAAAATCCAGTAGAGCAACACCAGGATTCTGTTGCATGAATGGAAAAATCCGATTACCACCACTGGAAGCACCTCTACAGGAATTTCTACATTACAAGACCGGGGAAAAGCCAGAATCGAAACACTTTCTTCAAAATATAAAAGCGCACAACGCCTGCTCCCAAATGACTTCTTTCGGTGTCATTTCGATCAACACTAACAGAGATTAAATCGATTGCATTTTTTCCATCCAAGAACAAATCTATCACAAAATGGGATCTTTACTACCACACTCCAACGAAGACCATTAATTTTTGCAAGTATATTTCATCGGAAATGAAGAAAGAGAAATTGATCAACGATGCACAAATATCAGTGGATTAAGTGAGACGAGAAATAATCCAATATGCAAAGCCACATTTAAGCATAGGCTTGATAGGCTGTAGCCTAGGGGCCCGCACAACAAAGAGGGTGCCCGCACCACAACCCTGGGAAATCTCCCTAGGAAAAAAAAAAGTTCGCCCATAAATTTTTTGGGCCGAATTTCGAATATTTCGAAATTTTAGCATCCATAGCCGGAAGCAGCCAAGGCCACTGCCGACAGGGGGGCCCGCACCACATGTATAGCCTAGGGGCCCAAAGAGCCTGAATGTGGCCCTGCTAGTATGTACTGAGGATCTTACACGAATACAATCAGCTGATTCAAATATTCAAAATAGCATTAGAACGAATGATTTCTGATGGCTATAAAGTTATAATTGGAGCTGACAAAATGACAAACCTTAAAACATTGCTGCATTAACCTCAAAGACTCCAGCATCTCTAACGGTCAATATACATAGCTCTCGAGTACGAAATTCGAAAAATTTGTACATATATACCCCGGAAAACAAAATGAAAATTGTTGTTTATAAACAAGTATTGTACATAGTTAGTTATGTGTTCAATAAAAAAAATTACCTCTTATATATTAAAGTTTATCCTGTTATTCCAACTACCACACAATCTCATATCAACTCCCTGAGCGAAGGTACCTTAGCTAGTGTGTCAATCAAGGTTCTTCTCCAAGCAATTCCTTTCCCATCATTTAATCTATACTACTAAAGGCTAAAGCAGTGTCCGTAACGCACCCGGCCTTCGAACCGGACTAATTGCGGCCAGAGATGTTACCGTAATAGCAATTCTATCTAGTAAAGCAAACGAAAAGAAATGAATTGACAGAATACTGAAAAAATTAGTATCGAATTTAAATTAACATACTAATTGTTAAATGATTTTTGTTAATTTTTATTCAGCCGACATATAAGTTTTCGTAAGTTGTTAAGATTTATTTTTAATTTCCTTTGCTTTCACCGACGCCATATTACTGAGGTAATTATTTCTGCCACATGTAAATAATTTCAACTGCGTCAGCGGTTCAAAGTTGTAATATGGATCTCAATCACGAAAAAGAAGGATGCAAGAACTTGTGAAGATTTTGGGTGAAGCTTATATCCTATGCATGATGTCTCTACCATGCGATTTTGAATGTAATAATCCACGTGTGATTGAAGCTTTGATTTTTCGCGGCAATATTAGCAGAGTTTGTGGTTAGACTGAAATGCAACCTGGATCAGGATGACATCTGAAACTTTTTGCTTCAGCTTAAGGCACGAGGCATTGCATTGAGCGTTATTTTACAACTGTTCAGAATGAAACTGAAACCTTTTGTTACAGCGTAAGGCTCCTGGAATTGTATTGAGCGATATTTTATGGCTATTCTGTTTATTCAAGCAACTGTGAAGGAATGACTTGCCAGAATACTCTGTTCAAACCATAATTTTTGACGGGCTTCGAGGCTAGTTGTAAATATCCAACAATTTAACTACCACTAATGTCAAACTACTCAGCCTGTAATTTTCAACGCTACTTGTGGTCTCGGCTTTATGGACCAGTACTACTATAGCATATTTCAGGTCCTCTGGTAAGCCGGTCTCCAGACTCAATCTCAATAACATTTCAAGGTAAGGTACAATCCCGCTTTGTTTAATATTGTCTACACCGGCCACTTTTTAACTTTCTTAGTTCATTCATAATTTTCTCAGACTCTGTTTCAAAGTTTTTAGTCTGCTCATTTTCTACTTACATTAAGAAGCTTTACATCCTCCTATCCGTGGATGATGTCCTTGATGGTATCACGAAATCAGTTGCTTAATATGTCTGCCTTTCTCTAATACTCAGTAACTTCTTCTCCATCCTCATCTACAATTATCTGATTACCATCTCTTCCGCTCAGTTTTGTAACATAGTCAGAAATTTCTAGATACATCAGTCAGTGGTGACCCTGTATTCGTAATACCCATTGTTAGCTCCCCTCTTTGCTGTTATTACTTTCTTGTTTCAAATATTCCATACTGCTTTGCTATCTCTTAACTGTATTCTGTTGCGACTAACATCTTTAGTCTCCTCACGCCCATAGCATTTTCCGTAATCTTCTTTATTTTTTTGTTTTGGAATAAATATGTCTTCCATCATTCTTATTATCTCCTTGAACTGTTTCTACCTCGACTCCATTTTACTTGTGCTGTTTTGAAAAGAAAATAGTATTTCCGCAAAATTGTCAGTGGTGTACTGGGACAAACAGATTAACTTGAATGGTTCGCTTTGATACCGTCTGACTGCAGTGTCAGGGATGTGATATAGTATCATTATTTAAATTAAACCTTACTTACTATTGATTTAGATGTTTAAAAAACAAAATTACTCATAAATTTATGTAAAAGTTTAGAATATTATAGCATCAGAGGTAAGTTATAAATTGAAATAGATTCAAACTAGCATTTACCCGCTGCTTTGCACGCACGGATCTTGACGTGTGTAGAAATGCGGGTGGTCTGCCTCTTTCTTCACCCATCCGAAACTGGTACTAACCTTTTGAAATTTGGAGTAACTGCTTCCACAAAATCTCTTCACGTTTTGCACTTTCCTTTTTCTGGAAAATTGCCACATATTAAATTAATAATACCGAAATATGAGACTCTACACAACCATGAAATGTTGGCAGCACTATAAAAATGACACAAAAATTATCGGTGTAATGGATCATATCAACATTAACAATCTCGTTTTGTTATATAGGTCGTGGTTGGATTGAAATTCGACCTGGACCACGAATAAAAAATTTACCAGAAATTCTTTCTGCGGCATCCATCTCGAATATTGGGTATTTGTTTATAACGGAAACAATCGATTGTCTCCGATCGCTTTTATCGATTCTAAGATGGTAATTGTTGTTGTACTTCATCTCCGACAAATATTTTCTATTTATTAAATTCGTGCGATTTTTTACAACGGAGGAAAGCAGAGACGACAAGAAAACATTACAACAAAGGATTTAACCAACATTTCAATATATTTTTTTTATTAATTTTGCAGCGCCGGCGGCATCTAATAACTGGGCGTTGCTCTCATATTTTGTCATTTTTAATTTAATTTATGGTGACTTTTCCGAAAAAGAAGAGTGCAAAACGTGAAGAGGACCCTACAACTAAGCAGTTAATACAAATTTCAAATGGTTAATACCAGTAATAGGCAGCCCCCCGCTCCCCAGAAAAGCTTTTCCATTTTAATTTTAGTATCAAATGTTAATGCAGAGAAGCAAAAAATGTAAATTTAATTAAAAAAATTTCCTTGTTTTTAGTTATTACCTGTGATTCGGTTTTCATACTGATGTTCGAAAGTTCTTTTTGTTGGACTTATATTTTAACACAGTATAATATATTAAATATAAGAAACTAAAGCTACGTGAAACATTATCACTAACGGTCCAATAGGGGAGTACCAAGAATCAATTATCCTCCAAGTCAGAAATTTCCTGAGAACATACCTCACGATAGAAAGTGCAATTTAAAAGAAAAAGAAATGTACCTTAGATTTAATGCAACACGAAACTTACTGTCTCCAATAATGATGGAGGTACAGGCAGCCGCCAATGATAGCAAAAATGCAGAGAAGAGTCAGCTAATTAGATACACAAATAAAAATCAAAAGGTTAACTATGAATAATAAGGTGGGGAAAGAATTGCTTGCTGAAGACTTGAAATGTAACTATCTTGGCATTACATTTGATAACAAGCTTAACTGGGCAGGACACATTGGACAGGTGGTAGGAAAAGGTTTCAAAATCCTGCACTTGTTGGAGAGAGTGATGAGGGGATGCACGAGAGAAGTAAAGGAATTGGGTTACAAAACTTTGGTCAGACCATTGCTCGAATATGGTAGTGTAGTATGGGACCCACATTTTGAGTATCAAATACAGGAGTTGGAGAAGGTGCAAAGAAGGGCTGGTAAATTTGTTTCTGGAAATTATCGCAGAATGCAATCAGTAACAAATATGATTAAGGAGCTGGAATGGGATTCATTGCAAGACAGAAGGAGGATGAGGAGGGTCATGGGAGTGTACAGGGCGTATACTGGCGATGAGGCATGGAAAAAATATTGCAGTAGGTATGAATAGTAGTTCATGGAGGGGAAAAAATGACCATGACCACAAGCTGGCACTCGATTTCAGGCACAAGGGTGTGGGAAGATTTTATTTTTTAGGTAAAGGTGTCAGGGATTGGAATGAGTTACCGAGGGGAATGATGAATAACTTACCGAAAACGTTAAAAAAATTTAAAGTTAAAATTTGTAGAGGGAAATGTAGGTGGGTGCAGGATAGGGGGAAGTTGGGTGTGTAGGGAAATTGCCGCCGGAGCGTGTGCTTCATTGCAATTAAATTAAATTAAATTAAATAAATTTGCAGCAAGGAACCGTTAGCGAAATTTCGTAATTCGATGTGAATACATTCCTACACCGTGAGTAATAACATGCAATTTTTTCTTAATAAGTTCTATGTAATTACCCACATTTCGAGCCATTTTCCTTCACCGTATTTTAAAACTGAAGTGATTAGATTGAAATGTACCTTGGACCAGAAACAAATTTCGCTCAAAGTCATCAGGAAATACACACTGGACATGCAAAATAGGTGTTCTGTTTTCGGGAGTAGCTTACTTGGCGATACACCTATTCACTAGCATAGCGTTCCTTAAAACAGCTTGTTAATTACTAACAATAATTGAATGCCTCATGTCTTATGTTTCTGCGAGAATATATTGGGTCAAGCTGCATTTCACCTTATAAACAACTTATACTGATATTGCCGTTATAAATCAAACAATGCAGATACACCTAATCTCATTAAATGTTTCACTAACTACAATTTGGTTAATGACAACATTGTCTATTTTAGGATTCCAAATACGCACAGCATAACTTATAACAATTACTTTCTTAATATACTTTCATTTTCAAATACAACAGGGCTAAAACATACGAAATAATATATCCACCACGTCGTAATGTATAGTTAGCGGTTGTGGTTAGGTTGAAATGTGGCCTGGATTTCACAATCAAATTGCAGAGACAAAAACCCTTAAAATACATATTAAACATTAAGTTATTTACTATTGATGATTTAATATATTATATAGTATTTCTGAAAAGGGAGCAACTATAACCAAACACAAATACAAAGTAAACAATTCAAAGATTAGTATATTCATCTTTGGGCAAACTCTTAAAAGAATAATTTTTACAGTAAATTAGTTATTAGTAATGATCCTTACGGTTGATTAAGGTATTCTGTTTATTTACTGCACTTCAGAAATTTGAAAAACTAAATATTCGATGTCAAAATATTAAACAGAATCATTAGCTAAGCTGTGTGATTTTTCGTCAGTTTATGCGAAAGTAGTGCGCGTCTGAAAGTGCATAATGATCCTTGTTCAACTATTTTCCACATAAAAAGGCTTTTAATTGCATGTTCCTTCTCAAGATATATATAACTCATTAGCTATTTCCGCAGAGAGTTTGATTTGGACCATTGGCTCTAAAAAATTGAAACCCCCATCAAAATTGCTGCGGTAGCTTTTGCGCGGTGCCCGTTCAAATAGAGAGACACAAGCAGCTTCCTTACAGATTTATAATACAATAGATAGATTAGAACGTGTGACAATAACTGAAGAAACTTCCGACGGTTCATGAAGTTTTGTTCATAAAGGATTCGTAAATTTATTGCCTTCTTGCAACAAAGTATTAGCGATTTCAGTCATTTTGGAATCTTATATTGCAACCCTTGAATTTGTAAATTAACCGTAACCGCATTTTATAAAACATTCGCTTCATTCAATTAAGAAAGAAGGTAGATTAATAATCACTATCTTATAACGTAGAGCAACAGAATCCTGCAGATTATAGTTATACGTCGATCACGAAATCAAGTAAACAAGTGGGATATTTCCTTAAATATTGTACAGCTATTTTTATTGTTATCCTACGTCAGTAGTAAAAGGGACAAATAGCTGTAATTGTTATTTAATCACTTCAGAGATTATATTTCGGGTTGCTTTGGGATGTTTCTTTGAAATCACTTAATAGGATAACAAAGCTATCAAATTCCTTGATGATCTCATGTGTTATATGTGTTATTCTGTAATCTTTACTACATTATGGTATTGCCTGAAGATCCCGATCGACCCCTTCTTTTTACTTCGCATAAGAATAATTGTTTGCATATTATGGTGGCACTTCTTATTTAGGATGAGCCATGTCGCCTCTTCGAGAGATCTGAAGATGATATCTTGGCAGCTTGTGAAAATATTACTGCCGAACAGTTTACGATTTCAGTCTGCGTCTCGGTTATAAACAAGATACACCGCAAATATGTATTGATTCATTCGTCAGTAATTCGGATTATGATCGCTGTGGAGACGCATGTCTAAAAAGATGCTGGGTACGAGGCCCAAATCCTTTTTCGTTCTTCAAAGCCGTATTAAAGAAATAGTTTAGCCATTACGGGAGCAATCCTTTCATCTTATGGAGCAATGTCGCATTATCAAGACAGCTAACCAGTTGAACAACGAATTCAGTGAAGTGGTTGCATTTAGTCACAGATATTCTGATTGACTGAGCAGAAACACTAAAACTAATGTTGTGAGCTACGTCTGCACTAGTACAAGATACTTCGCCGTTCTGCGTAGATGCCGCCTGATAGTTGATACCGGCCTTTTTGGTGAAGGCGCTATCGAGGTTTGTCGGTTCATGTGAAAGCTGCACTGCGAGTGTCGTTTTCTTGAGAACGTTCCCCAGTCTACGTGAATGACCCGATTCCACCACCGTGGACTGTTACCTCGTGAAAGCGTCTGTGGTTAGACCGCAGCGAATGCGATACGAACTGATAGTAGCCAGTCACTTTGTCATCGACTGCAGTTGCTGAGAAAGAATGTTGTTATCCAATTACCTACAACAATAGACTTGAGCCAAAGTAATAACTTCAGTAATAGCAATTTTTTTTAACTGCTGGATGAAATTTGCAAAGTAAAATTATACTCATGTGACATTCTTACTTGATACCTGACAATATCTCGTCACTTATACATCATAAAAGATCGTGTGAATAGTCTCGGACTTTTATGAACTTGGAACGAATTTCGTTTGGCGTCAAATCCTGTTACATTTTCGCTGCATTTTATCAAGTTTTATCCATTATAAGACTAGCAGGCAATATGTCTGTTCCAGATAGACTGTTTTAAAGAAACTATTTGACGCACTGACTGAAACTTTCGCTTTAATGTTATTGACGGATGCACCAAATAGGACGAGGAAGGGGGGAATTTGGTGGTAGAACTTCGTCTATGGCCGAAGTTAGGAAGTGGTCAAAACACTCAAGTGTTTTAGAACTGTTAGATTCTTTAATGTCGGTCTGTTAGAAGTAGTAAGCCGCCATGGGAAATTCTTTGAAAGCGACATGTAATAATTAGTTTGTCATCGTTTGAAAATGTGAATATTATCTATCAAGTTCTTGAATGAAATAACCTCTTCTCTGTAACAATAATATCAAGTCTTAATTTACTAATGATATTTTCATTTTCGTGCCTTGTAATACAGTCAAGTATGCGAACATTTCTGTGTATGCTCTTTGCACGTTTCTGAGTCATTAGAAAGCCTTGCTGCCTTTTGAGTCTTGAGTTCTTGACAAACTATCTAACATGGAAACTGCAGCACTACTGACGAATAGAAACGAATTTTAGTTTTTAGTTGTCCAGGTGCCAAGTATCAAACATATTTGATTTTGCTATTTCTTTTCCACTTTTATGACCATTTATCGCATGTTTGCTATAGACTTAACAAGAATAAATTTCATTTTAATCTACCACATTGTTTACTTCTATCAGATGAACCTCTTGCAACTAGTTACAAGTGATTATTGCTATTAATGCGCGGGTTTCGCATTCGGGAGGACGCAGGTTCGAATCTCCGTCCAGCAATCCAGATTTCAGTTTTACATAGTTTCATGAAATCTCTCCAAGCGAATGCCAGGAAGGTTTCTTCAAAGTACCATGGCTGAATTCCTTCCCGTGTTATGCCTCCAACCCTCTCCCACAACTAAAGACCTCGAGGTCGATTAGGCGTAAAACCATAATAAAAAAAACACGTCATGAGGAATAAATGTAGGCCTACATGTAGCTTTTGTAGGTAATTCAGATATGAGTTATTTAATAATTATGGTATAATGTTACCAAAAGATTTTATTGTAATGTCAATAAATCTTCTTTTCATCAATACAAACTTATACGTACATTAATAACAACTACATTAGAGAATATTAATAAAAAAAGCTGTTAATAAACTACAAGTTTGTATTTACATCTACAAGTCAAAAGGAAATATAAGAAGAGATTGAATCAATCAATTTAACAATTAGAAAGAAAGGAACTAAATTAACGATTTAAATAATAGGTTACCAAACCGGGGAAGGGCGCCTCCCATCCCCCCTCCCCTCAGGTACCATGAACACATGTCGGTGGGAAGGGGGAGGGGGCGCTGGGAGTAGCGTTGCCCGATATGCGCGGGACGTCCCGATTTTCAGAGGTCTGTGGACGCGTCCCGATATACCTTCGATCGGGACGCCAAATGGCCCGATCTTTTAGCTAATAACCCATCACTTGTCGCAAAAAAAGTAAATCGCGTGTCCACGTCAGACGCATCGTATCCAACCAGCAGTGCTAGTCACCACTTATGGTACAACTTATCCCACTAACATGCACATTGTGCTGAAAACAGTTTGGCATATTTCATGATGGCAAAAATGGCATATCAAAACACCAGAAATGTAACGAAAACAACAAAAACGAGGGGAGTGTCAGTTTAACAAAATCGCTGAAAGTATTTTTAACATTGATTAGATGAGCACCCAAGAATCAAGTAGAAGTGATAGCTACTTAAGTTACAAAGACATATCACTCGATCAAGGATACCTTGTCGTTCAATTCATTTGGTTATGAACCAAAATTAGATCGTACTTTGCGTAATGATTCTAAAATTTATGAGAACTTGTCACGCAGGAGAACAAAGGCCAATAGGATTGCACATATTCGTAATGGTTTAGGTTCGGCATCTACTCAAGAAGTGATCGAAAATATTCACAATGATACATTTTATAGTGTTGCTATAGACACCTCCAATCACCGTAGTACAAACAATTTTACGCTGGTGGTAAGATTTTACAGCCCAAATACATATTCAAAAACTTTAATTTTATGAAGACACTAAAATTTAGTGATATGACAGAAGGAATCCTGTACTGATAGTAAACATCTTACTAGCTACTGTGCAGATAACGCAGATGTGAACTTAGGTGCCGTATTTAATTTTTTTTTTTTTAAATAAGTACTTTAGTCACCTGCCTTACTATTACTATAATATTTAGTAATAAGGTTCATAAGTTCCCATCGTATGATAGACAAATACCTATAGAAATTACCCCTGTCCTCCATAAATTATAAAAATTAACGTGAATTATATAAAACCTATTTTTTGGAGTTGTCCCGATTTGTAACCCTAAATACCGATTTTTTTGACCTTCCGTCCCGATTTTAAACCACCTGGAACTGGCAACACTAGCTGGGAGTGAGGTAGCTTAACAGCACACGGTGATGCTGCACAGCTTCGCCGCCCGTGTGTAAGACACCGCAGCTCTACAAGTCTCCACTGGCGGAAGTGCATTTCCTTCATGCCTCTTAGAATTTAAAACCTTCATTCCTACATCACATACTCAGTGAGTTTCCTCTGAAATGTCATTGTAAGCACTGAGAAGTAGGCGTTTGTCCTTCAGTAATAAAATTGTGGGAGGTGTGGGAATTTTTCTTTTCGCGGAAGGAGACATTGGCAAGAAAACTTTTGGAAAATACTAATTTAAATGCTTTAATTGGGACGAACGTAATTCAAAACCAAGTAAAACGAAAAGCGATTGGAAGCAAAATAAACACTTCAGTTACTTTAGAACTGAACGATTTCAGTATCTTTTCAATTTCTTATTTTGACAGAACACTTAAGATTCCTGAATAAAAGATGGCGGAATTAATTGTACAAAATTGTTTTATTACTTGCACCAAAAACTGTAAAATGCACTTTTCCCCTTTCCGATTACGATAACTCGACTTCATATATGAGGGGCAAGTCCAAAATGATCTGGACTTTCGGAATAAAACATTTGTTCAGTAGTCGTACTGCTTTCCGTGAATTCGTGTTTACAGTAATGTTGTTACTGCTGTGGCGATGCGTGCCTCACTGGACCTTGATCGCAACAATATTGAGTCTGCAGGGACAGCGTGAATATGTCCGCTGCGCTAGCAGTTTGCACGAAGGAGGAACATGGACAGTGATACGATTTCTTTGGTCAGAAGGAGTAAAACGGGTTGAAATTCATGGTGGACTTTCAGCACAGTACGGGGACAGTACACTGTCGCGGGCAAGTGTTTTCGAGTGGATCGAAAAGCCTGGGCAACTGTGACGCAGGAAGAGGGAGAAGGGCGTCCGTCAACGTCCACCACGGACCGCAAAATTGAGCAAGCCCGATTGATAGTTTTCACAAACAGGTGAGGTACTAAGAATAACGTAGTGGTGTTCTTTGAACATCAGACATGGTTCTGTCGATAACATTACCCATGAAAAACTCGGCTTCCGTAAAGTTTGTCCACGATGGGTGTCAGGCAACTCACTGAAGAACACAAACTCAAGCGTCTTGAGGTCTGCCAACGTTTACAACAAAGAAGTTGACTTATTTTTGGAAAGAATAGTAACCTGTGATGAAACGTGGGCTCATCACTATGAGCCAGAATCAAGGCGCCAGGGTATGGGGTGGAAACACCGTGAATCACCGGTGAAAAAAAATTCAAGACTGCGTCATCGGCGGGGAAGGTTTTGCTGACATTATTTTCGGATGCTAAAGCGCTTATGTTAGAAGATTAGGTACATGGAGAAGGGGAAAACTATCAACAAAAAATATTACTGTGCATTGTTGCCCAAAAAACTCAAACCAGCAATTCACAGCAGGCGACGAGGTGTTTTGTCAAAGAAAGTGTTGCCGTTACACTATAACGCTCGCCCTCACACGCCTCGACTTACCCTTGAAACCATCAACAAATTGGGTTTTTTGGTGCTGGAACATCCACCTTACAGTCCAGATCTTGCTCCGCCGAACTTTCATTTGTTTGGGCAGCTGAAAGAAGCTTTGCGAGGTCATTGATTTTCCTCAGATCAAGAGATGCAGAAGCGATGCATCAGAGGCTTTGCAACCAACCGAAAACCCTCTTTCTGGCAGGAATACACAAGCTTGTGGACTGCTGGACCAAGTGCATTACAAAGGAGGAAGACTATCTTAAAAAAAATGAATAAGTCAGACCATAATTTTTATGTAAATAAATTGTTTTACGAAAATTCTGGATAATTTTTGACTCACCCTCATAACAAAAACACATAATTCGATTTACTTTTCCTTGTTCTGTAAGCAGAGAGGCTAAACCGTATACATATTGTCGAGGATTGTTGTAATGAAACAGCACTTTACATCGAGATCACATCAGACATAAAACATAGGATGAATAAGAAATTCTATAAAAATCTGATCTGTGATTAGCTGGTATTAAATTATAACTGCAACATACACATTATATCTGATCATAATATCTGACCCATTATATCTTTTACTCTGGCATTTTTTTCCAGAGTTAGACTTTCGCAATGTTAGCAGGTATTGGGTAAGAATTCGTTTCTTATCTGCGACAGGCGTTGGCTATAGGTACTACACCGCAGTCACAGTTCGTGTATGAGAACTTTCCCCGTTAGGTGACGCAACATCCCTGACACAGCAGCCTCTTTACAGACGGAAGAAACTGCCATCAGAACTAAGATATTTACTCGTTTGATGAGCTACACAACGGAGCATTTGTCAAGCAGTAGACATTGCTCTTCCTTGACATCTAACAATTGTTAGAGGTGATTTACGCATGTATAAAACAACTTTTAGCGTCATTGGCGTAATCGTCTGAAATGTATTAAAATATATCAACTATTACTAAATATCTCTTAAAAGAAATATTATACTAGAATGTTGCATAAAGCAAATCATAACGTAACGTGAAATAATATATTCGATACTGTCATTCGGACTGTCAATCGGAAGGACGCGATTCGATTAATGGGCCCACCATCTAGATTTCGGTTTCCATAGAGTCACGCAGTCGGTCCAGGGTAAACTGGTACTCTACACTCTTAAAGTTCACGACTGAATCGTTTTCAGTCATTTGGCCACAAACCTCTCACAGTTCTAACCTCGTCGACATTGACGAACCTAAAGCCAAAACAAAAAGAATTGAAACAGTAGCGATGTCCTCACAATTTTTTGTAGGTTCCCGCTGATGGATACAATGGATCAGTTCAGTGATCGGAAATTGTGAATTGTTTGCTGAGTGAAAATGACACTTATAACATTTGAAGGATATAGTAATAAATCAAATGCCTTAAACAAAGCCATTAATTTTGAAAGTTCCTCAAGATTTGGCAATTAACTAATGCAATGCCACTATCATCCGTTGATGGTCTGGCAGGCCAAACTGTCTGACTGGAATAAGAACTATTCTAGATCGCTGGAGGCTATTTTTGGTGATACGTATAAAATTTAAGACCTTAATGGCTCATATGAATGCTTCACTCTCTGTACGAATTCAGTTAAGATGAATGTCACAAACTTATTTTCCAATGTTTCCAATCATTAACTTCTAAACGTGAGTGCTTCAACAGAAAACTTGATTCGATAAGAGATCCTTTCCCCTGCAACGCTGAAAATCATATGGAATGTGCTTGTCTTTGAAAAGGTATCAAAAAAATGTAAATATAGGGGATGTAATTCTTCTTGTTTGGTGACGATTTACTTAAAAATAGTTCGTTCGCTTGGACTGTTAATATACAGACCTCTCTCTTAAACCAACGTCGTTAAGAGCTGCAAGATCCGCAGGCACTGTGGTTGACGGAAAGCAAACTCTTTTTGCTTGGTGGGTATCAACAACAAACCGTTCCTTCATTCCTCCCAATAATACGATGCTGCTCGTACTAAAAAAAATCACGATAAACATTTCGATTGCGAGAAGTAACTTACCTTTATATTGATTATAATTTGTGGATACTTTTAATTCCTTAGCTTCTCGAAGACACATAAAAATAAAACATACCTTATTCTACTCACGAGACCACGGGCTGTACCTTAGTCTAAAGGCCAATAAAATCTGATCAATATTTTTAGCATAAATCGCGTTCAACGAAATATTATCTTATAATTTTCAGCTTTTAAACATCACATAAAAATGAAATGCAACCTATTTCACCCACGGAACTACGGGCTGATTACCCCATTAACATCCGACCTTTTGATTTTTTGTCAATCACGTTCAACTAAAAATTATTTTAAAATGTCAGCTTTGCGATGGCACATTAAAATGAAACATACTCCGTTTTACTCTCGGAACCACAGGCTGTAAATTAATCGAAACACCACTAAAATCTGACCTATAGTCCTTGCGTGAATCGCGTTTAGTTAAAAATTATCTTAAAATTATTAGCTTCATGATTTAACATCAAAATGGAACAAACCCAGTATTACCCGCGTGATCACGTGCTCTACATTAACTGAAGCCACACTAAAATCCGACCATCGTTTTGCGTGAATCACGTTCTACGAAAAATTATTTTACATTTCTCAGGTTTTCGACATCACATCAAAATAAGATAGACCATATTTTACTTGCGGGCCCACTCGTGTACATTAAACGAAATCGAATTAAAATTAGGCCGTTAGCTTCTGCATGAAACGCGTTCAACGAAAATTTAATATTAATCTGAAAACACTTTTACCTTTAATTTCTCAGATTTTCGTTGTCAAATCAAAATGAAACATATACTATTTTAACCGCGGGACCACTGGCAAATCGAAACCGCGTCGAAATCTGGCCAGTGGCTTTTGCATCAATCCCTTTCATCCCAATTAGTAGACGACAGACACTATTTAAAAAAAAAAAAAAAAAAAAAAAAAAAAAAAAAAAAAAAAAAAAAAAAAAAAAACTTGATTCCTTCTCTCCCCCAAACTATTTTTTTTATAAATCTCGTACATTTCCAGACGGTTTCCCGTTCCAAAGAACGAAAACGCTCACTGAGCGGGGGAAAAAACCACAACGCGTTGTGGTTTCTTTAAAATGACCACAACACGTTATTCGCGTTATAGCACAAAACAGCCATAACGCGGTCTGGCTAACTGGAAACTGCAACAACGCGAAATTCGCGCCGTTGCTCTCATGATATTTGACCACTGCGCTTTGTGTTTCTTAAGAAAAGCCACAACGCGTTCTGAACGTTACCTGATGCAACCACCACACGACGAACAATTTGTAATTACATCTTCTGAATGTTAATTAATAACCAGGTGACTTTAAGAAAATAAAACTCTCCTTTTCATTATCGTTTCTTTATCTTTAATCATTGTCTGATATAAGTTGAAAGTAAAATTATTAAAAGAAAGAAAGTTGGCAAAAAATTATCAATAATGTTGTCTAGTTATATATTTTTACAAAAAATATTACCGTGCTATTTTACCGAAGTGGTGGATGACTGGTAAAGCTCTGGCCTCGGGTTCGAATCATCGTCCGTTTTCCAGATTTGGGTTTTCCATGGTTTCCCAAATCACTCCAGAATGGCCGTATTCATTCCAGTTTGTTACCCCGAGCTCTTTTCCCGCCTCTAATGACCTTGACGTTGGCGTGGCGTAAAACCATGAGCATATATCTATACCAATATTATAAATGCGAAAGTAAATCTGTCTGTCTGTTTGTTACGTTTTTTGGGCTAAACGGCTACTCCAATCGTGGTGAAATTTAACAACGAGATGCTATTTGACATTAGGATGGACATGGGATACCATGTTCTGTATAGATAAGAACATTTTGTCATTAAATTATGAAAACTATCTGAACTGTGAAAGACAAACGCATAAAATATATATGTTTTTGTAATGTGTAACGATAGAGAGCAATGGCAGCGTAGGTCAGTGGTAACGTGCTTGCTTCTTAAGAAAACTCCCGTGGGGCTTCGATTTCAAACGCCACTGAGTGCAAAAAGTTATATGAATTGTTTTTCATAGTTTGAGCCAAGCCTAGGATTTTGTAGAAAGGATACCATGTTCTGGCAAATCTTTGGCGATAGAATAGTGCCCTAAGCGTTTACTTTATTCAGGGTATACTGGTTCCACAGGCAGTTTTTGTGTGATCTAAACTAATAATATTCTATATGCGAAAGTAAGCTTCTGTCTTTTTTTTTACGTTTTGACGATATACAGAAATATCCAGTCCTCTGATGAAAGCCACAGCAAGATGGCAGAAACGTTAGGTTTTAACAAATCTAGGCGGCTCCACCCGGAGAACAAAGATATTACATATACCGAAATACTTTGTTTCATTAGAAACGAAATAGGATACTTTTTTCCGATATGAATAAATGAGACAGGTTCGACGGTATAACGGTACATCGATAGCGTTCCCGTCATGTTATGTCGACATATCTTAGGTAACTTTCAGCTTTGTGTATCCAATTCTAGCAATCAAATTCTAAATCCACGCGTTCGAAGTTGCGGGCAACAGCTAGTATATATATATATATATATAAAACAAAAAAACATGACTTTTGAGTTACATTTTATGTTCTTTAAGCCACATCTTCCATTTCTATCAATACTGCATCTTTTTCAGTGGCACATTATTTTAGAAAAAGCTGAAAATTTAATAAAAAGTTGTGGTATTTGTGAAAATAAAACCTCAGAAGCTCACAAGTGTTCAGAGTGTATTGAATATGTCCACGTTATCTGTGATGAAGGCGACGAAAAATGTTAATTGTAAGCTCCGTTTAAGAACAGCATCAATGTTGAGAGATTAAGTGGCAAATTTGGCCAAGAGAAATAGGCACATAAAATAATTTCACTATCCAACACGAAATTTCATGCAGTTGAAAATTGTTCTAATGTTTTAGTTAAAGTACCAGAAGTTGATGAGGACGTGCAGCTCCCACAAATGTTTTAGCTGTTGTGAGCATTAATCCATCGGGTAGATTAATAGGCGTCCAAACCGTTAGACAGATCACCATCAAAGTTGGCATATACATGTATTTTTCCATGGTGAAGGTTTATGACCAAAAAAATAAAAAATACCACCCACTTTCCCCCTTTACAACCCTTAATTTTTATAAAAACGCACATTTTTTGCACACAAATACTTTAAAACTATGAGAACCACATTAGTTTTACAAAAACCAAACGACTCTTCCCCTTTAACTCCCTTAATTTTTGCCATGTTCTTTATGATGTATCCACAGTTTTTATTCTATGTCAATAGAACTTTGCACACTTATATTTTAAATCAATCAGGAAAATTTGGTTAGCAAAAATCCAACCCCTTTACCCCCACCACTTTTAATTTCCAGTGTTCTTATTGAAACCAACAGTTTTAAATCCCGTCAAAATGAATTCAGCTGTTTTTATGTTATGCCAGAATATTTACAAAAGTGTCCTAATGTCTCAAAATGTACGTCAGATTTTCATTTGGACTCCAAGCTTCCACTTTGTGAAAACTCATTAAAAATCTGTATTTTTCTGTGTAATAACAGAACAAACGGATATATTCTTCCAGACATAGATGTATGTATGTGGTATGTGTTAATGCCCAGATGGTACATGTTTCGATTATCGAGGAGAAACTTTAACAAATATTGTGATAGGTTGAAATTCGGCCTGGACCAAAACGTAAACTGACACTCTGTATCTCAGTACCAATTCTCCCCATTCTGGGAATTGTTCGGGTATATCAATGTTTAGTTTATTTCGGGAAATTTCAAATTGTTCGTTGAAGTGATGTCTTGTGTAATTGGAGTAGAGTGGTCATACATTCACCAAAGTTATTCGCATGTTCACTGTTTCAATAAATTTGTAGTCGATGTAATGCTTTCAGATTTAAATTCCTACTTGAGGCCTATGTTTCCTTCTTTTGATTTACAACCATGCAGATCAATGTAGTCTTGTATTAAATACTGAACAAAGGAGGATGTCGATTGCATATTTAATGTTTCTGAGGGCATGTTGTCTTTTCATTTGTGGTTAAGAAAGTGGGCAGAACGTAATCAACATTTTGAGTGTGACGATCCTTTTGTTGTGAATCACCATAATGCTTATCGTTTTATTACTGAAAATACCATGCGTCATATTGGGCTAAGCAGACAGTTCTTGTTAGGTTTAGGCCAATGGATTTGTCATACGCTAATTGGGCTGGAGAAGTAGTAACGTGGTGGAATGAAGGTTTGTAGCACAGTTTCAATCGAGTGTTGTATTTATAGGGTTTGTCTGGCGTTGGAAAAAGTTCTCTTGTGAAATTTCTTTTGGATTATAGTCGTAACAAAAATGGTTTATTTGAACCCACTCCTTCCGATTTTGCATTTCAAACTTCAGGTGAAAGACATAAAGCTATTGTATTTGAAGAGTTTTACTACGACAGATGGCGCAAATATAATATGATCAATCCCAATTATACCAGGAAACGCCGGGTACTTTACTAGTATAATGTGTAAATAAACGAACGTGATAGGTAGGTTTGCCACACCATATCCCTGCGCAGCTATTTTTTTAATTAAAAATTATTTAGTTAAACGTTTCTAGATAATAACTGTCATACCGTTTTTAAAAAAAGAATCAGCGCCGATTGAGAGGAAAAAAATGTAAATAAAACGTCAAAGTAAGGTTGTCTAACTTTTTCCAGGCAGTAATGAGAGGTTGCAGTTTGTAAACAGGTAAGCGCCTATGAGTAATTTACCCTCATCAACTTTCCTTACATAATTGTATGTAAAAATGTAAATAATTTTACTACAAACACGATGGTAAAGGATTGTCTTCATTTCAAATCCAACTCAAAATTTCCAACAGTTGAAAGTGGTTGTAATGTTTTAGTTAGATACCCGAAGTTGATGAGGACGTGCAGCCCCTAGAAATGTTTTAGTTGTTGTTATGAGCATTAATCCATCAGATTCCCATCAAGTAATAATCCCGAATTACATCGACCTTCCCTCATCGAGTTTTCTAATGAAATGTATATTTTATACAATACTAGCTGCTCTCGCGTCTTTGTCCACATGTGATTTGAGATTTATGTTTTTAATTCACAGATAAATTATCAAAGATATTTTGGATTTTGTCAGTAATTTCGTTCATGTAGGGTGTTAAAGTACGGACCTCTCTTTTAACCAGATTATGTCACACAGTTCCTCAGCTTTCCAACTTCAAGTCAGAATGTAACATACCCTATTTTACCCACCGAATACTGGCATGATTGGATTGATATACAATTTTTAGTCGCTCCGTGAGAAACTCGTATGCTACGTTTTATCAAATTCGCCTCAGCCGTTTCCGGAACGTAATAACGCAGACTCGCCCTCATTTCACTCAGTAGTTGGCACTTTGGAGTTGATTTAAAGCTGCAGTATATTTAGGCTTATTTTTTTAATTTAATTTGACAACAGTGAACAGCGACAAAAAAGAAAACACCAAATAAAAAATATTGCTCTGAATGCGGATCCGCCAGCTTCAAATAAATGATGACCTAAAACAACAAACTGCGAAATACCCGAAGTGTTACACCACTCCTATGTCTGAAACTGAAGACTTCTCCTTGCAAACCTTCTGAAGGGGGGAAAAATGAACTTGATTTTCCTGATCACCGAAATAACAAATCTGCAAAAATTTTGGGGCAGTATCTGACATGGGAAATAAATATCCGATCTGATGATACATTGGCCTTGCATCTTAAATATTGTTTACAAATTTCTTCCACCGTCACTTGTAATTATTTTTGTCGTACCAAACGAAGTCATTTGAAAGCATTAGTTAAATTTACGAATTTTGCTGAAAGACTCACACCCAACATTAACTATTCTGAAGGTTTAGGCGATGCATTCAATTCGGGTAAGACAACTTTTCCATCTGCACAGATTTCACTAATTGTATATTTTATTGATATTTACAATGTGAATAGCGCTACTGGCCGAAATCAAAGCAACTATGATCGAACACAATATCGGATGTGAAAACGCAAGAACTTCTGCTGTTTTACTATTTTAATACTCTTATTTAATAAATTACGACCTCACTATGATAGAAATAAACCACATTAATATTTTTTACTAAATATTCACGATACAGAAACACCTAGTAAAAATCTTATATGTTTAAAACAGAGTGTTTCATTAACTATGCGCGAGGATAATCTCTGGTCCAAAGACCATAACTGATATCATGTAACTGTGTCGCAGAAAATTATTTGCATACCTTATTATGTAACTACCACTTATACAAATGTTTCTGCGCCACTGACATGATCAGGTAAATAAAATATTACTTACACTTGTTATTCTCAACTAAAGTTTTCCGTTTTATTTTACTCCATGTACTACATTTAACAAAACTTATGAAATAAATACCCATACTCAAAAAAACAAAACAGTGGTAGTGTAAAATTTGGTAAGCAGCGCTCCCCAAATACAGAGTTATCTGTGGAATCACGCATGGAGCACCTCCATGAAATCACGCTCAGTAAAATCTAATTTTAAATATAAGAATTTTTCTTTATCGCCGCCTATAGAAACTAATAATAAATAAAAAACTTTCATTAACATTTTGTGTGAATATGGCCTGAATTAGTCTAGTGGTTTGTCCGTGATGGTGCGGTTTACGAACTCCTAGAGTTTTATATACATAGAAAATAATTTATAAATAAACAAAACGTGATAGGGTTGTTACCATATCCCTGCATAGCTATTTATAATTAAAAATTAATTAGGTAAACGTTTTTAGGTAACAACTGTTATACAGTTACTTAAGAAAATTTTGCACCGATCAAGAATAAAAGATGTAAATAAAACGCCAAAGTAAGGTTGCCTAACTTATTCCAGGCAATAATGACAGGTTGTCAGGTGTAAACAGGTAAGCCCGTATGAGTAATTTACCCTCCTTAAGTTTCCTACATAATTGTATATAATAATGTAGATAATTTTATTGCAAACACGATGATGTAGGGAAGGCCTAAAAATAGTAGGCAAATCTTAGGGTTTTAGCGATTTAAAGTTTTAATAAAAAGACGCAGAATAACAGCTATTTCTGGTAATAGAAAGAACATAATTTATTGTACAATTTAAAATACAGAGTGTTGATATACTGATCATTATTCAGAATAGACTCATGAGAAGATGTATTATTGAAATCAAATTTTAAGGGATTGTCTTCATTATTAGTCCTATACCTTATTAGTAAAATATCATCAACTTGTAAGAGTGTTGGGTTCCCGAGGAACCCTATTGGCTTTAAATATCCATCCGTGAACCATCTGCATGATTCAGGTGTTAGTTTTACTCAAGGATCGGTAACATTAAGCCACATAGAATTAATATATTGTATATAATACGTAAAAATGTTTGTTCATCGATCCCAACATGGAGGATTCATATTAGAATTGTTGCTTTTAATTTTTTCATAAATTGCTACGAAATCTTGCTTCATTAACACTTGTATACTGCTTTATGCCAAATATAAGGGCAGTAAATTCTTGAACAACAATTTTTTCATCAATGAAAATGTTGAAATCCTCAATTAATGCCGGAAAACTTTTTATGCAGGTCTCATTTTTGAAAAAAAAAAATTAAAAGGTCTGACTTTTCCTTTGTTGCAGAAAGCAGCGGTATAGTCGTAGTTTGTAAATGCGTCGAACGCTGGTAGCTAATAAACATAAAAGCATCCCAGCTAATTCTGTGCAATTCATGCAGTTCAGATTTATTATTATTTGTCCTAGTTGCCGAATCTGCAACCAAATTTCAGATTCAGGAACTTTATGCATATTGGCCAAAAATTATTAAAATATCAGTACCGGAAGATTTTAATTCAATTTTTGAAGTTGGTTGCACTAACATGAAACATAATTCGCGTATCCGATTCTTCATGTTGACATCCATACTAGGTATCTTCCTTTATTTGATAAGAGATTTTCTTCAGTTATATTATTGATTCCAAATGATCAGTCTCCCAGTAATCGGCTAAGAATTGTACAGAAGCCTCCTTAAATCGATAATTTTTAAGACTTCCACAGAAATCGGTCGGTCTAGGTTGCAAGCGTCCCGTAATTTTATATGGAATAGCAATCCTTTATCGATTTTGTTGTTCGCAATCTTTTATCGAAGGCGTTAAACAGCGATCAAACAAAATATACATCTAAGTAGCATTACCTGAACAAAATTTTACAAGAATAAATTCAGCTATTTTATCAAAGGTTTGTGGCAATGAAGATCCAGTCAAGTATAAGAAGTAAAATCCATCTACAATTTCAACGTCGATGTATGTCGGCTGAACAAAATGAACTTGAGATTTCAATGCATTGGCTAATGTGGACTTTTCTGTTTGTAACATTTGACCAATATGCGCATTCTCTTTCGCACTACGCTCTTGTACACGTAGAAATGAACAAGCGCACTCACTTTCGCACTACGCTTTTCCACTCGATAATATTAAAATTTTAAAACGCGACTACCCCAAGATTTGCCTACTTTTGGTAAGACAACCCTATACCATCGTGTTTGTAATAAAATTATTAACATTTTCATATACAATTACGTAAAGAACCTTGATGAGGGTGAATAGGCTATTTGACAGTATTGAAAATATATTACAAATTGTAGCCATTCGCCTAGATTAATGCTTAAGGAAGCTATTTTTATTAAATTTGAAAAGAAAGGTGAATTGTTTTTAATAAAAAAAAAGCGAAATAAAAATCAGATTTTTCTTGCCTCTTGTCACGTGATAGAAAACGCTCTGGAATTGGAGATCGCTTTAGTGACGTCACCTGGCTGTAGGCGCTGAGGCTGGGTATGGAGCGTTTCCTGTTATCCAAGTTTTCAACTACTTTTATTATTTGTTGCTGGTTATCTCTTGGTACTAATGAGATTTTGTGTTGCAAATAAAATGAAGAACAATTTGTAGAAGCCTACAGTAGAAAAATACCGAAAATTATTTGTCGGACTACCTATAGAAACGACCCCTGACTTTTATTCTGCGGAGCTTGAAAATGTAATAACTTCAATTCGACAATCATTTATATTTAAACTGGAAGTTAGAGATTAACAGAAATCCTTCATAAGAATGACTAAAATTTTAAATTAAGTTTGTTGTTTTAGGAGATATTTACGAGAAAAAATGAAAGTGTAGTATAAGTTTGGCATGACAGTCAAATAACTGGATTTTGTGGTCAATTTTTCTTAACTGCAGATAGATAATTATAGATAAATAATATTTTTTTACAACGAAACTGAATTAATTGTTTATTTATTTACCGACCGCGTTCACTTCACCGCACGTAGAAACTGTGATGTTTAAGTGTTCACTATTAACGAGAAGATAAGTAACAATACCAAGGTGTCCAGGTAGCTGCATCGTTAAAGAGGGCTATAGGAATTTGAAGATTCTATGCTCGAACCTTGATTAGGATAATATTTTTTTTCGCATGTACATTTTTTTTCCGTTTCTGTTTGTTGCTTTACAGAATCATGTTTCTATTAGAAGAAGTCATAAAACGTCATGCGAATGTTTTGAAACATGAATTGCTGCCATACAAGAAAACTTTTATTAAAGGATAGCCTTTTTAATTTGAAACATACCAAAGAAACATTATCACTGAATAATAAAAAAAAAACCGTTTCATGCTAATCTCGCAACAATGTCGGAACGCTTTGAAATACCTTCTGTTGGAATTTTCACGTGACTTACAACTGCATGTTGCCTTTCTGACATAAATCTATTTTGGGCGGTATTTCCTTTTAATGCGCAAGTAATTTTCACTTAAAAAAAAAAAAAAAAAAAATATCGGTGTGCAAGTAACGTCCAGTTTCAGTTTTGAAGCTTTTTTGGTTATGTTTCAAATGTTCATAATACGCTTGCTATCCAAAAATTTGTGAAAACATTCGGATAAAAAATTATGTTTTTGTGGATTTAGAAAAAGAATATGCGGCGCTACCAACAGCAACTAGAATCTACAGAAAATGCCGACAAATAACAAAACAAATTCCAAAGTGAGGATCGAACCTAAGAACCCTAACCTTACTGAAACTCGCTTTAAACAGTGTACTACATTATCTCAGAGAAATTATGATGCATCTGATATTTACAGTAAATGATATGCGACCTAGTTGCAATGTTGTCTGGATTTCTAAGAGCAAGTTGCAGCGACTTCTTTTCCTGTTTCAGCTAATGCGGGAACACTTACGTTTATTTGGAGAGGTTTTTATTGTTGTGGTTGTAGACTGATGTACTACACACTATTTATAAACCATATTTCCAACAATTATACACAAATTCAGAGAAACAAACCAGACGTTACGTATGTAGAGTGAGGGCTTGCTGGCACGTGACGTCTCGAGTATCGTTGGACCGCCCCAGGCAGCAAAGGAACGTTTTTGCAGGCTTTCAAATACTCTAAATTTTAACGTTGATTTTCACGTAAAATAAGCACTTTCGTCAAAAAATAATATACCCGGCAAATAACGTGTATCATTAAACTATTTAAAACCATTTTCAAAAAATATTCAATAGCCTATTACTCATACACGCTTACCTCTTTTCACCTGGCAACCTTTCATCATTGCTGTAGAAAGGTAGGCAACCTTACTTTGGCGTTTTATTTACATCTTTTACTCTCGATCTGTGCTGATTTTTAAGCATCTGTATGACAGTTATTATCGACAAAAATGTTATTAATAATTTTTAATTATTAAATAGCTGTGCAAGGATATGGTGTGGCAACCCTATCACGTTTTGTTTATATATACATTATATTGTATAAAATATACATTTTATTAGGAAACTCGATGAGGGAAGGTATATATTACTCGTGATTTTAGACTATTAGGAAGAAAGGAAGATCTTCTCGATCGACTTTGTGCTCGTAATAAACTACGATCTCAGGCAGTAACTTTATTAACATTCAGGACGTATTCGCAACTTCTTTACACTTCGCTTAGCATCCATGTTATCATCTGGAAGTCAACCAGGATTTATAATGTATTACTGTATAGATAAAAAATACAAATGTTGCTCCAAGAAGATAAAAGGTAACTCAAAATTTCATGGTAATAGTTCTTGTAGAAATAAATAACTCTGCAATATACTTCATGATTTTGCTAACAGCTATCTTTGATTTAATAATTCATTGCAAACTTATATCAAACAATGATTCAAGATAAAGAAACAATAATAAAAAAGAGTTTCATTTTCTTAATATCATCTGATTATTAATTACCGTTCAGAAGATGTAGTACAAAGTATTCGTCGTGTCGTGGTTGCATCAGCTAACGTTCAGACCGCGTTGTGCTTTTATTAAGAGCACCACGCATAGTATTTAAATATCATGAGAATCACGATGCGAATTTCGTGTTGTGGCCTTTTTCAGTTAGCCAGAACGCCTATAATATTGTCTGTCTCTGCAGAAAGTGAATAACGCTTTTTGCTTTTCGATCTTTGAGCCTACCATATATCAAGTTAGTTTTTTATTTTTTTGTTTCTTCAGCCTCTTGGACTGGTTTCCTACCTTGCGCTAACCTCTTCATCTCAACATACCCCTTACATCCCACGTCCTGCATCATATATTCTAATCTCTGTCTTCCTCTGCAGTTCTTCCCTTCGACTGTTCCCTCCACTAACAAGTTAACCAACCCTTCATGTCTCAAAATATGACCTACCATCCTGTCTGTTCTTCTGTAAGACTCTTACACAAACTTCTTTTCCCCGACCATCATTTCAAAAGCTCGTTCGTTTCGTACTTTATCCGTCCACTTAATTTTCAGCATCCTTCTATAGCATCAATTTCAAATGCTTCAATTTTCCTTGTTTCCGGTATTCCTAAAATCCATGCTTCACTGCCATACAGTGTTGTGCTCCACACATAGAGTTTTAAGAAGTTCTTTCTCAGTCCTAGATCAATATTTGAATCTAAAAGATTTCTCTTTTTCATTAATGCTCTATTCGCTAGTGCTCTTCTGCTGTTTAACCATCATTCCTGCTTCGGCCATTGGTTGTACTTCCTAAGTAGCAAAATTCACTAACTTCCTCTATCGCATATGACCAAATTTTTATATTAATCCACTATTATTGGTATCATTTCCCGCTACACTTCATCACTTTTGTCTTGCTTTGTTTATACATACAGTGTACATATAGTCTAAAATCTTCCATCAGTATTTTGTTCATGATATTCAGTAATTCCTCAATATTGTCAACCTGTTCTGCTAACAAGACAATGTCATCAACAAATCGTAGCATATTGATTTTTTATCCTACTGGCAGACTTATGTCACATTCAAATCTTACTTTCACATCGTTTATTGCTTCTTCTACATACAAGTTGAATATTAATGGTTATAGACTACAACTTTGTTTCACACCCTTTTAACTGTTGCATGTCTCTCATGATTATCTACTTTTATTATAGCTACTTGATTCTTATCAGAATTTATAAAGTATTCTTCTATCTCTGTATACCGGTATTTAGACCTGACTTCTCTAAAATTTCTGAACATTTGTCCCACTTAACATTATCAAAAGCTTTTTTCTAAATCAACAAAATGCCATAAAAGTATCTTTGATTTTTCCTTGATCCCGCCCCTTCAAGTATTAATCTTAACACCAAAATCGTTTCTCTTGAACTGCTGTTTTTCCTAAGTCCAAATTGATCTGGACCAACTATCCCTTCCATTCCTCTGTATATAATTCTGGTCAGTAATTTTGATGCATATGATGTTAGACTTATACTGCGATAATTCTCACATTTGTCAGCTTGTGCTTTCTTCGTAAGTGAGAATGGGCACTTTTACTAAAATCAGTTGGAATGTCTCCTGTTTCATTACATTTTGATATCAGTTTGAATAATCTTTGAATTCCTTCATCTCCTAGGGATTTCGGAAGTTCTGCAGTAATAATTCCAATTGCCTTCTTTGATTTCAAATCATTCAAAGCTCTATCAAATTCTGTCATCAAAACAAGATCATATCGACATCAACTTCCTTTTCCAATACACTGTGGTTCAAATCATTTCCATCATACGGTTTCTTTATGTATTCCTTCCATCGGTTAGTTCTATTCTAACTTAAAAGGAGGTTTCTCATCGGCATCTTTAATGTTTATGACTCTTTTCTTTACTTCTCCAAAATTCTGTCTGATCTTCTTATATGCTACCTCTTCTTCCTTTTCTACTTCTACACACTTTTCTTGCAGCCATCTTTCTTTTGCTTCTTTACATTTTATTTTATTTGATTTCTGAATTTTCTGTATTGCTCTCTTCATGTTTCATCATTTTGTGCTTCTCCTTCTATCCATCACCTTAAAATTTCTTCTGTGATCCAAGGTTTTCGCACGGCGCAGTTAATGTATATAGTACCTGGGTGACCGATCTTCGCTCGGCATCTTTCGATTTCTGTTCAATATCCAAGATTTCGAGTAAAGTTTGATTAAAGTAAAAGGCTTGAAGGCTTCCTAGGCGTTTTGAGGTGCACAGTTAACCAAAGAGAAGCTTAACTAACATCAGTACGCTTACTGGTACCTGAACCTTCTACGTAATGAGGTTAGAGCCGTTTTCGAGAAACCAAATACAAAAACTGCTCCTTTTAAATAATAATAATAATAAAAAAAATCCTGTTAAAAACTTGAAAAGCAAAACGTTATCTACATATGAAATTTCATCCAAATCGCTAGATCCATTTGCGAGACCGCCTCATAAATTGCTTTCAAAGAAAAATGCTATTATTATGTTAAATAGAAATCTTAATGCCAGTCAGGGATTAATTAATGGTGCGATATTGTGGTAATTCAGGGGATTCTACGTAAACCCTTGATGATGGATTCTTATGTAACTCGACGAGAAAAATTGAAAGTAATTTTTATATATATATATATATCTCGCTTAGTTTCGAGATATCGTATCTCAAAATTGAGGTGGTTGGTTGGTTGAAATGTGACCTGGACCAGAAGATAAATTTCGCCATAGCCAAGTTTGATGATCAATTCGTATGAAACTTGTCGAGACAAATCGAAAATAAAGAATTTATTTTTCTGATATCTCAAGTGAAGAGGTTAGGATTAGATCCGGTACCTGGACCAGAAAAAAAAAATCCACTGAAACCACTATGTCTATACGGTGGAAATGTACTTTCAATGTTTTATTTTGTTCCGAATGGTTGTTGTTAGGTTGAAATACGGCGGGACCAGAAGAAACGTCACCAAAAGCACAAGGAACTAAACCTATAATGATTTTTGACATGCTATATCTCGAAAACCAAGCGAGATATCAAGAACATTTATTCTTTATTTTCGATATGTTTCGTCGAGTTCTATAAGAATCATCATAGATTGTCGTCACGGTATTCACTCCGATAAAACTATGCTCACACCTCGCGTGGTAGTATTTAATGACAAACTAACAACCACTTTTTACGGTCAAAAAGTAAACGATGATTACTTTATAACTGGTACTGGTAATATTATTTTCAATGACGTTTCTGTAAAGTCTCACTGACAAAACCAATGAGTAATTTTTAATTATCTTCCTTTTTAAATGGTTTACAATTTAACTTGCACTGTTAATATTTCCACGGGTCAGCCAGTATACAAGAACTGTTCGTTTAAATATTATTTGAAATGAAAGATAAACAATTTGTAGACTTTCTGGTACCTGAATTGTCTACGAGATGGCGCTAGTGCCGTTTTCGAGATACCGAGTGAAAAAAATCGCTCGTATTTGTAAACTCGCTTTTCTGTAGGA